>OY796656.1:67416341-68136341 GCA_963680705.1 Rhagium mordax | reverse complement strand
GAGCGAAGTGGGTGTCCCTGTTACTTTCTCTCGCTTCTCTTCATCATCCGTTTTGTTTTCCCATTTAGATTAGAGGCCTTTTTTCTTTTTATATATATATATATATATATATATATATATATATATATATATATATATATATATATATATATATATATATATATATATAGAGATGTAAACGGTCATTGTGCAGCCCGTAGAATATATTAACGGTCATTTGTGAAGCCCGAAATGACATTGTTTAGCCCGGATCCGGGCTAAACAAGGTATCGATGTGTATACCAATGCTAATTGGTTACATAAGTTCTTAGGACCCCCCCCATGAATTTTCATCTGGGCCACACAGAGTCGTATTTACCTATACGACATACACTGTGAAGTTCATGGTACCTCCCTATAGGGCGCGCTTCACATGGATATATAAATACAGTAAAAGATACGAAAGCCCATTATATTGACATAACTCTATGCAGCCTGAGTTTTGGCAACATTGTTCTCTTTCTTAAATACTAGGTTCCGTGCTAAAATATGTGATGCTCTGTAGCCCAGGCCACCATAAGACTATATTATAGATACTGATACACTTTTTATGTAATATCAAATTATGGTACTATAAATTTTGTTTATCATTTAGTGTATAGTATTTATAAATCAGATGAGGAATCCTTTAAACTTAGAATTAGAATAACAAATTAAAAATATGTACAGGAATATGGTGCATCCTTGATGATGGTTTTTATTTAATATTTCCGAAACTGGTAAAAATAAAAACATGAAATTGTGGCCAATCACTAATAGTTTTATGGCCAATAAGGTGATGTGATAATGATCCAAAAATTCAAACAGGGAGGGGGTAGAGTAAAATGCCCCTAAACCTTTTCGCATGTACGTCTTTCCAGATTTTGATAGCAAATTATGGAATGCCAGAGTTTTTTATGCAATAAAGGTATTCTAGTTGAATTTTGATAGGACGCGCCGTTTTCGAGTTATTTGAGTTTCTGGAAAACATTAATCACAAAAACATTAAAATGGAACGAGTAACATGCACAGTTCTCTAGGTAGGTACTTAGTAATTGATAATAAAATTATGCTATTATTATTTTTATTATTATTATTATTATTATTATTATTAGTTTCGAAAATATTAAACAAAAACCATCGTCAAGGATGCACTTTTAAGGGGTTGTAGCTCCCTTAGGAAGCATTTTCGGGACCATGTTTGTAGGAACTTTTTGTCTTATTTTTGATCGAGGAATACGCGGGTAAAATGATGACCACTAATTTCGGACCACCCTGTATAGACATAAGAAACCCAGTTTTAACAGGATAGATGATCGTGGAATAGGTAATTGTTTTATTTTTCCATATCCTCAAAACAGTGCAAAATATAAAAAAATTATTTACAAATTTTACTATGAAAAATATACGCTTTTCAAAAAAGGATGTGATGTGAAAAATATATTCGATGTGTCCCGATGTCCAGCGCCCTTGGATTATGGTTACTACCATTTTGATAACAAATTGTAGCTTGTATTAATATCTAAGGAACAAATTAGTTTTTGCTTAATTGCATTTTCCTTCGAGTAATATACAGTGTGTCCACGGATGGAGTTACAAAGAGGAAAGACTTTTTTATTATGGACTTTATAAAAATAGTTATTTGTGTATCAAGGCCAAAAAGTTGATCTTTCTCGGCCGAATCTGAAGTTTGCGGCCGAGGCGCAGCCGAGGCCAAACAAACTTCGGATAAGGCCGAGAAAGATCATTTGGCCGAGGTGCACACAACATTTTTTAGGCAGCTGTCTCAAAAAGTAAAATAAAAATATTTTTAAAATTGTTTCGTACAAACTACTGCAGACATGGACAAAATTTTGCGAAAAGCCTAGTAGGCTGACATTTTTAATTCGTTTGACAAATGAAAACGTCACTGGATATTTTATTGACAAGCCGTGCCGTTCCTGTCATTAGTAAAAATGAGTGATAGTGATAGCGATAATCCACCGGAAATTTATGAATCTGCAAATGCAAGGTTGGAAATCTACGTCTGTTTTAGTTTTTCTTTAAGCCTAAATCCATTTCAAATATTATTATTAATGATCAATTAATACATGAGCCCGCAAAGAAAATGCGGACGTGAAGTAAAAGCGGACGTGAAGTAAAAGCGGCCGTGAAGTAAAAGCGGCCAAAAAAACATAAAATTGACAAATGAGTACAAAGAGATGACACTTTAGGAACGCTGTCAGATCCGTGAAACGTCACTTTTTGTGACAGCTGCCTAAAAAAGTCATTCTTTATAAAAAGTTCTGCTTGTCAAAAAAATTGTAATACCATAAAAAAAATCGAGATCTGATATACGAGGTATTCAAAAATTAAGAAAACTTGAAAATGGTTCAAGAGAAAAGTACCTTTATTTTTGATTTTAGAGAAAAATATCATAAGTAAAAGTTGTTTTTTATTGAAATTTAATCCTGAATACAAAATTTGACATCCATCTAAATTATTAAAATTAAGGAAACTTTATTTTTTATTGGACATTAATGTATTATTAGAACAAAATTCCTAGATTTTTATTAAAAATTACTCCACATAGCGTCCACCAATTAGTTTTTAATAAAAATCTAGGAATTTTGTTCTAATAATACATTAATGTCCAATAAAAAATAAAGTTTTCTTAATTTTAATAATTTAGATGGATGTCAAATTTTGTATTTAGGAATAATTTTCAATAAAAAACAACTTTTACTTATGATATTTTCTCTAAAATCAAAAATAAAGGTACTTTTCTCTTGAATCATTTTCAAGTTTTCTTAATTTTTGAACACCTCGTATATCAGATCTCGATTTTTTTTATGGCATTACAATTTTTTTGACAAGCAGAACTTTTTATAAAGAATGACTTTTTTTTTATAAAGTCCATAATAAAAAAGTTTTCCCTCTTTGTAACTCCATCCGTGGACACACTGTATATAGGTTAAGAATACTTATTATTTTATGTATGGCGCAGCCTTTTGATGTAACTGAACATTTCATGAAAAGTCTAGTCACATAATGTAAAACAGGAGGAAATCTAACAGCTAACCTTTACTTGTATGTTACATTATATGATTAGCCTTTTCATGAAATGTCCAATTACATCAAAAGGCTGCGACATATATCTATATATCTATTATACAGGTTAAGTGTAAAAGCAGTAGTTCGCCTTTTGTAAAATTTGAATTTACAATAAAGTTTATTATTGTTATTATACAGGGTGTCCCGAAATTAGCTAGAAAGATTTTGCCATCAGTTTTTACGTCCAAAAATAGTAAAAAAAGTTCCTATAAACATGGCCCCGAAAATGCTTCCTAAGGGAGCTACAGCCCTTTAAAGGTGCATCCTTGAAGAAGGTTTTTATTTATTAACTCCGAAACTGTTCAAGTTAAAGTAATGAAATTTTGCACATCCACTAAACTTTCTAAGCCTAACAAAATGAGGTAAATATAATCTCAAAATTTTTACCAAGGATGGGTCAAGTTGTAGGGGTGGGGGGTAAAAATTACCGCAACTTTTTTATTTGTAAATTTTTTTGAGTTTCGACTTCAAATTATGAATTGTCAGAGTTTTTCACAAAGAAAATGCCCTCTTTTGCAACTTCGATCAGAGGCACCGTTTTCGAGATAAATTCATTTTAATATTCAAATGCATGCTCTAAAATGATTAGGGAAGTGAACAAATTTTTTGCTTTTCGCGTCGAAACAAAATTTAAGCATTTTGAGCAGTTGTTAAAATAAATAAGAAAATCTTGGTTTGATCTGGCTCTTAAATTTTGTTTTGACGAGAATAGGAAAAAATTAGTCCACTTACTCCACTTATCTAATCATTTTAGAGCATGCATTTGAATATTAAAATGAATTTATCTCGAAAACGGTGCCTCTGATCGAAGTTGCACAAGAGGGCATTTTCTTTGTGAAAAACTCTGACAATTCATAATTTGAAGTCAAAACTCAAAAAAAATTACAAATAAAAAAGTTGCGGTAATTTTTACCCCCCACCCCTACAGCTTGACCCATCCTTGGTAAAAATTTTGAGATGATATTTACCTCATTTTGTTAGGCTTAGAAAGTTTAGTAGATGTGCAAAATTTCATTACTTTAACTTGAACAGTTTCGGAGTTAATAAATAAAAACCGTCTTCAAGTATGCACCTTTAAAGGGCTGTAGCTCCCTTAGGAAGCATTTTCGGGGCCATGTTTATAGGAACTTTTTTTACTATTTTTGGACGTAGAAACTGATGGCAAAATCTTTCTAGCTAATTTCGGGACACCCTGTATACATTACATAAATATTTATTTATATTGCTATTTATTATTATATTTATAATTTTTATATGTGGGTAGGTATAATATACAGGGTGTTCGACTTCAAACTTTCCCACTATGGGAACTTCGTGTGTCTTAATAGCTACAACATCGGTTAAATTTGAGAAAAGTTGTATTTGTTTCTTAAAAGGAATTTAGCGAAAACAGAACTTAATTATCTGGTTTGATTTCTAATGAATCTGAAAAAAACTGAAAAATTTGAATTTGGCAAATATTTTTTTACAAAATTATTCGTGGGTGCCAAATAAGTAATATTTGGGAGAAAAACGAAAAATTTACCTTTCAGTTTTTTTCAGATTTCTGAAAAATCAAACCACATAATTAAGTTCTGTTAAAGATTTTTAATAAAAAAAAAACACCACAGAAATTAGACAACCCCCAAATCCAAAGCCAAGGCTGTCTGGAAAGGGGTTACACATTAGAAAAAAACGCAGACAAACATCCATACCCACCGACATTGTCAGTGCCGGAGCTGGGTCTCGCAGAAACTAACCGCCTTGTGCCACTCAAGCACGCGCTAGCCCATTGCGCTACCGTCTCGGTAAAGAAGTAGTATAAGAAACATACACAAGTTTTTCTAATTTAACCGATGTTGTAGCTAGTAAGATACGTGAAATTCCCATAGTAGTAAAGTTAAAATCGAACACCCTGTGTATACACATATATTATGTCAGAAAAGTTACTATAGGAATATTAAGCAAAAATGACCCTTCCACACCCTTTAATATTCCTATAATATTTTTCTGACTATTAATAGTAAGTAAGAATATGATTTAAAAAAACGTGTGATTTTCACGGTTTTACATATTACGTTTCAAATCAAATGACAATTTCGTGCTTTGACTGACATGTCATGGCCCAATCGATGACATTTAATGAAGTCAGTTATAATTCACTGCAGTGAATTATGAAACCATGATTCACTGCAGTGAATTATGGATAGGAGGAAACACATACATAATGAATGCATTTAGTAGTCGTGGACAAACTAAGTAATACATTTTGTTAAATTAATACAATTTTTAATACTTCAGTCATTTTGCAAATTAACTAAATAAAGTAAGGGAAGTTATGAATGAAAAAGTTATGTGATAACAATTTCCTTTCTTTTTTTGTGATTTTTAATAAAATTCACATCAGTTCAAGAATACCTTTATGTAACTGAAAAGTGGGACAGTAGCCCAGCGCATCGGGCGACAGCACATCTAGCTGAAACAAATAGGTGCTACCACTGGCAACGTTGTTGGGCCACGCAGGGTCTGCAAGATATGTAATTACATATAATCGGGCTAAATAACGACCTAACCGTATATCCTGGCCACACAACGTCTTATGCATATATAAAAAATTGAAATGGTAAAATAACATTACCCCTCTGCGGTTGCCCTGCTTTACAGCAACCAGAAATACATGGATGTATGATGCATATTTTTTTATTCTTTATGTAGAGGCCGGGCTACAGAACGACCCATTGGTATACCGGGCTACACAACATACCATCTATAAGTATATATATATATATATATATATATATATATATATATACGTGCACGGCTATCTTAATCGCCTCCATACATCACACAGGCACCCAAGCCTCCACGTTAAGGAAGCACGTTTTTTGTGTGTATTTTGTGCAAATGGTAAATAATAACACACCTCTACACAAGCACCAAGAGAGGGGTAAGGAATAAGCATTCTGAATATATACAAATTTTTGCCATATTTGTAAATGTAACACACCTCCAAATACTGAGTAGCGGAAACGCCTCTTTTGTATAAATTTTTGTACACTGGAGTTCGGTTACGCCTCCAGCAGTGTTGCCACATATATTGAGCGGGAGTGGGGGGTGAGTTCGTATTAAGATGATGCGCTAGAATATTATTCGTTTGTGTAGCGGACCAGGTGGTATGGGTGCAGGCGTTTCGAAGTAAATTCGGACTTAATTTTTTTGCTGGAATCGGTTTTGAAAGTTACCAAATGGTAACCTGGTCTGATATTGTTTAAAACAATTTTTGTTATAACAAATAGAAAAATTACGATTTTTTACTTAAACTAATTTTTTTTATATATTTTGACCTATTTCCAACAAGAACTGTTCATATTGTTTAAGTGCTAATTGTGGCATTTCATAAATTTTTTCTCTTCCTTTTCTTTTGGGGATTTATTACCATATCTCTTGAAATTCCTATCGAAAAATCTTGATGTATCTAAATAATACTCAAATTAACCAGTTTAAAACTGGGAAGTAACCTCTACTCCTTTGACGTGATGTCAGAGGGACAGTTAGAGCGTGTTTTTTGACAACTAATATGAATTAAAAGAATACAAAAACACTGCGCTGGCGTTTCTTAAACTACATCTGTTTCCTTTTTCAAAGTTTAGGCTTTAGATTTTAATGTAATGTGTAGAATAATAATAATAACAATTTTCTTTTACACCGTGTTATTTGGTAGTGGTGAGAGATATAAACATCCCTCTGGTGGTCAGTTGCTACTACCTGTCAAGACATCGATGATGTCTCTGTGACAGATAGCGATTTGCAAAGCAAATACCAAAAGCAGACGACCTCTAGCCCTGGTGGACTAAACTACATGCTAAATAATAAGTAGATATCCAAGTAACAACTACTCAACGGGCAAAAGCCCCGATTTGCATTGAATTACACTTGGAAATCCAAAATTGATAGCCAATATTATTCGAATAATATTGGCTATCAATTTTGGATTTCCAAGTGTAATTCAATACAAGTCGGGGTTTTTGCCCGTTGAGTAGTTGTTACTTGGATTTCTACTTATAATTTCTCTGCACTTTTTCTAAACTCTGAATATGGACATTGTAGAAGGGACTCCAAATACTGGAGGCATACTCTAAACGCGATCTTACAAAAGAATAAAAAAGCAATTTTAATATTCTAATACCTTAAAATAAAATATAATAAAATAAATAAAATAAAATATTGTTGAAGTCGTTGGAGTTTCTTATAATGTACCCTAGAGCTCTAAAACAGTCTGAAGTAAGATTACTGATGTGATTAACAAATGAAAGTTTCTGATCAAATGTCACTCCCAAATCTCGGTAGGTAACAGGTCGATTTAAATTTGTGTCGTTTATAGAATAATTAAAGGTAACTAGATTTGCTTTGTTGCTATATGTCATGACATTACACTTTGCTACATTTAAGGGCAACTTATTTGCAAATCACCAATTACTGATGCTTACTAAGTCATTTTGCAGCTCCATACAATCCTCAATGCTTTTGATGTTACAGTACAGTTTCATATCATCGGCATACAGTAAGCAATTTACCTTTAGACTACAAGTGATATCATCAATGAATATGTTAAAGAGGAGTGGCCCTAGGTTGGATCCTTGGGGAACACCAGATGTTACTGAAATCTCGACAGACTGATGACCAGAACATTCAACATATTGCTTACGATTCGTAAAATAGGATTTAAAAAATTCTTGGAGACTCGAAGAGAAACCATGAGCTTTAAGTTTAGTAATAAGTATGTTATGATCAAGTCTGTCGAATGCCTTAGAAAAGTTAGTATAAACAACATCAGTTTGTAGTCCTGGATCAATAGATTCTGCTATGAATTGAGTCACACAAAAAAGATTTGTAATAGTGGATCTACATCTACACGTAACATAAAAATCTAAAGCCTACGCTTTGAAAAAGGAAACAGATAGATTCCAAAACGTCAGCGCAGTGATTTTGTATTATTTTAATTCCTATTAGTCGTCAAAAAACACCCTCTAATTGTTCCTCTGACATCACGTCAAAGGTGTAGAGGTTATTTCCCAGTTTTAAACTGGTTAATTTGAATATTTGTTAGATAAAACAAGTTTTTTCGATAGTAACTTCAAGAGATATAATAAATCCTAAAAAAAGGAAGAGATATTTTCAGTTATTAATTTTTAAAAATTAATAACATTGAAAATATCAAGTTTACGAAAAAAAGTTATTGTTGGAAATCGGTCGAAGAATATAAAAATGCTTAATTAGTTTGAGTAAAAAAATGTTATTTTTCCCTTTTTTTAAACTGTTTTAAACAATATCAGACCAGGTTACCTTTTGGTAACATAGATTTTCATAATCGGCACTGTCTCCTGAACCGATTCCAGCAAAAAAAATCAGTCCGAATTTACTTCAAAACGACTGCGCCCATACCACCTGGTCTAAAATATAGTAGGGCCAAAAAGAGTAGTCAGTAAATCCAGGGGGAACTAGTTGTGGTTTTCATTTCTGGTAGGCGGATAAAACTTGATATATTTCTCTCAATTATATGGGATTATATGGTAAAAAGAGCTGCCGCTTCTGTATTCCATAAAAGCTAAATACTTTGAAGAATTTCCGGTGAATTTTTTGATCTACTGACTACTCTTTTTGGCCCTACTTTTAACAGTTTAAATTATGCTCAGCATATGAACACCTTTAAATTTAATAAAGCAAATTATCTGGGCTCTACAAAATCCTCGTGCAGTTTGTCAAATTAAAAGCTCAGGGCCGTTCATCGGTAAATGTATGGTGTGGAATTTTAGATAATTGAGTAATAGGGCCAATATTTTTTTAGACACTTTAAAAGGAGACATAATATTTTGCAATATGTCATTCCCAGTTCTTGTGCGCTTTATAATAAAATTTATCGCATTTTTGTCACTCTGTAACATTTTTGTATTGGGTAATAATATTTTACTTGCTTCCGTGTAGTTTAGTAAAATAATAGCTTTTATTAATTTAAATAGAATAGAAAACTAGGTACTCTAGATTATTGGATTTTTTTTGTTAAAAATGACAAGAGTAGAAGAGGAGTCCAAATCCAGCCAATAACCAAATTTTCGATTTCCAGTTGATATAAGCTGAACAGGAAGTTGCCATATTCGGGTAGGGAATAAAAAACTAAGAAAGGAATGTAGAAGTTATTTTATTTTGAGTCTCACCGGTTAGAATATACAGCATCTGAAAGTACCCTGTATACTCGGAAACAGTTAATTTTGATGTATGGTGATATGACAAAGAATGCTTATAATTTTTAGTAGAATTCGAACATGCAAATATATAGCGGGTGTTCCATTTAAAAAATACAACTTTGTTCGCGCACGTTCTTTAAAACACCTTGTATGACAACTGTATAGTTAGCAATAAACTGCAGGTAAAGCCTTAAAATTTCGTAAAGAAATATATAGTTATTTAATAAAAATAATAAAATTAGAGGAGTAGTCACAATTAAGCCAATGACCCTTTACAAACTAATGACTTCTTCAAAGAATTTACCGAGTTATTTTTTAGGTTTTACCTGTTAGTTTACCTTTAATAGTTTTGAAAACATTGAAAAATCTTGGAATGCTATTCTATGAAACAATAATATTTTTCTAAATTAGCATACCTATCTGAAGATTTATTGTTTTTTTATCATTTTTATTTAATTTGTTTTTGTCAATCAAGTAATAAGGTTTTTCTTTAATCACTCTTATAATTTGTTTTCTCCTCATACAGACCATTTTTGGCATTTCTCGAAAACTACTTTAAACAAGTTGGTAAAAGGGTAAAATCTATAGAGTTAATTATTTTTTAAACAGAGTTTATATCATATGGTGTCCTATGTAAAAAAATATTACTGTTATAGCTTTGTGAAATATGACGAAGACAAATTGTCAATATTATAGAAAAGTAACACTTTTTATAATATACTAGTTGACCTATATTTTGCTTTTTTAAAAGGCAAACAAAAAAAATATAAATTAAACTCGTTACTTTTGGGACACAAAACATACCGTGCCTTCATTTCAAAATACTACACAAGAAAATATTCGGTAAAGCTCGTGAGTCCGACCGAAATAGTTGGGATAGCTGCCATGTATCATCGTCCATAAGCAAACGCATTCATACGCGTTTGCATTCGTGAACGTGAATTTACCATGCACACGATACTCCCCTCTACTTCGAATGAACACGATCACTTTATCTCCATGTAGCTACGAAAATTGAAGGCGCGGTATACCTGGTGACCACGAAATGACGCTTGCTATATCTTCTTGGTTTGACAAGATATGAATTTTGAAAATTTGGGCACGTCAAATAACGGTAAAATGTGCATTATCTCGACCAATTTTACATTTCCCGTCACTTACGGTTTCACCGGAAATTAAACTAACTTTGATTTTTTAATTGGAACACCCTATATATTTTTACATTTTTTGATTCAGGTCAGTTTGGATACAGTTATGGCATATTGAGATAAAAATATTAATGGCTGATATTTTTATGAGCTAACTTAATATTTCTTCTAGGCGGCCGTGACCCCAAAAATATGTTTTATTTTGCTTCAATAATTAAAAAATACAATTATGGTATTATGTCATATGAAATTTGTGTTATAAGATCTCGAACATTTCGGAAATCATTTTTTCAAAATAACTATTTTTTTTAAATGAGTCCATGTTGGCTCTATACGTTATTTCAATAAAGCATTTAATGTTGTTCATATTTATAATACATAGAAATACATAAGAATATTATAACATTCAACAAGATATAAATGAAAAAATATGGGCAGCGAGCGGAGGACTGACTTGACCCACTTCATAGCGATATGAAGTTAAGCAACAGCTACCGCGTTTAGTACTTGGATGGGTGACTATCCACGGAAAGACGCGGTCTCGTTTCCCTACTTCTAGCGGCTTGTATATCAGCTATATCACAGAAGCAATACAACTGTAGGCGAGAGGTGTATTGAGGATATACCATCCTTCGGAGAGGATGTAAAGCAGTCGGTCCCTTGTCTATTAAATGTTAGGCAAGTAAAAAATCCCTACTCTTAGTAAGATAAGAGGTTCGGCAAAATTTCCAGGTTGGGGGTAGCTCGTCCCCTGGCGTCGGTGATTGGCCCTGGTAGCGGAAATAGGCCGACGTTAAATAAGTGATTAAAAAAAAAATAAATAAATAAATGAAAAAAAAACTCATAATATTTAACAGTGGATCTCTATGAAGCAGATGCCTTTGACCCCCTGAATAAAAAAATGTGAAAATATACGGGGCGTTCCATTTAATAATCCAGTGTTAGCATCATTTCCTGTGAAACCGGAAGCAACCGAAAATGTAAAATTGGTCGAATTAATGCATATTCAGTCGTTATTTGACGTGTCCAAATTTGAAATTCATATCTTGTAAAACCCAGAGAATATACCAGGTGAACACGAGATGTCACTTGCCTCTATATCTTCTTGGTTTTACAAGATATGAATTTCAAATTTGGGCACGTCAAATAACGGCTAAATATGCATTAATTCGGCCGATTTAACATTTTTTGTCGCTTCAGGCATTGAGTAAATAATATAAAGAGGCGCAACCGTCAAGGGGGAGATATAATATTTACGGGCAGACTCAAACAGAACCGGAAACTATCCAAACTCGTTCAGTTACGGATCTGTATCACTTGATTAGTGGTACAGAGTTACTGAAGTGGGTGGAGTAGATTAACGAAGGGAGAGCACAATAAGCCCAGGAGGCTGCAGTGCCCTCGGTGTTTAAACAGACGAGCCCTAGGTGGAGAAAAAAAAAAACCGTCAAGGGGCCGAGATTTTAGTGTTGTATTTTTTTGTCAATAACTATAGAATTATCTACAATATTTAGGGCTATGCAACCGAATAACAAATACCTTCTCATAGCACTAAAAATTGAAAACAATCCTGAAGCTATTGGCATAAAATACAATACTAAAATCTCGGCCCCTTGACGGTTGTGCCTCTTTATATTATTTATTTACTCAATGCTTCAGGTTTCGCCGAAAATGATGCTAACTTTGGAATTTTAAATCGAACACCCTGTATATATTTTTACGTTTTTTGATTCAGGAGATCAAAGGCACCTACTTGATAGAGATCCATTGTTAAATATTATAACTTGATTTCATTTCTAGTTGAATGTTATTCTTATGTATTTTAATGTATAATAATATGAAGATATTGTGAATTATTTGGTACCACGTAATCGGTAATTAAATGCTTTATTGAAATAACGTAGTGAGCCACAATGGTGCCATTTAAAAAAAATTAGTTAATTTGGAAAAATGATTTCCGAAATGTTTAAAATCTTATAACACAAACGCCATGTGGCATAATGTCAAAAATATATTTTTTGATTAATTACCCAAGCAAAGCAAAACATTTTTTGGGATTACGGCCGCCTAGATAAAAAATTAATTTTGCTCATAAAAATGTCAGCCATTAATATTTTTATACCGATATGCTATAACTGTATCCAAAATGACATTCTGAATCTATAAATGTAAAAATATGTTCCAAATAAGGTATCACAAGTCCTTACTGTAAGTCCATTAAAAAATTTAGGGTTTGCAACTGCCACTCGAACGGGGTTGAATTAAAAGATGAAATTTGTACGTTGCAGGATGTCATTTCAGAATCCAAAATCGACGTAGGTACCTAGGGATTTTAAAAAAATATTCACAATAATTTAGATAATGAATTTATTTCATTTGGCTGTTCCACACTGTATGTATTAACACAAGAACATTATTTAACTATTTGATATGACATGTTGCTAATAAAATCTTAAGCTTGTTTTTTATGCAATATTGTATATCCACTTACTTTTGAATAATGTCAAACCTGCAAATAAAGTCATAATTGGTTATAAAAATTTAAAAAGAATAATACTACTTACCCATATCTGTATTAATAGATTGTCGAGTTCATCATCTTCAGGTTAAAGCTGATCTTTGAACACCTTTGTATAAAATGTGTATGTGTATCTATTTAATCTACTCAGTACAGTTTACAAATATTTTTGATACTGTTCATTTACAGAGGATTTTATTATTGCTAATTTACATATTTTATACTGGTTTAATAACTGCAATTTTAGTTACTTTTTTATGAAAAACATATTGAAATACTACGTACACTACCAACATTAATTTTTCAACCAAAGGAATAAATAAATAATTTTACACACACCAAAATCATTCACACAAATTTTTGTTCTGAATAAATAAAAACGTTAAATTATGTTTATTCTTATTTTGTTTTAAATAAGCTACTTCCAAATTATTTTTGAACTAATTGTATTTTCTGAGCCTGAGTAATAATTGTAATACTCGTCTATTTTAATTAATCATTAATCAATATGTCAATCTAGTACTAACACTAGAGTTAAATTACTTTATCGATGAATTCTATTTTTAAAAACAATTTTTATTTCTAAAATTCCGAATTGTTCAATATTATAATTTACAGAGTTTAGCCTCCGGCCACAAGACTAAGACTGATCTAGCTTGTGCCCGTTTACATTATTATCGTAATTATGCTGACTTCGGCAGTTGTCTCTAGGATAGCTCAGGGTATGTGGTATATAATTCCTCCCTTCTTAGTCTTTGACGTCCTCGTCAAAGGGTGATTCGACAGCTTGGAGATTCTTGAGCTCTGCAGGGTTAACTTGCAGAATGTGTTTCTTGGCACATAACAATTGGTAAAGTCTGTGCCTAAAAATGTACAGAAAGACAAGTATACAGATACATAATATAATCAGGATAAATGTTGTCGTCACATGAGCGGCATTTAGTTGAGGGTTGTTCAGTATACTTTCGTTTTCCAGGGGTTGCAAATCTTCTTTTATTTTTTGAGATGTCTTCTAAATGGTATGTTTGTAATTGGATTGATTGTTTTGGTTGTGTTCCAATATAACTGGGAATATCCATTACTGGGATGCTAAATGTATGGTTGACATTTATTGTAATTAAATTGTTATCCATTATGATTGCACATGTGGATAATATTATATTATTTTTGACTATGGAATGTCTGGTGACGGAGTTTTGGCATTTCTCTATTACTTCCTTGGGTTTTGAAAACGTAGTTAATAGGCCATGGGATGTGAGCATGTAGGCGTCGACATTTATTGTTTTCATGGCTTCGCATTTATCAGGTTTTGATAAAATACATCTGCTTGATTGGCAAGATTGACATATAAAAAGTTCAATAGTGGGTTGACATCGATCGGCCCATTTGTCCTCTTGATCGCCTTCCAGGTAGTACTTGGTAGGTGGAATGAGTGCGATGGCATCTTCATTAGGAATAGGGTGAATTCGGGAGATATTATAATAGGTGGGATTAAGGATGGGTACCTTAAGAGCCATTACTATTAGGTTATCAATTGATACTATTCCTAGCTTTGCGTTTTGTAGAATTTCAAAGGGATGAGTAGAGTCATATGTTATTAGAGTATTTTTATCGTGATCTAATAACAATTCTTTTTGAATTTCTGTTAACTCAGAGAATGTAATAATTTCTAAATTGGGTATTTTATCGTTAGTAAGAGTGATAGTTCTAATAATTACATCTAATTGATTCTCAAAAGATTGAAGGTAATCTTTATGAATTTGTAAAAAGTAGAGTTGCTCAAATCGATTTGTATAAATACTAATCATTGAGGCAGTATAATTCTGGTTTCTTTCGATTATTTTTAATTCGTTATAGAATTTATCTGTAACCTTTGAAAATAATGTAATGCTTTGTGATATTCTTTGGTTAAGTTTGTTTTCATTTTTTGAAAGAATTTCAATGTTTTTATTAATATTGTTAAGGTCATCTTGATCTAAGTTTCCTGTAATAAATTTTACAATACTACCTAGTCCATTTATAAGGCCTCTTTTTACTTTAGTTGGATTGATGATTTTATGTAATTTATGTCGTATAGTTTCAATTTTGGTTTCAATTTGTTCTACAATCAGTTGGTTAGGCTGAGCACTTGATAATTTGCTTACCGTTAAGATTTTTTCGGTATTAATTTCGAGTTGATAAAAATGATTATTTAATGTATTAAGATTATATGAGAAATATATTTTGTGATAGTAGTTTAGAGTTTTGGCTAAACCTAAGGGCTCTTGGTAATATCCAGGTGTTTTAATTGGAATTATTTGTATTGTCTGCACCGTCATTAGGGTGGACCTGCAAAGAAGGTTGTTTTCTTAGTCTCTTTATTTTAGATATATTTCTAGTACATAAATTTCCGTGAGGAGTTTTTATTTTGACTGTGTTCTCATTTTTGTTAACTAGTGTAGCTTTATTAAAAATCGCTTTATGTTTACTTTGGCTGGTTGGTTTTGCTACATATAGAGAAGTATTTTCAGGGATATTTGCTACTTGTTCCCTGTCGTTATTTATTTTGTCAAGAACATTTTGTTCCTTTGTTTTTGTTTTCTGATAAATTTGGTCTAAGAATGGTTTAAGTTCATTCTTACGTTTTAGATTATAATTTTCGTAAAGTTCTTCGGTCATTGAAAAACTTAATTCATGTTGATAGGGACCATAGAGAATTGAAAAGGGTGAAAATCCCGTGGATGCATGAATTGATTGATTGTATATCCATACGGCAGTAATCATTTGATTACTCGGTTTTTCACTAGGGTTTTTTATATTAATTATTCTTAGTTTTTCTAACAAAGTTGAATGTAATCTTTCTATGAACGAATTGGAGTTAGGATTATAAGCTGTGGTACAGTGAAATTCAATACCTAGCATTGTTAAGTATTCCTGGAAAGTTTTATTTTTAAATTCAGTACCTTGGTCAGTAACTATACGTTTAGGGCGGTCATGATGAGAAATGTAGTGACGTAATTTGTTTAATACTTCGGGGGCGGTGGCGCTTTTCAATAAATAAGCTTGAGCGTATTTAGAAAAAGCATCAATGATAGTTAAGAATTTAGAAGATTTATAAGTAAATGTATCTATGTAAATAGAGTCAAAAGGTTTACAAGGCATCATTGGTCCTTTTAGTTGAGGTTTATAAGGATTTCTGTCGTATTTGGCTCTTAGACAAATGTCACATTTATTAATATGGAAAGTGACTAATTCTTGTAATTTAGGGAAATAATACTTTTGCTTTAGATGTTTTACGGTTTCATTAATTCCGTTATGGGTTTCGTTATGGTAAGAGGAAATGATTTCTTTTTGGTCATTTTCATTTTGTACATCGTCTAAAAGTTGGCTAGATATTAACATGTGTACAGAGTTATTCAAATTTTGTTTGAAAATTCTTAAACAGATGGTTTTTACTTCTTCCTCTGGTATATATAAACATGTGTTTACATTAGGGCCTATGCGAGTTCTGCATATTTCTAATAAATGTTTTTCTATATTATTGTTAGGGATATTTATTGTAAGTCTTACTTTGGTTTTGTTAAATAAATATTGCTGGGATGTAGACATTTCGTCTGCAGTATCGTCTGTTAGTATAATAAGTTGATTTTTATATTGGTTTACGGGGTGTTCTGTAATTGGTATTACTAGACCGTTATCGTCATTGTTTATTGAATGACAGGTGTTTTCTAAGTCTTCGAGAGCTTCATCGCTAATAACAGGTAAATTTTGGGTATTATTTAGTAAGTCATTAATAATGTCGTCAATTTCGTCTGGGTTAGGATTTTCTGATATTTGTGGTATTATCGATTCGTTTTCGTTAATATTGATTTCGATTCGGGAAAGAGCGTCGGCTACATAATTTTCTTTTCCCTTTTTATACTTGATGTTAAAATCAAATTCGTCTAGTTTGAGTCTCCATCGTACTAAGCGCGAATTTGGTTCTTTTATTTTAGATAACCATACTAATGGGTTATGGTCGGTTTCGATAGTAAATGTCCTTCCAAATAGATAAGGACGGAAGTGTTTACACGATGCTAAAATACTTGTGAGTTCTTTCTCGATAGTGGAGTAGTTTTTCTCAGCGGAATTAAGGGTTCTACTATAAAAAGCTATCGGTTTACCATCCTGACTCAATACAGAACCAAGGGCTATATTGCTAGCGTCTGTAGTTAAAGTAAAAGGTTTTGAGAAGTCAGGGTATGTTAAAATAGGGGCATTGGTTATTGCTTCTTTAGTGATACGAAAAGCTTCTTTGTACTTGTAGTCGTTAAGGTCAATTTTTTCAGATTTTCTAAGACATTTTGTCATTGGTTGTGTTAGTTTCGCGAAATTTGGAATAAATTTTCGGTAGTAACCTACTAAGCCTAAATAAGATTTTATTTCTTTCGTAGTACGGGGTAGAGGATATTTTTGTATCGCTTCGATTTTTATGGGATTTGGCGTGATGCCTTCCGGTGTAATAACATGACCTAAAAATGACACTTCTTTTCTAAGGAACTCGCTTTTGTCTAATTGTATTTTAAGATTAGTTTCACGTAATCGTTGGAATATTTGTTGCAAATGAATTAAATGGTCTTGGAGAGACTTGGAGAATATTACCACGTCGTCCATGTAAACAAAACAATTTTTGTACTGATATTCACGAAGTACATTGTCCATCATTCGTTGGAATGTGGCAGGAGCGTTTTTTAAGCCGAATGGCATCCTAAGATATTCAAAATGGCCGTTATTGACTGTAAATGCGGTTTTTTCTATACTATTCGGGTCCATTTCGATCTGGTGAAAACCTTGAGCAAGATCAAGTGTGGAAAAATACGTACATTTACCCAAATTGTCTAATATCTCTTCGATTCTAGGTAAAGGATATTTGTCCTCTATTGTCTTTTCATTTAGACGCCTATAATCGATAACCATACGATATTTTTTCTTTTGCGACGCGTCAGTCTTTTTTGGAACGATCCACACAGGTGAGCTGTATGGGGAGACACTCGGTCTTATTATTTTGTCTTTAAGTAATTTTGATATTTGTCTTTGTATTTCTTCTTGCATATTGTGTGGGTGTCTGAAAGACTTGGTAAAAATCGGGTCATTGTCTGCTGTGCGTATTGTATGTTTAACTTGGTTAGTAAAGCTTAAGTCACTGTCCTCTGTATAAAAACAGTCTTTATATTTATAACAAAGATTTAATATTTTTTCTTTTTCCTCGCTATTTAAATGAGGTGTACGAAAATTTTCGGAAAATTTTATTTTTTGAGGATTACTTTCAGGATTTGTCTGTTGGAAATATTCACACGGAATTACAGATATTCTTTCTTTAAAATTGATTTCAATTTCATTAGGGTTGTTACATGGTAATTTTGCTATTCCATTTACAGTGGTTAAAAAACATTCAGGTATTATAATTTGTTCTAATTCAGTTTCTGGAATATAAATATCTCCAGTTTCTATGCTAGTTGGTATTTTAATAAAATGTTTATCATTAGATATTAAGTTCACTTCGTTATCATTATACTCTAAGTAGAATGGTATAACAACGTCGTTAAGTTGTATTATTTTATCTTTGTAATTTATATTAGCTTGCAGTTTATGTAGGTCTTTAGACCCTATGAGGATATCAAATCTTTTATGCCAAGGAATTACTCGTATTTTTATATTTTTATTTATACCTAATTCTTCAAATAATTTTAATTTTAAATTTTTATTTGATTGTATAGTTCGGTGTAAACCAGTAACTTGAAAACTTTCAATGAAAAGATTATTTTTGAATTGTTTTATTTTATTCGGGTTAATAATGGAATCGGTGGCTCCGGTATCAATTAGGATTTTTAAATTTTTCTCCGGTAGATAGAAGAATGGAAGTTTGGAGCCATAGCTGATATTATTTAAATCAATGGGGGTGGATCTGAGGCTTGTGTCTGAAAATTTTCTTCTTGGTAATCTTCATAATATTCC
Source organism: Rhagium mordax (assembly GCA_963680705.1). NCBI lineage: Eukaryota > Metazoa > Arthropoda > Insecta > Coleoptera > Cerambycidae > Rhagium > Rhagium mordax. The sequence continues at coordinate 68,117,370 of OY796656.1, read as the reverse complement.
TGTTCGTCACTTTGTGGGTCATTACAGAAATCTTCGTTTTCTTGTATGGAAAGTTCCGGTGTTACTTCGGTATTATGCAGTTCTTTGAAAAGGAAATTTGGTTTACCATTAGATGTGAACTGTCTTGAATAGGGACGAACACTATTACTTGTCTGAGTGGACATTGGTGTAGGTTTGAAGTTTTGAGACGAAGTAGAAGGTCTCATTTGACTTGGTTGATTAAAAACTTGGTTATTTGTGAGCGGTATATTTCTTTGGGGAATAGGGCGATTTATATCTCCGAACTGTTTAGTGGGAGATTGATAAAACGAGTTTTGTAATGGTGTTTGATATTTCGTGCCGTAATTGAACTTGTTGGGTTCATTTACTGTACGTGCATTAAACTGATATGATCTTTGATTATCTTGTTTTATTGGTAAATGACTTTTATTTGGGAGATTATGCAATTGACGAATAGCGGTTTGGTTATTGTCGTATTCGTGACATTTTAATAAAGCTTCCTCGATGTTTTGAGGTGGAGCATATGAAAGTAAGGACCTATACGGTTCTTTAATTCCTATTTTAAATTGTTCAAGACCTGCATTTTTAATTTTTTGAATTTCATAATTTAATATTTCAACACTTGCACTATGTAATTGTGCATATTGGATTAAGGCATTTTGAGCTTCAATTACCTTATGATAAAACTGTAAACAGTTTTCATTTTGATTTTGACGAGTTTGTTTTAAGTTGGAATTTAAAAGATTTTCATTCCGATGATCACCGTAATATTTTATAAGTGCTAATTTAATATGTGTCCATTCACTTGTATTTTCTAAAAAGATATTAGTCGCGGCTTGACCTTTAATTTTACTTAATATTATTTGTGTGATTAAAACTTCTTGAAACGCTGTTAATGTAAATAGCCTGAGAGTTTCTAGAACTTTCTCGACTTTTGCTATAAAGAGAGGCAAATTTTCGTTAGGTTCAAAACAAGGTAGTGTTTGTAATAATTCAGATATATCGTTAGTTGTGATATTCATTTTTATTGTAGTCTCCGGAATTATACTCTCTAAATGACTAATTTGTTCTGATGTAAAGCTAGAAGTTCCTTGAGCAGAATTTAAACTACTTTTTCTAGGCGATTGATATGGAGTCTCACGATAAGTTTTATTTTCTATTAATTCTACACTTAGTTTATTATTTGACATTACACAATATTAAAACAGAGTGTTTTAATTTTTTCGAAAAAATTTTGTTGGAAAATGGCTCTTAAGACTAAAGCTTAATTATGAGATAGGATGATCGTACTTACAGGAAGATGGAAAGATGCATTTCACTCAATTCTTCTGCGAATAACTGATATCCTTTGTCACACACTCGAGGTTGAGTCGTACCAGGGGGATGATCCTTAAGTTGATGTCCCACTGATTGTTCAAAGATTGAACAAGGCCGTTTTTGTCGATTGTTCACAAGAGATTGAAATCCGCCGTTACCGTGAATCACTTCGATTGCAACAACGTTGAACAATCCTGTTCGCAGCGCCAGTTAAATTACTTTATCGATGAATTCTATTTTTAAAAACAATTTTTATTTCTAAAATTCCGAATTGTTCAATATTATAATTTACAGAGTTTAGCCTCCGGCCACAAGACTAAGACTGATCTAGCTTGTGCCCGTTTACATTATTATCGTAATTATGCTGACTTCGGCAGTTGTCTCTAGGATAGCTCAGGGTATGTGGTATATAATTCTAGTTACTAGTTGAACAACTATATTACTTCATAAACAAAGCTAGTACGCATACATGTTAATAAAATATTATTGAAGTCAAATCGCACGCGAGCGCTTTTCCACAGAAGGTAAAATAACACCAATGAATAATATTTACACACATATAAAACTAACGTACTAACTTACCTCCGTACACTGTTGCCATATTTCTGAGGTGTATTGGTGTAGAGAACATGTGGAGGCAAATTCTGCTTAACCACCATTTGTAGCGTATATGCGTATTAACTGGTGGCGCCTACTAGTGGAATTACAGTGAACTACATTGTATAACTGTATATGTACACCATACCAATTGGCCTCCGACAGAAAATTTGGGAAACGCCTACTAATGACGTAATAATGACAATGAACATGTTTTACACATAGGTTCGTATTGGTCACCGATTTTTCGAAGTCGCCTCCGATTTTGGAGGCGTATTCGTTAAATACGTTTATCATTTTGGAGGTGTATAAGACACTTTGCATATATATATATATATATATATATATATATATATATATATATATATATATATATATATATATATATTTGCCTGGCATACCTACACACCTCCGAAATGATATCTGACTGTTGTTTACGCCTCCGAAATCGGAGGCGAGATCGAAAATTCGGAGGCACTTACGTTTCGCTATTAATAATTTCACAGAATGTATGTGATGTCATCATGAGTGCTCTGACAAAATTTTTGCTGGAGGTCTATACGACCTATACACATATACAGTTATACAGATTAGTTCAGCAAAATTCCGCTTCCTAGCGCTAGAGAAGAGGCATATAATTTTATGTATACGGATAAGCCGAATACGCCTCCGCATAGTCAACCGTAGTACACACCTCCGTATAACTGGCAACGTCTCACATCGTTTAGAGGAGGCGCAAACGTTGCTCTCTTATATACTATCTCAAAGAAGAGTATTTTTAAATGATTGCGCCGAAAATGTTTTAGTTTGTCTCCACAAACTGAAATACATTGAAGAGTAAACACTGAAAAATACGGATTGTTCAATTTTAATAATGTACAAGTTATTATAAGCTCAACATAATAATATGTCCCCCACGCTGACAAAAGTATTTTTTTCAAAGTCTATAAATTCTTAAACGGCATAAGCAATTATACACTATTCCGGTTTCAGGTCCTCCTCAATACTATTTTTCAGATCTTTCAGATTTCCATGTATAAAAAATTGTGGTAAGATCATAGGATATTATCTTTCTCATGGAATTTGTAGTAAGTATTTTTCTCGGTATTTCATTTACATAAATGCTAAAAAGTATAATGCTCAAATCTGTACAGGATGTTTCCTTTGAACCATACCCTCATGTTTTTTTTATTAATTATTATTAAATAAAATTTTTCAAAAACTAGTTCTATGTAGTATATCATTACTTTTTTTTATCTTAAAAGATATACGAGGTGCATAGAAAATTTAAATTTTTTTAAATGGAACACCTTTAGTTTTTTATATATTTATATTTACATCGCGTCTTTCTTATTACGATGGTATATAACACTTGTATATTTTTTTCAAAATTGACGTAAATATTTCCAACAAAATATCTTACCGTTTCTCTAAAAACGAAGTTTGCAATGGAAGATTCAGAAAAAATTTGCTTTAATATATGTTTTAATGTGTGCCCATTTTGTGCATTATTAACTTGTGATATAAATAATAATACAAAAGTGATGTTTAGCAGGGTTCGATAATAAAAATAAATGAATAAATGAATAGTGCCATATACCCTGAAAACGAAACATGATGCAGCCACGGACACGTGTTTCGGAGTTATTGCTCCTCATCAGCGTAGCGCTACGCTACGCTGATGAGGAGCATGTTTCTTTTTCAGGGTATATGGCACTATTCATTTATTCATAAATAATAATAATTATTTCTTTATGTTGATTTATTTGATTTATAATAATTACAGTTTCCTTTTTTGACATCAATTTTTATTACTTATCCTCAGATTTATACTATAAACATACAGGGTATCCCTCCTCCTAAAATCTTTATTTGTGAACCGATTTTCAAAATCTTTTTTTGCTTTATAGGGTTTGCAAAACTGCATTTAAGCTATACCTTATATTTTTTAAAAAGGTACATCATGACCTACTGAGACGTATTTTTTTTAGCGAAATTTCGAGAAAAACTATTAGCGATTTTTTTAGAGAAAAACTAATACCAGAATTAGATTCAGGACATTTTAAAACCTAAGTGGTGTGAATTTTGCGACATTAGGATACAGAGTGTTAAAGAAAATGGAGAGGAATTTTTAACAACGGCAAACTTTTTTTGTAAACAAAATCGGTACTATTTTGAAATTATCAGTAATTTAACATTTTTCACAATTCTCTGGTTTATTTGAAGACGTATTAAGAAAAAATCGACAGTGGTAACGATAAAAAATGGTATCTAATTTCTGTTGATACTTCTGTTTTTCTCGAAATTACGCTAAAAAAAATACGTCTCAGTAGGTCATGATGTAAGGTATAGCTTAAATGTAGTTTTCCAAGTCATATCCAGCAAAAAGTAGATTTCGAAAATTGGTTCACAAATAAAGATTTTAGGAGGGTGGATACATCTTAAGTGGGACACTCTGTATAAGTGTTATATGCCATCATAATCTGAAGAACTCGACGAATTCAAACATATAAAACATATACAGGATGTCCGTTTAAAAAATTATAATGTTTGTATTTACCTCGTTTATCTTTTCAGCCAAAGATATTTTAGTCAATAAATATTTACAGAAATAAGTGGGAGTATAATTTTAATTGAAACACCCTGTACTTTGGGGCACCCAATCATATACTTAATACAAAGCAAAGTCCGTTGCACGTCATCACCGACCAAGAATTATAAACGAAGAGTATAGCCTACATCGGCATATATTTTGGCCTTAAGGTCAACTGTTGGGACGTCACCATGGTTGACTTCCCTACTGTTGACATTAAGGCCAAAACATATGCCGATATAGGCTATGCTCTTCATTTATAATTCTTGGTGGGTGATGACGTGCAACGGATTTTGTTTTGTATTACGTATATACTATATAATTCATACTAAGTGTTTGGCCTATTTTCCAGGTAACTTTTGACTAACTTGACTATAGGAGATACGGAAAATTCTAAGCATAACAGTTGTTGAATGTCAAATTATGCGTAGCGTACAAATAATTATTTTCCATTATACATATAAGATGTTGTATGTGTGTATGAGGTAACATATCTCCAAAGTATTTGAGATGTTGACAGTTTTTGAAAGAAAGAACTGAGAGTTGAATACCAATTTTAAGAAACATATATGTATTTGAGACACCAAAAATGATTAGCCTGAGCAATTTTTTTCATATTATTAGCGGACCATAAAGTATTCCATGAAGAATTGAAAATTTATGGCAAAACCGTACATGGTGTTCACAATGCATAGCTAATTTTCAAAAATCAAATTGCTTAAGATTCCTTATTTTAAATGGAACACCTTGTCTATTATAATAGTAGTATTAAACTCTACATAAAATTGAAGCCAAAATATGAAGGTCTATGCGGTATTTAAATTTTTAACAAAATATTGCCAGTACTCTTTGATTCTAAAATTGTTCGCTATGTATATACTATGAAATACAATATAAAATGTGCCTTGTTAAATTATGATAAATGTATTTGAATTACTTGGTTAGAATTATTGCAAAAATAATTTAATAATAATATCTGAAATTGCAATTGTAATTAATTTAAATAAATTATACTTCCCATACAAGAACAAATCGCAAATCTATTTAAATCGGGAAGCAACTAAACAATTCTTATAGCATTTGACCATCACAAACTTATTCTCGTTTAGATAATTTCATCCTATAGGCAGTTTTTTTTCAAAATTTTGACAAATAACTTTATCTTCAAAACCATTTCAAATAAATATTATAAGGAGAATCATCGGAAATCTCTTGAAATTGTTTAATTGAATATGAAATAATATACAGGGTGTTCCATTTCAAATAATAAAGGTATTAAAGTATTGTTTAAATGTTATTTGTGGCATTTCATAAATTGTTTCTTTCCTTTTCTTTGTTTGGGATTTATTACCACATTCCTTGAGATATTCCTATTCAAAAAATTCGATTTATCTAAAAAATATTCAAATTAACCAGTTTAAAACTGGGAAATAACCTCTACGCCCTTGACGTAATGTCAGAGGATCAGTTAGAGGGTGTTTTTTGACAACCAATTGGAATTAAATTAATACAAAAATACTGCGCTGACGTTTCGGAAACTATATCCGTTTCCTTCTTCAAAGTTTAGGCTTTAGATTTTTATGCAACGTGTAGAATAACACGGCATAAAATAAAAATTGTTTATATCATTTCCATAGATACTTACCATAGAAATGTTGAAAAATATACTAAGGGCCGGTATTTTCAGTCTGATTTAACCCTGATTAACTTTAATCATTGATTAATTACCATGGAAACAATTGTCTCGACAATTATTTCCAAGGTTATTGATCAATGGTTAAACTTAATCAGGGTTAAATCAGACTGAAAATACCGGCCCTAAATAATATTAACTTTATTGAGTTCTTCTCTCAACATAGGTAACCAAGTTGAACAAAATTCTACCGAACAATTTGATACGCATTTATCTTCATTAAGTAAAATTATTGCAGATTCTTTGATTTTTCTTTTTTTGTTGTCTGCTTCTTTGGTCAAAATTTTTGCCGAATCCCATTTTATCCTGTTAGATATATCGAATTTTTTGGATAGGAATATCTCAAGGAATGTGGTAATAAATCCCAAACAAAGAAAAGGAAAGAAAAAAGGTATTAAAGTTTTTAAATATTCGGGTTCAACATAAAATTATGAACATCCTATAAATAAAATTCTAAAATCGAATACATGATTTCAAAGCTCTCTTCTAGGCTAATGAACTGCCGTAATGAAAAATTAGTAATTATTTCAAATATAAAAAATACAGCGTTTTTCATAAGGGTGTACGAGTATATATATTTTTGCTTATGCATTATTTAGAAATTATAATGATATAAGGTGTGATAAGATCGTTTTTCTTTATTATTGTGCACTCTTTATACACATGAAATAAAATTAGCGGAAAGGAAAATAACGCTAAGACTCAAATTTTACTTTTTAGATTAGGTTTTTAACGTTAATTTGGATTTCTATACATAATCATTCATAACTTATCGTTATTCATAACAACTCATAACATAATCGAAATTTTCCAATCCTTCGTTGTTTGTTTATTGTTTATACACAGTTACAGATTAAACACTTATTTCATAAAAAGATCTAAATGCATTAAACAATATATACCCATTTACATATACAGTGTGTCCACTGATGGAGTTGCCTATAGGAAAAACTTTTTATTTTGGACTTTACGCAAAAAACTTATTCTTTATAATAAATTCTGCTTGTCTTAAAACCCTTAAATGGTGTGCCCAGGGGAAGTTATTATTTTTTTGGTTAGTGAATTATGAAAAAAAATCTGTCTATTAAAAAAGCTGCATCACAAAGACCTCCAATAAGTATAAAAAAAAGTTGGTTTATTGACAGGGTGCCCAAGAAGTGAGTCTAAAATATTTGTTTGCGGATTTTGCGTCAATTTTTTTTTTTTTTAATAATGCTGTTTTTCATAAAATCTTCAAATCGCTACTAAAATTTCATTTTACACAGGGTGGATAAAAATAAAATACTAATTGCTTATAGAAAATCTATTTACTAATAACATTAATAATCCATTTTACAACGTAGAGGAATTAAAGCAAAGAATAAGGGATGCAATAAACGAAATTAATGTGCCCAGTATAGTACATTTTACACTGAATTCATTAAAAGAGCTGAAAATGCGACCAAGTTCGAGGGGGTTATGTAGAATTATATTTGTTAGTTTGATTTAGAATTAAATGGATTGTTAATATTAGTATTGTTAATACTAGTAAATATATTTTCTATAAACAATTAAGTTTGTTATTTTTATCCACCCTGTCTAAAATAAAACTTCAGTGCCGATTTGGAGACTATGAGAAACAGGATTATTACCTATAAAAAAAAATTTGGCGAAAAATCCGCTAAGAAAAATTCTAGGCTCAATTCGTGGGGCACCCTGTCAATTAACTAAGTTTTTTTATACTTATTGGAGGTATTGGAGGATATTTTAATAGACAGTTTTTTTTCATAATTCACTAAAAAATAAAAATAACTTCCCCTGGGGACACCATGTATATAATCTTAAATTTGATTGGTTATTTAAGGGTTTTAAGACAAGCAGAATTTATTATAAAGGATAAGTTTTTTGCGTAAAGTCCAAAATAAAAAAGTTTTTCGTATAGGCAACTCCATCCGTGGACACACTGTATATTACATTAATATTTGAAAATTTATAGTTTGCGTCCAAAATAAAAAAGTTTTTCCTATAGGCAAATCCATCCGTGGACACACTGTATATTACATCAATATTTGAAAATTTATAGTTTGCTAAATCCATTTTAAAGTAAACTTGTTTCATTCAACGGTGTTACACATAATGCGGCTATAATTTGTAATTTGCTTGAATTGGTCTATATTTTACACGGCAACACTGTTCGGAGGCCTAAGCGGCGATGAAATTTATAAATTTTATACAAATGGAGGCATGTACGTCAGGTTCACAAACGGAGTCCATTTGATACGTCCAATTTATCTCTGCATGTTTATAAAAAATATTAAAAATGTTTACCCCTCTGAAGTTCCCATTGTTTATTGATAGAAAAGGAATTGATACATTCCAAAAATTTAATTATATCTACTTCCAATATGCCGGAGGCCTGAGTGTCTGTTTGGTAGTCGGAGGCGAAATAGATAGCTGGGCGGGTATATATATATATATATATATATATATATATATATATATATATATATATATATATATATATATATATATATATATATATATATATATATTGTTCGAAGGTTTTCGCGGTTATAATTTGTAAAGCTGGGTTCTCGGGTGTTGATCTGCGTTGCGTTGTGGTCCTGATAAGGATCATTTTGACGACGTTTCGGCAAAATCTCATTTGCCATCTTCAGGTGATGTCTACACGTTTCAAAGAATTGATGAATAGACTGATGTCTCGAGTGCTCGTCGCTGTATATAGACTTTCAGCTCGGGTCATGGCTGAGTGCACCCATCTGCGTTCGCCTGCCTGCGCGCTCGATTACTTGTGATTGGACCAGTGGCCTCTGCGTTGGCCCGCCCACGCCGTCCCCTCTCCACCTGTTGCTGCGATTGGCCACGTTCTCCATCGTGCCGCATAGTTTGCGTCATCGTTTGCGTCACTGTGTTAGTTATCGCATGAATCATCGCATTAGTCATTGTATCTTTCATATGACGTGTTCGGCTTCTTGTTATAGGTCCCGTCTGCGTTGTTGCCAGTTCATGGTCAGTTCTTTCGGCTGTTTTCTTAAGAACTGCCCAGCCACCCAAGCGAAATATCTCTCGAGAGGAACTTTCCGCTTTAAAGTATCTCCGAGAAAATGAGGAAATCATCATACTACCAGCAGATAAAGGAAATGCAACTGTGGTAATGAATAGTTTAGACTACAAATCCAAGATGACTCTCATACTGGAGGATCCAGCTTACCAACAAATAACCACAGATCCAACCACCTACTTGGAGAAAACGACGAGGACGAAGATCAACGCAAGTCCAATCGAGCCAAATACAAAAAAGCAAATAATTCCGAGAGAGAAGTCGTCAAGGTGTCCCAAACTATACGGTTTACCCAAGATTCATAAGACAGGAGCCCCACTGAGACCAATAGTAAGCTCTATTGGTTCTCCGACCCAGGAGTTATCCAGATATCTCGCCAGACAACTTCAACCACATGTAGAGGAAGCAGTATCCTATGTACGAAATGCCGATCACCTAATTCAATTGCTGAGCCAACAAGTACTTGATGAAAATGATATACTACTCAGCTTCGACGTGGTATCATTATTTACTCAAGTCCCAGTCAATGAAGCCCTTGAGATCATACAGAGGAAGGACAGACCCGGTGGGCACATCATCACCTTGGCGAAACACTGCGTGTCAAACGTATACTTCATTTATGAAAACCAGCGCTACAAACAAGTGGAAGAGGCGCCGATGGGTTCACCACTCTCACCTGTAATAGCGAATTTATTCATGGAAGATTTCGAGACCCAAGCACTTGAAACTGCACGATTCAAACCCAAGGCTATGGCTTAGATACGTAGATGATGTCTTCGCTATTTGGCCACATGGACGACAGTTGCTTGACCAATTACCTCTCCTGGATGTACTGGTGATAAAGAAACAGGACGGGACACTTGGCCATACAGTCTATAGGAAGAAAACTCATACCAATCGGTACCTGAACGCCAATTCACACCATCATCCAGACCAACTACAGTCTGTGGTGAAAACTTTACTAACGCGCTCCAGCAGAATCGCAGACCCAGATAATATCAACCAAGAGTTAAAAACTTTGAAAAATGCACTGCTAATGAACGGCTATAACGACCGCATGATTTCATGAACCACTCAACCGTCTGACAGGCGAGACAAGGAGACTCCACAAGATCTGCCCACCAAAGAGTTTTTACCATATGTTAAAGGTACAACGGATAGGATCAGCAGAGTATTAAACCGCAGAAACATCAGGACTGTATTTAAAACTGACCGTAAGATCCACTCTGTCCTTAAAAAACCCAAAGGACAAAATCCCACTTGAAAACCTAGGAGTATACGAAGTTCCCTGTCATGATTGCGAGAAAACATACGTTGGACAAACCAACAGAAGGATAAACGTGAGAAAGACAGAACACGTTAACTCTTTTCTCCGAAATGAAGCGACATCGTCACTAGTCCAACACATCAAAAACACAGGTCACTCAATTGACTTTGACAGAACCAGAAGCCTGGCAAACGTGGAACATTTCTCATCAAGAATAATCAGAGAGGCCATCGAAATCGAAAAACGTCCCAACGGCCTAAATAAACGCGATGATAGCCTGAGACTTCCGGCAACGTGGAAAACAGCTTTAGTTAATCGCCAAATCCGAATGGAAACAACCAGTATAAACCCTTACGCCCAGAAAACAGCCGAAAGAACTGACCATGAACTGGCAACAACGCAGACAGGACCTATAACAAGAAGCCGAACACGTCACATGAATGATACAATGACTAATGCGATGATTCATGCGATAACTAACACAGTGACGCAAACGATGACGCAAACTATGCGGCACGATGGAGAACGTGGCCAATCGCAGCAACAGGTGGAGAGGGGGCGGCGTGGGCGGGCAACGCAGAGGCCACTGGTCCAATCACAAGGAGTCGAGCGCGCAGGCAGGCGAACGCAGAATGGTGCACTCAGCCATGACCCGAGCTGAAAGTATATAAACAGCGACGAGCACTCGAGACATCAGTCTATTCATCAATTCTTTGAAACGTGTAGACATCACCTGAAGATGGCAAATGAGATTCTGCCGAAACGTTGTCAAAATGGTCCTTATCAGGACCACAACGCAACGCGGATCAACACCCGAGAACCCAGATTTACATATATATATGTATACAGGGTGGTCCGGTATCCATGGCGGAAACTTCAGGGGACAATAGAGTACCAAAAAACAATATGACTTTGCTTATAAACATAACCTTCTAAACGTACCGTTTTTGAGATACAGGGTGTTAAAGTTTTGATTTTTTTAAATATATTTTTAAATATCTCTCTAACGAACGACAATATTAAAAAACTATTTGGTGATGTGAAATATCTCGCAGAGCACTAGTATTTCACCATTAGAAAAGTTTGCGAACATCACCAGTGGCGTCGATCTGGGGCATTGTGACCCTTTTTCCTATCAGAACTTCTACGCCACTGGTCCTAGACACCAATTCTATCTTGTTTTATATTTTCTGATGTTTTTTGCACAAAAAGTCACTCTTGTGATTTTTTCGTAAGATGCACCATTTTCGAGTTAATAGCATGTAAAGATATTAATGTTTAAAAAAAAATTATTATTATTAAAAATTTATTAACATTATTACATTTTATTAACAATTTTTGAGCTCTAGTTAGGAAGAAAAACATCACAAAAATAACAACAGATTTAATAGCATCTTACGAAAAACTCACAAGAGTGACTTTTTATGAAAAAAAAATCCTAATTTTTTTTGCACAAAAAGTCACTCTTGTGAGTTTTTCGTAAGATGCTATTAAATCTGTTGTTATTTTTGTGATGTTTTTCTTCCTAACTAGAGCTCAAAAATTGTTAATAAAATGTAATAATGTTAATAAATTTTTAATAATAATAATTTTTTTTTAAACATTAATATCTTTACATGCTATTAACTCGAAAATGGTGCATCTTACGAAAAAATCACAAGAGTGACTTTTTGTGCAAAAAACATCAGAAAATATAAAACAAGATAGAATTGGTGTCTAGGACCAGTGGCGTAGAAGTTCTGATAGGAAAAAGGGTCACAATGCCCCAGATCGACGCCACTGGTGATGTTCGCAAACTTTTCTAATGGTGAAATACTAGTGCTCTGCGAGATATTTCACATCACCAAATAGTTTTTTAATATTGTTGTTCGTTAGAGAGATATTTAAAAATATATTTAAAAAAATCAAAACTTTAACACCCTGTATCTCAAAAACGGTACGTTTAGAAGGTTATGTTTATAAGCAAAGTCATATTGTTTTTTGGTACTCTATTGTCCCCTGAAGTTTCCGCCATGGATACCGGACCACCCTGTATATATATACAGGGTGATTCAGTTTTTATCTTGCTAACTTTAAAAATCAATAGAACAGGTTAAAATAATGTTAGTTTGTGGTATAAACTTATGTCCAAAAACGCTTCGTTTGGGCGATAGAGGGCGTTGAAGTTCCATTTCATTGCTCGTTTTTCCACCATAACTTTTGAACCAAGGATCCGATCAAGATCAAATTTGGTATAGGAACACTGCTTATGACCTTACATAAGCTTCTTAAGTTTTAACCCCTCATCCCTCTTGGAAGTGTATTTTTGTGTGTTACCCCTTCTTACTTTTTTCAAAACTTTTACAAAAAAAAAAAAAATTACAAAATAACTACGCCGGCATATTCACTGGTCTATTTTGTAACTCTTTCGTATCTTTTGTTTTTTCGATATTTTGCTTTGTTTTTGAGATATTTAATAAAATTCGTGACAATGTGAATTAATTTAATAACAAATACTTTTAAAAAATACAACGAAATTACAATAATTACTCAAAGTGTAATCCTCCAGCCTCAATACACTTTTGACATCGGCGAATGTCATTAACTGCAGCTGTTATTTGAACCGGATTATTTTTTATTTCATCACAAGAATTAACCTTATCCTTTGAATCAATTCCTCACGTGTATTTACTGGTGTATCATAGACAATTCCTTTTAGATGGCCCCAAAGAAAATAATCCAACGGATTCAGATCTGGCGAGCGAGGTGGTCAAGCCACTGGCCCCTCGCCGGGAATCCTCATATATGGGTGATTGTTTGGGAGACGTCCAATCCATCCAACTGTATCCAGCTTTCTTCGCATAAATCTACCGGAACATCGTCAGGCACCTCGTGAAGAGAGTTCTCCAGAAACTCACGAAATACATTTGCATTTAATCGACGAGGTAAAATATGCGGCCCGCAGAGATTGTTACTTAAAATACCTCTCCACACATTTACACCAAACTCGTGCTGAAATGAGGATTATCTGATACAGTGAGGATTGACTTCACTCCAAACATGGAGTTTATGATAATTTACAACACCTGCTCTTGTAAAATTGGATTCGTCTGTCCATAAAATCTTAGTCAAAAATTGTGGATTTAATTCTGTTGAATCTAAAATCCATCGGCAAAAGTGTAGACGTTTGAAAAGCCCTCCGATGATCTTTTTTAAGTGCTCTTAGTACTTTTTTTTGATTGAGATAAATGGAGTTGCCGGGCTGCCCAGCGTGTGCTTAAAGATCTGTTGACATCAAAGAGTTGAAGAATTCGGTGATTATTCCTTTGTTGTGCATAATGATTTTGGTCATTGTGATGGAGTAAACCATTTTCAGAAAAGCGCCGATGTACATCAACAAAAACTTGTGCATTTGGAGTTCTTCTATTGGGAAAGCGCGTTCGGTACTCTACAACGGCTGCCTTGGAATTACCGTCACAGAAACCATAAACATAATGTATATCGGCGTATTCACCATTTGTAAAAATTCTTGGCATTTTTTTTTAAGATTAAAAACACTTTTAAATGAGACTAATAACAATTTTGACAAACGTCAGTTTACGTAAGACGCTGTGAGTTTTGTCTTCCATGGCTTGCTGTAACGCTAAATAAAATTTACGCGGCTGACACTAACTACATTGTCACGAATTTTATTAAATATCTCAAAAACAAAGCAAAATATCGAAAAAACAAAAGATACGAAAAAGTTACAAAATAGACCAGTGAATATGCGGGCGTAGTTATTGTGATTTTTTTTTTTTTGTAAAAGTTTTGAAAAAGTAAGAAGGGGTAACACACAAAAATACACTTCCAAGAGGAATGGGGGATTAAAACTTAAGAAGCTTATGTAAGGTCATAAGCAGTGTTTCTATACCAAATTTGACCTTGATCAGATCCTTGGTTCAAAAGTTATGGTGGAAGAACGAGAAATGAAATGGAATTTCAACGCCCTCTATCACCCAAACGAAGCGTTTTTGGACATAAGTTTATACCACAAACTAACATTATTTTAACCTGTTCTATTGATTTTTAAAGTTAGCAAGATAAAAACTGAATCACCCTGTATATGATGCTTGCTTGGCAAGCCGCTGTCGGTCACAGAGACACCGCCGATGTCTCGACTGGCAGTAGCAACTGACCACCAGAGGGAGGTACTTATCCCTCACTACTTACTTTTGGAGCCGTGTCTTGGAATATCTAAGGTAGCATTCACAAAGCGCAGATGAGAATTATGGAGAGAGCTTCTGAGAGCTAATTTGTTGCTAAGATATTTTGGTTCTCGATTTATTAAAATATGTTGTGCACAAGACAAACCAAATGCAGTTGCCATTTAGATTTTAAATTAAGCCAATTATGTTGTTTTAAAAAAGGAGTGATATGATTACGTCTAGGTATTGCTACAGAGAAACGCATGCATGAATTTTGCAACTTTTGCAATCTATATTGCTCTGCAGACATGGTTCATAAATTACATTTCCATATTCCAGCTGAAATATTATTAGGGATTCTGATAATTTCAATTTAGTGGTCGATGGTAACTAGCATAAAGCGATTTGAGTTTTGTATAACATTTTTGCAATAACTTAGTAACAAGGGTTTCAAAGGTTAAATTTAGCTTGTCAAAAATAATTCCCAAGCTCTTTGCACATTCTACGAATAATAATTTTGTGTTATTAATATATAAATTACATAAGTCGTCAGAGAAAGGTAAACGCTTTGATTTTAAGTTTATTGCAACAGACTTCTGAGCATTCAGTTTCAATCCATGGACACTTGAATATTCATATACAGGGTGAATCTTAGAGTGGCGGCCATATTTATATGAGGCGACACCGTTCAACTATGGGAACACAAAACTACAAATTTTTTTTTTTTTAACGCGCTATGAAAAATGAATATTGTTTAAACCCTTTTTATTTGAATTTGGGTACCCCGCCAGTGGAATGCGCTAGCGAGAGTAACGTCTAATAACTGAGACGCACACGCCTGTCTAGAACAGTGCGTTGTTGCCAAACTTCACGACTGAAATAAAATACGGGGAATTTATTGTAAAGCAAACAAGAAACTAAATAAAATGAACTATCTAAACAATAACAAAGTAAAAACTATTCTCCGTGAGTGTAACAATAAAAAAAATAATACCTAAAAAACTTAATACTTAGTAACAAATAATGAACAGAAAATTATTTTTTCTAATAGCAATAAATCTTTACTTATCTTGGATCGGCATTTCTCATAGCAGGTGTTGAAACTGTCCTCCGTTATTTTCCAAACACGCTGTAGCTCGCCGCATCATAGAATCTAACTTTATTGTAGTCCGTATTCTGCCTTATGTGATTCGCAGCGTTTTCTACTATTTCCCGTAATTCTTCAACGTTGTTGACAGGAGTCGTGTACCCCAAACCACCGTACATTGTACGGTGCACCAAACTTTTCATGTGCCCCCACAGATAAAAGTCGCCTCTAAAACACCACTAAAATAAAACTACACACACGTAGAAGGTACACCTCACTCAATTATTAAACACAAACGCAAAACTTTTATAAATTTCTTTCACTAAAAACTGAAACAATTTAATTTTATAACCATAATAAACCACACTAGCTGCTGTCTGACTGGTCACTAACACTAAAAACTAAAACTAAAACATAGAAAAACAACTGGCACGCCGCCGTGCGAGGCTTTTGCATTTCAGGAGAACCTTTTTTTTTATCACCCTTTTTTGTTAATGCACCTGCTCAGTAACTAGGTCAGTGTCATAGTTTGTAAACAGTTCAGCGACTCTAACAGCTGATAGGTGGTTTTAAATGTCAGTAGATAAGCTATGGGGCTATCAGACCAAAATCCCATGTTATTTCTTATGGAGGTTCAATCTGGTGTTCAAGGTCACACTTCAGCCGGGGGGGCTAACTTCACGCCGGTCGCTGCTAGCCCGGTCACTGCTAACTTCACGCTGCTTATTGAAAAAAGTTGTTGATTGCTGGGAGATTCGAACCGCTGACCTATGGATTGGTAGGCAGACGCTTTACGTGTTGTGCTACTGAGTAACTTGGATACAAGATGCGTAATTGATATCTAATTTGGAAAAACATATGTAGTGGGTATTAGGGCTGCTATTTAAAATTTGAAAAGCATGCGCAATAGGTATGAGAAAAAAACATGGCGGCGTGATGAGAAAAAAACATGGCGGCGTGATGAGAAAAAAACATGGCGACCCTGATCATGCGCAGTAGGTATGAGAAAAAAAACATGGCGGCGTGATGAGAAAAAAACATGGCGGCATGAAGAGAAAAAAACATGGCGGCCCTGATCATGCGCAGTAGGTATGAAAAAAACATGGCGGCATGAAGAGAAAAAAACATGGCGACCCTGATCATGCGCAGTAGAAAAAAAAAACATGGTGGCCCTGATCACGTGATGTGGGATATCAAATGATTCATCTCGACGTCTAGAATACTAATTTTCATTCCAAGTGCGAAAAAATGGTCTTTGGGGCTTGATATTTGAATTTAAAGTATATAGATATGTTCCTCAACTCGAAATACGTCATAAAACAACAACTTCCGGTCTCCACTTCCGGTCTTCTGAAACCCGTGATGTGGGGTATCAAACGATTCCTCTCAACGTCTAGAATACTAATTTAACAAAATTTTAATTCCGAGTGTGAAAAAATGGGCTTTGGGGCTTGATATGTGAATTCAAAGTATATAGATATGTTCCTCAACTCGAAACATGCTAGAATCTGCAATAAAATAACAACTTCCGGTCTCTACTTCCGGTCTTCTGAAATACATGATGTGAGGTATCAAACGATTCGTCTCGACGTCTAGAATACTAATTTAACTAAATTTTCGTCATTAGAGTAGAATTTGGCTTGATATTTGAATTTAAAGTAAATGTTCCATGACTGGTGAAAAGAAAAAACAGGTGTGACGCTATAGCTCAAAGCTGATGAGGATGGCAGCCCTGTATCTAATGCCCAACAAATGTTTTTAAACGCTAATTCACCTTGAAACGATTACGTCGCAAATTCTCTTATATAATTAAAATTTTTTTTTTGCATGTGATAAGAAAAGGCAGTTATTGCGAAAAAGACCGTTACAATTTTGTGGTTGATAACAAAAAGCCGTTAGAATGAACGACTGTAGAACGGAAGTAATATCCGGTGATAAGAAAATTTGCGAAATAAACCGTTACAATTTTGCGGTGATAACAAAAAAGCTGTTGGGATCAACACATGCAAATTTAATACGTATGGTGTAGTGGGGATGCGAAATAAACCGGTAAAATTTTTCTTTTCAGTAACTATAAACGTCGGTTAAGCGGTATTTGAATTTAAAGTATATAGATATGTTCTCCAACTTGAAATACGTCATAACAGCTTCCGGTCTTCTGAAATACATGATGTGGGGTATCAAACGATTCATCTCGGCGTCTAGAATACTAATATAACAAAATTTTCGGTATTAGAGTAGAATTTGGCGTTTGGGGCTTGATATTTGAATTTAAAGTATATAGATATTATGTTCCACAACCCGAAATACATCATAAAATAACAACTTGAATCGTCTCAGCGTCTAGAAGGCTAATTTAATAAAATTTTCATTCCAAGTGTGAAAAATGGGCTTTGAGACTTGATATTTGAATTTAAAGTATATAGATATGTTCCTCAACTAGAAACATGCTAGAATCTGCAATAAAATAACAACTTCCGGTCTCTACTTCCGGTCTTCCAAAATCCGTGATGTGGGGTATCAAATAATTCGTCTCGACGTCTAGAATACTAATATAACAAAATTTTCGGCATTGCAGTAGAATTTGATGTTTGGCGTTTGATATTTGAATTCAAAGTATATAGATATGTGCCTCAACTCGAAATACGTCATAAAATAACAACTTCCGGTCTCTACTTCCGGTTTTCTGAAATACCTGATGTATGGTATCAAATTAATCGTCTCAGCGTCTAGAATAGTAATTTAACAAAATTTTCAACATTAGAGTGGAATTAGGTGTTTAGCGTTTGATATTTGATTTCAAAGTATATAGATATGTTCCTCAACTCGAAATACGTCATAAAATAACAACGTCCGGTCTCTACTTCCGGTTTTCTGAAATACCTGATGTATGGTATCAAATTAATCGTCTCGGCGTCTAGAATAGTAATTTAACAAAATTTTCAACATTGGAGTGGAATTATGTGTTTAGCGTTTGATATTTGAATTCAAAGTATATAGATATGTTCCTCAACTCGAAATACGTCATAAAATAACAACTTCCGGTCTCTACTTCCGGTCTTCTGAAATACGTGATGTGGGGTATCAAATAATTCGTCTCGACGTCTAGAATACTAATATAACAAAATTTTCGGCATTGCAGTAGAATTTGGTGTTTGGTGTTTGATATTTGAATTTAAAGTATATAGATATGTTCCTCCCCATACAACATTATTATCTGAAAAATAATAGAAGTTAGATGTCTGGTATTGACTTACTAATACACTGTTCCTGTAAACAGTTAGGGATAATAAACAGCTTTGAGCTATCAGCTAGGGATAATATTGCGAACAGGAGGGATACTATTGCGAACAGGAGGGATAATATTGCGAACAGGAGGGGCAATATTAGGGATAAATTGGGATAAAATTGCGAATAGGTGGGATAACATTGAACTGATGAGGATCAACGAAATGAATACATCCGAAAATGTTTTAAATAAATCTGATTCAAAAGTATGTGATATTATAATCAACAAACTTCAATGTTATGGATTGCACATCAATAATGAATTAAAGTTAGAAATAATTAATTCTTTAAAAAAGATTCATTCCTGGTGGGAGCCACCGTGGTACGAATTACCTGACATTAAATCAGATAAATGGAGAATTCGAACACATTCTCAACTTGAAAACCCTCGTTGCATGATATTCACATTTAAAAGGAACGAAATGATGATAAGAAGACAGGGTTAGACTATTCATGTGATAAAATATTTTTCAAATTTTCAAATAAGACCAGTGACGATTTAATAACCATGTATGTTTGAATTGCTATTCATTTATTTAATAAATAAAGATATGTAAATTTTTATTTGTGTTTTATTTTTGTTATTAAAATAGAATTATTTAATGAATCTCAAGGTTCCACTTAATTTTAAAAGTACAAATATGGAAAATTGTAACTCTAGGTCAGTATATCTTATAATATATTATGTAAACAGTGTTCAGCATAAAGACCATAAAAATATTGGTGTGATTTATATAACGAGGTCAGCTACTTATTGTTAAATACTCAACTATGCATCAACTTTCTCTTTTGAACTTCCTGGAGCTAAGAAAATATCTGTTTAAAAAACTCAAATATCTCTTCCCGTTCGAAAGTTATATAGAGTTAAATATGGAAAATATTATCTGTCAGTAAAACTTACAATGCATGCAATACACATTTCTATTCATAAAAATATTTACACCATTTCATAACAAGGTCTGCTATTTCCTATTAATAAATCATGTTCTCTAAGCATTATACCCGTTATTATATACAGACCTATTTCAAATACAGCCAGTTCCATTTCGCTTATCCACCGTCAACTTAATATGATTATAAACTGAATTTAAAATTTCTTTTTCATTCTTCATTTCCGACGGGCTGACTGGGATCAAATAAAAAGCGTAAGCCGAATTGCTAGAACTTTGTATTAGTATGTAAATCAGAATAAACCTATATTTTAATCGGGTAATTAAAATCGATATACTAGCTATCTGTTAATGTTAGGTGTAAACCATAATCAAATATACGTAAAACAATCTCACTAAAAACATGCACACTACGATATGATTCAATTAAATCTTTCATATTTTACAAGAACGGCATAATTATCGGGTCGGCAAATTCCTACGTGCGAGCGAGAAGCAATCTATAATATTATAAAACTGATATTACATTTAAAAAAACATTGTGACAAGCGCTGAACATAATCAATATTATATATTTAACAGTTCTTTGCGTATGAAGTTAATATTCTGATGTCATAACTCAATGCTTGTTCTGATAATTAATTAAAAAACAATTACTACTGTAAGCATGCGTAATAGATCTTCCAAATAACTTGAGAACTATTGAAGTTTAAAAAAATCTTCGGACTCTAATTGTATGTCTACTAAGATATGTGGAGAAACCTTATCAAATAAATTTCTGATTGAAAAATTTCCTAGCTGATTTATACCCAAGTTTTTCAGCTTAAATATTAATGTAGATTGAAACGGTGTAATAAGAGTATAGAAATAAATCCGTAAAATATTCATAATAGACGTGGAATTTTTAGGTTAGGATCCCATTAAGCAGTAAAATATTGCATGGGGCATATCAAATTCTTCATCTCAAGGTTTATAATTTAACTAAATTTTTGTTCTATGAGTGACATTTAACATTTATTTTATAGTCTGTTATTTTATACTTAATGCATGTGTGTTCAAAAACATGATGGAATTTAAAAAGGGTTAAGACATGTAGATGAAACAAAGAGGATCATATTTTATTCTTTTCGGTTCAGCCTTAAACTTTTACATAAAATATCATTGTTAGCTGTATTATTATTATCATTGAATAGGAATTATTACATAATTTAAGTCTCACACTCTCTCAACTGAGTCAATATGACTACGGAAATAAAACAATCATTAATGAAATATATGGATATATTAACTTTTTTAAATACAGAGTTAAATATTAATATTTAGGACCCCAGCCCAGAGCCGAACAGCAGACTCAAATGCGGAACGTAGGAAATCTATAACTTCTTTTACTGCAGCAGCAATCAGATCTAGAGAGTCACTAATAATGTCTATTTATAAGCACTGGTGTGATTAGGAATTAAATTTAAAACGTTGAAACCTCCAGCGATCAACCGAAACCTCAATCCAGCATATACCATCTCGAGATATCTTATACGCATAACACCTATGTATGATATCGAATATGAATTTTATCATCGAATCTCACATGCTTTTTAACAAACACTATTTAAATAGTATGAACTTCACTGATAAGTTATACATACAGAGGATTCTAAGCGTTTACCATAGATTATTCATATAACAAATTTTACACTTTGTATCTTATTTTTCACATACTTGTACAGGATTAATTCTTCGAGCTGCAGTATCATTTAAAACTTTTCCACAACGACTTCTATCAATGAACACATCACTAACATCATATAGGATAATATTTAATCTTTCAAGCTGCGAAAACATATTTTGTTTCTCTTCATAAAATTTTATATTTTCTTTTAACTGTTCTAATTTTAATAAATGTTCTTGTAACAACACCTTAAATGATGACATCTTACTCTTGTTAGATCTAACGAGTTACTAGTACTGAGTACTCATATGAAGGTTAAAAATAAATGGGGAGGTGAAGAGGGTGAAAATGCCATCTCACAGCATCAATAATAATAAAGTATCTACGTTTTCCTCTTTTTTAATAATATTCTAGAATAATGGTATCTCAGACGTAAAATAAATATTCCAAGTTTTAAAATAAATGATTCAACTCAGGGAACACCGAGCTATGAGAAAATATGTTTAAAGAAGTATTCTAAGAATTGTAATAAACAGCTGCATTCCTAAAACAAATGTGATTGGTTGAACAGTATCACGTGATTAGCATGACGTCACAGATAATAATATCTCTGAGTAAGCATACTTATTAGTTGTTTATAAGTTAGTAGTATTTACGTTGAGCTCACGTAGTAGATATCGTGGCGTTTAATTTTACTTTGTGAATTATTGTGTAACAACATCAGTGGTTTCCACTTTGATCATTTAAACTTTTTTATCTCGTGTGTGTTTGCTATGAATCTAAAAACGTAAGTTATTTTATTATTTCGGTATAGGCGTTTCGAAAGTAAATTTAAACAATTTTTAGAATGAATTTAGATGTGATAAACAAGGAAGCTCTTTCACAGCGCAAGCAGTTAATCAAATTACATGAGTTACCCATTAATATTCTGCAACCTATATATGATGCACAAGCTGTTAAGACTAGATTTGGGAATGCTGTTCTATTGGAACTTGAAAAGAAAAAGCTGTTTTTACCTAAACGTATGTTTCCTCTAATGAAGAATAATTTACATCAATTTACCGGATGCAAATACAGTTTGATAGTTGAAGGTTTAAAAGAAGCTGATAACCCATCAGCAGGAATGAATTTTAGATTTATTGAAAATCTCTAAAATGTAAGTAAAAATTTTTTCAATATTTATTTTTAAAATTATTAAGTTTTTTATATCATTTTAGCTATGGTAAAAAGGACTAAGAATACTCGCATAAATATAATAGATGGATGAGGGGTGGTAACAGTTATTTTCAAGTGAATAGATATACCAGTTGAACTCTAAAGAAATCGCAGTTCTCAGTGATGAAATTGTAAGAAAATTCCATGCAGTTAAAATAAAAGACTAAGTATACCCCAGAACAACGAAACATTCAACTTTAGAACACAGCGTACTATACAATCTCATCTACATAACGTTTACTCGGTGGAGCAAACTAAAATTGCTCTAAGTCCATATGATGATAAGCGTTATCTTTTAAATGACTCTACCGACACGTTACCTTGGGGTAACTACTCAATTATAGAATAATTTAATAGTTACCAAACATGTATGTAAAATAGGATTAATATTATTATTATTGTATTTCTTGTAATAAAATATTATATAACCTATGTCTGTGTTTTTCTTATAAGGTAAATAAAACTCATAAGTATCAGTGGTGGTATAATAGAAAAATTATACATATTTTTTATGATATAAATATTTTCAAGAAAGAAGTGATATTTTGTCTACATATAATACATTTATCAAAAGTAACTGAGCAATCAGTACAACAAACTGTATTTGGATAGAAGAGGATGGGAACAAGTCACATAAGTAAAACATTACATTTTCTGAACAAAGATCATAATCACTTTCACATAGTATGTTATTAGTAATATTCAAGAAATTATTGTAGAAACCAGCAAAGTCTAAGCTATGTAATATATTCATAGTAGACATCACAAGTCCATTCATGTTTATAAATTCAAGTTTTTAAGATTTTATTTAAGTTTTACAAGTGTTGATTGTTTGTTATCATCTGATAGTCTACGTTTTTCTTCCATAATGATTCCAGTTATGAAGGTGAAATTTAATTCATATCAGCTGTCGATCGGTGCAATTACACCCATATCTTGCAATATGTTTATATACACCTGATAGTTAAGGTCTAGACGTTTACTAATTCTTATCATTTTAACTAAATCATTGGGGTCAATATCTGAACCTCGCAGTAATATTTCATCAAACTCGGAACAACTTGCGAATGGTTTACTTTGTTCTGATTCTATTAGTGGAGGTATATTTTCATTTCTAAATAAATCTAAATCATTTCTTGCGGTTTCCTGCATGTTATTGGAAGGGGTCTTGCTATGTAACCTTCGTATATGCTCCTTTAAGTTGTCTTTTCGTTTAAACGTTTTATTACAAGAATCGCATTGGAAAGAACGATTTTTATGAACGTTATTATTATGTCTGCTTAATCCACTAAGCCAAGAGAACGTTTCACGGCAAATATCACATGAATGCATGTTCATCAACTAGCTTCAACTGATTCATAACTATCAGATACCCTTATTTATCCTTCAGCAGTACCGAATTTATCAACATGTATCCTTAAACCGTACCTGACTATACCCTTAATTACCCTTATATATATATACCCTTATTTACCCTTAATATCATATTAATTACCCCTAATTAATCGTTATTTACCCTTATATACCCTTATTTACAAGGAAATTTTCAGGTCAATGTTAGGTTAGGTTAGGTTAAATTCTCAGGCCAATGTTAGGTTAGGTTAGGTTAGGTTTTACTCAAGGAAAAGGGAATTCTCAGGCCAATGTTAGGTTAGGTTGGGGAAGGCGCGCGCGTCTTCCCCAACCTAACCTAACATGTTGATAAATTCGGTACTGCTGAAGGATAAATAAGGGTATCTGATAGTTATGAATCAGTTGAAGCTAGTTGATGAACATGCATTCATGTGATATTTGCCGTGAAACGTTCTCTTGGCTTAGTGGATTAAGCAGACATAATAATAACGTTCATAAAAATCGTTCTTTCCAATGCGATTCTTGTAATAAAACGTTTAAACGAAAAGACAACTTAAAGGAGCATATACGAAGGTTACATAGCAAGACCCCTTCCAATAACATGCAGGAAACCGCAAGAAATGATTTAGATTTATTTAGAAATGAAAATATACCTCCACTAATAGAATCAGAACAAAGTAAACCATTCGCAAGTTGTTCCGAGTTTGATGAAATATTACTGCGAGGTTCAGATATTGACCCCAATGATTTAGTTAAAATGATAAGAATTAGTAAACGTCTAGACCTTAACTATCAGGTGTATATAAACATATTGCAAGATATGGGTGTAATTGCACCGATCGACAGCTGATATGAATTAAATTTCACCTTCATAACTGGAATCATTATGGAAGAAAAACGTAGACTATCAGATGATAACAAACAATCAACACTTGTAAAACTTAAATAAAATCTTAAAAACTTGAATTTATAAACATGAATGGACTTGTGATGTCTACTATGAATATATTACATAGCTTAGACTTTGCTGGTTTCTACAATAATTTCTTGAATATTACTAATAACATACTATGTGAAAGTGATTATGATCTTTGTTCAGAAAATGTAATGTTTTACTTATGTGACTTGTTCCCATCCTCTTCTATCCAAATACAGTTTGTTGTACTGATTGCTCAGTTACTTTTGATAAATGTATTATATGTAGACAAAATATCACTTCTTTCTTGAAAATATTTATATCATAAAAAATATGTATAATTTTTCTATTATACCACCACTGATACTTATGAGTTTTATTTACCTTATAAGAAAAACACAGACATAGGTTATATAATATTTTATTACAAGAAATACAATAATAATAATATTAATCCTATTTTACATACATGTTTGGTAACTATTAAATTATTCTATAATTGAGTAGTTACCCCAAGGTAACGTGTCGGTAGAGTCATTTAAAAGATAACGCTTATCATCATATGGACTTAGAGCAATTTTAGTTTGCTCCACCGAGTAAACGTTATGTAGATGAGATTGTATAGTACGCTGTGTTCTAAAGTTGAATGTTTCGTTGTTCTGGGGTATACTTAGTCTTTTATTTTAACTGCATGGAATTTTCTTACAATTTCATCACTGAGAACTGCGATTTCTTTAGAGTTCAACTGGTATATCTATTCACTTGAAAATAACTGTTACCACCCCTCATCCATCTATTATATTTATGCGAGTATTCTTAGTCCTTTTTACCATAGCTAAAATGATATAAAAAACTTAATAATTTTAAAAATAAATATTGAAAAAATTTTTACTTACATTTTAGAGATTTTCAATAAATCTAAAATTCATTCCTGCTGATGGGTTATCAGCTTCTTTTAAACCTTCAACTATCAAACTGTATTTGCATCCGGTAAATTGATGTAAATTATTCTTCATTAGAGGAAACATACGTTTAGGTAAAAACAGCTTTTTCTTTTCAAGTTCCAATAGAACAGCATTCCCAAATCTAGTCTTAACAGCTTGTGCATCATATATAGGTTGCAGAATATTAATGGGTAACTCATGTAATTTGATTAACTGCTTGCGCTGTGAAAGAGCTTCCTTGTTTATCACATCTAAATTCATTCTAAAAATTGTTTAAATTTACTTTCGAAACGCCTATACCGAAATAATAAAATAACTTACGTTTTTAGATTCATAGCAAACACACACGAGATAAAAAAGTTTAAATGATCAAAGTGGAAACCACTGATGTTGTTACACAATAATTCACAAAGTAAAATTAAACGCCACGATATCTACTACGTGAGCTCAACGTAAATACTACTAACTTATAAACAACTAATAAGTATGCTTACTCAGAGATATTATTATCTGTGACGTCATGCTAATCACGTGATACTGTTCAACCAATCACATTTGTTTTAGGAATGCAGCTGTTTATTACAATTCTTAGAATACTTCTTTAAACATATTTTCTCATAGCTCGGTGTTCCCTGAGTTGAATCATTTATTTTAAAACTTGGAATATTTATTTTACGTCTGAGATACCATTATTCTAGAATATTATTAAAAAAGAGGAAAACGTAGATACTTTATTATTATTGATGCTGTGAGATGGCATTTTCACCCTCTTCACCTCCCCATTTATTTTTAACCTTCATATGAGTACTCAGTACTAGTAACTCGTTAGATCTAACAAGAGTAAGATGTCATCATTTAAGGTGTTGTTACAAGAACATTTATTAAAATTAGAACAGTTAAAAGAAAATATAAAATTTTATGAAGAGAAACAAAATATGTTTTCGCAGCTTGAAAGATTAAATATTATCCTATATGATGTTAGTGATGTGTTCATTGATAGAAGTCGTTGTGGAAAAGTTTTAAATGATACTGCAGCTCGAAGAATTAATCCTGTACAAGTATGTGAAAAATAAGATACAAAGTGTAAAATTTGTTATATGAATAATCTATGGTAAACGCTTAGAATCCTCTGTATGTATAACTTATCAGTGAAGTTCATACTATTTAAATAGTGTTTGTTAAAAAGCATGTGAGATTCGATGATAAAATTCATATTCGATATCATACATAGGTGTTATGCGTATAAGATATCTCGAGATGGTATATGCTGGATTGAGGTTTCGGTTGATCGCTGGAGGTTTCAACGTTTTAAATTTAATTCCTAATCACACCAGTGCTTATAAATAGACATTATTAGTGGCTCTCTAGTTCTGATTGCTGCTGCAGTAAAAGAAGTTATAGATTTCCTACGTTCCGCATTTGAGTCTGCTGTTCGGCTCTGGGCTGGGGTCCTAAATATTAATATTTAACTCTGTATTTAAAAAAGTTAATATATCTATATATTTCATTAATGATTGTTTTATTTCCGTAGTCATATTGACTCAGTTGAGAGAGTGTTAGACTTAAATTATGTAATAATTCCTATTCAATGATAATAATAATACAGCTAACAATGATATTTTATGTAAAAGTTTAAGGCTGAACCGAAAAGAATAAAATATGATCCTCTTTGTTTCATCTACATGTCTTAACCCTTTTTAAATTCCATCATGTTTTTGAACACACATGCATTAAGTATAAAATAACAGACTATAAAATAAATGTTAAATGTCACTCATAGAACAAAAATTTAGTTAAATTATAAACCTTGAGATGAAGAATTTGATATGCCCCATGCAATATTTTACTGCTTAATGGGATCCTAACCTAAAAATTCCACGTCTATTATGAATATTTTACGGATTTATTTCTATACTCTTATTACACCGTTTCAATCTACATTAATATTTAAGCTGAAAAACTTGGGTATAAATCAGCTAGGAAATTTTTCAATCAGAAATTTATTTGATAAGGTTTCTCCACATATCTTAGTAGACATACAATTAGAGTCCGAAGATTTTTTTAAACTTCAATAGTTCTCAAGTTATTTGGAAGATCTATTACGCATGCTTACAGTAGTAATTGTTTTTTAATTAATTATCAGAACAAGCATTGAGTTATGACATCAGAATATTAACTTCATACGCAAAGAACTGTTAAATATATAATATTGATTATGTTCAGCGCTTGTCACAATGTTTTTTTAAATGTAATATCAGTTTTATAATATTATAGATTGCTTCTCGCTCGCACGTAGGAATTTGCCGACCCGATAATTATGCCGTTCTTGTAAAATATGAAAGATTTAATTGAATCATATCGTAGTGTGCATGTTTTTAGTGAGATTGTTTTACGTAAATTTGATTATGGTTTACACCTAACATTAACAGATAGCTAGTATATCGATTTTAATTACCCGATTAAAATATAGGTTTATTCTGATTTACATACTAATACAAAGTTCTAGCAATACGGCTTACGCTTTTTATTTGATCCCAGTCAGCCCGTCGGAAATGAAGAATGAAAAAGAAATTTTAAATTCAGTTTATAATCATATTAAGTTGACGGTGGATAAGCGAAATGGAACTGGCTGTATTTGAAATAGGTCTGTATATAATAACGGGTATAATGCTTAGAGAACATGATTTATTAATAGGAAATAGTAGACCTTGTTATGAAATGGTGTAAATATTTTTATGAATAGAAATGTGTATTGCATGCATTGTAAGTTTTACTGACAGATAATATTTTCCATATTTAACTCTATATAACTTTCGAACGGGAAGAGATATTTGAGTTTTTTAAACAGATATTTTCTTAGCTCCAGGAAGTTCAAAAGAGAAAGTTGATGCATAGTTGAGTATTTAACAATGAGTAGCTGACCTCGTTATATAAATCACACCAATATTTTTATGGTCTTTATGCTGAACACTGTTTACATAATATATTATAAGATATACTGACCTAGAGTTACAATTTTCCATATTTGTACTTTTAAAATTAAGTGGAACCTTGAGATTCATTAAATAATTCTATTTTAATAACAAAAATAAAACACAAATAAAAATTTACATATCTTTATTTATTAAATAAATGAATAGCAATTCAAACATACAT
Source organism: Rhagium mordax (assembly GCA_963680705.1). Classification (NCBI taxonomy): domain Eukaryota; kingdom Metazoa; phylum Arthropoda; class Insecta; order Coleoptera; family Cerambycidae; genus Rhagium; species Rhagium mordax. The sequence goes on along the minus strand of OY796656.1, from coordinate 68,088,161 downwards.
GGTTATTAAATCGTCACTGGTCTTATTTGAAAATTTGAAAAATATTTTATCACATGAATAGTCTAACCCTGTCTTCTTATCATCATTTCGTTCCTTTTAAATGTGAATATCATGCAACGAGGGTTTTCAAGTTGAGAATGTGTTCGAATTCTCCATTTATCTGATTTAATGTCAGGTAATTCGTACCACGGTGGCTCCCACCAGGAATGAATCTTTTTTAAAGAATTAATTATTTCTAACTTTAATTCATTATTGATGTGCAATCCATAACATTGAAGTTTGTTGATTATAATATCACATACTTTTGAATCAGATTTATTTAAAACATTTTCGGATGTATTCATTTCGTTGATCCTCATCAGTTCAATGTTATCCCACCTATTCGCAATTTTATCCCAATTTATCCCTAATATTGCCCCTCCTGTTCGCAATATTATCCCTCCTGTTCGCAATAGTATCCCTCCTGTTCGCAATATTATCCCTAGCTGATAGCTCAAAGCTGTTTATTATCCCTAACTGTTTACAGGAACAGTGTATTAGTAAGTCAATACCAGACATCTAACTTCTATTATTTTTCAGATAATAATGTTGTATGGGGAGGAACATATCTATATACTTTAAATTCAAATATCAAACACCAAACACCAAATTCTACTGCAATGCCGAAAATTTTGTTATATTAGTATTCTAGACGTCGAGACGAATTATTTGATACCCCACATCACGTATTTCAGAAGACCGGAAGTAGAGACCGGAAGTTGTTATTTTATGACGTATTTCGAGTTGAGGAACATATCTATATACTTTGAATTCAAATATCAAACGCTAAACACATAATTCCACTCCAATGTTGAAAATTTTGTTAAATTACTATTCTAGACGCCGAGACGATTAATTTGATACCATACATCAGGTATTTCAGAAAACCGGAAGTAGAGACCGGACGTTGTTATTTTATGACGTATTTCGAGTTGAGGAACATATCTATATACTTTGAATTCAAATATCAAACGCTAAACACCTAATTCCACTCTAATGTTGAAAATTTTGTTAAATTACTATTCTAGACGCTGAGACGATTAATTTGATACCATACATCAGGTATTTCAGAAAACCGGAAGTAGAGACCGGAAGTTGTTATTTTATGACGTATTTCGAGTTGAGGAACATATCTATATACTTTGAATTCAAATATCAAACGCCAAACATCAAATTCTACTGCAATGCCGAAAATTTTGTTATATTAGTATTCTAGACGTCGAGACGAATTATTTGATACCCCACATCACGGATTTTGGAAGACCGGAAGTAGAGACCGGAAGTTGTTATTTTATTGCAGATTCTAGCATGTTTCTAGTTGAGGAACATATCTATATACTTTAAATTCAAATATCAAGTCTCAAAGCCCATTTTTCACACTTGGAATGAAAATTTTATTAAATTAGCCTTCTAGACGCTGAGACGATTCAAGTTGTTATTTTATGATGTATTTCGGGTTGTGGAACATAATATCTATATACTTTAAATTCAAATATCAAGCCCCAAACGCCAAATTCTACTCTAATACCGAAAATTTTGTTATATTAGTATTCTAGACGCCGAGATGAATCGTTTGATACCCCACATCATGTATTTCAGAAGACCGGAAGCTGTTATGACGTATTTCAAGTTGGAGAACATATCTATATACTTTAAATTCAAATACCGCTTAACCGACGTTTATAGTTACTGAAAAGAAAAATTTTACCGGTTTATTTCGCATCCCCACTACACCATACGTATTAAATTTGCATGTGTTGATCCCAACAGCTTTTTTGTTATCACCGCAAAATTGTAACGGTTTATTTCGCAAATTTTCTTATCACCGGATATTACTTCCGTTCTACAGTCGTTCATTCTAACGGCTTTTTGTTATCAACCACAAAATTGTAACGGTCTTTTTCGCAATAACTGCCTTTTCTTATCACATGCAAAAAAAAATTTTTAATTATATAAGAGAATTTGCGACGTAATCGTTTCAAGGTGAATTAGCGTTTAAAAACATTTGTTGGGCATTAGATACAGGGCTGCCATCCTCATCAGCTTTGAGCTATAGCGTCACACCTGTTTTTTCTTTTCACCAGTCATGGAACATTTACTTTAAATTCAAATATCAAGCCAAATTCTACTCTAATGACGAAAATTTAGTTAAATTAGTATTCTAGACGTCGAGACGAATCGTTTGATACCTCACATCATGTATTTCAGAAGACCGGAAGTAGAGACCGGAAGTTGTTATTTTATTGCAGATTCTAGCATGTTTCGAGTTGAGGAACATATCTATATACTTTGAATTCACATATCAAGCCCCAAAGCCCATTTTTTCGCACTCGGAATTAAAATTTTGTTAAATTAGTATTCTAGACGTTGAGAGGAATCGTTTGATACCCCACATCACGGGTTTCAGAAGACCGGAAGTGGCGACCGGAAGTTGTTGTTTTATGACGTATTTCGAGTTGAGGAACATATCTATATACTTTAAATTCAAATATCAAGCCCCAAAGACCATTTTTTCGCACTTGGAATGAAAATTAGTATTCTAGACGTCGAGATGAATCATTTGATATCCCACATCACGTGATCAGGGCCACCATGTTTTTTTTTCTACTGCGCATGATCAGGGTCGCCATGTTTTTTTCTCTTCGTGCCGCCATGTTTTTTTCATACCTACTGCGCATGATCAGGGCCGCCATGTTTTTTTCTCTTCATGCAGCCATGTTTTTTTCTCATCACGCCGCCATGTTTTTTTTCTCATACCTACTGCGCATGATCAGGGTCGCCATGTTTTTTTCTCATCACGCCGCCATGTTTTTTTCTCATCACGCCGCCATGTTTTTTTCTCATACCTATTGCGCATGCTTTTCAAATTTTAAATAGCAGCCCTAATACCCACTACATATGTTTTTCCAAATTAGATATCAATTACGCATCTTGTATCCAAGTTACTCAGTAGCACAACACGTAAAGCGTCTGCCTACCAATCCATAGGTCAGCGGTTCGAATCTCCCAGCAATCAACAACTTTTTTCAATAAGCAGCGTGAAGTTAGCAGTGACCGGGCTAGCAGCGACCGGCGTGAAGTTAGCAGTGACCGGCGTGAAGTTAGCAGCGACCGAGCTAGCAGCGACCGGCGTGAAGTTAGCCCCCCCGGCTGAAGTGTGACCTTGAACACCAGATTGAACCTCCATAAGAAATAACATGGGATTTTGGTCTGATAGCCCCATAGCTTATCTACTAATGTCCTATCCTATAAACTAATTCTGTTTTTAAAATCTTTTTCATTTTGTGTCATAATAATTATGCAGACTATGCAGCCGGCTTTTTCATTTTGTTTTGTATTACAATTTTCATTATGGAAGTTAAAACTGCGTATTTCAATAAACCTGTTTATCCAATTGAATTAATTAATTTTTCATTTTCACTAGGTACCCTTATCTCTCTCTCGTGATTGGGTATCTCTGAATTCTTAATGAAAAGTGAAAATGTAAAATGTAATCGATTGGTTTTATATCATCTACACTTGGCAACACTGTCGACCGGGCACACGTAATGCAGCAAGTGCTTGCCCAGCGGCACCGGAATTACAGGAATTATACATGAATCGCGAATTTTTTTAAAAAATTCATAACTCGGCCATTTTACAACCTACAAAAAAAAAAGTTCGGATTCATGTTCATGACGACTAGTACTATTAACCCCAAAAATATGGCCGCCACTCTAAGATTCACCCTGTATAGAATATAAATCTAAATTCATATTGAGAATTGCCTGATTTACGTCAGCTGGACTATACGAAATATACATTTGACTGTCATCTGCATACTGATGGAATTTACAGAACTTTATTTTCTCAGGGGGATCAAACATAAAAAGCACGAAAAGTATAGGGCCCAAAATTGACCCTTGTGGCACACCTGATGTAACAGGGTTTATCTGGGACATCAGTGATTTTTCCGCACAGAGTAATTTGACTTGGTGTGTTCTCCCAGAGAGATAGCTTCGGAACCAATCCACTGACTCAATACCCAAGTATTTCAGTTTACTTAATAAAAGCTCATGGTATAAACAGTCGAAAGCTTTTGTATAATCCAGCATAACAGTGGTTGTAACCTGTGAATTATCAATAGATTTTAAGAAGTCATCTGTCATATCAACTAATGTGGTGATAGAACTGTGACGAACACGAAATCCCGACTGATTCTGTGGTAATAAATTGTGCATCCGAATATGATTTAATAATTGCTTAAGAATTACTCTTTCCAGTACTTTTGACAGGATATTTAGAAGACTTATTGGCCTAAAATCATTATAATTCTCAGGAGGATTTTTTTTAGGAAGTGGTAAAATTATTGCCTCCTTCCAAGCCGAGGGAACTACATTATGTTCTATTGAAAAATTTATTATATTATGTGTTAGCGGTGCGATTACAAAATCTAGGCAGAGTTTTAAAATATTTAAAGAAAATTGATCACTGCCAGCAGAATTAGATTTGATTTGCGAAAACGCTGCTAATACGTCTTCTTCTACAACACTGCGAAATTTTAATTTTGTATGAATGTCTGGATGAGTACTTGTCAGATAGCTATTTATAATGTTATTGCCTACAGAGATTGTTGCCTACTACATTATTAGGAATTGAATCATGAAAATGTTTGTTGAAAGCATCAGGGTTGTTTAAATTCTCAGAAATTAATGTTAACCGTTTAGAGTGAACATTTAAAGAGTTTATAGTCTTCCACCAATCTTTGGAATTTTTTAAAGTTTTTAGTCTATATTCAACATAAGCTCTTTTTTCCAACCTAATTGACGATGTTACAAGATTACGCAGTTGTTTATAATAAATCCATTTGTTATTTGACTCCTCCTTGTCATAATTAGTTTTGCGTATACAAGATTTATATTTTGAAAAAGCTCGGTTCCGTAACTTGATCATACATTTAATGTTTTTAGTGATCCAAGGAGGTGATTTCCTGGTAATTTTAATGTTCTTATACATGTATCTAATAATACAGTAAGAGTCTCATTTAGCCAAGAAACTTTAGAATCTATATCATTTATAGTTAAAATCTCTGACCAATCAATTAAAGACGCCAGATATGTAAACTCGTTTAGATTAAATTTTTTGAAATCACGTATTCTTTACATTTTCGGAGCTACCTTGCTATTAGCTATTAGGGAGTGATTTAACTGTAGTTGAGTGTGAAATCACATGATACTTATGAATTATACACATTATATATTATGCACTATTACACGTGCACACTAGTGTAATTAAAAATTAAATGAAAAAGTGCCCTGTAGTAATTCCTTTTTCAGCTTAATCTTGAATAAAGGTAACTTATTGGTAAATTTTTGTACCTATCTAGTAGCCAATTGTATAGCCTGGTTATGTTATACGAAAAAGAGCCTTCGCAGAAAGAAGTTTTGTGCTGGGGTGGTGTTAACCGCGATCTATGACGTATGTTTATATTGTGCACGTCAGTTCGAAATCGAATCTTATTATAGAGATATGAGGGTTTTTGAGATATAACTATTTTATGAAACAGAGTGCAAGCATGAACCAACTGTCTTTGTTTTATATTTAACCAACCTATTTGTTGTAAAGGTTGCGAAGTTATATCTCTTCTGTTAAGACCACACACAAGACGAACATAAGAATTTTGCATTCGTTGAAGTCGGGTGGAATCAGAATTTAACAAGTTAGGCCCGAATATTACATCTGCATAATTTAAATGAGAGAGTACCAAGGCATTACATAAATGTATTTTTAAGTCTTCGATTTAGTAAGGCCCTGTTGGACTATATTAATTTTAAATTGCTGAAAGCTCTGCGCAGAATCATAGTAACGTGTGTAGAGTACCTCAGAGAATTATCTAGAAATAAGCCAAGATTTTTGGAGCAGTTTGTTATGGGTATAAGTTCATTGTTTATAGTTATCTTGACATTGTCGGAGCATCTATTACGTGCTGAAGGTCTACCAAACAATATTACATTTGACTTAGATGCGTTGATGGCTAAGCAAAATTTCCTAGGCATAGACAATAAGGAATTTAAATCATTACTAATATCCACACAAGATTGAACAATGGTATTTTCATGGAAGGAGTGGTATAGCTGTGTGTCATCAGCGTAAAAATGTGACATGCAGAACCGTAAACAAGTTTTGAGCTCATGGGTGTACAATATAAACAGTAGTGGTCCAAGAATAGACCCTTGAGGTACTCCACTCTCCATTTGCAAATAGTTAGATAAGCTGTCATTATACATAACAGCCTGAAACCGATTCAAAAGGTAGCTCTTCATTAGATTTAAAAAGTCATCCTCAAACCCTATATAATGTAAAATTGAAAGCAGGAGCGCATGATTTAATCTATCAAATGCTTTGGAGTAATCGATTAACACAAGAATACACAGTGACCTTGAGGAGGGCTGTGACGCAACTATGAGCTGAGCTTTTAAGATAGCACATAAAATACTTATTGGCCTTAGATCTTTGTAATCTTCAGGTAAGCTAATTTTAGGGAGGGGAATAACTTTTGTGTATTTCCAAAGTGATGGATAAACGTTATTAACTATACAGAAATTAAAAATATGAGTTATATAAGAAAGTATATAAGGACAACTGTGTGCGTGTTCGGTAATTACATCGCAGATTCGAGTAAAATGCAATAGATTTTTAGTCACGTGATGGAAAATTGCTCCGATGCTTGGAAAATAAACGAACGGAATTAATATTTGGTGTCAAACCTATATGTCATAATTAACCTAACCACACTTACACACCGATATGCTACGCTCTGATCACAGCTGATCTTACTTAACTTAACTCTAAATAATTCAATTCAATTCAAATGATATTTTGTAAGAAATTGTTATTCTACACACTTACAAGGAAACTCATGCAATTATAAGTGCTTTCATTACATCCTCGTTTCTATTTGAATATTTAGACACCTCGCAAATAATTTCGTTTTTTCATTTTTAACAAATTGCATTTGAAAGATGAAATTAGCTTTTGTGGTTATATTTATCTGTCAAAACAAGAATTCACGCATTTTGAAATATTTGTCAGTTTCGTCGGTCTAAAATATCCGAGCAAATCGAGGACATCTATCAGGTCTCCTCTAGAATATTCGAACGGGGCAGATTTATTTTTTTCGTCTAAATCTCCAATAACCGAACGCATCGGGACAACTTTGAGGATATTTATGTCATTACCGAACACGCACTAGAGCAAAAGGTTAATTCCGATGTTGTCAGCCCCAACAGCTTTGGACTTTATTGACAGTAGAATACTATATACCTCAGTATCATTGGTTAAACTAAATTTGAAAGTTCCGATACCTACCAGGTCGGGAATTTAATGAATAATGATTAATAGTTGTATTGTCTACGTCAATGTCACCTCTAGAAGATGTAATAAAATAATCATTTCAATTATTCACGTTATTTAAATGTTCTGGTATAACTGTGTTTCTTTAAAACATAAAACATAAAACACACCACAGAAATTAGACAACCCCCAAATCCAAAGCCAAAGGCTGTCCGGAAGGGGGGGGGCTACACATTTGAAAAAACGCAGACAAACATCCATACCCACCGACATTGCCATTTGCCGGTGCCCGGTCTCGAACCGGGACTCGATAGGCAGTGTAGCCAGAGCCATGTCTGTCACTCACGCCTTAGCCCACTGCGCCATCGAGTGTGTGTTATAAACGTCTAAATCTCTTAGGTCTCTCCAAACATCCCTATTATTGCTGCGCAGTTTAAATTCCAAGTAAGCTCTTTTTTCACGTTTGATGGTGCTGTTTGTAAAATTACGTAAACCTTTATAGTACATGAAATGATGAGGTAACCTAGTTTTTTAAATTTAGCTAGTGCTTTGTCACGCAGTGACATCAGAAGCCTAAGGTTGTCAGTAGCCACGGGGCCTTTTTTTTCGTATTACAACAGTTCTAATAGGGGCATGAGCATTAAAGGTTTCTAACAGAAGTCTGTTAAATGTATTAACCTTGTCATCAACATTATTGTTATGGAATATTTGTTGAAAATTTTGACTAATAAGAGCAGTAACGAAATCAGTTTGGTTGAAGTTTTTAAAATCCCGGTACGTATACGTGAAAGGTTTAGGTTTCTGTGTGTCAGCACCAAAAGTACAATAAACTAAACAATGATCAGAAAAGGGCTGCAGGACAGCAGATTGTCTAATATCTAAGTTTTCAGAGCAGATAATCACATCAAATAATTTCATTGTGGTAGAGCTAATACGTGTAGGCTGATCAATTACTTGTTTTAGACCAAATTATATAATCAAATCTGGGCACAGCCAAGGTTAATAAATCCTCAAACTCCTTTAAGAACGTCTCATATAGATATGCATGCGGTGAATAAAGTGTGCCTAATGCGTATTTTTTGTTGTTAAATTCGATTGATAACCACAATTGTTCAGTTACGGCTCCCGTCATAAAACGAATTGACTTAGCTTTTAAAGAGTGCTTAATGTATGCGGCAACTCCACCCCCGCGATTTATTCTGTCTTTTCTAAACAGTTTATAACCTGTAAGAGCTACCGTTTCATCTAATATATTTATACTTAACCAAGATTCGGAAATAGTGATTACATCGTACTTGTTGTAAGCCACTTGTTTAAATTTTGAAAATTTTTTTACTAATGATCACGTGTTAATATGACATAATTTTAGAGATTCGATCATACTAAAATTTATAATAGTAAAAATGAATTTTATAGCTTAAGTATATAAATTGGTATGTGTACATTTATTACCGAAAAAATAATAAAATATATAATAAAGCGTATTATATGCCGCTTTATAAATTTTGACTTTTGATACGAGTTCTTGTTTTTATGCCTTGATTCTCTTTGCTACTTATTGATTTTGGAATGATACCTGTACTTTTTTTTGGAGTTTCCTGATTTTTCAGCTTGGCTACCTGTACATTTTTATGTTCAGTTTGAGGAATTGTTTGTATGAGATCGACTTCTCCATCTACATCCTCACTTACATTATTAAAATTAATTGTAGGACTTGCTGGGGCACTATTATTTCGCCGGACAACTGTAGTAAAATATTCTCGACCTACTTCTGGTTCTTCTATTTCTTTTAGTGTATTGTATGTGAATTCCTCTCCATTAATGATCAATTTGTTTTTTATTAGCTTAGTTTGGAAATTTTTATGTGTTGCTGACTTATAGTGCTTATACAGTAGCTTCTGTTGCTGTCTTTCCTCTTCAATTAAATCGTTGGAGATACTGATCCCTGTACCCTTAAATTTTGTGACATTCTGGAATATTTCTTGTTTCTTTATGTTTCTCACAATCTCCAAATTTACTGCCCTAGGTTTAATTCTTTTTACTGCTCCGATTCTATATATGTTATTTATACCAGTTTCTGCTAAATCTACGTTTAATTTTACTTTTAAAAATCAATGAAAAATCGTTTTGCATCTTCGGTTTCAGGAATACCAAATATTATAATACATATTATTTTTAATCATTTAAATGCATTTTATGCCTAGTTCTTTTAACTGTTTTTTATCTGGACGTTGTTGGTAAAATATTTGCAGATTATAGCATAAAGGTAGGTATATTATTCTTTAACAACTGTAAACAGAATTTCTTACCTTTTTTAAAAATGAACGAGGTTGTGTCGCATCCTGATATAGCATGGAGAAATAATATGCATATGCTTTAATTTTTCTTGAAGATTCAATATGTTTGTCACTCTATCAGCCTTAGCAGCCTTTTCTGGTCGAAGTAATAACATTTTATCATTCTGTGAATAGTGAATCAACAAAACCGCAACATCAGTGTCTTCAGATACAACTACAATTGCCCTACCGCAATTTGAAAATTCTACTACAGTGTTAACAATTAAATAGTCGGCGTCGTTTGCAGCCTGTATTATTTTAACACCCGCTTTTTCAAAACGAGGCTTTAAAAGCTCTATCAGTTTTTGTTTGTTGTTCTTATTTCTTAGAAATTCTTCTTGTGGCGTAACAATTGTATTTTCTAATTTTACTGATATGTCTACCGCGTTTCTTGATCTTATCTGTTGCAAAGCATCCTTAGTTGAAAGACAATTGGAACTGTATCCATGGACAGCGAGCGGAGGACTGACTTGATTCACTTCATAGCTATATGAAAAGTTAAGCAACATTACCGCGGCTAGTACATTGGATGGGTTACTATCCACGGAAAGATGCGGTCTCGTTTCCCTGCTTCTAGCGGCTTGTATATCAGCTATATCGCAGAAGCAATACAACTGTAGGCGAGAGGTGTATTGAGGATATACCATCCTACGGAGAGGATGTAAAACAGTCGGTCCCTTGTCTATTAAATGTTGGGCAAGTAAAAAATCCCTACTAAAATCCCTACTCTTAGTAAGATAAGCGGTTCGACAGAATTTCCAGATTGGGGGTTGCTCGTCTCCTGGCGTCGGTAGCGGAAATAGACCGACGTTAAATAAGTGATTAAAAAAAAAAAAGAAACTGTATCCATCAAAAACCACTACACAGTTTTGACCATAAACATGTTTAGCATAATTAATATATTGATCACAAATTTGGTGGAACGTAGCAGGCTTCTGCCATATAACTTTGTGAAGGAAAAAACCGCCATCAACTACATATATTGAATTTGGCTCATTTGACGAATTGGGTGTAGCTAAAGCATCAAATTCTTTAAAGAGAAGACTTTTTGCTCCTTTTCTCAAAACACCATCCTTAAAGAGAGACAACTGGAGCTAACTCAAATTTGAAACAGTCCCTTATTTCTTCTGGGGTTTTGTGGGAGCAAATAATTTTGTTAAATAATTGCATTGGTGACACATTAACTCATGTTTTATAAATATTTATATTATTGTTCATTTGTGAAAAATTTTTTATTTAATCTGTTCGTTTGCACTTAATATCTGTGAATATTTTGCCTACATTTGCCAATTTTGGTAGTGGGTAGTTGGGTACCTAAATGTCAGAATAAAAGGTGAGATAAGTTTTATTCAAGGACATAGGTAATTGTTTGAACGCCCTGAAAATTATTTTTCATTAATAATCGTGTAAATTCACAATGTAGAGTTACAAGAGGTTGGCAATTTATTGATACTTATAAAAACAATTGGAACAAGGCTGTCAAAAGTATGTTATTCAATACATTTTTTCATTCTAAAAAAAATATATCTCTTCAAATTTAATCCAAAAACTATTAGTTTTTGAGATACATGGCAATAACTTGCAGAAAGCAAAATGGCATCCATTTTTTGGCAACTTGCCAATGTCAGAACCGTTGGGACTTTTAGTATGTCATTTGGGGCTATGTTTCCCGTACATTCCCGCCGAAAAACGTTTGTATATAATTTTTTCAGAGCTAGCCCCTAAATCCCGCTAATTTGGCTACACTATATGGGTTTGTACTAATTTTTCTTTTAATTTTGTGTTCTCTACCTCCAGAATATTCGGTTTAATAACGTAAATCTGGAAAATCTAGTAGAGATCTGTGGTATAAGGATCACAATTAATGGTAGACAGTTATCGTTTATATCGTTATATAAACCACCCAAAATTACAGTGTCTTCACAAATTTGGGAATCATTTTTCAATAATTTAGAGGGGGAATGCATAATTGGCGGAGACTTTAATGCACATCATGGCGTGTGGGGAGCTAATATCTCCAATAGTCATGGAAATCATTTAGTTAATGCGCTTAATGCGTCCAATCTTATAGTAGTAAATGATGGATCAGCAACAAGAATAACTCCACCGAATATCCAAAAATCTGCTGTGGATATCACAATATTAACACCGGGCCTGGTGGCCCAAAGTAATTGGGAAATTCTTAATGATAGCATGGGTTCTGATCATTTTCCAATTTTGATTAAAGTGAATCATGGTTTTCCTAAAAATACAGTATACCCTTCTCGTAAATGGCGTTTAAATAAAGCAAATTGGACAACATTTCGCGAATCTCTGGATAATTTTATACTGGACACCCCACCATTGAAGAACAATGCTACTGATCAATTAAATTTCTTTATGGAAGCCTTAAATAAAGCTAGCGAAATTTCAATTCCCGTTAATAAACCTTTTACACCATCCCATCCTAAAAAATCAATTTGGTGGGACAATGAATGTGATAGTATGCAGAAACAAAAAGAAGCAGCTCTTAATGAGTACAAAAAGCATGCTACTACAGATAATTTTCTCTTGTATAAAAAATGCGAAGCCAAAGCTAAAAAACTCTATAAAACTAAAGCAAAAAATTCTTGGGTACAATTTTGTAGTAGCTTGAATGCAAATACATCCATAAGTACTGTCTGGAAAAAAGCTAAGAGATTAAAAAACGCGCCTATAACAAATATAAACGTTTCTGATGACATAGCCGAACAAATTTTAAACAAAATAACACCCTTATCCGATTTTAAAAACAAATATAATGTACCTTCGTCATCTTCAAATGACGTAATTCTAAATGAAATAACAATGGAGGAATTAAACTTTGCCATCAATCAAACCCACGATACCGCTCCTGGGTATGATCAAATAACTTACTCCATGTTACGTAACATGGGCTACCCAGCTAAAAAATACTTATTAGATATTTTTAATCTGATCTGGTTGTATGCAGATGTTCCAGAGGTGTTAAAAGAGTGCTTAGTAATATTAATCTTAAAACCTGGAAAAAACCCAAAACAGGTAAACTCATATAGACCGATAACGCTGTTATCCTGTATAACAAAAACTCTGGAGAGAATAATTAAACTCCGTCTAGAATGTTGGTTAAAACATAGCAATATACTTCCGGCCAACCAGTATGGGTTTAAACGAGGATATGGTACCATAGACGCAAGCGCTCAACTTGTAACAGATGTACAACTGGGATTGTCCAATAATTTAATAACAGGAGCTCTGTTCGTGGATATACAAGGTGCATATGATAACGTTAACACAGATATATTATTACAGAAATTATTATGTATTAAAATTCCTCCAAAAATTGCTCACATAATTGTTTCTCTTTATCAGAACAGGTGTGTACGTATACTGTTATGTATTTAAATTTTTAATTATATATTTAAGCACTATTTATTGCTTGTTTTACCATAACAAAATTTCTTTCCTGGTGCAGGTTGCATAAGTTACCTTTAGTATAATGAATGTGAACACAATGAGTATGCAACCAGGAGTACTTAATTGCGAGGGCCTGGTTTGATCCCTAATTATTTTTATGTTTCAGGGCCGTTAAGGAGTTCATAGGGCTTTAGGAGTAACTTGACTTGCTCTTTTAATAATTTTTTATGTACATTGAAAATAAATTATTATGTGAATGGTTTAAGTTTTATTTTCTTAGAGTTGGTTGCACTGATATAGTGAATTAAAAGTCAGCTGATTTCTAGATGCGTATCTCTGCACTATGATAAATACTAGACTTAGAGCCTAGATGGTGCTGACTGTAGAGTAGAAATTTATAGATCCATAAAAAGATTATTATTAGCACAGAATCAAATACAATTTATTTCAAATAAACGACAAATCTTTCTTAAAAACTACTTAAAACTACGCTACGACAACATAAATCTAAAATATGTTAATAACAGTTTCAGTCCACGATGTGAACTATTATTAATGTTACATAAACTCAACGATTAATTGTAAAGTCTTTGGTCTATTTTTATTAATCAGTCTATGATCGGCGGCTAAACTCACACCGTTTTATACTGTCAAAAATTTGCGTTTTATACAACAAATTGACGTTGTTCATCCACTTTTTATGTGAAAACTAGGTGAATTTGGATATTTATCCCGAGATTTTAAACTTAGGTAAGTACCTTATATTTTTATCTTCTTGACTGGATAATTGCCTCTGCTAATCTGCTATAGTTTCTTGTTCCACTCTTGAAATAGGTGCATAAATGTTTTATACTGGTTTTCAGATATATTTTGACTACTTTTATATTAAATTTTTATAATTTTTTTAGGAGCCACGCCGAAAACTTCCTCCTCTCTGGGAATAAAAAAACGCTCTCCTGGATTGTTTGTTATTCGTCGCCCAGGAGATCTTTTCAATTTTCTTGCATTTCCAAGGCAATCTATAAATGACATTTCTATTTGGTAAGTATTTTTTTTTAAAGTTTTTCTTCTTAAATGGATTTTATATATAGAATTATGCATCCTTTTAGCTTCTTGGGGCCAGGACCTTCCTTTTGATGCCCCATATGGCATATTACGTTAGATGATATTTAGACCTTCCGAAGCTTGGTACGGTACGTTCACTGATTTTTAAATTTCACTTTTAACACACTACTTAACGTTTAAATTCACTTAATTTGTGATTATTGTGCACAAATTTACTTATTCTACTTAATATCTATTACAAATTATTCTCAAATTACATATTAACAGGTTATGTTGATATTTGAATCTTTTTATGGTTGCTCTAAAACTTTGAATATGATCTTTTCTTTATCATAGTACTGCTATTATAGCTTTATTACTGACTCTTGCACAAATTAGACTTGTCTAGGTTTTTGATTAATCTGGTGTGATGTGTATTGTGTATGTATTTTTAGGTATCACGAGGTCTTTACGAGGACTATTTTCTGCATGATGGCTACAAGTACCTCTCAGAGCAAAGCAAGTTTCCCAAGATTTGTATCCTTTTAAATTGACACTTTTTTGACTAATAGGTAAATTTTTCTGGGTTTTTCCGAAGTAGGAATTTCACATTAATCCATTTAAGTTTTAATTTTTAATATTTATTTTTAATATGGGTATACATGACAATACGTACTAATAATAATAACGTAATAGGTCCCAGATATACTTCTGTTGGAATACCACAAGGAGCGGTGTTAAGTCCCACGTTATTTAATATATACACGATGGATATACATCAGCTCTGGTCACCTAATATCACATGTATACAGTACGCCGATGATTGGTGTATTTATTCAAGAAACAAATCGTACCATGAATGCAAACAAGAATTAAAACATATCATGTATAATATTAATACATGGACTTTTTCTGTAGGGTTTACAATTTCATATGAAAAATGTGCAGTATTATTCTTTACGAGGAAAAGAACACCCGGTGGTAATACAATCAATCTTTGCGGCAAAGAAATACCGGTTGTTTCGTCATACAAATATCTAGGTATATTTCTAGACAGGAAATTACTATGGAGTGATCATCTAGATTATATAGAGAAACGATGTGAGAAAGGAATAAATTTTCTAAAGATGTTATGTAAAGTGGCGTGGGGAACTGACCAATCTATATCACTCATTTTTTATAGATCATACATTCGTTCCATAATTGATTACGGGTCAATTTTCTATGGTTCAGCATTTAAGAGCAAATTGACAAAAATAGATAGAATACAGTACAAAGCACTAAAAATTGCAGGTGGACTAATGATGTCAACCCCAAATCAAGTAACACTTGTTGAAACGTTAGAACCACCATTATCACTTAGAAGGGAGTATTTAGCTAGCAAATTTATAATGAAGCAAAATTCTCGTTGTAATCAAATCTTCATAAAAATTGTGAACCTAACGACACAAAACCTAATTTCTCCATATTTCTTAAAGAAAAGCGCTCCACCTCTAGCAGATGCCCTCATGAGTATAAAAGATAAAGACCTGCTAATTAACTTCCAAACACCTGTCAAAGAACTCTTAGATTTAAACATTAAAGAGATTACTACTGTTCATGACGCCTGCGTTCCGAATTATGATATTGGTCCACAAATTACATTTAAGGAAATATTATATAAATATCCTGACCACCTGCCCATTTTTACAGATGGCTCAAAGTCAATTGAACAAACATCCTGTGCTTTATATATTCCACATTTGGAATTAGAAAAATCTTATAAATTGCATCCAAACAGCACTATATTCAGTGCAGAGGCAGTGGCTATACAACAAGCTCTCAAGTGCATATTAGAGTTTAAGATACAGAGTTCAATTATATGTACTGACTCCCTGTCAGTTATTGAGTCGTTAGTAAACTTAAATAAGCAGAATGAAACAAATATATTCATTTTAGATATTATGTGTATACTACAAAACTTATACGAGAACAAATACAATGTGAAGTTTTTATGGGTAAAAGGACATAATGGTATAATCGGTAACGAGCGAGCAGACTATATAGCAAAAAATTATAACGAATTCCAATATATAGATGTACAGGAATACAATCCTTCTGATGTATATCACATTCTTAAAAGCAATATATATGTAAAATGGGATCAAATCTGGAAAGAATATGGAACATTAAGCAAGACAATGTATTTTAAGATACATACAAAAATCCCTAAACAAGTATGGTACAAATACAGTCAAGCAAACAGGGGAATGATAACAACAATCGCAAGACTTAAGTCAAATCATGGTAGATTCCCCGCACATCTATTTAAAATAGGCATATTGCAAAGCCCAAATTGTACATGTGGAGAATTCGGTGATCTAAATCATATATTTTTTAATTGCCAAATAAATCAAGCTCATACAGAGTGGCTTTCTAAGGAATTTAGAAAAAAAGGAATTATAGACCCGATGTGGCTACCATCAATACTTATTACTAACGACTATAACATTTACTGTAACGTTCTAGAGTTCTTAAAAAAAGTTAAATTACAAATTAAAAAAAAAAAAAAAAATAAAAAAAAATAAATTATAGCTTAGATTCGTATTCCCAATTGTTTAACCTGTGTCTGTAATAACCAATTTTACCGTGGTCTACCTGTGTGTATGTCTTTAATGCCCTGAAAGACCCCTGGGCAAGAAGAGAGTATCCCTGTCACACATCCCGTTGATTCTTCTTAAAACTTAATGACGACGTCGTAATTAGGGAAATAGGTATTGGTAATTTAACAAATGAAAATGAGTTAAAGATTTAAAGTTCCTATATACGTGGCTAAAGGATTGGAATCCAAGGCCAATCAATCAGAGGAGAAAAAAAAAAAAAAAACCTCCAGAATATCTACTTTATTGGTTAATTTATTTATTTGAATGAATTGATTGCTTATGTCGTCTTTAATTTGTTTGATGTCTGTTTTTATTTCTTTATTATCCCGCTGTATTTCATTCAGTATCCGTAGTATATCATTGGTTACACCATCCATATTCATGAAAGATGGAATAATAAAATCGACGACAGAAACTGCTGTTCATGGACAATTGAAGTCCAATATACAGATGTACAATATTATTAAACCTGACCAAAACTGTTCTTGTGGGTCGGTATTTCCCTTAGAAGTGACAAGTGTTAAAATTAACAGTTACACATTTCCAAATACTTTTAATAATGTAGGTATATATTTCTTGAAATTTGTAGTGTATGGATACCTTTATTTCATAAAATAATTGTATGTTTTGTTTTGGAAATAGATATCTGATAAGATAATGACGAGGTATCCTTACTTTTAGGGCCGGTCTTTTCATCTCCTAATAAAGTTCCCAATAGCTATTTGGCAAATAACTTATTAGGCAGATGTTATTCGTCGAATAGCGACCGTGCGTCTTTTCAACCAGTTGAACCTTCCCACTACCTGGCAAATAGTTATTTGACAAATAAAATTTAACATTAACGTTGGTACGGCTGCTA
Organism: Rhagium mordax; assembly: GCA_963680705.1. Lineage (NCBI taxonomy): Eukaryota > Metazoa > Arthropoda > Insecta > Coleoptera > Cerambycidae > Rhagium > Rhagium mordax. Next base: position 68,070,495 of record OY796656.1, on the reverse strand, counting down.
ACATCTATATTCAAGAAGGTCTTGTGTAGAACAAAGACAAAAGTATGTATCTGAACCGATCTAAACATAGTAAAGACAGAGATAAATAACACAAATAACAGGCGGGAAAATCCGAAAAACGAACGATATAAACGTAAACAAACAAACATAAATATTATGTAGACCAGATGTTTCGTAATGTCGGCAATAATAGTTAAAATTAAACTGTTTCTATCGAATAGTTTCTTGTATATTTGGCTCTTGGCTTGGCTGTGTTATCAAGTACTGTCTTTCTAATTTTATTAAGGTTTCATCTGTGCTATATATTATATATTATTTAATAATAATTAATAATGGATAACAAACAGAAACGCGATCGCGCTACGAATTTTAGTGCTGGTGAAATCAGATTGTTAATAACAATCATATTAAAATATGTCAACGTTATAGAAAATAAGCATACCGACGCTGTTACATGGAAACATAAAGACCACACATGGACGACTATATCTAATGAATTTAAGAGGGCGCCGTCTTCAAAAATGCCGCTAGATGGAGGTTATGTAGTTAAAGTTTCTGGTAGCTTTTATGAAAAATACAATTTTTTTTTTATTTACTTGCAATCGATGAATAGACAACCGTTCTGAGATGATCGTAATATGAAAAGAATTTTTTTAACATTTAAGATTAGCTTGTAATTTAATAATTTGTTAAAAACATAAAAACCCATTTAATTCTTTTCTAGCAATTTTAGGTCATTATGCGCCACATCACGATCTTCTTTAAAGTATTTTACACACATTAATATTGTTTTGACAGCAATTTTTTTCATATTTTGGGAAATTCCTGGCAAGAAAGTATGCGGTGACCGAAATGTTGATGACAATACTATACATTTAATGTTTTACGGCAAACACACGTTAGACTCCGTACTGACGGGTTTAGCCACTCTCTAAGAGAGGGCTACGCATTAGCGATCGAATTAATTGAATTATTGCCACTCGGAGGTTTAGGTTGTTATTGTGTTATTAATATTTATAAATTATCATTAACTTTGGAAGTTAAAAAAATAATTTCAAGTTTTTAACCACAATTACTAACATTCACTAGGTAAAAGCCGGGTAGTAATATCCTTAAGACAAAGAACGTGATGGTGCAATGGATAAGACGTCTGCTTCACAGCGCAGGGGTCGGAAGTTCGATTCACGATGGTAATTTCTTTTTTTTTTTTTTCGGTGGTCACGGGAAAAAATATCGAAAATTGATATTTTCCGTTTAATAGAACAAATTTTATATCTGGAAATTTTCAGGTCATTGGTATTCTCAATTTCGAATGTAATACCAAAAATCTCGAATTATTGTATCTAATAAAGACCTTTATTATTATTATTATTCTTATTATTATTATTATTATAAACTACATACAGTATTTAAATAATAATAATTGCTAAATAAACTGTTGACCAATTGAATCCAAGTGAACTTTTAGGATGTATCTGTAGTGAAATAATTTGAGAAGGATAATAGATATGATTGTATGCGATTTTATAATTTATTCGTGAAAACGCGGGTTTGGTCCGATTTTTTTAATTTGAATCATGTCAACAGTGTGAAAGAAAAGTATGTTTTTTAATAAAATATAGTCATAAACTAAGTACAGAGAATATATATTTTATATATATAATATATTGATGCGTATTTCAGTCACTGATTTATGGGGAAAAATCAATTTCAGAAATTTTTAATTTCTCTCTTATGTTATTATGTTTTTTATCTAAAAACCTCTGTCATTGTTCTCTTTTTTTTGCCGTTAAGCCTAATTATGTTGTTCGTTGTATGTGATTATATTACCTATGAAGGGCGCTCTTATAATAAGTACATTGTTTGTACTTTAATTTCATGGTGACCACTGGCGTACCCAAAATCGGTATACGTTTGAAAATATACAATGTGTTCCATTTAAAATGAGCCAGTTGGTATCGACTTCCAGTATAGCCGATAATACCAAATGATTGTAATTATTTTTGCTGGATTGGCCACACTGACTGTAGTAATTCCTAAAATTTTCAAAATTTTTTGTTACATACTTTTTCATATATTGTTTCAGACCCCGGTGAGACACCGTGTATAAGGAAGGAGGATGGAATATATATATAATATATATTTATAATTTTGAGGTTTTCAAAAGATTAACGGCCTTTATCTCATAAAACTTTATTTAAGTTACACTAGCTATATACGCTTCTGGTCTTACTTTTTTTTTATATACGCTTTTATAGCATCCAAAATAAATGGTGGGTCATTTACAAAAAGTAGTAAAGGGGTCCCACAAAAAATACTAGAAAATTCAAACCTATCTGTCAAAATCTCGACACTTAGGCAGTCTTCTGATATCCATCCTGCATCATTGTCACTTGTACAATGAGTAAAAGCTAGCTCACTAAAAATAAAAAAGTTTAAGGATGGTGCTGCGTAGTGTGGCACCCTATTTAATTTACGAAAAAAGTAATAAATACACACCTATCTTTTACTGTCTCATCAGTACCAGGAATTTCTAAATTATGGATATCAATATCTACTGCCCTAAAAAAAAAAAAAATTATAAAGAACACACGAGAATAAATAGGATATTCGTAATCAAGGCGTACTATTAGAAAATCGACCAAATAGTTGGCAGATTTTAACTTATATATGTCGATAATTTTTTTCACCCCTTTAGCAACGAGATAGACGTCAGTCGCAATAGAATTTTTTTTTATATTGACGGAACTATTAAAAAAAAATAATAATTCTCGTGTCGCGATGAGGTCGAAAATCCTGGTCGAGGGCTCTCCTACTATAAAATTAGTCGCAAATTTTTTTCCCTTTTTTCACGATTTTCTCAAAAATGATTTCAAATTTTCTTTGCAGATAAATATTTTCACCTAGCCTTTAATTCTAATAAAGCTTAATGCTACTAATAGTAAGCTTCAAATTTAAAACACCCTGTACCTACATAATAAACATTTTAGACTATTTTAGAGTATACCATTCAGGTAATTCAGAAAAATAATACACATAAACATGAAAGCAATTATGTAATACTTACCGCCGTTTCAGCCACAATTTTTTAGTGCAATTTGATATTTTATTGCGTTTGCGAGATCTAGAGTAAGTTCGCGCCATAATTTATAAAATAAAAAATGTATCTAGGTATCTCTAAAATAAATTTCAACTAAAATCTTTCACTTGTTTAAAAACCTATTAAATAAACAAGTACCTAACTCAAAAATAAAATAAAATATTTTCCTCAAAACAGCTTTCAAAATATCGGAATTAGGTACAGTCTAGTAAGGAATCTAGCATCCAAAAAGACGCTTCTAAAATGCCGAACCCTGCACTCGCGAGGTATATGATTTTAAAAATATGGATATTATCCAGAATTTTATGCCGAGTCCGATTCCAGAGGGCGCGATGTCGGCCAAGATTGCGAAATTGCAAAAAAAGTAATATTTCCAAAAAAAAATTGGAACTTAAATATTGCATTATCTGTCGTTTACATTGCATTTACGAGCTTATTTATAAAGATTTTTTAATAATTTTTATATCAATCGAAAGCCTAATGTTTGTAGTTTCATACAAGTTGAATAGAGATACATTATTTTCATTATAAACAGCACTATAAATTGTTTAAACAATATGTGCTCGGAAAGTGTAGTGTAATTTTCGGCATTGAGGTACTTTTGTTATTATTGCAGATAGATATGTAGTTATGTGAGACGAAATACGTAGAATAGACCAACGAACATTTTTTATTAAAATAATTTTTTAATTCGCTGGATAATTTAGGAGATATGATTTTTTTAAAATGAAGCGCATTGTCTGGTCTACCGCGCGCGCGGTCTTGTTTCTGTAGGCAGGCCATTTACACATGATTTCGATTTTCGAGGCACTCGAGATGATCAAAGAATTTCGCACACGAGTTGCAAACAATATTTTTTCTACAACGACTTTAATTTGATTAAACTAAAACCGTAAAACGATATCTTCTATTATAATATTTAATGCAAATTAATTTAAAAAAAATATAATAGCAGATATGTCTCTATGGAAACTAATATGTTTGACAACAAACATTTTTCACTGACGTTTTCGATATTGTGAGTGTTGAATATTGTGGGTTTTTTAAAGTAAAATAATACCTAAGATAATAATGGAAAGTCTCGAAAGTCATTCTTAGACTGTTTTTAAAATAATTGCAATGTGCAAGTAATAAAAAAGGGAAAAAATCACCACAACACGTCATTTTACACTATTTATCAGACTAGCCATGAAAGAAACAATTAAAAGACGTAACTTTGACAGGGGAATGAGTTTTTTTGGACGTACATTTAATTACTGCTGCAAAATTTCATTTGGATAGCTCAAGAATTGTGGAAATGGCGGGGGTTTACCATGATCCGTGGTCACCCGGTATAGTTCCAAATACAGTGGTTTTCTGGGGCAAACTGTTGAGGTTTGCCTTTGATACTACACTTTTATCTTGACATATTTTGACCATTTTCTTATTTCTATTTATTTTTTTAGAATTTGGCGGGATTCCCAGAAATAAGTTTAATGACTATTAATTATCATTATTATCATATCTATAGCTACTTACCTATAATACTCCAATTTTAGTTATATCATAATATGTACAAAGAATTTACAATACAACCATCATTTTATCAAGACGAAAATTATTTTAATATCATTGTAGTTTTTTTAAATTAAATACCGATAGGATAGAGCACTAATTTGTTCTGTTTGTGAGCATTATTTATGATCTGTACGAACTTTCATACAAGATGTTACAAAAATGTTGCTTACCTTACAAAAAAAAAAATTGTAAAATAATGCACGTAATAATACGAGTAAATACTTTTTTCTACAACTGTCAAAAAAGGTTGTTTGCGCATTAACGTCAGTGTCTAAAATGAGACATTTTTTCATTGACATTATTTTTTTTGCGTTACCATGACCCCGTGCGCAAAATATTTTGCACATCACATGCCGATTATAAATTTAATTATTGCCTGTTTTTTATAATTTTTAATGTATACACAAGAATTAAGCAAACATCTAGTTCAAAAAGATTTATTGTTTTATGAAATAAATTAACTGAAAGTAGAAATTTTTAAATTATTTTAAAAACAGTCCATGACTTTCGAGACTTTCCATTATTATCTTATGTATTATTTTACTTTAAAAAACCCACAATATTCAACACTCACAATATCGAAAACGTCAGTGAAAAATGTTTGTTGTCAAACATATTAGTTTCCATAGTTCTGAGACATATTGCTATTATATTTTTTTTAAATTAATTTGCATTAAATATTATAATACAAAATATCGTTTTACGGTTTTAGTTGAAATCATGTGTAAATGGCCTGCCTACAGAAACAAAACCGCGCGCGCGTTAGACCAGACAATGCGCTTCATTTAAAAAAAATCATATCTCCTAAATTATTCAGCGAATTAAAAAATTATTTTAATAAAAAACGTTCGTTGGTCTTTTCTACGTATTTCGTCTCACATAACTACATATCTATCAGCAATAATAACAAAAGTACCTCAATGCCGAAAATTACACTACACTTTCCGAGCACATATTGTTTAAACAATTTATAGTGTTGTTTATAATAAAAATAATGTCTCTCTATTCAACTTATATGAAACTACAAACATTAGGCTTTCGATTGATATAAAAATTATTAAAAAATCTTTATAAATAAACTCGTAAATGCAATGTAAACGACAGATAATGCAATATTTAAGTTCCAATTTTTTTTTGGAAATATTACTTTTTTTGCAATTTCGCAATCTTGGCCGACATCGCGCCCTCTGGAATCGGATTCGGCATAAAATTCTGGATAATATCCATATTTTTAAAATCATATACCTCGCGAGTGCATACCCCATGATCGAATTCGGAGCTTTAGATTCTTGACTAGTTGCAATAATAAAAGACACCTGCTGCGTGCTCGATGGACGATGACCTTCAACTATTTGCTGCTGAGTGCTGAGAAGTTTATTCGAGTCTGAAGTTTTCACCAAATATACTCATATGTATGACCCTCTAGTGTGCAGTAGGGATACTAACGTTTTATACCACAACCCAAATTCATTCTCTATTCTACGGCGGCGCGCTCTTAATGCGGAGTCTGGCTGTATATACAGAACTGCTAAGGTATTAAGATTAAAATATGATGTGTTGAAGAGAAATTTGAAGAAAAAGTTTATGAGAAATAAACAAGAAGTTTTCAAGACTGGTGGAGGGCCTCCGAAAGTAGAAAGTTATACCGATTATGAGGAAAAATTGCTGTTGGTTTTAGCATTAAGTGTAGAGGGTTTACCTTCTCAAAATGACAGTGATAGTGTATCAATTACAGGTAAGAATATATTATTTAAATTGCGATGTTAATATTTTCAAATTGTGTACCCAAATTATGTATAGGTACCTGCTATATATCAATATATTAATATATTTTTATATTGTAGATGTTGGTGAAAATTGTATAACTGAAGAAATGTACCCAACAACACAAACATTAATCAAGGCAACACCAAGTTGTTCGGGCTTAAGCGATCATGGAAAAATTATCAATAGCAGTCAGTTATTAGAAAATAGTGTATCCGAAAGTCGTGTAAGTACCAAGTTCCTATAACCCAAAATACAAATAAAATAATTGTGTATGTTTATACCTAACTTATAATTTTTTTCATAGCTTAATACTCCTACAACTTCAAGCCAAAATAGGGACAATGAATTATTACTCGCAGAACTGCTGGTTCAAACAACACCTAGTGCTTCCGAGTCTTTGAATAATGATGATAACTCACAATTATTAGGAAATGATTTTGCAAACAACGAACCTGCCGTAAGTATGAATTTTTGAATAAAATGTATAGGGTATCCCAAAAAACAGTAGCATAAAATTAATCACAGTCATTAGTGATTAGACAGTTAAGTCGTTTGAAAATTACCTATACCGTGTGTCCACGAATAGAGTTAACTACACGTATACTATTTATTTTGGGAAGGGAATAGAGAAAACTTTTATAAAAGTTACACGTAATGTCAGTGCAGTCCTAATATGAAGTTGTTTTTCATTTATAGTTCCAAGAGAACAGAAAGCGAGAAAGGTCTTCATGGTCAAAGTGGAACCCGAATTTGCTGCAACAGGAAAAGAGCAGAGCACTTATTACACCTACTAAACGAAATAAAGATAGGAAGGATTTGCAAATAAAACTGGATACTCTGTCTACAACTAGGAATGAGTTATTACAGTTACAAGTATCTGTTGCGCAAAATGAATTGAAAATATCTCGAGAAAAGCAAGAACACGAGAAAATGAAACAAAAAATGGAGATTGAAAATCTTCAATTACAGCGACACCATATGGAAGAAGATGAACGAAGACGACAAGAAACTCATTATTTAAATGTAGAAAAATTAAAATTAGAAATTGAAGAAAAGAAATTACAAAATAAGAAGCATAACTGTTGAGCCATAATTTATACATTATTTTTAAAAATATTTAGAGTTATTAGGAATTTTTTGTAGTAATTTTGAGGTTTCATTTATATTCTTAAGACTGATTAGTTTCACTCATTTAAAATTAAGTAGGCCATAGCGATAGTGTGATTTTTAAATGACCTATTAAGTTTTGAAGTATGTAATAGGTAAATTTTGACATTTTGAAAATTGTTATTAAATAGCCGCTTTCCAGCTCTACGCCTGTGCAGCTCGGAGCTGTACAGGAACAGCTCTGAGCTGTACAGAAGCAGCTCTGAGCTGTTCCCGTACAGGCGTAGAGCTGGAAAGCGGCTAAGAATTTAGGTAAAGTAACCTTTAAATTTGTTATTAAATATGATTTTCATGTAACGTTCAACTTTAATTTTTATAGTTTTCTTTCTTTGCTTGATACGTATTGTTTATAAATGACTTTATTTAGGTTTTATATAAGCATAACCATAATAATAACAAAAATATACATGCATAACAAAAAATATTTTTGTTATTGTGCTTATGCTTATCTAGTCTTTCAACTTTAAATTTTATTGTTAGCAAAATAGTACTACTAGATATTTCTTTTCTATTTTAAAGCAGGATTAGCTAAAATTTGGTACGGAATACGTTATGAAGTCTAATTTTATATGATTCACTCGTTTTGACAAATATTACATTCGTAAATAAAATTAATCGTTCATGATTGGTTACATAAATAACTATTATCTGTTGTATTAGAATGAAAAAACTTAAAACATATTTTATTACATGATTTTATTTAATAAATATACAAAATTCAATATTTCAAGTGGTTTTATTTTACTATTTTTAAATGTAACATCTTCCTAATGCAGTGTAAAAATAAATTATAGTTGCAACTCTTTTATATCAATTTCAGCACCTCTTAACTTTACTGTCTACATTTTTGAGAAAGGGAACTTTTGTATTCTGAAATGTCCTGGAAAACAAATTAAGATGATGGCTCAAACAACATTTAAATACTATTTATAGCAGCGTTGAGAAGCAGTTTATTAACTCTTGACGTACTGCGTTATTCCCAATATTAGCCTCTTCACGTTCTTCGTTATTGTCATACATTTCTGGAGCGTCATCTGGAATTTGCTCATTTCCTTCACAGGCTATATTATGCAGCACTGCACAAGCAACAACAATTTTTTGTGCCAATGTGATGCGACACCGAAGTCCTAGTGAAAGAACTGGAAAACGACGTTTCCAGACCCCAAACATTCTTTCAACAACATTGCGAGTTCTTATCTGCGACTCATTGTACAAATTCTCTGCTGCAGTATTGGGATTATTAATTGGTGTCATCAGATAAGATCGTACGGCGTATCCGCTATCGCCAAGCAATAAACCATTTTCAAATCGTCCAGCCTCAAAACTCATTTTTAGTGCAGAATTACCAAAAATGTGACTGTCATGTGCTGACCCTGGCCATCTCACAACCAAATCAGTTATTTTTAAATCCGCATTACAGACTGCCTGTACATTTAAAGAGAAATAGCCTTTTCTGTTTCTAAATAGTTCAGCATTTTGTCCACCTATAAGAGAAAATATAACATTAATTTAAATTCTAAAAAAAAATTAAAATAGTACCTACCTGGTGATTGTAGTTTAAATATGTGTACAATCCAAAGCACCTAATACTCGTGGAAACCGTGCAATATCATAAAATTTTTGCACAGTTGAGCTCTTTTCATTATCTGTTCTTGGCATGTAAATATAACGTGGTCTTAAATCTGCAATGGCGTTTATCACACGATTTATAATGTTCGCAGCTGTAGATTTATGAATACCGCTAAAATCACCCAAAGTAACATAAAAACTACCAGTTGCACAAAAACGTAAGGTCAGTAGAAGTTGGTATAGAGGCGAGACGGGCTTATTCCTAAAATAGAAAAAAAAATAATATTACTTTATCAGAGTTGATTACTATTCAAAAATAAGTAACTATATTTTATCCGATTTTATCTATTAGATAGCAGTATTACATATACACACACAAACTTTGTGAGTGTAATTTTTACATGAATTGACGCTTACCTTTGTGTTCGATACAACATCCGTACTTCAATTTCAATTAAGAGTCTTTGAACAGTTGCTTTAGACAAACGAAATCTTCTAAAAAATTGATTATCGTCCCACAAGTCAAAATGATCAGGTCGATGTCGTACGTTATATTCGCGATCAGGATAAACAGCCTCAATTAATTCTTCCAAATCGTTATGAAATAATACATCATCAACATCTTCAAATATATCCATAATTTAATAATTGTATGAAACAGTATTTAACAAAATTTTCACAAGTAAATGAACAGATGAGTGATTTTGGAGGTTAAGGCGAATATTTTCTCTCGAGTTGTCAACCGTTCGTCCTACGTCGTTTATATTCGGCTTATTCCGTTTGACTTATTCGTCGATTAAATTTGCTATTTGCCGGTCGGACTGGCTAATAACTTATTTGCCAAATAACTCACTTTATTTACCAAATAACTATATTCGGAGGTGGAAAGACGCTTAATAGGCTTATTTGCCAAATAAATGTTATTAGATAGTTTATTAGGATGTGAAAAGACCGGCCCTTAATTTTATCACTATTACTGCTTATTTTTACTATTTCAAACTGTTTTATATGTTTACAATGTTGTACTTACAGTTATATATATGCATTGCAAAAATAAGCATTTAAAACAACTTTTTAATATGGAAAATTTCGATTTAATTGCACAGATCACATAAAATTCAACATACTCTTAAACGTACCACACACGCACACGATGGCAACACACAGCCGTCTAAAATGTCAAACTTTAATGTCATGAAATGAGTTAAGAAATATCATGTTTTACTGACGTTTGAAAAAAGAAAAATTTTATATGTATTTTTGCACACACAAGTGGAGGTGTCTATGCTTGACTCGGAGGCATCGAAGAAGTACTCGGACGCTAACGCGTCCTCGTATTCTTCAACAACCCTCCTCGTCTTGCAGATGACCACTTTCATGACTTGTAAAGTAATATTATAGATTAAATAAGTATGAGATACACCATCCCATTATGCATTCCTTTGCACAATAGATGGATATTTAGCAGTTTCCTATTGTTGGATAGTTTGCGCCATCTATTGTTAAATATCCTTACTTCGATTAAGAGTGTACGTTGTTTTCTTTTTATTAATCTGCCATATATGCTTACGTTCCTATATGTACCTATAGAGGTCGTTACAAGTGGTTTTTTTATAAAATATTTCGATTTTCTAGAACTCGTTTCATTTAGTTCCTTTTGTACGGTGTTAAGGACATTATTTTATTTAAATTTTAATCTGTTTGTCCACGTACTTTGTCTTTTGTGTGCTTTTAATTTTTAATTTTGATTAATTTATAATTAATGACATTAAACAAATTCAAATACATGTATTTTTACATAATATTTATTAGTTTCCTAAATAATTTGACAAATTTTTCATTAATGCTTATACTGACAAACCTTTGGTATTCGATCAACGTAGCAAAGCAGCGTTTGTCGAAGCCGGTGTTTGGATGGGTGACCGTATCTTATTACATTACCGAGGATAGTGCAGCGGGCTAGATCGCCCTTGAGTGGCACAAGGCGACTAGCTACTGCCTATCTCTCCTGGGTTCGAGTCCCAGCTCCGGCAGATGGCAATGTCGGAGGGAATGGGTGTATGTGGTGTGTCCTGGTTAAGTGTTAGAATAGCTCTAAGCTAAACTTCGCCAGGACGTTAATATAAATAAGACCATAAAAAAAAAAAAAAAAAAAAAAAATTATAGAAATGTAAGTATATTTTTATATTTTTATATTAACTTATTTATTTTCACAACTTCATTGGTTTTTTGTAATCTTTTTAGTATCTTTTGTTAATAATTTTATCTTATTTACAAACATATATTTTTTGTATATAAAACATTATCTGATATTATAGTATAGTTTTACTTATTTTAATTAAATTTAATTATATACATTTGTTGAATTCTTAACTTATTATATTAATGTAATATTTGGATTGTTATAGTTTTTTTACATAAAAAATTTTTTTTCTATTTGTAGTCTCGTAGCCTGATGATGTGATGTAGGACTTAGATCACGAAACCGGTTGCAATTAAAAATAATTTTGTGGGAACAAGACTTTTGTTGTTTTTCTTCTTCTTTAAATGAAAGTCGTTTAGAGGAGATATGATTTTAACTTGCATTTTTTCAAATGGAACACCCCATTTTTTTTGTATTTTTGAAATCAAGGTACTTTTCTCATTTTGAATAAGGTATCAGCTTTGTATCGAACATGAAGGGCGTCATTTTGAACAGTTTATGTAGGATAGTTTTAATTACTTTTATTTATAGTTGTAATATCTAAATTAGCCAAGACTAATGCATTCTAAAAATAAAAATTTGTTCTGGTATTTTATTTTCTTGTTGTTTTCGGGCCACAAAAATTGCAATAATTAGAAAACCCTAAAAGATAATATGATATATATCTATATATTCGAAATGAGAAAAGTACCTTGATTTCAAAAATGCAAAAAAATGGGGTGCTCCATTTGAAAAAATGCAAGTTAAAATCATATCTCCTCTAAACTACTTTCATTTATTGTTCTGATTACATATTCTAAATGCTTTCAATAAACCCTACAACTTTTATAGAATTTTTTTTTTATAGCATCAAAAATAAAGAAGTTATTAGGGGTGGTCATTTTCGTTGGATATCCCTGTACAGTTATAGCTAAAGGATTTATTGTTAGAGCTTTAGGCATGTTTTCTATTATGTTTTAAATATGGTTCTTCGACAAATGATATCAATAGTCAGAAAAGATTACATTTTTTGGAGTTTCGGGTGCACCATCTATTATTCGAATGAACAAGGTTCGTATAATATCCATTTACATTCTAACAATGGGATCATAGTAGTTTACGTAACAAGTCCCGAAAGTGGTATATTTTACTGGACGAGTTGTAAGCCTGTGAGCCCAGTATAAGCACTTTTGGGACGTGTTACGTAATATACATTTTTTTAAACGGCACAGTATTGTACCATTAATTCGTAATCGCCATTTCAAAATTCCATTTTATAACAACTGCCACGTTTTGAACTAAAAGTCAAAATGTGTCAAGTTACCTATTTTATAGTTTTAAAGAATACAAACACTCGGTTGCTATGGTGAGCCAAGGCTGGTAAACTCTAAAGGGTACCCAATCTGAAAACATGACCTAACTCAATATATCATATGTGACTTGGTGGCCGCCGGGTTCGTCTTTTTCTGTTCTACAACAGCAGAGCAGTGTTTAGTGTCTTTTTTTAGTACGTAAAATAAATGACGGACCGCGTCGCTAGCTCTGCCTCGCCCCGCATTTTCCTCGCCCTAATGCTGCTCATTGATGTAACCTGTACAAAGTCTACAAGCCTTGATGGAGAAAGGCCTATAAAAGTTTTACCGGACTCTCAGCATAGCAACCATCACTTTACCGGCCTCAGTTTGATAAAATGCGATTTTCTGGCCTAAAAATAAGCCGGCTTTAAAAAAATTAAATTGTTCTGAAATCGCTCAAGATTGTCCACTTTTCCGGACTCCGTGATGCTTGTCTTGGCGCCTCCACAAGCAATATTTAAGGTCGTCCGGGAATGTTAGGTTTTTCTTACTAGGTACACGATGTACTATTATTAAGAATTACAAACTTGATTTGTCTAATCTAGTGCGAGTGATAATGTTATAGATATTGTACAGGATGTCCCACGTAAGAGGCTCCCTCGATCCCCTACATTTATTATTGGGCTGAAATGAAAAACCAAAATCTACTCTCATGTATTTATTTATGAGTAATTCGATTGTAAGTTCGAATAAGCGATAAAACCCATTGTATTGGTATTGTCAAGAAACTGATTTTTCAAATTTTTTGCATCCTGTATATTACGAAAATCGATATGCTACATTATTGTGGTTATAAAGACGTATGCATTCATATATCAAACTTCCGGTTTAGCTGGAAATAGCTAACATCCAACAAAATTTTGCCGACAACCTGTATACTATGAAATAATTGAAAAGAAGACAATCTCCTGATTTCAAAAATATATAACAAGGTCCGTTATCTTAAGTAGTTTTCTTTTTCTTTAGTTTCATTCTGTGCGTGAATTTTTAGAAAAATATTAGAATTAATTTTATTACTTTATCGCATTTTGTTTCATGAAAACTACTAAAGATAACGGACATGTCTTGTATATTTTTGAAATCAGGAGATTGGCTACTTTTCAATTATGTATTTCACAATGCATATTCGGCTTGTCGTCAAAATTTTGTTGTATGTTAACTATTTTCGGCTAAACCGGAAGTTAGATGTATGAATGGCATATGCCTTTATAACCACAATAATATACCTTATCGATTTCCGTAATAATATACAGGATGAAAAAAATTTGGAAAATTGGTTTCTTTGACAATACCTCGTATATTAGTGGTTATATCGCTTACTCGAGCTTACAATCGGATTCCTCATAAAAGAGACACGAGAATAGATTTTGGTTTTTCATTTTAACCCAATATAAAGCCAGGAAAATGAGTGAGCCTCTTACGTGTGACACCCTGTACTGTACATATTATACACATTAAAAATATTTGGCAGGGTCCAATAACAACACACAGGCACAGGGGTTAATAAAACTATATGCACAAATTATTAATTACCTACATAAGAAAACAAATAGTTATTTTGGTTAGAACTTAAAATAGTTGCTGATTGCTGAATATATATATGCGGCTATAGATCCGCTTATGTTTAAAGTGAGTAAGGAGAAAAAGGAAATATATTAGAGAGTGTGATATTAAATATATCAACACTTTCAAAATCATATTTAAATACATTTAACCCAGACATTGTCTTCCTAAGCAATTTGGTAGTTCCTGTCAATAAGTGTGGAAATCTTTCAAAGAAAAAATAATACGTCCTTTAGAGTAAAGCATAGAAATACTTCTAGAGAAACTTTACTTACTTCTACTTCTTTTGTCTCCTGATAAGCTCATAGTTCTTCCAAGTTCTCCTTTTACAGCCTTCAATGATTTTAAAATTTCTTCAGGATCTCGTAACATTCTGGTACAACTACTTCGTCTTCTGTCCCTATTGTACGACGAAGGGGGAGGGACTGCCGGTCTCTCTTGTTCGGTAGCTTGTTGTTCTTGCGCTGATTGAAAAGAAGATCTTCGCGAACCTGGTAGAGATCGGGAAAAATCTTTACCTAACTCATATACTTCTACTTCTAGTTGTTCTGATTGAGAGGAACCTCTTCGCGAACCCCATGCATGATCTGGATGCAATAAACTTGCACATTCTCCAATGGAGTCCACTTCATCAGATACACTTCTTTGATTACCAAAATCATTACGTTTTCCTGTTCCGGCAATTGAACCTCTAGGGGATGTGTGAGGCGATTTTCCACGTAATTGTCTAGGATCCTCTAATCTACACCACACTGCTCGATCATCTAGAAATGCTTTCTGAAGATCTACTGAACATTCTCCAAGAAATGCATGCTCATTGTGGGGAATTAAATCCCATAAAGTAATTTCTAGTACACGTTCCATTAGTTCATCTCCTGGGACTCCAGGAAAACTCAAATTTGCATTCCATATCGGGTTCTGACTCTCTGGAGCTACTTCTGTTTGTACACAATGTTCTTCAGTTCTGAAATAAAAAAGAATAACATTAACTCACAGTATTTCTTAATCTTATTCAAAAATACAAGCTTCCTTTGTGTCTGTGTCCCAAATTGGTGAGAATTTACATGTTACAACTAAGTATTTGTGCATTAGACAGACACTGATTATTAAGAATTCTCAGCATAAATTGGTTGATGAAAAGTTCACTTGGTTATCTCATATTATTTTCGAGACATAGGCCTGACTATTACGAATTTTAGACTTTTTCATTGACGGATATTTTTTAAAAGGCAGTTTTTGGATCAGTTTTTCAAACAAATTAAGAGTCTAAATTAATGTTTTTCCTATTATTATCCGATTTTACTTTAACCTAATAATTGTTGTTATTTTTTAAGGGTTTTGTAAACATATAATTCACCAGGGTGTTTACGGAAATCGTGGATTTATATTCTTAAATTCTATATCTTTATATTATTATATTCTTGTATTTTTCTTAAAAAAAAATAGTTTCTGGACCACTGTAAAATCAAGGATACCATGAAATATACTATTAATTTATGGAGAGGCAAAAAAAAATTGCTATCGAACGCAATGGTTACATGTGTTGTAATAAAAAACAGTGATATTGTCTAAAAGTTATTTGTGGCATCTTTCAGTTTTTTCTTTCTGTTTGGGATTTACTGCCACACTTCTGAACATTACCCAGACAATCTAAAAAATATTTGGATTAAAAAACAAATAACCTTTACGCCTGTGACTTTACGTCAAAGGAACAGTTAAAAGTTGGTTGGTTAAAATTTGTGAACACGCTTTCGAAAACGGACATACAATAAATTGGGATGGAGTAAAAATTTTAACAAAAGAACCGGACAGTAAAAAGAGAAAAATTAAAGAATCTGCAATAATTTTAATAAATGAAGACAAATGCGTATCAAATTATCCTGTAGATTGTTGTACAATATATGGTTACCGATGCTAAAAGAAGAACTTAGCAACTTAGTCGAGGTAAGAAGTAGGACATTGAGTAAATAAATAATATAAAGAGGCGCAACTGTTAAGGGGCCGAGATTTTAGTATTGTATTTTCTTGCCAATAACTTCAGGATTGTTATCAATTTTTGGTGCCACGGGAAGTTATTTGGAATTCGGCAACCCCTTCAAATTGTCCAAAAAGCACCCCCAAATCGCGCTCCAGCTTACAAATGATTTTCGAATCCCATTTTTGGCCTGGTTAAGAGTACTTCGAGTACAGAGGTTCGGTCTTCCAGGCAGATGAGCGAAACCACCCACCCTTACCCCCTGATTTCCACCCCCTCCGAAGGGGTGGAAAACGTATTTTTTCATGAAAAAAACCTTTTCACTAGTAATTATTAAGTAAACAGCCTCGTGTTTGTACGATTTTTTTTGTATTTTTATATATACCGGGTGTAAACGAATAGTGGGCCACCCCTGTAACTTCCTCGTTTTTAAAGATATCGGGATAAAATTTTGTATGGTGAAATTAGGTAGGATTTCCAACTTTTTGAGGCTTATCCGCCATATTTGTCACTTCCGGTTTCACCGGAAATGACCCCAATAATCTTTTCTAAATGGACCACTCGGTATGTTTTCACATTTTTTAAATAAAGCTCACATTTTGGATACATTTATGCTATTTTGAACAATTTATACATGGTTGCGCGAAAAATAATTCGAATTTTAGTTGTCAATATAGATGGCTGCGAATATGTTAAAATTATTTTTGCTCCAATTTAATTCATATAAAAAATACGAAAACGTCAGTATGTCCAACAATACATCATACAGGGTGCTCTAAACTCATTCGAATCACATTTTTCAAAATAATTTTTTTTTTTTAATATTATGATATGGGCCACCCGGATATTCAGAAAGCTCTATTTAGTAGGGGTTAAACGATACCAAAAGTTCCGTAATGTGTAATCGTTACCGGCAGGAATGACAATTTTTCTTAAGAAATTTACGATTTATATCTAACTTCAATTAAATTTTTATCAACCCTGTACATTTGTGTTAATATTTTATGATATAAATCATAAATTTCTAGATTTACAACTAGATTTACAACTAAAATTCGAATTATTTTTCGTGCAACCATGTATAAATTGTTCAAATTAGCATAAATGTATCCAAAATGTGATCTTCATTTCAAAAACATAAAAACATACAGGGTGGTCCATTTGGAAAAGACTATTGGGGTCATTTCCTGTGAAACCGGAAGTAACAAATATGGCGGATAAGTCTCAAAAAGTTGGAAATCTTACTTAATTTCACCATACAAAATTTTATCCCGATATCTTTAAAAACGAGGAAGTTACAGGGGTGGCCCACTATTCGTTTACACCCGGTATATAAAAATCCAAAAAAAATCGTACAAACATGAGGCCGGTTTACTTAATTTTTAGTGAAAAGGTTTTTTTCATGAAAAAATACATTTTCCACCCCTTCGGAGGGGGTGGAAATCAGGGGATGGGGGTGGTTTGGCTCATCTGCCTGGAAGACCGAACCTCTGTACTCGAGGAAGTCTTAACCAGGCCAAAAAAGTAATTCGAAAATCATTTGTAAGCGGGAAGGCGATTTGGGGGTGGTTTTTGGCCAATTTGAAGGGGTTGCCGAGGAAAACAAATTTTGGGACCCCCACCATCGTGATCAGCGACCTCTAGATTGGCGCTCTGGCAAAAAAAAGGTACCCCTTCCGACTCCTGACCTCGACTAACTTGAATATCTAATCTGATCAACTTTTCTGTAAGCGTAGTAAGCAGGTAGAGTCCGGCCGCTGTAAGAACAAGCCAGGGGCGTTGCAACGGCTGCACTAGCTTTGGCGATACCATGCTTCTACAAAGTAAATAGTGACTTCCATTTGTCAAACTCAACGCTGCGAATAACAGATTTTAAAAATATTATGATGATACGCTTATGCTAGATCGCGGGACTTATGGACGACCGCGAAGATATTCTTTGATGACGTAGTGTCTTGTTCTTATAGCGGCCGGAGTCTATCTATGGTTATGATATAAACATTAAAATTGTCTAATTTCACGAATTACACATAGTGGAGCGAAATCGACCTACGAATGTGTCGTTTATTTTTTTTGCGTAGAACCAGATAAAACTCTGTAGACTTTGTAGAGTAGGTTATTTGGGACCTGTAATGGGCAATTACGATATTTTTCTGCGGTATTTCGAAAAAACTTCAGAAATTGGCTATTTCGAAAAGTCGCGTTTTAAAAAATTTTTTTTTTTTTTTTTTAATCGCTTATTTAATGTCGGCCTATTTCCGCTACCGAGGCCAATCACCGACGCCAGGAGACGAGCAACCCCCAACCTGGAAATTTTGCCGAACCTCTTATCTTACTAAGAGTAGGGATTTTTTACTTGCCTAACATTTAATAGACAAGGGACCGACTGCTTTACATCCCCTCCGAAGGATGGTATATCCTCAATACACCTCTCGCCTACAGTTGTATTGCTTCTGCGATATAGCTGATATACAAGCCGCTAGAAGTAGGGAAGCGAGACCACGTCTTTCCGTGGAGCCCATCCAAGTACTAAACGCAGTAATGTTGCTTTACTTTCATATCGCTATGAAGTGAGTGAAGTCAGTCCTCCGCTCGCTGCCCGTTTTTTAAATTTACATCCCCATATCTTCAAATCTAATTGCGCTATCGATCTGATTTTTTTTTTAATTCAAGTACACACCCAAGCGCTTCCAATGGTGTTTCTGTTTCTATCGATTTTTGTTTATTATTTTCTTTAAATAACAATTAAGTTGTTATTTCGCTAAGAATGCACTCATATTTTCACAAATTGACAAACGTTTTTATTTTTGTAAATTTTCATATACATGCAGTGAAGCAATTGAAGGTAGGTTGCTATTTGAAAAAAAAAAGTTGGGGTGGCTGGGGGAGGGGGTGTGTAGCACTAGAAATTATAAATCGCACCAAAAGTTGCGTAATTGAAAATAAAAAATCGACCTGTCCAAGGGTTTTTTTATTTTAAAAGTTATGGTCATGTTTCAATACTTTTTACACACGCTTGTATAATACACTACATTATAAATAAATAATAAATATTAAAAATAACATCAGAAAACTATACAAATAACTCCCAGATGTAATTCTATTCTACAATTCTGCAATTTTTTCGCTTTAACACAGAACAATAATATAACCAACACTAATGGCAGATTACTCGATCTAGTTTTTTATAATAATAAATGTGCTGTTAATAAATGTGAGGCTCCTATTGTACCTGTGGATATACATCATCCTCCCCTGGATATCCAGATAACAATAAGTTCCTTTCCCAACAAAAAAGCGTCATCTGCAGATAATGTTGATCATAATTTTCGTAGAGCTGACTTGCGAGTTTTATATCAGGAATTAGCCAACATTGACTGGACAAGACGGGTAATTATGCATCTTCCCAGTCAAACTCATATAATAATGATGATAGTAATAACAATAATAATACAAACATTCTGTATATAGATAACATATCTGAAAAAGAAACCTTGGCTACACTCAAAAGCTTAAAACCTAAAATGACAACAGGCCCTGATAAAATTCCATCCTTTCTAGTTAGAGACTGCGCATCAGTCTTGCTTGCACCTATGAAATTTTTATTCTTGTTAATAATTAGCACCTCAACTTTTCCTGAGGCATGGAAATTATCCCGAATCTGTCCAATTTTTAAAAATGGTGACAAACATGATATAAAAAATTACCGGCCAATCACAATTTGTGACGCTATCTTATTCGGACGTCCTTTGTGACGTCCCTTTTCCTAAATAGTGAATTATTGTTACACAAAATGACTGTCGCTAATATTATTGCCTCGGGCGCCAATCCCTTGTTTAACGTGAAGGAATGTCACTTTGACCTATCAACAGTATGATAGGGCCGGATAACTTCAGTGAAGACACGGTATGTCCGGGTTCGAGGTTTGCTGGTCGCCGCTCTACTGGAGCGTCCCGACTGCTGACTGTATAAACTTTGAGAGTTAGAGGCTTATACTGATGTTATTATAAGGTATAGCAATGTTAGTGATATACAAAGCATAAACTATTTGACAAACCAAATTTATTACAATAAATATCTATTGTACATCGTTTGATAAACGAAAGAAAGCAAATCAACGTGGTAGATATAAGTACGGCTAATTTACTACCAAGCAGTATGTAAGCAACTAAATATGTATTCTAAAATATCTATAAACCAAGCAACAAACATTTACAACAATACTTTAAGTATTTACTAAAAAAATAACTTAATAGAAATTAATTCTACTCAAAGGAACTATTTACAATTCACTACTCAAAAGATAACTCTCAAGCGGAGGTGTGTGTAAGCAAAGCGGATGCAAAACTAACTACAAGCGGCAGGTTCTAGTTTTGAAGAAACTAAACGACTAGCAGAGTTATGGAAAGTACTAAAGCAGGTAAACGTATGTGCAATTACGATACTAATCTAGAATTAATCGGATGCAGGTATCTAAAAAGCGGTAGCAGTAGTAAGTAAATGGCAGGATGGTTCACAAGTGGTGACGGAACTAAGCAAGATTTGAAGTAAGCTTTGGAATAATTACGGTACGTGTTTTCAAAACTACCTTTGATAACAATGAATGAATTTTATTTCAAAACGGTAAACGTGTGCGTTGAAAGGTGATAGTACAGTAAAAGAAACGGCAGTAAAAACTTCCAGTGATAACAAAAGAAATTACTAAAAAAACCTAATCAGTATTATCGTGCTAGCGAGTCGGATTTTCAGACTAAATATTTACTTTAAATATTTCCACAAGTAATAACTAACCCCTATACAACCACTTCAGGAATAATTTTCAAACCAGGTTTATCCGTGTTAATCTAATCACCCAGACGCTGGCTAGCGCTCTCACGACAGGGTGTTTTTAGATTCGTACGCCGGCAACCTGATTCGTTTATGTCAAAACCCAACTTGTTAGACACTGGCAAATTCGCGCTCGTATCCACAAGGTTTTGGGGTTTTTACCACAAACTATTATTCTGAGTAGTTACGAACAGATCTGATTAATAAAACACAACTGTACCGGCACCCCAAGACAAACCTCTGAACCTGAGGGGAAGATTTGTGTTAACCCTTGCAATACCGTTGTTGGCAAGTTCGCTCTCTCAACAGATAAATGCGTTGGTATTTACACACCTCCTTAGTCTCGAATTCTATCGGGCCACCATACAGACAGACGGATTATTAAATTTATTTAATTAAATAAATTACGGAAATGACTAGCTTTAATACCTTCTATCACGTTTCAAAACCAATGAAATATTTTATTCCTTACTTAAACTTAAAACACGCAAATCTACAGCTATTACAATACACAGTGATTTATTATAAATCAATTGTAATGCACGGAATGAATTTATAATTAATTCTTTCTAATAATTGACTATAAATTTATCTATCACAATATTGAAATAATTCGCAAATTATTCCTAAGTTGAAAAGCAAATAATTAACGCGGTTTTATCTTTTAACTTCAAGTACCGTAAATATGCCGAATGCTTAATATTTACCTAAACAGGACTGCAGGATTTCAATCGTCGATATAGACTGATTTTTAAAATTGATTCCCGGATCCTACTAACATCGGTACGGCCGGAGCGCTTCGCTTCTCGTGCTGATAACGTGAAATGTATGTTTCTTGTCGCTATCTAGTTAAGTCGCGTTCTGGCTCATTTATTTATTAATCCCGAACGGAAATTGTTATTAACAATTCTAGTTCGGACTCCTGTATCGGCGGAATAGATTCTACTCATTTTTCTGAGCATTACAGTGAAAGAAACGGAATTAATAAAGTACGGATTACTTAACTAGAAAAATAAATAAGTTTATTTATTTATAACACGTTTAAATAAATTGAACAACTGTACACGGACCGGTTTTATAACACAGGTAAATTACCTGAATACGTACTGATATTACTCTACCCCTTTATACAGGGTGTACCCGAATTTAACTATAAATAAACAATAAATAAATTTATTAACTGAAAATTAACAGAACGCGGAATTCTAGGTTCAATAATTCGTATATTTTACTAAACCGGTTATACAGGGTGAACTAAAAAATACTAGCGGATAAAATAATACTAGTAACGAGTAAATTATTCAACTACCAGCTGAATCTGTAGGCTTAAAAATTTGCTTCGTTACAAATTATATCAAACCTGGCAAAAGCTTTCGAGATTTTGATCCATACTTTTTTATATAACCATGTCAACAATATTATAAGTCCCTATCAACATGGATTTATGAAAGGTCGATCAACGAGTACTAACCTTGTTTGCATAACTCAACATATAGCTGAAACGCTAGATTGTCAAGGACAAGTTGACGTAATATACACTGATCTGTCTAAAGCATTTGATCGTCTCAACCATGATATACTAATTAGGAAACTAGACTTTGTAGATGTCTCTGACAAACTACTTGCCTTATTTAGATCGTACCTCATTAATAGATTTCAGTTTGTGCAATGCCAAGGTTATCTTTCCAATCAGTTTGAAGCTCTATCGGGGGTACCTCAAGGTTCGATACTAGTGCCATTACTATTTAATATCTATATTAATGATATAACTTTGAACCTAAATGTCAATTATTTGCTTTATGCAGATGATATGAAGATTTTTTGTGAAATAACTTGTTCTGAGGACTGTCAACGTTTACAGAGCAATCTTGAAATGGTGCATAATTGGTGTAATAGAAACAATCTCACTTTAAATATTAAAAAATGTAATGTATTGTTTTTCTCACGCAAAAAAAATACAGTTATCGTTCCATATAGCATCAAGGACACCTTTCTCCAGCGCCCCAGTACTTTCAATGATCTAGATCTAGGTATTATATTTGATCCTAAACTTGCTTTTAATGACCACATTTATTCAGTTGTTGCTAAAGTTAAAAAAGTATGGGCTTTATAATTCATAACTCTAGATAATTTTCAAAAAGCATTTTTATCTCTGTATTACTGTTTCGTACGTTCACGACTTGAATACTGTTCCATAATATGGTATCCTAAATACGGTAACCAGGTACATATGCTCGAAAACATTTAAAGAAAGTACCTAAAGTATGTGTCCTTCAAAATGAATGGAGATTATCCACCAATAGGTTATCCACAAGACTTCCTGTTGGCTGAGTTCAAGGTGGATAGTTTAAATACTCGTAGACTTGCTCATTCTGTCATCATTTTATTTAAAATTGTAAACTCGATTATAGATTTCAATCAAATTTTGCATAAAGTAGGACTAAATGTGCCACGGTTGAATTCTAGATACCGTGGTACATTTGCACTGCCTATCCCTCGAACTCGCCTCCTGCAAGAATCACCGCATTTTAAAATGTGTAGCAATTACATGTCAGTGCAAGACATAATTGATATTTTTAATACTACCGTTGCTAGAATAAAAACTGTGATATTAAGTACTTAAATGCATGTTTCTTCTACACTTGCTTTTGATATAATATATTTGTTTCAATTAGGATTAACATAAACAACATAAACAACACACCACAGAATGTAGACAACCTCCAAATCCAAAGCCAAAGGCTGTCCGGAAGGGGGCTACACATTTGAAAAAACGCAGACAAACATCCATACCCACCGACATTGCCACTTGCCGGTTTCCCGGTCTCGAACCGGGACTCGATAGGCAGTGTAGCCAGAGCCATGTCTGTCACTCACGCCTTAGCCCACTGCGCCACCGAGTCGGCAAGATTATTGATTTATATTCATTTGTTTTTACATTATATATTTGTGTCATACTTATATATATTTTAACCATGTCCTTTTGTGGCTTTTTGCCAACTATCAGTTTATATTGTTGTATATTTATATATGTACTGTTCTCTTGTTTTTTAGAATTTTAGACACGCTGATACACTATAGTTATTTTTTATTGTAAACATTTTATTGCGTTATTCCTACCCTGTAATTGGTTTTTTACCGTTGGGTAGATGCAAATCAAAATAAAATAAAATAAAATAAAATAAAATATCACACACAACCAACGACATAAGAATTACTAGACAAGTAATGAAATGGACTCGCCATGAATTCACTATTATATTACGACAGCACAACCATAGATTAAATAAGTATAAGATCATCCATTCTATTGCTAGAATGTAAGTGGATATTATACGGAACTTGTGCATTCGAATAGTAGATGGCGCATCTTAAAGTGTATTTTTCTGTGTAGTTATAGCTAAACATTTATTGTTAAAGCTTTGGGCGTTTTTCCTATTATGTTTTAAACATAGTTCTACAACAAATGATATCAAAATAGTCAGGAAAGATTAGATTTTTGGTAGTTTCGGGTGCGCCATCTAATATTCGAATGCACAAGTTCCGTATAATGTTCACTTACATTCTAACAATAGGATGGTGTATCTTATACTTATTTAATCTATGGCACAACCATATTATCATGTTTAGCGCTAGTGCGGTCGCAGTCTAGGTACCAGTACTCACGCGCTCCGTCAAAAAGATATTCGTAAATAAAAAAGTAACTTCTCCCATATCTTGGCTTCAATTGCTTCACTGCATGTGTATATGATAATTTACAAAAATAAAAAGTTTGTCAATTCGTGAAAATATGAGTGCATTCTAGCGAAATAACAACTTCATTGTTATTTAAAGAAAATAATAAACAAAAATCGATAGACAAGTACACAGCTTGGGTGTGTACTTGAATTTAAAAAAAAAATCAGATCGATAGCGCAATTAGATTTGAAGATATGGGGATGTAAATTTTAAAAAACACGACTTTTCGAAATAGTCAATTTCTGAAGTTTTTTCGAAATAAAAAATATCTTTACCACAGAAAAATATCGTAAATAGCCATTTCTCATGAAAAATTGATTACTTTATAAAACCTATAAGGTCTGATCTGGTTCTACGCAAATTTTTTTTTCTCGAGAACGGAGAGACGTTAAGGTGAATTTCGCTCCACTAACAAGAGAACGATTATTAGCATTGAAAAAGGAAACAGATTAAGTTTCCAAAACGTCTACAAAGCATCATTGTTTTTATTTTAGTTTATTTATATTTTATGTCAAAAAACCAACCTTTAACTGTTCGTTTGACGTAATCATAGGCGTAAAGGTTCTTTTTTTTTAAATCCAGATTTTTTAGATTGTCTGGGTAATGTTCAGAAATGTGGCAGTAAATCCCAAATAAGAACAGAAAGAAAAAACAGTGGTACAACACGATTTGAACGAATTTTAAATATGAATTCAGATAAGGCCTATTCCTTCATGTCTTTCTTACAATTTTCTTCATTCCCTTGATACGTAATGTTTATAAATGTATTTATATAGGTTCTATGCAAGCATAATAATAACAAAAATATCGAATTTGATATATTTATATTGATGTTTTACTTCTAAACATACAAATTTTAATATAAAATCTATTAGACTTTTTAACTACATGATAAAAATTGGATTAAAATGACAACATTCAAAATGGCTAAAAATGAACTATTGAAATTATAGTTATTTATCATGATACAATAAATAAGAGATAAGATATCGCGCAGCTCGTGACGTCACTCGGTGAGCTAGGACGCCATTAAACGCCCGGCTGTCAGGAGTGTCAGGCAGAATTGTCAAGTTGTTAAGGATATTTTCGTGTTTAAAAGTTAAAAAACCGTCGAAAATGAGATGTGCTGTGTACGATTGTGATGTTGATAATCAATCAAGAGATTCTACACACGATATAAAGTTTTTTAGTTCATTGAATTAAAAAAAATGCAGGATGTATGGAAAGTTTAACATTATGCGTAAGTTTTATATAGAGGCGATTTTCCGAAATCAGATGTGTAGTAGGGTTCCCCAAAACTACTTTTTCAAGGCTTTATATAATTTTGTCATGAAACAGTGGCGTATCTTTTATCCAATTAATTAATTAATCAATTAATTCATGTATTTTTACGCAGAAACATTCTTCAAAATTCTTAAATATCAAATATATTGAATGTACAGGGTGTTCCAAAATTATGCTGCCAAACTCTTACAGCATGTAGAGGGGCTCAAAACAAAACGAAAATATTCTATACATATTTGGTCAATACTAGGGGTGGGAACTTTTTTCGATATATCGATAAAAATATCGATATATCGATATATCGAATAACGATATTAAATTTTTAGAATATCGATATATCGATAACTCGATATATCGATATATCGATATATCGATATATCGAATATATCGAATATATCGATATATCGAGTGATCGATATATCGATATATCGTTATATTCGATATATCGACATATTCGATATATCGATATATCGATATACCGATATACCGATATACCGATATATCGAATATATCGATATATCGATATATCGAATATATCGATATATCGAATATATCGAAATATCGATATATCCGATATATCGATATATCCGATATATCGATATATCGTTATATCCGATATATCGATATATCGTTATATCCGATATATTGATATTCCGATATATCGATTTTTCGATATATCGATATTTTGATATATACCGGGTGTAAATGAAATTAGGCTCACCCCTATAGCTTTTTTGGTTTTTCAGATATCATTTTGAAATTTTGGCAGTTGCAATAACAAGTAAATTTGAATTAACGCATGTTAACAAAATGATTCCAACACTTCCGGTTTCACCGGAAATGACTGTAACATCTGTTTTTTAAATGGAACACCCTGTATATTTTTACATTTTTGGATTCAAGGATTCATTCTGCATACGATGGTATTAACTTCGAGGAAAAAACATAACCTCAAATATTTTTTTAGGATAATTTAAATTGGCATCTAGGGAGCCATGACTACTGAAAAACTTTTCTTTCTGAGTCATTGAGTATTGGAAAACTAAAATCGTGAAGTCAGCTAACTGAAAAAACAAAAAAGCTATAGGGGTGAGCCCAATTTCATTTACTCCCGGTATACACGGTGGTGAATTTTTCGATGCCCACCATTGGTATCTCGGAAACTATAAGATATAGAGGATCGGTTAAATTAGACAAAAGTTGCGCTATTTTATGCTCTACAATTTCCTGCCAAGAAATGCTGGATATCTTGATTCGTTCGCGGTTTATCCTGAAAAAATTGAAAATCGTGATTTCAAAAAAATAATAATATCTTCTATAACCATTCACGCGAACTTAATGAAATTTGGCAAGGTTATATTTTTAACCACTACCAATTGAATGGCGTTGACAGAAATTTTCTAAGCCTTCTAGATTTTGAGCAACGATAGTAAACTTTTTTTTTCTTATGGCCGCCATATTGAATTTTTACAGCATTAGTTAGAGAAAATAATTCTCTTTTCACCTATGTCACCAAAATAGACTGATTTTTTGAAAACATGTTGATATTCGAATTAATGTAAAAATAATTTATAAAATCCAGTATGCTTTGGAAAAATAATGCAAACAACATTGTAATTTAGACGCTGTTATTAAATTGTACACTCGTAAAAAAATTACAGAAAAATGCCAGGTTATTTAAACTCCTATTAAATATTACAAACAATTAATTTATTAAAGAGTCAAGAAAACAAATAATACTATTTTTATTTTACAAATTGTTTGTAATATTTAATAGGAGTTTAAATGACCTGACATTTTTCTGTAATTTTTTTATGAGTGTACAATTTAATAATACCGTCTGGATTACAATGTTGTTTGCAATTATTTTTCCAAAGCATACTGGATTTTATAAATTATTTTTACATTAATTCGAATATCAACATGTTTTTAAAAAATCAGTCTATTTTGGTGACAGGTGAAAAGAGAATTATTTTCTCTAACTAATGGTGTAAAAATCCAATATGGCGGCCATAACAAAAAAAAAGTTGACTATCGTTGCTCAAAATCTAAAGGCTTAGAAAATTTCATCCAATTCCATTCAATTGGCAGTGGTCAAAAATATAACCTTGCCAAATTTCATTAAGTTCGCATGAATGGTATAGAAGATATTATTATTTTTTTGAAATCACGATTTTCAATTTTTTCAGGATAAACCGCGAACGAATCAAGATATCCAGCATTTCTTGGCAGGAAATTGTAGAGCATAAAATAGCGCAACTTTTGTCTAATTTAACCGATCCTCTATATCTTATAGTTTCCGAGATACCAATGGTGGGCATCGAAAAATTCACCACCGTGTATACAGTGTGTCTCACTTTTCACCCCTACACCCCAATATCTAGGCCATTTGTTGATCGATTTAGATCAAATTTGATATACTTCTGTTCTTTCAGATTGTGTTTAAAAAGTTATAAATAAAAAATGTTTTCAAACTTAAATACGCCTACTATGATCAAAAGAAATTGGCAAAAATTAGGAATTTATATTAGCGATTGAGATAGGGTTTTCGTTTTTACAGATTCTTGTTCAGCATGACCTAAAACGCCTGTATACCAAATTTCGTTAAAAAAAAACAAAAAAAAAATAATAAAATTCCAAGATTTCAATAATAATCACCCTACTATTCCAGTTATTTGTTGTCGGATATTTACATACTTGGTAGTCCGGTGATAATGACGCTAATTAAGCAATAGGACACATTTTTTTATCCAAAACACTATTATTATTATTGAAATCTTAGATTTTTATTACTTTTTTTTTTGCTTTTTTTTTAACGAAATTTGGTATACAGGCGTTTTAGGTCATGCTGAACAAGAATCTGTAAAAACAAAAACCCTATCTCAATCGTTAATATAAATTCCTAATTTTTGCCAATTTTTTTTGATCATAGTAGGCGTATTTAAGTTTGAAAAATTTTTTTATTAATAACTTTTTAAACACAATCTGAAAGAAAAGAAGTATACCAAATTTGATCTAAATCGATCAACAAATGGCCTAGATATGGGGGTGTAGTGGTGAAAAGTGAGACACACTGTATCAAAATATCGATATATCGAAAAATCGATATATCGGAATGTCGATATATCGATATATCGGATATAACGATATATCGGATATAACGATATATCGGATATAACGATATATCGATATATCAATATAGTCGATATACCGATATATCGATATATTCGATATATCGATATATTCGATATATCGATATATCGATATATTCGATATATCGATATATTCGATATATCGATATATTCGATATCTCGATATATCGATATATCGATATATCGATATATTCGATATATCGATATATCGATTTGACTGATGGTCGAGATGGTAGCGCACCTGCCTCTCACCCAAAAGTCCCGGGTTCAAATCCCGGCCGTGGCAATGGAAAATACTGTGAGAGGGATTTTTCCATTATACACGGATATTGGATGTGTGTCCCTGGTCTTTAAATGTGTAGCCCCCTCCCGCACAAGGCTCTTCTAGAGCCTTCTGGGATAAAGGGGGTCGTAATTACTTGTGGTGTATTTATTATTATTATTATTATTTATTATTTATTTATTATTATTATTATTATCCGATATATCGATATATTCGATATATCGATATATCCGATATATCGATTATATTCGATATATCGATATATCCGATATATCGATATGTCGATATATCGATATATTCGATATATCGATATATCGATATATCGATATATCGATATATCAATATCCCGATATATCGATATATCGACTATATCGATAAATTTCAGATATCGATATTTTCGATATTTTTTTCAATATCGCCCACCCCTAGTCAATACTGCATATTAAAGAAGTTATGACCTTCCAAAGATGAAGAGAATCAATTTTCTTTATGCTATAATTCAGTATCCGAAAAAGGTAGGTACATCAAAATTTGGACGCTACCTTTTATTTAGGTTCTCGAAACTGTTCAGTATGGGGTTTAGGTTAGGTATATTAATAAATATTTTTGAATCCGTTCGCGTCATTAAAAGTTTGACTTTGAAATTGATTTTTCAATCATTATTACTGAAAAATGGTATACCTTTCACATTTTGATAGGATGCGCCGTTTTCGAGAAAATTCACTTTTAAATTTTAATTGCATTTCAGGCTTCAATTAGTGTATACCAGAATAATATTATAATAATAATTATAGTAGGATTCAATCAATCAAATTTTTTTCATTGTGTGTAATAATGATTGAAAAATCAACTTTTAAAGTTAAAATTATAATAGCGCTAACAGATTCAAACATATTTATTAATATACCTAACCTAAATCACAAACGCGCCGCCCCTGAGTAGTTCTTTCAAAAATGAATATTAGACACGGTTGGAAACCTAAATAAAAAGCAACATCTAAATTTTGATGTACCTACCTTTTTTGGATTCTGAGTTACAGGCCTCGGTTACAGCATAAAAAAATTGATTCTCTTCATCTTTGGAAGGTCATAACTCCTTTAATATGCAGTATTGACAAAATGTTTATAGATAATTTTCTTTTTGTTTTGAGCCCCTCTACACGCTCTAAGAGTTTGGCCGCATAATTTTGGAACACCCTGTCAGGGTATCCCAGAAGTGGACGATCAAACAAAGTGAGGTGATGGGGGAGGTCATTACCAATCAAAATAACCATATATGTGGTTATCCAATTGTTGATGGTTCAAAAGTAATTTCAATTTTTGTATTTTTTTTTAAATCGCCTAGTACGTCCACCAAAAAATTAATAAAAATAACAAATTTTGCTTTGCATTTTTTTTTTCTTTAAGTATGATCCTGAAGCGTGCACCTTTCCAATAAAAGGATTTTCAAGAACCATGTTACACGCGATCAAATAATAAAATGGTTTTTGTAAACAGTTTTTATTCACAAAAAATTTTAGTTGATTTTTACACAAAATGGCAACCTTAATTTTCGAAATTTTGTTAAATACATTTTTTAACAAACACGACTTGTTTAAAAAAATGAATAAAAAGACGTATGTTCTAAATAACCCTACGCGTTATACCATGTTAGAATCTGCATTAAATGGACTACGTTATCTGATAGTTGATAAACTTTTATAGTACATTTTTTTACTCTCATCGTCACTTAAAAATTAACCCATTTGTTTTTTTTTATTGATTTTTTGGTGGACGTACTAGGCGATTTAAAAAAAAATACAAAAATTGAAATAACTTTTGAACCATCAACAATTGGATAACCACATATATGGTTATTTTGATTGGTAATGACCTCCCCCATCACCTCGCATCGTTTGATCGTCCACTTCTGGGACACCCTGTATATTAATCCAGTCAAATTTTGTTTTTAACAGGAAAGTTGTGGGGTAGTTTTGATTCCTTCCATTCTACATGTTTTTTGGGATGCTGAATCCGAATTTGAGGTTTGCTAACAAAATTTCGTGACGCAACATTGAAAAAATTGCAGAGAAAAGGTAAAAATCTCATTTTTGGCGGTTTTTTGCATGTAACTCGCAAACTTGCAACTTTTCGTAAATAACCTTCCTATTCAAAACGAAAGTACATAAAATTTCCTATAAATTTCACTATTTAGGTTTTTTCTCTGACGAACCGTTCGGGCTCAAGCACGAGTTGAAAATTGGCATATTTCGGCTGTCTCCGCTAAAACCCACTGTTTCCACTCCAAAACTCTAATTTATTATTAAAGGCTGTCAATTAGTGAATTCCTCTCAGTTCTCTTGCAAATACCTTATTTAGATGTGATATGTAAAGGAACAGGTTATTTTTTCAAAAATTATATGTAAGTTATTTAATGAAGTCCGAAATTGTACAAATTCAGTTACAAAAAAATTGAAATTTCAACGAAATATCTTGAAAATTTATTACATATTATTACATTATATTACATATGATTATATGTTACATATTATATGAGCCTTTGTTGCTTAGAAGGTCCTGGCTGAGGTTCTTCGAAGGCGGCGGGTTCCGGCACAGGTTCGGATTGTGATCATATCTCAAGGGGGTGCCTTCCTGCATCCACAATTGCGTTGCATTTACAAGAGATGCGGCGGAATATCGAGTCTGGTGCAGGGTTCCATGTCGTTGGCACTGGCACGAGACCCCACTCCTGGTTTTTTCCACCCCACTCGTTCGGGTCTCTTTGTTGCTCGGCGGGGGGTAGTGTTGGTTTTACTTTTGTACGATGAAGATACGTATTGCTTGTATCTCATATCGTTCAGTCTAGTCTCAAGTCCTTTCCCATACAGAGCCATATGTTTCCTGCTTCGGAAATCTCGTCCTGTTGTGCATGAGGGTCTTTGAAAGCATCAATGACTGGTTGCAAGTCATTGTTCTTCCGCAGGACCTTGAGAAATTTCAGTTGCCCCTGATTGAACAAAGCAGAAGTGGTGTCACAACACATCGCGTGCAGGAATATATGGTCTGATAGGGTTTTGTCAGCGGAAAGATAGGGATTGTACAGGGTTGGAGACACCTTTCCTTTTCCTGGTTTCAAAAAGAAGACATTCTTTATATCAGGGGTACGCAGGTCAATCAAAATCACCAAAAGATTGATATCTTCCACCACTGTCGCATATTCATTAGATGGGGCCAACATAGGGGATGTTGTGATAATTAGGATATCAGCGTCCTCCACAACTTGCTGTGAATCAATTTTTGCATCATAAAATTCTTCCATTAGCAAAGATATCAATCGGCTCTTGTTCTTGGAGTTTGCAAGGAAACTCTCCTGCGAGACAGTGGGCACCATTGATTCTGTAAATGATATTGCAGCAGACGGGGCAATTACAAAATCATTTGGGGAGGAGAAGAGAAAATAAATAAGATGAAAAGACGTACAAGACGGAATTATCTTTGCACAAAATTTAAATACAATGTGATTTTGAAAAAGGCTTTTTTTAGTACCGGAGATGGCATAATAATAATAATAATGTTTATTTTGTTGTAAATTTTGTAAATTACACAAATATGAATTTTAAAAATAAACATGCAAACTGCTCACAGAGGTTTCTGTACGAAACCTGTACGTGAGGATTATATCTACAAATTAGAATTAACAATAAAATATTTTAAAATTAAGTGCTATGTAGTCACAGATATGTTACAAAGCTTCTTTCTTCCTAATGTTTAAAAGTTTAATAATTATTTACAGATGAACACGACAATAACAATTTGTATAACTAATTTTAAACTAATCAAGGTAAGTGGCAGTTAATAATTTTTTATATCTATTTTTTTATGTATTTCTTTTCTATCTAGACTATGAATGTAATTTCATTTTAAATTGATTATACGTCTTTAGACTCTGTATTTCAGATGGTACTGACCCATACAACTTTGGTGCGAGAAAACTATAACAACGTTGCCCAATTGTTTTACGTTTTTTCGGTATTACATAACTAGTATTTTTTTATCTAGTAGCATATATATGAGTTATAGGTATTAAGGTTTTTTTATATTTGTATTGCTTTAAGTTTACATATAAATAAAAAAGTTGACGAATATCAAACACTTTCGCTTCTTTAAACAACTCATCAGATGAGAATGTAGGTTCTTTACGCAACATGATTTTTAGAAATATTTTTTGTAGTATATCAAGATGACAATTCAATACTCCTCCCTATCCAATGATCCCATAAGATAAATGTGGCTCAATTAAAGCATGATACAGTATTTTCATGTTGCTTTACATCTAAAATATCACGTAAGTATCTGTATTTATAAAGGATACATCTTAATTTTGTATTATATAATTAATTTGCTTATCCCATTTTAGATGGTCATTGCTCATCCATATAAAATCTTAAATATTTTACCTGTTTTGCAGATTTTAGGCGGTAAGTTTATTCTCCGATTTTAAAAGATTAAATTGGGTTAATGCAAATGGTAGGAATATTGTTTTTTCCATGTTTATAGTTAATAGCTTATAATCAAACCAATCTTTCAGGAGTTTTATATCGCGAATCACCATGAATTTTATTTGGTCCCAGGAATGTCCTTTATAAAAAATGGCAGTATCGTCTGCATAACGGATTACGTCTCCCTCACACAGTAGGCTAAATAAATCGTTGACCTATATAGTAAAAAGCAAAGGACCTAAAACTGTGCCTTGCGGTACCCCATATTCGATTGTCTCCATTTGGCTAAAGTAATCGCCTATTTTCACACATTGCTTTCGATTTGACAAATAGCTTTCAAACAACTGCAGCGCTTTATTTCTCATCTAATCTAATCTAATGTTTTCTAATATTTCTAGCAAATACTTATGACTGACAGTGTCAAATGCCTTTGCCAAATCGATGAAGAGACAGAGCGAATAGTTACCGTTATCAAGTGCGTTGTAAACGCAATCAGTCAGAGAGAGAATTGCATCTTCTGCTGATTTACTTTGTAGAAAACCATATTGCCTTTCTGAGTTTAAATTATATTTTTTAAGGTATTTAACTAGCCTGTTTTTTATTATTTTTTCGCGAAGTTACTGATTAGCGATATAGGTCTGTAGTTTATTACTTGACTTTTTTCTCCACTTTTGTAAATTGGGACAATAATGCTAGTTTTAAAAGCAGTTGGACAATATCCGGTATCAATAATTCTATTGACCAGATGACTCAATGGGTCTGCTATATACCTTGCGATTGATTTGATTAGTTCTGCTTTTATACCATCAATCCCTACAGCTTTCTTATCTTTTAGCTCTTTAATAATATTTTTTATTTCCAAGGAATCTGTGGGATCTAAAAACATAGACTTTAATTTAGTATTTTTAGGAGACATTCTTCCGTTTTATTTTATCCGCTAAATTGCGACCCATCCTAGAGTAAGTTTTGTTAAAATTATCTACTATTTCTTCGGGTTTATTTGTAATCTCTCCATTCTCATTATTTATAGAGTTTATAGTTACGTTTTTGTTCCTGTTTTTGGTAATATCGTTTACAATATTCCATAGTTTTTTCGTATCCGTTTTTATTTTATTTCTATAAAAATCATTTTTTGTTTTTTGTATAAGTTTAGAAAGTTGCTTTTTATAAATTATATAGGGTGTCCGGGAAATAAGTGTACAAATAGAAATCACATATTCCCGAGGTCAAAGTAAATCGATTGGGCCAAACTTACCTCTATACCAAAATGCTTCCTAATGTAGCTACAGGCCCCTAAATGTGGGCCCCTGAAGACGGTTTTTATTTATTATCTCCGAAACTATTCAAGTTACAACAAAATGAGGTAAATATAATCTCAAAATTTTTACCAAGGGTGGGTCAGGCTGTAGGGGTGGGGGGTAAAAATTACCGCAACTTTTTTATTTGTAATTTTTTTTGAGTTTTGACTTGAGTTTTGAATTGTCAGAGTTTTTCACAAAAGAAATGCCCTCTTGTGCAACTCGATCGGAGGCACCGTTTTCGTGATAAATTCATTTTAATATTCAAATGCATGCTCTAAAATGATTAGGGAAGTGGACTGCTTTTCGCGTCGAAACAAAATTTAAGCATTTTGAGCAGTTGTTAAAATAAATAATAAAATCTTGGTTTGATCTGGCTCTTAAATTTTGTTTTGACGAGAAAAGGAACAAATTAGTCCACTTACTCCACTTATCTAATCATTTTAGAGCATGCATTTGAATATTAAAATGAATTTATCTCGAAAACGGTGCCTCCGATCGAAGTTGCACAAGAGGACATTTTCTGTGTGAAAAACTCTGACAATTCATAATTTGAAGTCAAAACTCAAAAAAATTTACAAATAAAAAAGTTGCGGTAATTTTTACCCACCACCCCCACAGCTTGACCCACCCTTGGTAAAAATTTTGAGATGATATTCACCTCATTTTGTTAGGCTTAGAATGTTTAGTGGATGTGCAAAATTTCATTACTTTAACTTGAACAGTTTCGGAGATAATAAATAAAAACCGTCTTCAGGGGCCCACATTTAGGGGCCTGTAGCTCCCTTAGGAAGCATTTTGGTATAGAGGTAAGTTTGGTCCAATAGATTTATTTAGACCTCGGAAATATGTGATTTCTTTTTGTACACTTATTTCGCGGACACCCGTATATTCATTTTTTATTTCATTATTTTCTGGTTCGATTAGAGTTCGTGTATACATATAATTTTTTCTATTTACTGACTTAATTAAAGCATCAGTTGCCCATTCCTTCCGTTTACGTTTACTCTTTTTAATATAACTGACAGTTGTAGACGCTTCAATTTTTTGTGTTAATAAACTTATGAATCTATTTGTTGCAGATTCCAGGTTATCGATTTCATATAATGAATCCCATGCTGTATTCTCAAGAAGATGATGAAGTTTTTTGTAATTTATGAATTTTTTATATTTGTTTTGTTTTTCAGTTTGTATTTTTACATTATTAAGCATTATTTGTACAATTGTTGTAAAATGATCAGTGATGTTAGATTTTAGTATAAGCGGAATACTGAGTTCATCCATATCTTCTTTGCTTTTAATAAATATAATGATCAATGCATGATTTGGATTGATATTGAACTCTAGTACAGACATTTATCATTGATATAAATCCACATTCACTCAAGATATTAAGATATTCATTTGTAAAATCATTTTTTTGGAACAAGTCTATATTTATGTCTCCTGTTATAATATTATAGTCATCTTCACCTTCGCAATTAATGTTTATGTAGTCTTTCAAGTTAGTAATAAATTCACGTGGACATGCGGATGGGGATCTGTAAATGGCTGTAATTGTAAACTGTTTATTATCAAACAAAGCTATCAATTTTATAACTTTAATAGGTCCCATTTCTAATATTTCATAATTATAATTTATATCTGACCGAATATAGACCACCGTTCCATCATTTTGGTTGTGATTTCCATAATTATATTAATATATAATTATGGAAATGATCATCTAATGATCATACCCGTCTATATGGAATAGATTTGGATCAAATATTTCCATGTCTCTGTAAAAACTACATATTCAAAATTAAATTGAAATTGGTCTAAGAATAGCTTAAACTAATCTATATTTCTTGAAATACTGCGAATGTTATTCTGAATTATGTTAAAATAACTGCTGTTATTATTGACTTTTAGTACGTCATATCCTTGTTGAGTTGTATCTAGAGCAAATGTAATATTATCAACTACAAAGTTTCTTATGTATTCATTCATTACTAATATGTAATATGTAATATTTATATACCGATATTTTGTATAATTTTTGTAGAAAAAGTTTCCTTAAGATCCACAAAACAAAAATCATTAACTGCTAAAATTGTATTTATATTTTTCTTTTTTATAATTATTATACCTATACTTATACCTACCTATTATAGAACAAACAGTACAAAAGGATACTTGTGACAAACGACAGAATTATATTAAGTATATTATGTACTATTGGTATTAATTTTGACTTTTAAGACGTGTTCTTGTTAGCATAACTTGTGTTTTTTTATTATTTATTGTCTTTGGTTTGGTACCTGTGCTTTTATTTGGGGTCTCGTGATTATTTTTCCTATCTTCGTGCTTATTTTTGTCTTCCGTTTGGGATATTTCTTGTATAAAATTGTCTTCGATCTCTTCACTTTCCTTACTTAAATTTTGTGTAGGGGTTGCTGGAGCACTGTTATTCTTACGTTCAGATATTGGAAAATAATCGCCACCTATCTCTAACAGTTGAAACCAGTCTACAGTGTATTGTATTCAACTTAAAATTAGGAGGAATTCACTAAATGACAGCCTTTAATAATAAATCAGAATTTTGGAGTGGAAAAAGTGGGTTTTTGCGGAGACAGCCGAAATACGCCAATTTTCAATAGCGCTTGAGCCCGAACAGTTCATCGTAGAAAAAAAACCTTAAGAATGAAATTAGTAGGAAATTTTATGTACTTTCATTTTGAATAGGGAGCTTATTTACGAAAAGTTGATAGTTTCCGAGTTATAAGCAAAAAGCCGCCAAAAAATTAGATTCTTTGCCTTTTTTCCTTTTTTTTTTTCAATGTTGCGTCACGAAATTTTGTTAGCAAACCTCAGATTCGGATTCAGCACCTCAAAAAACATATAGAATGGAAGAAATCAAAACTACCCCACAACTTTCCCGCTAGGGGCCCTCTTGAGCACAAATTGACTGTATTAATATGGTTAATTTATCCTTTTTTACATTTGACTTGCCGTTTTTGTAATTTTGAAAACTTCGAATAACAAGAACCCCAAAATTATTAATTTATAAGGCCACACAGAGTCAACAATTACAAATACATGCCTGCGAAAAATATAAATTGGGAGTTAATTTCGTATTATTAGATATATTCACGTATAATATAGAAATATCTGCATAAAATCAATCAAATGTAATAATAGGCCAGTAGAATTAGACGATGTGAACGGGAATCTGTAACTAATTCGTTTCAGATAGCCGTAGGTAAAAACAGGTGTATTTAGTTATAAGGAATATACCTCT
The DNA here is from genome assembly GCA_963680705.1 of Rhagium mordax. Lineage (NCBI taxonomy): Eukaryota > Metazoa > Arthropoda > Insecta > Coleoptera > Cerambycidae > Rhagium > Rhagium mordax. The sequence goes on along the minus strand of OY796656.1, from coordinate 68,031,918 downwards.
GCGATTCCTCCCAAATCAAATATACAGAACATTGTTTATAAGTCACTTGTATGTGAAAAAATCATGAAACTTGGAGTTTTTTAGAAATTGCAGTAAGACTGCAGTAGCTTAATTTTTTTGAATGCTTCTGTTTACTAGGTAATTCCAAACCGGTTAATTTAAGCCCCGGTTGATTTCATTTCATTGATTATTTATTTAAATAATTGCCGAAAACCATCGAAATTTTCGAAAACTTCAAGCATTTTTTACTCTGAAAGGAAAAATGCTAGACTCTTGAAACTTTGGTGGAATATGTGTCTCATTACCCCCAACTTACAAAAAAAATTTCGTTTTAAAATGTTTATTAGTTTTCGAGAAATTCTATTTGTTTATTAAAAACGTCCCAAATGTTTAATGAAAAATTGACCTATTAACGTTATCAAAAATAATTCAACCACAGCTCATTTTTTTCGTCAAGACGTCAATTTTACGAATCTGTTATGGGCGTATCGATTTTCAATAATTTTGAAATGGCGTTAACAACATTGCTACATTTCGGAGCAGCGTTTTTTGCAAATAACTTTACAACAAATGAACGTATCTGCACAAATCTTTCATATTTGAGTTGCTGGTATTTTTCTACAAATTTATAAAAAAAAATTGTTGCTCTGGGACATGTAGGAGCCGAGATAATTTTTTAAATTGTTTAATGCGCCAAACGTTTATTTATTAATATTTATGGCCAAAATTGAAACTGGTTGTTAATAAGATCTTGAATTTTGTGAATTCATCAAGTCCTATTGAAAACGGGCCCTTTTTGAGGTCAAAATATAATTTTTAATAATTAGTGATTTTAGAGCGTCAATTTGTTTGGCTCAAAGGACAGGTGAATTTTTTATCAAACGATTTTCAAATTGGGGTAGCGAGAAAAATTCGTCATATCTCCGTTATTTTCCGGCCAATTTCGACGTTTTCTTTTTTAATTTGGTGTAGCTCACGAAAATAATAACAATGGGCACATTTGCAATATCCAAATAATAAACAAATATTTGTTATAAACAATTTATTATTTTTTTTTTTTATTTTTTCTTTTTTGGGCTTATGCAACTTATAATGTGCTAATGTATTAAATATAAATTTATAAAGATTATATAATGGTAACAATGTATGCACAAACTATTTCTCCATCAAACAATATACGATCGTTCTTCTCTGACTATACAATAACTTCTAGTACTAAATCGAGTACTGACTTTACTACTAAATTTAGTATCGTGTCATACAAGCCTAATAATTTTTTTTAATCCAGAAATAGTGAAATTAATATTAGTTAACCCTATTTTTTAAATAATTTTCAGTGACATTAAGAAATGTCAAAATTATTTCAAATTTTAAGTGACTTTTTAGTGAAATGTCATAATTATTTTTAAATGTCAAATCAGAATAATTTTTTTAAGAAAATATAATTAAGTGACAATAGAATTCTGAATTTAATAAACTGTGTAAGGGTGAAATGTATTTTACTGGGCGATATTGATTGCATGATCAATAAAACAACTGAACTGATTTATTGGTAATAGCAACAGAGACAAATCAGCTATCATTGTGACGGTATAAAATCTCACCACTGCTTCTGAGACAAAATATAAGCACTCGTACCTAATTGTAAATATGTGTTAGTAATAGTTGTAGTTTGTCCCTGGTTGGTGTACCTTGAGAGGTGAGGTTGGAGCTTACGAGGTTCAATTGCAAAATTTAAATATCTACGACACACCTCTCGTCAAGTTAGTTCAGTTGTTTAATTAGTATCCAGAATGACCTTGTCTGGTGATGGTCACTTTTTTTGTACTCCGTTTGTCCTAAGTAAAGACTAGGATGAGTGTAGTGCATTCCATAATAATGTTGCCTATAACGTACAGATCGTAATTTTATTTAACTTCAATTTCTTGGTAAATAAAGTATTCCAACTTTTGTCTTGTTTCAAAATATAATTGAGCCCTTTCCATAGTAAATATATATCTATCCAATCAGTATAAAACTTTTGCATATCTAGAAAATGTAATCCAATGTTATGTTAGCACCTCATTTTAAAGTAATTTTATTAAATCAAGCAGAGCATGAATGTTGTATTTTACGTACCTGGGTACGGCAATAATCCCTTTAAGTGCATATGCAACTTAGTTCTTTTCATTTCAAGTGTAATAATTATTGTTTAATGTTTATATTATATCAACATAGGGTGTTTTCCATCTATAGAAATTCACCTCAAATTACATATTAATATATAGTAAAACATATACAGGAAGGCCTAAATGTGTTCATGTTAGTTATATCATAACTTTTAATTAAATATTTATTAATTAAATTCAACTGAAATTCAAATTATTGAAGGGTTTCTAAAACGGTTGTGACGTCAGAGCCCATATATATGGCGGACTGTTTATATGTCATGTGTGTGTTATCAGTATTGTCATGTGAGTTTTTATAATTTAAAGTGTGTTTATATATAAATTAAAAGTGAAAAATGGCTTCCGAGGGGTTTGTTAAAGCTTCTTCAAACAATTTACCATGTGTACATATTTTTATGGTTACCGAATTTATCAAAAGTGACGAACTTTAACCTCAAAATTGTAGATTTAAGAATTTAGATTGTTGTTGTTCAATTCATTAGTTTTTACTTACATTAAAATGATCTGAGCAACAGAACTTGGATTTTGATTTAGGCATATCACGCCTGGCAGCTTTAAATCATTTAACTTTACGTGAATAATCCTGGGGGACACTTAAAAATGTTTTATTAGGGGCACTTATAGAGGTATTTTTACATCCTGGCACAAAACACCACGTATTCTGCGATCCATATATGTTTTACTCTTTGTAAAATACAAAAATAAACGAAATCAAATTAACTACTACAAAAAAATAACAGTAACACGAATATAATGACAAAGGTGCTTTGTTGATATGGGCTATTACGTCACAATAGTATATGCAGCCAGCATTACTCTACTTGGTGTTTTTCGCGGCAAACCTGTGATTTGAACTAATATCTGCCTTAAAACTATTATAAAAAAAATTTTTAAACAAAAAAGTTGTCAGTGATTATTTATGTTGTACGAACTTTTCATTTTTCGAGTTTTTAAAAAATGTGAAAACACCCTATTATGTTTTTTTAAATTCTGACAGTCAAATTGTCATCTGTCACTGTTAGCATAGAAGATAGAAATCTGCGAGTAGAAAGCTAAAGTGGGAGATTTGAAGCAGGGCAGCCAACTGTTCGGCGCATATTACTAACTGGGACGGACTTTTATAACTTTAGATAAATTATGGAATAAATAGATTTTCAGAAACTCTTGGATTATTAATACTTTATTTACATTTAAATAGCATTAATAGGCAATATTATTATAAATTTAACAACTCTATAATATTGATTGACTAATTTGACGAGTGGCGACATCTGTGTGGAGTTGGTTGGACTCTTACTGAACTCTCGTAGGATATTTGCAGTAGGTTCTCTTTTTTTGGTTTCGATATTCGCTAAGGCGGCTTTTTTCATTATAGGATTTTTGAATTCTTATGAGGGAAGCTGATAAGAGCTGACAAATTTCACATTCTTTTTTCGACGTGCTAGTGGTAAGGGTCGCATTAAAGATTTACGAATTTTTATTCATCCGTTCAGGGATTAGCTTTTGTGCGAATCTATTTATTATTTTCATTGTGAGAGGAATAGATTATTGGATATTCCTGAGTATTTAATGAAAATATATCTCGTTCGAGGAGTAATTTGCCATTTAACGTCGACCACGGGTTGTCACGATTTTCGTGAGTTTTTCATCCAACTGTTATCAGTGATCGACCAAAAACCCTTCTCAAGGTATGTGTCTTTGTTTATCGTTAGATTTAAGTGGTAATTTGTCTTTCTATATATGTTATAGAGTTTTTTTTGGGGTGATAATTTTTCATCCACCAGCCACTACTTTTCTCTGTGGAGCCTATTGTTTTGTGGAACGGTACACTTTTCTTGTACGCTGTTGGGGGCAAGAGGTCTACGCTGGTCCTGTACGCTGCTGTGACAAGAGGTCCGTGGCGATTCGTTTAGTTCACTTGGAGGTACTGCGGTTTTATCTACGTTATCCAACTGATTGTGTGGGGTGCTCTAGGCGGTCCTTCTCAAGGTATCCGAGCAACCAGGACATTCCTCCACCGTAGCTGTTGGTAGCCCAAGGATTCACGCAAGTGTGATAACTTATTAACTATCTTATTTTATCTTAGGCTATTGCTTCTAACGTTTATAATAATTAAGGATAAAACTAAAAGGTCATTCTTTTTAAATCAAATCAAACTATAATTCCTTAACACTACCAGAAAATTAAAAGTATAATTCTTGAAAAACATAAAAATAAAATAGTTTTCTATAAGGATCAAATTAAAATAAAATTCTGAAAATAACTGAACGATAATTCTTAAGGACCTTAGAAGTTAATTTTGATATGATACATATATACAGGAGGTGTCACATGTAACACATCTCAAGGGTTAAAGTTAAGTCATATTTTATTAGTTGTAATAGTGACCTAGTTAGGAGCTTGGTGAAAAGTATTAATTGCGTTTGATATTATTTTATTTAATTATACAGGGTGTACTGCGAATAGTCAAGTACCAATACGGTTGCGCTTAAGCTTAAGCCCCGCCACTATATTTATTCAAAGCCTATATAAAACCAACCATTTTAGGTGAGCAATTTCAACGTTTTATTTTTCTTTGTTGCGGTTTAATCGCTCTTTTCCCCTAACTACGTCACGGGTTATATATTTTTTTTGTAGCATATATAAATAGGTATTTAGGGAGCTTATTCATATTTCATTTGGGGTTGTTTACCCTAATCACTCATTTAGACTGAATATACAGGGTGATCTACCACGAGTGTGCCAAACTTCAGACGCTGGTAATTTATCAAAAATAAATGGACTTTCATTAATAAACATATGTCCTAAAACGCATAATAAGGGAGCTACAACCCCTTGAAGGGGGTTAATGAATATCAATTTTTCGCTTAAGCAATGTAAATGACATAATACTACAAATCAGAAATATCAATTGTTTTTAAACATAGGTGACTTCAAGCCACTTGATTTGAAGATTGATCGAATTAAGTTTTGCATATTTCACATGAAAACGCAAATTATTCAAAAATGGCTGGTGTGACAGAAATTTTGAAAAATACTTTTTTCTGAGTCATTGCATGGGAAATAATATGTAAAAGTTTTGCTTCGGAAGTGACGTCAAAAAAAGTAAATTTCATTATTTTAATCACCACCATATCGGACTTATAATCGAAAAATTGATATTCATCAACCCCCTTCAAGGGGTTGTAGCTCCCTTATTATGCGTTTTAGGACATATGTTTATTAATGAAAGTCCATTTATTTTTGATAAATTACCAGCCTCTGAAGTTTGGCACACTCGTGGTAGATCACCCTGTATATATAGTATATAATTAGAATTACTCAGGCAACTACTACTCTTGCATTGTACACTGAATATTTGTAATAAACATAGGAAATAAACTAGTTTGTCGTTATTTCTGTACAGCTCTTTTGGTAAGTTTTGGAGTTGTGCAAATTGCTGCGTATTTGGGTAACTGTTTTGGTAAATTTACCTGGCGCCCAGGATATATAGATACTTTTTATTTAAATTAAATAAGAGGGACCTCGACCCGTCTCCTCTGTTTTTAGCCGGAGCTTACCCAACTGTCACCATGACAGCTGGTTATGTGTAACTCGGATTTATGGTTTCTTTTGGAGCTAAATTTGAAGTTACATCATATTACAACATTGATCTGGATTGAATTATATACTAAAGCTGTGCGGCTCCAGTAGGCAGGCATTGCAACACAGGCGAATCCTCACTGGCTTACCATGGACTGAATAATGTGCAAAAGCAGTACAAAGAATATTCACTTAGGTTACCGATACACACGCAAATATGCATCAATATGCATCTATACACATATATCTATAGCTTAATCAAACGGTAACTGGATGAACACCAGCGGCTAGAGATCAACCATGTGGCGGATAACCAGGCCAAATAAACATGTGCCGGATAACCAGGCCACATAAACAGGTGCCGGATAACCAGGCCAAATAAACATGTGCCGGATAACCAGGCCACATAAACAGGTGCCGGATAACCAGACCAAATAAACATGTGCCGGGTAACCAGGCTAAAATAAACATATGCCGGATAACCAGGCTAAAACTAACATGCACAGTTATAAAGTACACATACATACTTACATTACTGCTAGTGAGCTGAGGACTGTTAAACTTAAAGATAAAAGGGAGGAAACGTGCCGATAACGTTTCCAGTAACAAGTGCTAGTAAATAAAACGTATAAGCAGTTGCGAATTAAGAGCAACACATAATTCAAGAACAACAAGTATAAGGCATTAGCCACATTAATAAAACTCACTGACTGCTAGTAAATAGAACGTATAAGCGGTTGCAAATTAAGAGCAACACATAATTCAAGAACAACAAGTATAAGGCATTAGCCACATTAATAAAACTCACTTACTGCTAGTAAATAGAACCTCAGACATATTGGTTATTATCATTCGCTATCAGCGCACTTCTTTTATCACAAACTGTTCCCTGATACACCTACTGGCTTTGAGGTTCACTACTAAACTACTTTGTTATAACTGCACTAGGACACGTCCGCTTGGTTGAACAAATGATCTACAACTGCCTCGTCTGTACGTCTCCTCTGAACAAAAAGCCCGATAAGAAATTATTGCATACAGCTTCTTTGTTCTAATAAGAACGAGGCCGTCTATCATGTAAGCACACAAAAAGGAAAAAAGAAATCCGACTCACGCCATCCCCTTACAGTCGGCCATCCTGTCAGGACTTCGCCCTCGAAGTCGCCTTCCTTTCGAACATAGGGTTTGAGTTCACTTTTTTTTTTTGTTAACGTTACTGAAGGTTATATTGTTCTTGGTTACCGGAGTTGCTTTTATCATAAGGCAACTGAATGTTTTCCTCACATGACTACGCCACATGTGATGTATCTTCATTTGGTTCGCCGCGGTTGATACGCTAGTAAATGATGACCTCTATGTTAACACAAATTGTTCCAGCTTTTAGATGTCAAGTTAAGGGATACACCTTAAAACATTCTGCATATCATTCAATTTTTCCCAGCATGGTTTGGGCTTGAGGTATTTGATTGATTTTCTTCCTCTCATTAATGTTTCAATATCCTTTTTTTTTCTTTTATTGCTGAAATTTGCTCCTCATTTAGGCCATTCACCTAAAATTTTTAAATCAATGGAACGATGTGCTTCGTTTACCTTCCGTCATGCGATAAGATCCGCGGTTAAATGGTTATTTTTTTTTTCAACGGTACTCCTTGCTGTCGAACTCTCACTTACACACACCTAGAGTACCTCTTCCAACCAGTCCCAGTATTCACTTATCAAGTCTTCTAATAGTTTTCCTTCTCCGTCCACTTGCGTGCCTCCACAATGATATTCCAGTTTGCCGAAATAACACCCGGTAGTACGTCGTATACTGTTTTTCATCTGCACACCGTATGATCCTCAGGCTACAGTACTGTCTCTTTATTGCATCGTATAGTCCGGCATCCATAAATAATCCATCTCAAATGTGCCCCTCAATTCAATTCCCATGTATATCTACTCATGTAGTTTACTGGTACGACCGTTATTTTTTCAGTTGTAGAGTAAAATTCTCCTTTTTGTTCATTAGAATTTGCTGGTTGTTAAGTGTGTTTCTGAATTTTTACATGTATGGATGAAGATGAACTTATTTTAATGCATTATAATCTTCCTTCACCTATTTTGTGACAGTACTACAATTTGTCAAAGCCACTAACTTAAGTGAATCTATTGTAGTGTTACGTGATCTTCTTAGTAAACACCTTCAATCGCGGCCTCAATAGTTGCAACAAGATTAGCAATAAATCAATAATTGATTAGCCACTAAGTATAGTTAATTACAATACTTAGTCACTTAGACTAGAACACTAACTACTCTTTAACCACTAGTATTCGAAACCTGTCACTACTAGACGCTATTCCTCTGTTCTTCTCAGTTCACTCTCCAGCATTCAATTGACTGGGGTGGTCTATTGTGGTCTTTATATACCTACAGACATGGTATCTAGAAGAATCTTAGCTCTTCATAGTTTATTCCATATTGTAACTTCCAAATTTGCTCCAAAAAGAACATAAAACTGGGTTACAAATAACCAGCTGTCATGGTGACAGTTGGGTACACTCCGGCTAAACAACAGAAGAGACGGTCGGGGTTCTTCTTATCTAATAAAAAAATGTATATAAATATCCTGGGCGCCAGGTAAATTTACCAATTCAGTCGTTACCCAAAATGCAGCAATTTATGTGCAACTCCAAAATTTATCAAATGAGTTGCATGGAAATAACGACTAGTTTCAATCTCTATGTTTATTTACATGTACAGAAATTCAATTCACAATTTACATGAGTAGTATGCATGAGTAATTACTAATTACATCTATATATTCAGTTGAAAATAAAGAATTCCTAAATAAAACAAATCATACATATCTATGACAAAAAAAATAACCTGTGACTTAGTTAGGGGATGAGAAGCGCATAAACCGCAATAAAAAAATAAAACGTTGAAATTGTTCACCTAAAATTGATGGTTTTATCGTAGACTTTGAATCAATATAGTGGCGGAGCTTAAGCTTAAGGGCAACCGTTGGTACTTGGTTATTCAGTACACCCTGTATAATAAAATAAAATAATATCAAACGCAATTAATAATTTTTATCAAACTACTAACTAGGTCACTCTTACAATTAATAAAATGACTTAAATTTAACTCTTAGATGTGTACCATATGTGATACCTCCTGTATATTATGTATTATATCAAAATAATAAATTTAGGTCCTTACGAATTATCTTTCAGTTGTTTTCTAGAATTTTATTTTAATTTTATCCTTATAGAAAAGTATTTTAATTTTAAATTGTTCGAGAATATACTTTTAATTTACTGGTAGTTTTGAGGAATGATGGTTTAATTTTATTTTAACAGAATGATCTTTTAGTTTTATCCTTAATTATTATAAACGTTAGATGTAATAGCAAAAAGGTAAAATAAAATATATAAGTTGTCACACTTGCGTGAATCCTTGGCTACCAACAGCTACGGTGGAGGAATGTCCTGGATATTCGGATACCTTGAGAAGGACCGCGTAGATCACCCCACACAATCAGTTGGATAACGTAGATAATCGCAATACCTCCAAGTGAAACTGAATGAATCGCCACGGACCTCTTATAACAGCAACGTACAGGACTAGCGTAGGCCTCTTGTCTCCAACAGCGTACAGGAAAAGTGTACCGCTCCACAAAATAACAGGCTTCACAGATAAAACAATTGTTGGTGGATGAAAGATTATCACCCCAAAAAAAAACCTATAACATATATAGAAAGACAAATTACCACTTAAATCTAACGATAAACAACACACATACCTTGAAAAGGGTTTTTGGTCGATCACTGATGAAAAGTTTGATGGAAAACTCACGAAAAATCGTGACTACACGTGGTCGACGCTAAATGGTAAATTAATCCTCTAACGAGATATATTTTCATTAAATACACAGAAATATGCAATAAACTATTCCTCTCACGATGAAAATAATAAATAAAGTCACACAAAGGCTAATCCATGAACGGATGAATAAAAATTCATTAAGCTTTGGTGCGACCCTTGCCACTAGCACGTCGAAAAAAGAATGTGAAATTTGTCAGCTATTATCAGATTTCTCCCATAAGAAATCAAAAATCCTATAATGAAAAAAGCCGCCTTAGCGAATATCTAAACCAAAAATAGAACCTGCTGCAAATATCAGATAATATTCAGTAAGAGTTCGACCAAACTCCACACAGATGTCGCCACTCTCCAAATTAGTCAGTCAATAATATCGAATTGTTAAATTATAATAATATTGCCTATTTATGCCATTTAAATTTAAATAAAGTGTTAATAATCTAATTGGTTTCTGCAAATTTATTTATTCCATAGTTTATCCAAAATGAAGTCCGTCCTAACTTAGTAATATACGCCGAACAGTTGGCAACGAGTTTGCAAGTTGGCTACCTTGCTTCAAATCTCAGACGTCAAAAATAGCATAGATTTCTATTCGCAGATTTCTATATTCCATGGAGTGACAAATGACACTTTGACTGTCAGAATTTGAAAAACAAATCGTTAATATATATTATAATATAAACAATTATCTCACTTGAATGAAAGGAAATAAGTTGCGTAGTTAAAGAGATTATTCGCGAAAATCACGTATCACGAGATGGCGCTGAAACTTTAGTGTGCGTATGAACCAAGTAGAGAACAACAAACCTTTGACAGTTCTCTCAGTGTTTTGACATTTACGATAAATTTAGAGGTTAATTCTGGTAACACTTTATTTTTTATTAAAGTATCGTGTCAACAGTTTTATTAATTGATTGCATTGCTATATTGCTTATAAACTAGTTAAACATAAAGCAACACTTTAAACGCACTTTTAATTAAAAAAATCACAAGATAAATTTAAGAAACCCGCCAACTGACAGTGACAATGACAGTAGTGACAGCGGTTTGTTGTTCACTATCATATTGGGATTACGCCAGAAAATATAGATGTCGCCCACTCCGTGATTTTCGCGAATTCCCGTATTCCGGTACACTGCGCGTCATATATATGTGGTACACTTTGATTTTATCAATGTAAATCTGGCTCAACTTGTCAAATTTGACATTATGAGATCTGTCACAGATACTTATAACGTGAACTGGAGACGTTGCAATTCTGACGTCTCTGATTTGATCATAACCTACAAAGCTCTTACATGACAGTTTGCATCAGTCAAGCTCAGGAAGATCACCATACACAACTAAAAAAACCTGATTTTCAGGTTACAACTGTTAACTGCTGTACCACATATATATGACGCGCAGTGCAGAGTTGAGGTACTCAGTACTAAAATGTACTCCAAGTAAAGTAATCAGTACATTTTTACTGTAAGTATTTTACTCTAAGTACTTTTAAAATCCATGTACTTCTACTTGTACTCCCATTACTTTGCCTACAAAGTACTGGATACTTGTACTTGTTTCTAAATAAGTAATACTTGTTACTAAATAAAGTACTCCAAGTACATTCTGATATAAAAAATACTCCAAGTACTTTTAAATATTCAGTATTTTTTATAAAATTTAAAAAGGTTACCTACTCTACTTTGAATAATTTTGTTAAATAAATCCATCAAACATGCAGTCTCTCAGGCGTCACGTCGAGAGATTTATACCAATCATTTATACATTTTAGTGTTCAGATAGGAAATGGAAACCGTTTTTCTCTACAAATCATTTTCCTTTACTATAGTTGGTCTGGTCTGGTTGGTCAAAGGTCAAAGTGTAAAAAAGTGCAAATATTCAGCAAGTTGTTGCTGTCATTATTTATTGGGTTTGGTTTGGATTATTGGATTATTATCATCCTCTCATGAGTCTCATGCTACATAAAGCGGAAAGTGGCCCTAGAATTTTGTGTAAGCAATCCAATTAATCAAAATATACACTATAACAAAACAAAACAAGCAACAAATAAAAACAAAATAAGAAATAATAAATAATTACATCTCTTATTTTTTCTGTCTTAATCTATTATTTTTTCTGTCTTAAAATTCTTTAAAATAAAACATATTTGTCGAAATGTCGACATGTTAACATTGTTGACACAGGCTTATAGGCTCTACAGTGTACCTTACATCTTGCAAAAACTTATTCCACGAAAGTTTTTACCTCCCCTAACTAAAAAAATGGTAAAGATTTTTCTAAAAATTTTACCTAAAAACAAACACAAGTCAAGTGAAGAAAATTTTCTCCTCCTCTATGCTGCGTCTGTATATTTAAATGAAAAAAAAATTACTTTTTGTTTAAAATGCTAAGCTAAAATGCAGATTGAAGCCAATTTTTGAAATTTGCATTGAAACGAAAAACATGATTACCACTAACTACTAAATATTTTGCTGTGTAGAGGGAATACTTCAGCATAAGACACTCCTTAATTAAAAATTACTAGTACCTACTACCGAATACTTAATCATATTGTCTGAAAATACTCCAAGTAATAAAAATTACTTTAAGTATTTATAATACTTTTACTTGTACTTAAAGAAATACTTAGAGTATTTTAAAGTACTCTAAGTATTTTAAGTACTTAGAGTACTTCCCGGAGTAATTACTTTGTAATGGTTACTTAAATTTTAAATTTCAAGTAAATTACTTAATACTTTAAGTATTTTTTCAAAGTACTTGTACTTAATACTGGGAGTAAAAATAAAAATTTAGGCTACTTGTACTGGGTACTGGGAGTACTTTCTAAAAGTACTTATCACAACTCTGCCCGGTACCTTGATTTCAAAAAAAAGTAGTACACTTTATTTTAGCAATGTAAACATGACTTTTGCAAAAATATTTATAAGTCATCTAAAAGTCAAGTGTCACATTTTTTTTCAAGTTGAAGTTTATTAATATTCAAGTTTGATTAGGGAACCATTCTTGAAAATTTTAAATATTTACAACTAACAGAAATTCAGAAGATTAGGTATTGTTTCCAAATTGGAAAATGGATGCTGCGGAATTGCTTCTGAATATAACATAAATAAATCCACTCTGATGAAAGTTTAAAAAATATGGGAAAATGAAAGAAACTATATCCCCCAAGCCCATGCTTGGGGGATATAGATCCATATCTGGTAGGCCCAAACGAAGTAATGAGCAACAAGATGAAACCCTTATAAATTAGTGTATGCAGTTTTGGAAACAAATTTTCCTGCATCAAGATCTACTACCTGTAGAAGAATTAAAAATAGCATTCTGAAGTGTGCTGCCAGAAAATACAAATTAACGGAGGAAAAAAACAAGGACTGATCATTTTTGCACTCAACCATAATATTATTGTTGAACAATGAAGACTTTTGGTCAAAAGTCATATTTTCTGACGCAAAAGTTTTCCAGTCGTGTAATGATGGACATATAACTATTATCTTATTATCTATCGTCATCAAAATGCGGAACAACTTCGTGCTATAATTGAAGATGAATGGGAAAGTTTAGTTTTATCAATGCCTAGGAGGCTACAAGCAATTTTAGATGGGGATGGAGCAATGACTAAATATTAATTACTGTTATTTATGTTGTAATTTGTTTATTTGTGTTTTAAATTTTTATTCAAAATGTTATAGTTAAAATATATTTCTAATAAAAATAGGATTATTTATTTATTTATCAGTATAAACTTACGTAATTACAACTGACTGACATCTATATTTTCATTATTAAGTTAATTTCAATAATTATTTACTGTCAAAAGAACAATTTAGACAACTAGAAATAGGCCATTTCCCATTTCCTTATCTAAGAGTTGTACTACTTTTTTTTGAAATCAAGTGTACTACTTTTTTTTAAAATCAAGTGTACGTAAAATACTGCTTGACTTATTAAATACTTTTAGTAGAGTAATCGGCACTCCGAAAGACGCTTAAAAATGACTTCTGTGGGCGTTTCGGGGTTACAACTTGAAACCTTGACCAAACGAAAGTTTGTATTATGATGTTTCAAAATCCAAAAAGCCGTCAAAAATCACCCTGTGCAGAAAGGCACTATAATCAAAATTCGAGTTATCTAGCGTACTGTATAGAAGAGAACGTAAACAATTCTTTGATGCCAAATTTGTAAATAGTTTTGTGGAATTGAATTTTTTATGAATTTTCGAAAATTGCTTAATGCACGGGCTCTTATGCATAAAAATAACTTAAACCTTCGATATCTCGATTCGTACCAATGCAAAATTTAATTCAATTTCATCTTTTTTTCCGCTCAACCTGCCGATACTTGGAAACGCGGCGTCCTATAGAAAATATGCATTCTTTAAAAAAGTTTGCTTTGTCTATGTAGAATCCGAACACATAAGAATTATAATTTTTAATGGTTTTGTAAACGAGATATGCAATTAAATGTGATCACATGTTAAAATTATGATATTTTCGTGATCTTTACCCTTGCGATGTACGATCTTGAAGTCATATTGCTGGAGCCTCACGGCCCACCTGGCAAGTCGACCTGTCGGATCCTTAAGATTCTGCAGCCAGACCAAGGAGTAGTGATCTGTGACCACTGTAAAAGGTACCATTTCAAGGTATGACCTCAGACGCTCAATCGCATAGAGGACAGCAAGACACTCCCGCTCAGTGGTCGAAAAATTCCGTTCTTGCTTAGTTAGTGACCTACTTAAGGGCCGGTTTTTCAATTGCGAGTTAACTCATGACTCGGAGTTAACTTTGGGTTAAGTGAAACGTAGCGTATTTCAAATGCAAGTTAACTGGAAATTATGGGTTAAATCGAGATTAAAGTAACTCTAGGATGAAGTATGAGTTATTTATAAATTTCGAGTTAAATCTAACCTAAAATTATTTTTATTAGGAAAGAATAAAGGGAGTGACTACTGCACGGTCCGACAGCTCATTATTTTATTATTGCAGAACGGTCCGACCGCGCCCGTTAAAATAATAGCTGCACGGTCTGGATATTTCTTCTTCCTTCCTTTGAAAATGTGAGTAAAGCAAGAATAAGTTCACTACATGTCAAATGTCAAATATTTGGACCGTGCAGCAATGGTCTTCTTCATGTGTAAAATTGGAAGAACGTTTCTTGTCCATATTACCTAAATCATAAATGATCTATTTATGATTTAGGTAATAAGTAACTTTACTATCTACAAAAGTATTTGGGGCTTACCTCTTTTAATACAGGCAACAATTCTAACATCAGAGACAACCACTAATAACGCGCTAACAAAAATATTTTAAGTTATTATAGGTTAATTTATATTTTACTGGCACCTGCCACGTCTGCCACAGAACCACACAGAACTACAGTCCATTCACTTTTTAAAAAAATAGTGGAGGCTGTGATTTCTCATAATGGTTCACTCTATATAATGATTGACAACATTAAATATTTTAAGGTTATGTATACTGACAGACATATTTCGGCAAGAAAGCGTTGCCATTTTCTTTAAATTTCTATTAGCAACAGTCTGACCCTATATGTTCTATGTTTGTAACTATACAATTTTTAGATTTTTTATTGGTTCTGTAATTGTGGAATAGTCTGGCATAAAGTTTATTAAATTAAAATTATTAAAATAATATATGTTTATTGACATTATAGAGACTAATAAATATACAACGTAGTAATTAATTATAGCAATAAAATAGATAATTATTAAGAGTGGAGCATTTATATTTAATACAAAATAAGTGTGTATACATAGATACTTATATCCATATTAGAAACATATTGGAGGTAAATTAAATTAAATGCATATTTCTTTCAATTATTATAAGAAAACAAAACAATAATCAGAGAAGTACTTAAAAATTAATTTTCTTTTCTTTTATCTCTGTCATCTTTATTGCTTCTATATAGAACCATCTTTCTTCTCATCATACGAATGCTAATCACTCGAATTGGAGATTCAGACTCTAGTGAACAGTGGGATCGGGGTTCGCCGACGCTGATGGTTTGTCTTATCCATAAATGCATAAATCAACATTCTTACAGAGAGAGTTGGTACATCCCACTATGTATAAAATATATGTGGCGCAGTCGACTTCACATCTATTCTGTCCAATTTTTGTCGCATTCGGGATATCTTGATTATATTTGTATAAAATGCAAATATGATATGACTATAATGGTCGAGAGGCTAACGCACTCCTAAGGTCCCGGGTTCGATTTCCTGTCATATTGGATGTGTGATCCTTTACCTTTAAACTTGTACCCTCTCCTGCACAGCGTTAGTTCAGGGATATATGCAGGGGTTATAATATATGTATTTTGTGGTGTTATTATAAGATACGAATTAAGTAAATTTTCGACCATATTTAAACAAGGCGCATTCTTTCAACACTGATCACGCGTTTTGATCTCAGAAACGCATTTGGCACTTATTTTCCCAACTGTTTGTTCGCGTAACCGAAAAATGAACGCATGTTTTCGATGATCCTTACAAACAAGTATCAAAATTGTTACTAAAGAATGCACCAAAAAATGAAAAATGATATGATTCTTTTAAATTGGATCTGACTTATAAATCCCCTTTCACCATTTAACTATCAGAGTCTGATTCTTCTTCTTCGTTTGAATCCGAGTCAGATTCTGCTAGTGAAATAATAAAAGGAGGCATATCTTCAAAAGATGTTTGTCCCATTTCCCGTACCCATTCCTCCCTCACCAGATTTTCACAATGCACACAAAAATTTTTCCATGTCTGAACAGTACATTGACGCAAGGACTCAAGCCATAAATCTTCAGTCTGCTTCATAGAAGAAGACTGGAGATTTATGTGTTTGTTATAATAGTCCTTTGTTACGTGCCATTCCATTTCAATTGGGTTGAACTGACAATGGTATGGTGGTAAACGAAGGACTTCATGTCTTTGCTGTCTCAATAGTTCGTCAACTACGTAAGTCTTGTTACAGTCACGCCGAAAGGGTTTTATTACCTCCCAAAGTTGCTTTTTATTTAAATTTTGATAGTCTTTTTGAGTTCTGTCAGTCAACCATTTTTGCATTTCACATTTCTTAGAAGAAAATGTTGGTGGCTTATCCAATAGCATGGAATGGTAAGGAGCATTATCCATCACCACCACACATTTACATTTAAGCTGTGCCAATCCAGGAATTAGTTGGTCTTTTATCCGTTTTTGAAAAAGGTCTCCGGTCATAGTTTTGTGATAGTCTCTGTCATTGTTTTTAGAATTTAAAAGGAAATCACACCCTCCCAACCACCCAAGTTCACACCCCGCATGCAAAATTGTATAACGTCTCCCCTCATTTTTAACTTTAGACGGACTAAATTTTAAATCTGTGTCGTGTACCCAGCGACGAATTGGAGACCCGTTCTGATAAATCCAAGTTTCGTCCAGGTACACGAACATGTAATTTTCACTAGAATTTTGAAATTGAGGAAATTTACGACAAAATATGATTTTTAAAGTTTTGATGTGTTTCTGTTCACACAGAATTTTCCTATCATTCGCAATTTTGTATTTAAGCCCTATTGATTTTAAAATTTTATATAATGTAGTTCTCCCTCCCCTATAATCTATTAAATTTCGCGCAGCTTCTAACAAATTATCCAAAGTAAAAAATTGATTTCTTTCATTATATCCACTAATAATTTCGACCCCTTTTAAAAAAATAATTCCATTTTTCAGTTTTTTCCCTAATAGACACCGCCGCCCCCTGCATGGCCCCTGTCTTATCCCGTATTATCCCGCATATAACGGGTCTTCCTACCTAAAAATTAAAATAACATTCCAAACAAAATGATTTATTAAAAATAGATTCATTGTACTTACACTAAAAATGTCCACCAGTTTATTTACAATAGCATCATTGTTCAAGTCTGGCCTGTCGTGTCTATAATGCTTATAACATTTCAAAATGCTAAGTTTTTTGTCTGCCGAAACTATTTTGGGCATTATTATTTAAATAATTTCACTAATAACTTTGACAAAATATAATTTAATATTCGTCATGTGTCATCCATGTCACAAATGTCACAATCACATTAGAAATAATTATAGAAATGAGTGCATTCGATTATTGAAATAATTACTGTAAAAATTACAAGATTTCTCAAAACGACCCAAAATTATGTGTGAAAAGAATACACCTAATAAAATTTTACAACGCTGAAATTTAAATTTGACACACAGCAATTGAAATTAGACATAGAGCTGACAAAATACCTAACCTTAAAATATTTTATGTTGTCAATCTATTATATAGAGTGAAATGTCACGAAAAATCAAAGCCACCCTTTATTTTTTTTAAATGTGAATGGACTGTATGAAGAGACCGAGATTAGTCGTCTAAAGTCCCTAAAATGTAAATTAAAATACATATTTGTTTTACCAACCTTATAAAATATATCACACACCTGGAGTTAAATAACTCAAATGAAAAATAATAATGAAAAACAGTTGTAACATTAACTCGAAGTTAACCTCGAGCTAAGTTGCGAGTAAGAGTTATTTACCTCGAACTTTAACTCACCATTGAAAAACCGGCCCTTAGATAGCATATAATTCTATCTCCATCTGGATGAGTTTGGCTCAAAACACAGCCAACACCATAGCCAGATGCGTCTGTCTGGATTACAAATGGTCAGTTGTAATCCGGACAACTTAACACCGGTGCTGAGATAAGACATTCTTTAATCGTCCGGAATGCATCTTCCGGAGTCCAGCAAAATTTCCTCGACTTCTTCAATAGTGCAGTAATTGGGGATATTGTGGAGGCAAAGTCTGGGATAAATCGTCTGTACCATGAGAACATACCCACGATTCTCCGAACGTCCTTAATGTTGGTTGGTACAGGCAGTTCCAACATAGCCTTGACTTTGTCTGAATCGACATGAAGTCCATTACGATCCACAACGTAACCCAAATACTTCATCTCGGGTTTGCAAAACTGATACTTGTCAATGCTAATAGTCAACTTAGCTTCCCGTAGTCTACGAAAAACTTCGTCTAGTATACGGAGATGTTCCTCATATGTTTGTGTAACTATGACCACATCGTCCAAATACACAAACACATGGGGTTCGAGATCAGGCCCAAGATCTTTATCGATCAAACGTTGCCACGTAGCAGGTGCATTGTGGAGACCAAACGGAATTCGCTTGAACTGGAAGAGTCCTCTCCCTGGCACTGTGAAAGCAGTGTAAGGACGGGAACTTTCCGCCACAGGCACTTGCCAATATGCTGACTTTATGTCTAGCGAAGACAAATAATGAGCTTCTCGGAGCTTGTCTAACGTATGCGTTACATATGGAAGGGGATAACTATCTCTTTCCGTACCTGCATTCAATTTTCGGAAATCGACGCAGAAACGAAATCCTCCATCTTTCTTTTTAACAAGTAAGATAGGGGACGACCAAACACTAGTCGATTTCTCAATAATGCCCTCTGCCAACATAGACTCTAGTTCACGATCTATAATTTTCTGAACGACAGGGGATACAGGGTTTAATAGGTGGCGCATTGGTAACTATCACGTGCTCTGCTATATCAGTACATCCTAATTCCTTACCCATGAGAGCCACGTTCCGATCAATGAGTGCCTTCAAACGTACCTCTTGCAAAGAAGTAAGTACCGTTTGACTTCTAAGGTAATCAACGCTATCAATATTAGCCGGTTGATCAGAAAAATACCACTCATTGTGTCTTAAATCAGGTACTATTCCCATACTCCTCCAAAAGTTCGCTCCTAATATCAGCGTATGTGGGAGTTCTAATACTACTAAAACCTTAATTAATTTTAAATGATCACGAACACTAATAAGTACCTCACATTCACCAATACTCTCGCAAGACTCACCATTCGCTATCGTACATTTTACCTTCTTAGACGTATCCAACGAAATGTTCAAGTCCCTAAGTACTTGCCATCCTTTACTACCTAAGATAGTCGAAGAAGCTCCAGAATCGAGTAAGCCTAATAGCGTTCGTCCAAATACATTTACCCTAAGGTATGGTCGTTCGTCGTTTTGTGCGTGATCTAGGATGAAGTCCAAGATCGGTTGAAAGTCTTTGGTCGAGGTCAAAGAATCAACACACCTATCTCGACCAGTTAGGTGCGTCTTGGTCCGTTTCCCTGTTTAGTACAGGTTGGACACGTTCTAACAGTGTAACCTTCTCGGTTTCATTTAAAACAGTGCTTCCCACTAGTCGGCATAGCACAACCTATAGCCTATGGCCAGGCGTCTTACACCGGAAGCATACGATTTCCTGTGGTTTGTTAACTCTACCTGAGGTAGGAGTAACTTCAAGCTTTCGGTAACTTCCACATAAGCCAAATCTTTTTCCACAACGTGGCTACGTCGTGAAGAAGGTTCTACGTAACTGTTGATTACGTCTCTCCTTGCTTCCATACGACGACACATAGAATGTAATTCAGTCATTGTTGTTGGTAACGGGTCCCGAAGTCTATGTTGGTAAAATGGATGAAGGTTTTTCAAGGCAATTGATAACTTAGCTTCCTCTGAGATAGCACATCCTAAACGGCCAAAATATCCAAACATTACCACTAATATTGTTTAAACGTTAATTGTGGCATTTCATAAATTATTTATCTTCCTTTTCTTTTTTGGGATTTATTACCACATTCCTTGAGATTCCTATCCAAAAAAATTCGATTTATCTAAAAAATATTCAAATTAACCAGTTTAAAACTGGGAAATAACCTCTACGCCTTTGACGTAATGTCAGAGGATCAGTTAGAGGGTGTTTTTTGGCAACTAATAGGAATTAAATTAATACAAAAATACTGCGCTGACGTTTCGGAAATTATATCCGTTTCCTTTTTCAAAGTTTAGGCTTTATATTTTTATGTAACGTGTAGAATAACACGGTGTTGCAGCTAATTGTTATTATCGTTTTCATATGTTTCTAATTTGGAAGTAACTAAGAAGATATATAAATAAACTAATATATCAAGAATTATAAATATTTACTATTAATAAAAAATATTAATAAAAAGGAATATATAAATTCCCATACATAACATTGGTGACCCCGACACAGAACACAGCTAAATATTGAATTATGGTCAATGTTTCTTTTTCTATCTGAAGCAAGATCTGAAGCTGGTTAAATCAATTTTGACGTTCTATGTTTGACAAGTTACATAAGGAAATTCAAGAAAGAAAAATTGCAAACAATTTACGAATCAGAGAAGAATCAATACCTTACTTTAAAATAATTTAACAATTTACTTTTTGAAATTATTTCTCTAGCATAGTAATTTTCATATTATTTTATAGATTTAAAATGACCGACACATCTAAGAAAGGATCAGTCGATAATGAACAAGCATCTACATCAGTTAAATTACCACAGTTTTGGTCTCAGTGCCCCGAAGCTTGGTTTTTGCAAGCCGAAAGTCAATTTAATTTGAAAAATATTACGCGTGATTCTACAAAATATGAATATATTATATCGGCATTACCTCAGGAAGTAATTTTGACTGTTTGGGACAAAATTAATGATACAAATAATCAAAATTACACTCAACTAAAAAATGTTCTTATTCAACGTCATTCAATCAGCGAAGAAAAAAAATTTGAAGAACTTATTTCTAATACCGATTTGGGTGATCGTAAACCTTCAGATCTCTATCGCTCCATGGAACTATTAACAGGTACTTCATCTATTATTGGTTCTGATTTATTAAAACAACTGTGGATGAAGAAGTTGCCAAAGGTTATTAATGTTGCTTTGGTTGCTTCCGGAAAAACAAATATTCAAGATTTGACTGAAATAGCTGATAAAATATGGGAGGTCTCACAGCCTGGAAATGTAAGTTCAGTTAAAGAAAACTCTAATGATATTGTTTCTTCGGAATTTTTAAAAACTTTTTCTTCCCTTTCTTGTAAATATAACGAACTTCATAATGAAGTTTCAGAATTAAAAAAGATTGTTGCTCAAGGACACTCAAGTAGGTCTAGATCTCCTGAATGTTCACACTGCAAATGTCGTTCAAGAAGTTCTAGTGTAAATTACAGAGGGAGATTTAATGATAAATTTCCAGAAAAAGGTAATTATTGCTGGTATCATTTTAAATATGGCAATAGAGCAAGCAAATGTCAATCACCTTGCAATTTTAGTACAAAATCTGATGATAAATATAAAAAAAACTAACGACTTCCATTGTTTTAGCGGCAAACAACGGAAATATTTTATCTAGCCGCCTCTTTATTACAGATAAAAATAATAATTTGAGGTTTTTAATTGATACAGGTGCTGATGTTTCTATTATTCTTAATTCAATTTTCAAAGTTTTTAAAGCGGACACCAATATATCTCTTACTGCAGTAAATGGATCCAATATTAAAACCTTTGGTACTAAATTGTTAAAAGTAGATTTAGGGTTACGACGTGATTTTAAGTATCCATTTATTTTAGCACAAGTTAGTCGACCTATTATAGGTGCTGATTTCTTATTGAAGTTTGGTTTAATAGTAGATTTTAAAAATAAAAGATTAATAGATGAACACACCTCTCTGGCTGTAAAAGCATCAATAATTAAATCAAATACTGTTTCTCCGAAAATTTTTTCGGTTGAAAATAAGTTTACACAACTTTTAAAACAGTTTCCATCACTTACTAGCCATCAGAATTATGCACTACCGGTTAAACACAACACACAACATCATATTATCACAAAAGGACCACTACCTTACAACAAGCCACGACGATTAGATCATACCAAACAAAAATTAGCTAAAATTGAATTTGATTATATGATCCAATTAGGAATTTGTCGTCCTTCTTCTTCAAATGTAACTTCACCACTGCACATGGTTCCCAAGAAGGATAGTTATGAATGGAGACCATGTGGGGATTATAGAAAGGTAAACAATATTACAGTGCCAGACCGATATCCATTACCGCATATTCAGGATTTCAATTTACACCTTCAAAACTGTACGATTTTTTCAAAAATAGATTTAGTAAGAGCATACCATCAAATTCCAGTTGCCGAAGATGATGTACATAAAACGGCAATCACTACTCCATTCGGATTATTTGAATTTACAAGGATGCCTTTTGGGCTTAGAAATGCAGCACAAACCTTTCAAAGATTCATGAATGAAGTAGTGTTTGGTTTAGATTTTATTTTCGTTTATATCGACGACATTTTAATAGCTAGCAGAGACGAGAATGAACACGAACAACATTTAAAAATTCTTTTTGAACGTTTGGATCAATTTGGTTTGACAATTAAACCTTCAAAATGCGAATTTGGTGTTGAATCTCTAAACTTTCTGAGTCACGAAATTTCGAAAGATGGCATTTTACCTTCTAAAAATAGAATTAAAATTATTACAGAGTTTCCTAAACCGATATCAATCAAGCAATTACAACGATTCATTGGTATGATAAGTTACTATCATCGTTTCGTTCCGCATTTAGCTAAATTTTTAATACCACTATATACTTTGCAAACTTCTTTACTTGATAAAAAGAAAACATATCGTAGTTTTGATTGGACAGAAGAATGTGATGAAGCATTTGAAGTTGTTAAAACTTTGTTGTCGTCAGCTACACTATTAGTACATCCACAAAACAACGCTTCATTAAGTTTAACAGTAGATGCATCAAATTCATGTGTTGGTGCAGTATTAGAACAATTTAATAAAATCAAATCCAGATGGGAACCATTAGCTTTTTATTCAAAACAGTTAACCGAAACAGAAAGTAGGTATTCTGTTTTTGATAGGGAACTGCTTTCGATTTACTTATCAATTAAACATTTCCATTATTTTCTCGAGGGTAGATTTTTTTCTATTTTTACCGATCATAAACCTTTAACTACAGCATTATTTACTAAAACAGAAAGAAGTCTTAGACAGACCCGTCATTTCTAGAGTACATTTCACAATTTTCATCAGATATTAGACATATTAAAGGAAAATCAAATGTAGTGGCTGACACATTGTCACGTTTAAATGACTCTGAAGTTTTTCCAGTAGATAGTGAATCAATCATATTAGACATAAAAAGTTTTGCTAAAAAACAACAATCTGATTTAGAAATAATAAATTTTGTACAAAATAACAAAAAATTAAAATTAAAAAAAATAGAGATACCTCTTTCTGATTCTTTAGTCTGGTGTGAAATTAGTAATGACAAGATTAGACCGTTTGTTCCAGATGAATACCGTAATTTCATTTTTAATAAACTTCACAACATATCCCATCCTGGTATTAGAGCAACTCGGAAGTTAATTTCATCTCGTTATTTGTGGCCACACATGAATACTAATATTAATCATTGGACAAAAACGTGTAGTAGCTGTCAAAAATCTAAAATAAATCGTCATACAAAATCAAAAATAAATACATTTCAGATTCCAAATTGTAGATTCGAACATATTCATATGGATTTGGTTGGTCCTTTACCTTGATCTAATGGATATACTTATATATTAACTATTATTGATCGTTATACAAGATGGCCAGAAGCCTACCCTTTGAAAAGCATATCAGCATCTATAGTCGCAAAAACTTTATTTCAAGAATACATATCTAGATTTGGTGTACCGTTTAAAATAACAACGGATCAAGGAACACAGTTTGAATCAAAAATTTTCACTGAACTTACAAAATTTCTGGGTTCTCATAAAATACATACAAACACTTATCATCCCCAAAGCAATGGAATGATTGAGCGTCTACACAGACAATTAAAAGCAACATTAATGGCCAGGGGTAATACAAAACATTGGAGTGATGAATTACCAATTATTTTACTAGGTTTTCGTACTTCTATCAAAGAAGACTTGAAATGTTCTTCAACAGAGCTGGTTTACGGTCAGTCTCTTCCTATTCCAGGAGAATTTTTCATCTCAAATTGCAAAAACATGGATCCTACAGATTTTTTGACGAAATTGACAGAACATTTTAAAGTAGTTCAACCTGTTTCGCCAAGAGTTAACGTTAATCAAAAAGTTTTTGTACATAAAGATTTACAAGAATGTGAATATGTTTTTATACGTATTCCTAAAAAGACTTCCTGTTTACAATCACCTTATGAAGGACCTTTCAAAGTATTACGTCGTACACAAAAAACATTTTATGTTTTAAAAAACAATTCTGAATTCGCTATTTCTATAGACAGAATTAAACCAGCTTATGTTGATGTTCCATGCTCTTCTGATTTTAATAATGTTAAAAAAGTTACATTCTCTATTAACGCTATTGCTGGAGGGGGAGTTATGTAGCAGCTAATTGTTATTATCGTTTTCATATGTTTCTAATTTGGAAGTAACTAAGAAGATATATAAATAAACTAATATATCAAGAATTATAAATATTTACTATTAATAAAAAATATTAATAAAAAGGAATATATAAATTCCCATACACGGCATAAAATAAAAATTGTTTATATCATTTCCATAGATACTTACCATAGAAATGTTGAAAAATATACTAAATAATATTAATTTTATTGAGTTCTTTTCTCAACATTGGTAACCAAGTTGAGCAAAATTCTACCGAACAATTTGATACGCATTTATCTTCATTGAGTAAAATTATTGCAGATTCTTTGATTTTTCTTTTTTTGTTGTCTGCTTCTTTGGTCAAAATTTTTGCTGAATCCCATTTTATCCTGTGATTGTTTTCCCAAGCATGTTCACAAATTTTAGATTTTTCAACATCACCTTTTCTAATATAATTTTTGTGCTGGCCCAAACGTAGTGGTCTAGATGATTCATATTCGACATTAATTCTACAAGGTCCGGCAACAGGATTGAATGGTTTTGAAAAGGTTGCTGTGGAAATACTGGTTATTTGACAAGTAGTACAACTCTTAGATAAGGAAATGGGAAATGGCCTTTTTTTAGTTGTCTAAATTGTTCTTTATTTGACAGTGAATTATTGAAATTAACTTAATAATGAAGATATAGATGGCAGTCAGTTGTAATTACGTAAGTTTAAACTGATAAATAAATAAATTAATAGTCTTATTTTTATATTTTAAATATAACATTTTGAATCATTCATTGAGTCATTGCTCCATTCCTATCTAAAATTGTTTGTAGCCTCCTATGCATTGATAAAACTAAATTTTCTGCAATTTGAGTATTACATAAACTTTCCCATTCATCTTCAATTATGGCTCTAAGTTGTTCCGCATTTTGAGGACGATAGATAATAGTTATACAGGGTTGCTCATTAGTGCGTCAAAGTCCAATATCGGCTTTGTTAAAATGATTTGGAGAAATTTTTTTTATGGAAGTGGTGTAGTGTCAAAATGCGCACATTTTAAAAATATTTTGAAATATACAGGGTGACTCGCTATAGTGGACCACCTTCAAGATCATTTTTTTAAAATGGAACACCCTATATATTTTTACATTTTTTGATTCAGTATAAAATTCTCTTTCTATCCACCTCAGGTTTTTTATTTTTGATGCGGCGTTGCCGAGTTATTCGAAAAAATGTGAAAATTTTGGTCGAGACAAGGTTTAAGAAATTAATTCGCTGTATGAGTATTACAATTAATTAAGAAAAAATATTTTGCAGTTATGTAGCCAAGAGTTGTACTTAAACGGCACAACCACCAAATATCGATTATATTATACAGGGTGTTTTTTATGCTATTGCCAAGTTAGTATATTTCAAAGAGCATTTTCTCAATTTTTTCAAATGGAATGCTCTGTATTTTATTTTATTTTTGAATTGGCACGTTAATTCTCTACAATTTTTGTGAACAATGTCCTATACCTAAAACCGATATTTTCAGAGATATTTTTACTTTTTCAGTACAAAACGTTAAATTATTATATCTTTTATTTCTAATTAGTCTTAGTAGCCATGATTTTGACATAAATTGAAAACAAATGACAACATTTATTATTGATGTTAAATAATTACATTGACAATCTGTTTGCTTACAATCTTATGAATATTATCCTTGTTTCTGTCATTTTTTCTTCATTTGGTGAGTATGCATATTTTTGCACATTTCTTCCATATTTCATTTTAGCGTTTTTAGTTAACTCGATATGAATTTCGAAAGAAATGAACTCATTGACATGATTTTTATTATGGGATCGGGCGAACAAAATTGTTTATTAACGCAGCGAATTTATGCGCAAAGATATCCTAATAGGAGACAACCTTCAGTGAGAAGCTTAGAAAATCTTAAAGAGAGATTCGTTAGAACAGGAAATGTAAATTATGAAAAATGTGAGAGGAGAAAGCGAACAAGCGACGAAGATCAGTTGAATGTTTTGTTATCAGTAGTAGCTGAACCATCTACTAGTTCAACCGTAATATCGAGACAAGTCGATGTACCCCGATCTACCGTCAGCAAAATTTTGAAGAAGAACAAGTTTCATGACTACCACATCTCCTTTCATCAACAATTGTTGGGTCCGGATTTGAGGATTAGAAGGACATTTTGCGAGTGGGGATTGGAAATGGAAAGAGCAACTCCTCATTTTTTCCAACAAATATTGTTCACTGACGAATCCACCTTCACCCAATGTGGTAGCCCAAATCGACATAATTATCATCATTATGCAACGGAAAATACAAAAATTGTAAGACAAGTCGATAGACAATGGCAATGGACTGTAAATGTTTGGGGAGGTATTGTGGGCGATTTTGTGATTGGACCTCATTTTTTTAATGGGCATCTAAATGGTGCACAGTATTTGTATTTTTTGCAAAATCACTTGCCTCAACTCCTGCAAAATATCCCTCCAATTCTAATGGAAAATATGTGGTTCCAGCACGACGGTGCTCCACCACATGTCGCATTACCTGTTAGAGAATTCTTGAATCAAGAATTCGAAGACAGGTGGATAGGTCGCGGCGGTCCCATCAGTTGGCCACCTAGATCGCCAGACTTGACGGAAATGGATTTCTTCTTCTGGGGACATATTAAGCAGATTGTGTACCAGAGCCCTGCAACTACTGCAGAAGATATGAGGCAACGCATAATAGAAGCTTTCGGCACAATTTCCATTGAGTCGTTACGAGCACTACATAGGTCGTTTTTGGCAAGACTGCAAATGTGTGTTGAACAGAATGGAGGTCACATTGAGCATTTGTTGTAAATAAATAGATACTTGAATTGACATAAAATAGTTTGTTAGCTTTAGAAGTTGAATTTAAAATCAAAGTTTTCACTTTTTCAGACAATAATCATCATAACTACTTGAAATTTCTCGTGTTCTCGTGCTTACTCTGGGGCATAATTAACGTCAATAACAAATGTTGTCACTTGTTCTCGTTTATGTCAAAACCATGGCTTCTAGACTGGTTAGATATAAAAAGTATAATAATTTAATGGTTTGTATTGAGAAAGTAAAAATATCTCTGAAAATATCGATTTTAGGTATAGGATATTGTTCATAAAAATTGCAGAGAATTAACGTGCCAATTCAAAAATAAAATAAAATACATGGCATTCCATTTGAAAAAATTGAGAAAATGCTCTTTGAAATATACTAACTTGATAATTGTATAAAAAACACCCTGTATAATATAATCAATATTTGGTGGTTGTGCCGTTTAAGTACAACTCTTGGCTACATAACTGCAAAATATTTTTTCTTAATTAATCGTAATACTCATACAGCGAATTAATTTGTTAAACCTGGTCTTGGCCAAAATTTTCACATGCTTTCGAATAACTCGGCAACGCCGCATCAAAAATAAAAATTCAAGATGTCGTTGGAAAGAGAATTTTACGCTAAATTAAAAAATGTAAAAATATATAGGGTGTTCCATTTAAAAAAAATGACCTTGAAGGTGCTCTGCTGTAGCGAGTCACCCTGTATATTTCATAATATTTTTAAAATGTGCGTATTTTGATACTACACCACTTCCATAAAAAATTAGCTTTCCAAATCTTTTTAATAAGGCCGATATTGGACTTTGACGCACTAATGAGCAACCCTGTATATGTCTATCATTATACGACTGGAATACTTTTGCATCAGAAAATATGACTTTTGTTGATCAAAAATTTTCATAGTTCAACAATAATATGGTTGAATGCAAAAATGAATCGTTCTTGTTTTTTTTCTTCCGTTAATTTGTATTTTTTAGCAGCAGAACTACACTTCAGAATGCTATTTTTAATTCTTCTACAGGCAGTAGATCTTGATTCAGGAAAATTTGTTTCCAAGACTGCATTAACTAATTTATAAACTTTTGTTACTCATTACTTCGTTTAGGCCTACCAGATCCATTCTTTCATTTTCCTATATTTTTTTAACTTTCATCACAGTGGAATTATTTATGTTATATTCAGAAGCAATTCCGCATTCCGCACCATCCATTTTCCAATTTGGAAACAATACCTAATCTTCTGAATTTCTGTTAGTTAGTTGTCTCTTCAACTTGAAAAAAATTGTGACAGTTGACGTTTAGATAACTTATAAATATTTTTGCAAGAGTCATGTTTACATTGCTAAAATAAAGTGTACTACTTTTTTTTGAAATCAAGTGTACAATGGCAAATTGGCCGGTTAATCAACGGGTCTCTGCTGTAAAATCATTTATACTGACCCTACTCTTTTGAAGAAAATGACTACACCGTTACAGTCAATTCATTTCGGTACGTTGAGATGTTGGAAACGTTTGTGGCTGTCGAACTTCAAAGAATGGATCAACAAGACGGCGCCACGCGCATACAGCTAGAGGGTCCAATGTTGTTTTACAGTGTATGTTCTCGAATCGCTTAATTCTAAAATCTGGCGACTTTGCATGGTCCGCAAGATCACTGAACCTGACGGTCCCGGATTTTTTTCTGTGGGGTTTCTTAAAGTGCAAAGTGTACTCTACCCGTCTCCAAACACTTCTGGAACTCAAAAAAAGGATTCGTGAAGAGATAAGTTCGATAAACGAATGAACTCAAACGCGTTATGGTCAATTTCAGAAACAGATTGCAGCAATATATAGAAGAAGACGGTGGTCATCTTAGGGATGTGATCTTTGCAAACTAAAAGTGTCATAAGAAATTTCCAGAATTGTGGGTTTAGTTATAATAATAATTAGTCCAAATATATTCTTTGTTTCTTAACAGTGACCTATTAAAAACCGTTCAATCCTGTTGCCGGACCCTATATATAAAAGGTTTATCTGAGAAATTACGTCGTGTCGGTAAAAAATTTGGCGTTAGGACAATTTTTCAAACAAATAATACTTTAAGATCCATATTGACAAAAACGAAACCATTCAATCCTGAACAAAATTCAAAAAATTGTATATACAGTATACCGTGCGAGTGTAATAAACATTATGTGAGTGAAGTTATTTATATAAAATTATGATCTGTACCGTTAGGCAACATTATTAAACTATGGAATGCACTACAATCATCCAAACCTTTACTAAGGACAAAAGGAGTACAAAGAAGTGACCATCACCAGACCAGGTCATGCTGGATAATAAATTACTGAACTAATTTGTCGAGAGGTGTGTGTCGTAGATACTTAACTTTTGAAATGAAAGCTCGTAAGCTCATTAACCCTCACCTCTCAAGGTATTATAAACCAGGGACATTCTACAAATACTATAAACACGGATTATTTACAATTACTAAGCTAATATTCGGTCTCTTAAGCAGGTGGTTAACGTGGTGGGAATTTATAACGTGACAATATTCCACTTATAGTGGAACTGTTGTAGGGGTCTACTGTGAGACATACCATGCAGACTTCTGTAATTCCTTCACAGTGGTGTAGAACTGTCTGTCTCTCGCAAGCCGTCCTGTCGCTCACTCTCTCTCGCTGACTGTCAGTCCTGTACCGTAGATACTCGAACGGGGCTCTCCAGGTCACAATTCTAAAATACATACTGCAAGTTCCATTTCCAATCTCTACTTGTTCCACTCCAAGAAATGGTAAGCGAAAACTGTATTTTTTTCTTTTCCTGCAGCATGGTAAAGTAAAATCTTCTTATAACAGTTAAATCCGGAGATATATGGTGAATGGGTGTCCGGCTAGTAGTTGTTGTTTAAGCAGTCCACTTGATCGACATAGGCATCGACTTGTTCCTTGACTTAGTCTATTTAGATGGAGAAATGCATTGTGCCCAACGTCTGAGTCTGCGCTTCCAAAGTTTCTAACCGCGTTGGTTATTATTGCACAACAACAAAAGCTCCTTGACTGATCGTTGAGTGGTATTTATGAGTATTACCAACTTGGCATAGGTCCTTGTAGCTTTCCCGTTGAGATGGTACCTATAGTGTTTTGTATCGGGGGCGGCTACGCTACATTAATTTAGGCATGCCACCTTACCGTTGATGGTTGTTTTCCTTTCCTTCCTATATCTACCCTCATTTTTTTTTTGAAACAGTGCTCAACGTGTCCTGCTTTCTTACGTGAGTTTAGTGCTGACATAGCATCTGTTGCCCTTCCAGTCTAGCCATCTACAAATTAAGGTTCCTAGATGACAAGTAGAATACCAGGGTTCTTATGATGTGCAACATATTACTCCATCCTTCATGACGACTTTATGTAACCCCTATCTCCATGAAAGAGCTTTTGGTCCTTCAATATTGTGGAGGTTAATAATCACGACTCCACATATAGTTCATCTCCATATGTTCGTAGACCAGCGTCGTGCGGGGGGGGAATGCACACATTCTGAGACAACGGGCGCGTATCCAATCCATTGTATGGCGGAAGTAATCGTCGTTATGGTTAATTTCTCTGCCACGATCGGATATCGAACTTGTGAGTTAATAGTGCTTGCTTCTTCATAATTGTAGTTTGGGTTATCTTTTTCTTATTCGTCCTTCTCAACTAATAATTTCGGTATAAAACTATTTCCTAACTACCGGTGCTCTAGCCACAATTTTGCGATATTGTATTTCCCTGTATTTGCTAGTACGTTTAATTCACTTGAGCCCGCGACGACTGTCTCCGTTTATGAGCTTACAAGTATCAGCATTTTATCATAAGTTGCGTTCCCTTGATGTCAAATTTTCCTTTGTTTGCGTTCACATTCTAGTTTTTCGATCCCTACACACACATTTAAACCTTTATGTACTCATTTATGAATGTTTGTCAGTCGAATTCTAAACAAAGTCAGTGGCGTCCTAATCTTACCGTCCGTCTCCCCACATTTTATTATGGCTGAGATATTTGATATTTCTGTCAAACCATTATCAAGGATAAGCTGAAAACTAATCTGCTTCTCATTTTCCTGTAGCTGCCAACTGTTCCGATTTGACAGCCTGTGTAACTATTCATGTCACCTACAGTTAAATCTGAGAACTTAAATATAATAAATATAAATTAGAGATAAACTAAGTTACATAGTCCACATATGTGTCCAGCAGGCACTTTCAGTATACCGGCCTCTCCTCGACACATTATCCTATTAACAATAAAATCTGGAAACAAAACAAAAGCAATATAAATTTATTAATTCGTTCATACTACCAAAGTAATGTTGAACCCTTTGCCAGGAATTACTAACGTGCTTACAATGCCTCGCATCTGGTGCCAGTTCATCCCACTTCTGATATGTATTTTACTGGACGATATTGATTGCATGATTAATAAAACAACTGAACTGAATATAAATACAGCTTTATTGGTAATAGCAGCAGAGACAAATCAGCTATCATATTACAACATTGCTAAAACTAAAGCTGTGCGGCTCCAGTAGGCAGGCATTGCAACACAGGTGAATCCTCACTGGCTTACCATGGACTGAATATTCTGCAAAAGCAGTACAAGTTAGAATATTCACTTAGGTTACCGATACACAGGCAAATATGCATCTATATGCATCTATACACATATATCTATAGCTTAATCAAACGGTAACTGGATGAACACCAGCGGCTAGAGAGCAACCATGTGGCGGATAACCAGGCCAAATAAACATGTGCCGGATAACCAGGCCACATAAACAGGTGCCGGATAACCAGGCCAAATAAACATGTGCCGGATAACCAGGCCACATAAACAGGTGCCGGATAACCAGGCCAAATAAACATGTGCCGGATAACCAGGCCACATAAACAGGTGCCGGATAACCAGGCCAAATAAACATGTGCCGGATAACCAGGCTAAAATAAACATATGCCGGATAACCAGGCTAAAACTCACATGCACAGTTAGAAAGTACACATACACAGTTACATTACTGCTAGTGAGCTGAGGACTGTTAAACTTAAAGATAAAAGGGAGGAAACGTGCCGATAACGTTTCCAGTAACAAGTGCTAGTAAATAAAGCGTATAAGCAGTTGCGAATTAAAAGCAACACATAATTCAAGAACAACAAGTATAAGGCATTAGCCACATTAATAAAACTCACTGACTGCTAGTAAATAGAACGTATAAGCGGTTGCAAATTAAGAGCAACACATAATTCAAGAACAACAAGTATAAGGCATTAGCCACATTAATAAAACTCACTTACTGCTAGTAAATAGAACGTATATGCGGTTGCAAATTAAGAGCAACACATAATTCAAGAACAATAAGTATAAGACATTAGCCACATTAATAAAACTCACTTACTGCTAGTAAATAGAACCTCAGACCTATTGGTTATTATCATTCGCTATCAGCGCACTTCTTTTATCACAAACTGTTCCCTGATCCACCCACTGGCTTCGAGGTTCACTACTAAACTACTTTGTTATAACTGCACTAGGACACGTCCGCTTGGTTGAACAAATGATCTACAACTGCCTCGTCTGTACGTCTCCTCTGAACAAAAAGCCCGATAAGAAATTATTGCATACAGCTTCTTTGTTCTAATAAGAACGAGGCCGTCTATGTTATAATCGGTCATGTAAGCACACAAAAAGGAAAAAGAAATCCGACTCACGCCATCCCCTTACAACTGTATTTATTTACCTTTAATTACAACACAACTATTGTCACAAGAAATGGAAAATTTATGTTTACATTTATCTGTCACTCCTGCCAACTACAAAACTCGTACAATGATTACCTCTGACCATTGTGACTTAGAGAGTGCACTCCACCAGATTTGAAAGCTGCTACAGAAAAGAAAACCAGAAGATTTGCTGCTGCAAAATGACGTTTAACTTGCCGGGAGAGTGACGTTTACCTAGCCGGTAAAGCTACTTTTCCAGCTAGCTGGAAATTAATTTGTAACATGTACGGCGTACGCTCAATTTCGACGTTCCTCTAGAAATGAGTATACTGACATGTATTTTTATACTGTAACTCATAAGGATTGAGACTATAAGCACAAAAGAATCAAACATATAAATAAGGAATATTAACACAAGTAAAATTTGGTAAATGTCATAAAAAAATTAATTGTTCAATATAGAAAAATTATTAAAACAGAACACAAACATAAGTTACCTCAAATTTATATTAAACGATTACCTAATAGCTTGAAATGCAATAACAGATAGCTACGACAGCTCAGAAAACATACCTACTGTTAAAATTTTATAATTTTAATTACTAGCAATTATTACAATTTTAATCTAAAATCATAAATTTGGTTCAGGTCACAAATTTGATCATGACTGTTGCAAAACAATCCACGTCCAAGGGACAAACACTCTAAAAAAAAGATAAAATAACATTAAAATGTAATTACATAGATTAATTTAGTATAAAAAATTTGTAAATTTAGATTTAAGTTAGATAAGAAATGTGAACAAGTATTTTAAAAAGAAGTTATAAATTAAATGTGAAATAATACTCTCGGTGATACTTAAAATAAATAAAGTGCAAGGAAGAATTCCAGTGTTTAATAATGAAAATTGAAAATGGGCTGCTGTAGCAGAAATAATATCCAGTTTGTTTTGAAAAACATAATCAGCAGAAATAAATAAATCTCCGAGGAGACGGAAAAAAAGTTTTTTTTGATTTAAAAGGAAAAAAAAATATTTTGAGTAGATTTTGATAATTTTCATGAAGAAGAGCTTAAAAGAAGACAAAATAATAATAATATAAGAAAAATAGAATTAATAAGCAGATTAACGATGAATGCGGCAGGAAATTATAATTTTCTGTAAGAAAATCTTGGATGAAACACCCAGAACTTCTGCAGCTCCTGTTATTCATACGGCGTAGAAGTTTGAGTAAGAAATAAACATTAACTAGATCTTTTTCAATAAACTTTAAGTGCGAATTGAAAATTCTGAACTGGAGTGGTGATAGTTCATTGCTATTATTTGACAATTATTAGTATTAGGAAATTTTGAATGTCAAAGGTTAAATATCAAATTATTACTGTATTTTAGTAAATTAAGGCATTAGCTGAGCATAGGGCTATAGGAGATTTAATATAATTGAATGTTATTTTATTCAAAACTTTAAATTTGAATTATTGAAACGATAATAAAAGTTCATTTTCTGAAAACATAAAAATTTTATTAGAGTATGCAACCAACATTACAAGATTGTTTTGCAGGCAATCATTCTAAATTTAATAAAATATAATAAAGATCTTAGAGTAATTTAATAATAATAATTTAAAAAACCTTTAAAAATCTAAATCAGCAACCCACAATTAACCCATGAGAAAGAGTGTCGATTGAGCTAGTCAAGTAAGAGGCAAGTAAGTAAAAAAATAAATAAAATATTACATTGCGTCTCAAAGTAATAAGAAAAAGAGGTGTATTGTAGTATTAATACATATATTGACGCCACCATGATGATTATGATGATGATTTCCTTTCCAACTATCATAATAAGAATCAGCTGATAAACCTGCTGATGATGCAGCTTGTCAAAATGTACCAGAAGTCCAAAATCATACAACGTGCAGCTGAGGTATTTGCCAGCGGTTCTTCTTCCCCTGACTCCATTGAGACAGCTGGGTTCATGAGTACTCTCTCATGGTATGGCGCTCTAGCCACAGAAAAATCCCTCAACTACAACTTCCACTACAAATCATTTGTCAAAGCAGCTGCAAACTTGAAGCCTGATCGTTCAACTCTCCCTCCGGGGTAAGGAGCTGTTAAGCAGCATGCATTCCGGACGTACCACCAAGTACACCTGTGGTTAGAGGAGGGACCTAATGGTGGGGCGCCGATTGGTGTTGGGAGAGGAGGAATGACCAACTGTTAAAGTTGGATGCTGCTCCTGACGAAATCTTGAAGATGATTTTTTGCCGACGCACGAAAGGATGTGACAGTGGCAGGTGTGGTTGTATAAAAGCATCGCTAAACTGTCACATGCCCGAATTTCGAGGACAGTTGCAACAACAGAGTCGGCATATTAATTCAGGAAAAGGCGACGCGACGACGACCACATCGATACACTACCAATCTCTTTGGACAGCGTCTTCACTGCTGACAAAGATGAATGAGCATCGACTGAAAAAAACCAAGGTGTCACCTTGAATGATTATTTTTTCATTTTTTAGTTACTATCAGTCCATGTAAATACTTTCATTATATGATTCGTAATAATATAATAAAAGCTATAATTATAAAAAAAAAAGTGTTGTGTCAATTGCAACTACCTTATTTCTATTGTTAAAATGTTGTTAATCATCATGGTAGCGTCAACATCCTCATTTCTAGAGGAACATCGAAATTGAGCGCACATGTTAGAAATTCTATAACTTTTGACTGGTTGAAGATAAAGTAGCAAAAGTGTATATCAAAGTGAAGGAAATTTAATGCTCTACAATTTCGTTTTTACAGTTTTTCTGAGAAATGATCGTTGGAGACACTAGAAGCAAATGTTTATCATATTTTTTAGAAAATTATCAATTTTCAATAACGTATATCTCGAAAACCGTTGGATTACTCGACAAATATGTATATACAATTTTATAGGAAATTTAATTAGCTTTCATTTTTATATAGAACTTTTCTAGACTCCACCGTTTCCGAGATATAATCGAAAACCCCAAAAATGGGACCTTCTCCCCGCTCTCCCACCGTAAGCTCACCTCCCAGGGGCGGGGACTTTTAGTATGTTTACCTACTAACTACTCCTAACTAGGTCCTGAAGTCAAGAAGTCTCGCATATTTCATGCACTCTACAATATATTCATTGATTGGACTAATAGCC
The DNA here is from genome assembly GCA_963680705.1 of Rhagium mordax. Taxonomy (NCBI): domain Eukaryota; kingdom Metazoa; phylum Arthropoda; class Insecta; order Coleoptera; family Cerambycidae; genus Rhagium; species Rhagium mordax. The sequence continues at coordinate 67,995,216 of OY796656.1, read as the reverse complement.
TTTTTTTTTGACATTTGTAGAAAAATATATTTAACTCACCACAAATTAATTCTGTATGGTTACCATAATACCATTTTGAATTTTGTAATTTTAATCCAATTTTTATTATGTAGTTAACAAGCCTATTAGATTTTATATTTGTATGTTTAGAAGTGAAACATCAATACCTATAAATATATCAAATCTATATTTTTTCTATTATTATGCTTATATAAAATCTAGGTAAATAAAGTCATTTAGAAATAAATTTAGAATTGAAATAACGGAATCTAAGTGTAAATGTTAAATAATCATCATGAGTTGTTTATATTTCACCATACGTAGTTCATCGAATATTAAGAGCATTTATACACGGCGCCATAGCGATACAGGGTGTCCTGAAGATAGGTGCAAAGGTAGATTCGTTGTTGAATATTAAGGGGAGTATTTCAAATAAACTTTTCTATTATTAATCGCCCTTGGCGAGTTACACCCTCACAAAGGGGTGCACCAATAGTTTTATATTATTTTCTCCAAAATGACTTAGCTTATAAAGATAAACATTAACATTAAATGATTTTAAAAACATACAGGTATGTCCGATTGTGCCAAGTGTAAATTAAAGAAAAAAGATAATTTGGTCGGTTGTGAGGGTTCGTATGCAAAATGGTTTCATACCTCATGTGTACATATAAGTGAAAATGACTTAAACTACTTGATAAATGCCACAATTTATTTTTTTTATGCGATGTCTGCAAAGTGAACTGTGAGTTCATTAATAAGGAGACTAACAAAAAACTATTGTCTAGCATTGATAATATTAATTGTAATGTGTCCAAACTACTATCTGATGAGGTGTTGAAAGAATTATTCGAGGATATAAGAAATGATTTACTACAAAAAATGGAGGTAACGTTCCAATCACTGAGAGATAACCTTGGCAATCTGATATCTACTAAACTTGAGGATATCAATAAAAATATAGCGGTAGGAATCAAGGAGCCAGCAACTACTTATGCATCTGTAATTAAGCCCAAATCATCATTACTTCTCCGACCGAAGAATGCAGGTCAGTCTTTTTCCGATACTAAGTCTGATGTATTGCGTACAATAGACCCTATTAATATTAGTATTACCAACGTGAGAAATACTCGTAATGGAGCTCTTGTTATTAGCTGTGAAAATTCCGAGGAATCTGCAAAATTTGAAGCCATAGCTAATAATCAACTTGGAAACAATTACAATGTCAAGCAATTACCATCTCTGAATCCCAGAATTAAAGTTGCAAATATTTCTGAGAATTTTCAAGAAGATATTCTGCTAAAGTATATAAAAACCCAGAATAAATCGTGTTTTACGGAAAATAGTGTATGCGAACTAATTTATACAAAGTCTCAACGTAAGAACAAAAAATTGTATCAAGCGGTCCTCCAGGTTGATATCAATACGTACCATAGAGTCTTAAAAACTGGCAAATTAGCTGTAGGCTTGGACTTTGACTGCCCGGTCTACTGCGCAATTGAGATGCGACGTTGTTTTAAGTGCTGCGGATACCATCATACGGCGAAAAATTGTACAAGGGAATCACCTATTTGTCCTAAATGTTCTGAGTCACATTTGTCTGATGACTGCCGGTCAACTCATCTAAGGCGCGTACACTGCTCGAATTTTAAATCCAGCCTCAATCTTGATATAAAAATTGACCACGCTGTATGGGATCCCGACTGCTATGTACATAAAAAGGCACTTTGTAAATTCAAAGCCAATATTCTTGATTCGCAATAGCAATCAGAGATGTTAATATCCTCAAGTCTTACAAATGAATGTATGAATCACAATATGCGCAAGCTTGCCCCCACTAAACTTTCCTGTTATTATCAAAATGTAAGAGGTCTTGGTAGTAAGACGTTCGATCTATTTAATGCATCCTCTTCTGCGGAGTACTACCAAATGTATTGTTTTACGGAGACCTGGTGTCACGGTAGTATTCGCAATTCAGAATTATTTGATCTTAATCGCTTTGATGTGTTTAGATCAGACCGTGACTTTGATGCTACAAATACCTCTAAGGGTGGTGGGGTTCTACTGGCTATAGACAAAGAATTTAATGCAATGGAAGTTAAACTTAATTGTGATAATTTACATAATATTCAATTCATTGACATTTTAACGATTAAAATAAAGGTCAATTACCATTCTTTATATGTATTTGTAATTTATATACCACCATCCTGTAAAAATGAGAATTATGAACGTTTGTTTGAATATTTAGTTTCCCCGAACTACCTTTTTGACTCTGATATTCTGATACTAGGCGATTCTAATATACCCGAATATTCACATTGCATTAATAATAATGTAATTACTACCAACTTCAGTCTGCTAAACAATTTTGCAAACTTTTTAGCGTTAACACAATTTAATTATATTTTAAACAATCAAAACAGATTATTAGATTCAATTTTCTATAACAAACACTGCACGGTAAGTGATCCACCAGATATAATTCTTCCAGAGGACGCCTATCACCCAGCATTATTCATTAATATAGATATTAACAAATCTTGTCCGGCTATGAATCCACTTACCCTCAGTACTGATTTTAATTTCAGGAAGGCAAATTTCAACACGCTATATGAAGATTTGGCTAATACCGATTGGCATTTTCTCGAGAACTATACGGAAGTAAACGCTGCCATTAATGGTCTAAATAATAAGCTAGAAGAATTATTCAAAAGTAGTGTTCCTAAGAAAATACCTTCTTCTAAATCCTACCCTGCCTGGTTTAATGGTCAAATTATAAAGAAAATAAAACATAAACAAAAAGCCTGGCAGAAATATAAAAGAACTGGCAAAAACGAAGATTTAAACAAGTTCAAATTACTGAGATCACAGATAAAAAACGAAATAAACAATTTGCAGGCAGCATATCTTCATAATATTGAATAATTTGAAAAAGTTGAGTTTTGGTAGTTTGAATATTTATTTAGCAGTGCGCTTATGAACACCTTGTATGAAAAAAATATTTTCTACATCAGCTAATAGTTAAAGTAAGGCATACACTACTACCATGTCAAAGAAAAAAAATTACTCTCCAAAAATAAGTCCAAAATCAATTTTCAAAATGCTCCCTGCAAACGGCAGTTTTCAATAAAAATATTATTTAATTCATTAACCATCAAACAAATTTTAAAAATATTTTACCGCTGAATAGGCCATCATAGTGGTATTCAAATATAATAAAAAAAATTGGGTCATCCCATTTAAAAAATATATATTCCTTCATCTACCACTTTAACGGATCGCCCTGTATAATTGGTAATAATTTTAAAAAATGTACTTTATGTCACAATTTAATTAAAATTTTGAACCATGCCTCTATCTCTAACGAAATAGGAGATACAGATTTCTTCTGTATCTCCGCACGCACGCACTATTGACCCACCCTGTATATAACTTACAAACTATCTCTCATTCAAAACATTCAATAAACATTCACTAAAACCTTCAGCAGCAAATTTTATCTAACTGCTGTTGTCTTTCGGGTGTCCACTGGCAGCCGTCTTGGAAAATGGCCGCCACGGCCGCCAGGGGGCAGTTGGCAGATGGCAGATGGCTCCACATCCAAAATTGTTCATATTACATAGGTCTACCTCTGTGCCAAATTTGGTGCTTTTATCAAAAAGTGCACAATAGGTTAGCTAATCCGCTGTACTACCGGGCCATGTCCAGTTAGTGCAAGGTTTAAATGAAAATGATTTCATTTAATTTTCTTTAATAACGTCTTGTTTACCGAGGTGTAGTGGGTCATAGAGTTGTTGGCCCGTATTTCTTTGCCGGTCCACTAAATGGACAAACTTACCTTAACTTTCTCCAAAACGATTTCCAAATGTACCTGCATGATTTGCCCCTGGATCTTACCAGAAGATTATGGTTTCAGCATGATGGTGCCCCTCCACATAATAGTCGAATAATTGTTAGGGAATATTTAAATGAAAAATTTGAAGGACGTTGGATTGGCAGAGGAGGTCCAGCGTCATGGCCTGCGAGGTCACCTGACTTAACGAAACCCGATTTTTTTCTTTGGGGTTTTGTTCACGATCGGGTGTACGAAGCTGAAGTCACTATAGTCTGTGCGGTACCTACACCCGGCAAATAGGGTAAAATGTAGCAAATTGGGTTAAAAGCAAAATACTCGGCACAGTTGTTGTGTAGGGTATTTTAAGTGATTTGACCCGCAGCACCTAAAATTTCACCCAATATGGGGGGAGGTTTACCTCCTTTTTTATAAAGGGGGTTAAAATTTTCCAAAATTCAATGTCAACTTATTAGATAAAGTTCGGTGTCATTTCCTAATAATTCATGGGTAAGCAACTTGAAAAAAATTATATTAGCCTTATGGTACGTATAATTTTGACCCTAAAGCCACCACCTTTATTTTAGGGGTAAAGTAGTCTCTCCTTAAAGTTAATCCTAAATTTGGTGTTAACCCAGACTAAACCTACTTACTCCCCATTTTCGAGGATGGAGAATCCAAATCCGTTGAGCTTTAACCGATCGATTCATCGATTCACTCCTAAATAGGTGAAAACCACCCATTTTCTAAATTCTGACTGAATAGTCGAGTGTGGCAGGTCGTTCGAACCGGGACTTCCCATACAGCTCAAAGGGAATGATCATCCGCCACCTTAGGAACACAGTACCACCCCTATCCAAGGGGTGGAAGCCACCCTTTCTTTAATTCTACCTGCATAGTTGAGTGAGGCGGATCATTCGAACTTGAATTTCGCGTACTGCTCAGTGGGAATAACCACCTGCCACTTTTGGAACACTCACCCCATACCCATGGGGTAGAAGCCACCCTCTTTAATAGGGCAAAATGTAGCAAATTGGGTTAAAAGCAAAAACTCGGTACAGTTCCTGCAAAAAAGGTGAACTATCTTGCACTCTTGCCTGCAAGAATTGCAAAGGAGAGTGCACTGAGTGCAGTAACATGAGGTAAGCTATTCGCTTAAAACGACAAACATAATAATTAAACTTGATTTTTCTTTGTTGTAGTACGAGATACCAATAAATTGATGCACCTAAAAAGTTGGCTCTATGCATATAAACTGCTGGAACTTTGAAAATTTTTAGTATACATTTGAAGTTAAATATCTCAGAAAATATGAAAGATATTTGAACGCGATTTGAAGCAGGGGCCTATTGCCCGGTTTTAGAGTAGATCGGTGTGTTTTGGTTTGTAGAAACTTTAATTTAAAAATACAGGGTGGAAAATAAAACAATGCAAAGTTTAACAAATTCCACCGCATCACCATTTCTTTCCAAACTATTTTTTTGTTTTTTTTTCTGAGTTTTAGAAGAAGCAGTGGCTCAATTGTAAAAAACAATTTTAGGGGTATTTGAATAAAAATCGTGGTTTTGAAGAAATTTGAGTTTAATAAAAAAACTTAACATTCTGATTTCATCATGTCGATTATTCGAAACATGCTTTTTCAATTTATTGTTAGTACAAAATTCTTATAATTTAGTAGTTAGTATGCCCCACCGTTAGGCAGAAGTAATACGCGTTAGAGGGGGGGACCAACAAACAACGAATTTTAATTTTATTAACTGTTATATCGTTGTTTTTATTTTTGCAGTATCGAAAGCATACTTTTTTCTCACTCTGTATAAAACAAGAAAAATTAAAAGAATTTTGTACTAACAATAAATTGAAAAAACATGTATCGAATAATCGCTATAGAAATACAGGGTGACGATATCCGATTGTGAAGTTTTTTGATTAAACTCAAATTTCTTTAAAACCACGACTTTTATTTATTTAAAAACCCCTAAAACTGTTTTTTACAATTGAGCCACTGCTTCTTCTAAAACCCAGAAAATAACAAAAAAATTGCTTAGAAAGAAATGGTGACGCAGTGAAGTTTGTTAAAATTTGCATTGTTTTATTTACCACCCTGTATTTTAGAATTAAAGTTCCTACAAACCAAAATACACCGATTTACTCTAAGACCGGACAATAGGCCCTCATATGCTTCAAATCCCGTTAAAATATCTTTCATATTGTCTAAGATATTTAACTTCAACACTAAAAATTTTCTTTATGCGTTTCAAAGTTCCAGCAGTTTAGTTTTACTTTTTGTACTCTATAATAGGGTATGCGCATATGCGAGATTTTAAAGCAAAATTGGTTATAAAAGATAGTTAATGTTATAAAAAAATGAATAACAATAAAATTTTATCAACAATGTACCCTATATTTATGTATTTGTTAATTAAAATACATATTATTTTTAAGTTTACGACCACTGGCCGAGAACAAACGATGAAATCCGAATCTCACCGTGACGTCAATTACTCGATTTTTCGACAGAACTTTACAGAATCTTTTATGTTACCCGTTGTGCAATATGTCATACTGTTTACGTGTAGATTCAATGTGCGATTTCAGTGTTAAATCTTAACATTTTTCACGGAAAAGTGAGTGGAACAGATTTTGTAAAAGCCCAGAGAAATAATTTGGCCAATGTTGCTCTCTTTGTTGCTGTACTACTTTTAAGTGGAAGGCGCCTTTTTCTACCAGTTTGACAATCAAAATACATGACCTTTTAAGTGTATGTAACTACCCATTAACTTAAACATCATATAGTTTTCTAAATCTTCCTCTAATTGAAAAAAAAAGTAAAATACATAACCTAAAATTGTATGATTTTAAAAAGGTACAAAATCGCACTTACGTTGAAATGATCCTCACATACCCCTTTAGTGTTTTCTGATATATCAGATTCACTCCTTCTCATGAGACGTATGTACCATGGTACGTAACCATAATTTTCGTTTTTTCTTTAATTTAGCGCTTGATTGTATATTGGTAATGAGACAAATCTTTTTTCTGGTGTTTTTTTATTTACCACTGGCACTGCGGTATTTAACAGTACCTACCTTGGATGCTTAATATCAATAATATCCTTGTTTTCCATTGTAAAATGCTGCATTAAACGCTATTTTAACAAACATTAAATAGAAATGCGAGTTTCTGACGTCACAACACCACAGCAGCCATTTGCATGACGTCACAGTAATTTTTGGAATAACCAATTTTTGTTAATTTTTTTTGGATAATGGGTAACATTTTAGCCGTTTTTTATTATTGCGATAGCCATTTAGTGAGTTACATAATTTCCAAAATTACATTTAATTCAAAAATCATGCACATACCTTATTATATTAGAACAGGTTTAATTACATATGAACTTATACAATTTTATTCTTAATCTTATGCCTTTAAATTAGTTTAACGGTAGGTTTTACGGTCCTGGCACAAGTTCTATTGAATTTGTTATGCTTAAATCAATAGAAATCGGCATTATTTTTGTTAGAATTGCCTCAATTCAAAACAAAAGGTATTTTGGCACTTAAAATCAAATATGGCGGCCGTAGAGCCCTTACGGTGTGTCCCATAAATTTGGCATATTTTTTTTCAGTCCTCACATTCCAATTAGTCGAAAATTACACCAATTTTTAAATATTAGGTTGTTATGGAATTTGTTGAAATGTTAACCTCTTAAAAAAGAAAAAGGGGTAAAAGTCCTAACTGAAGAGGTGAAATTTTAGGTGCTGCGGGTCAAATCAATTAAAAACACCTATTAAGCAACTATGCAAAGTTGCATGCTTTTAACCCAATTTGCTACGTTTGTTTATGGAACGCACGGACTACTACCAGGGACAATATGCAGGAAAAAATTAGAGAGGTTTTCCGTAGCATTGATCATCCTACACTAGAAGCAGTGAATTCATTTATAAAAAGAATTGACGAATAATTTTTATAATTGCAAGTTAAATGCTATCGCTATTGATTTGTTATACCTTAATAAATAATTTCTTAGTTCCTTGTTTGGTCCGACATTTTGAGTTTCTCTTATTTTTACATAATAATAATAAGGGGTGGAAAATATGTAAAAAGAGACTCTGAAAAGGACTAAATAATATAATACAGGGGGTGCCACTTAAAAAAACAAATTATGACACTTTAAAGTTTCCCAAAATTAATGTGTCACAGCAAGATGATGCCACACTACAAACAGACAGTCTTACCGCCAAAAGATACCACAGCCAGTTGTTTAGACACAGGCAAAGTTCCATCTTGATATCCCAAAAACCAAGTGCTCTGTGATTTTTTTTAAAAAGTGTCTGCAAACGCATTTTTTTTTTAGAAAAAATTAAATGATTTCTGAACGACTAAAGCGAATTGCAAAAACTAAACGGATTTATAAAGCCTAAAAAAGGGCAAATCCAAATATGTAAAGATATACATAGAGTGCCTTTAAAAAAAAGTAAGTTAAAGGCGGCTCTGCAAAAATGGTGAACTCCGTATAAGGCAAAATAATTTTACAAACTGCGTTTTGGTCTCCCGTTTGCAATGACATATGTTTCATTTCGGTAACATTAACGATGTAGGTACAATCGAGCTTTCCCACAAATGACTCACCCTGTATAGTGTATATGGTATCGCTATGGCTCCGTGTGTAAACGCAATAAGGCAACAACTTCCTAAACGATGTTGAGGCGAATGAACGTATTCGGTAAAAATGAATAAAACTTTGTGGCGTCTGTTCCTGTATACATGCGAATAAATATTCTTTTTCTAACTCACAATCGAAATGTTGTACTTTTCAACTGTCATTTTAGTGTGAAAAACGTCACTTTAACGCACCAGTGGACCAGTGCGAAACTTTTCACACTCAGTGCGAAAAGAACTGTCACTTTTCACACTCAGTGCGAAAAGAACTGTCACTTTTCGCACTGATATAAAGAGAAATTAATAACGAACAATCAAATCAAAATTTATTTCAATAACTTTTTTTTAATATTTGTACGTTCGTAGAGAAAAAATCTTGTATGATACTCGTGTGAAAATGCGTTTAAGGCACTTGTATGAGTTACACAACTCGGCTACGCCTCGTTGTGTAACTTTCATACGCGTGCCTTAAACATGCATTTTTCACACTCGTATCATAAATAGCTATTTTTACAATAAAAATATATATTTTCGAAATTATTACACGGATAGTAAATTTTATATTATACGAAACCTTGAGAAATAATAAGTAAATCAATTTTTTCTACCAGATTTAAATGAATTAAAATTCGATCCTTTTACAAACACAAACTAGAATGAGCAAACAATACTTTTAGCATTGCAATTAAAAATAAACTTGCAATCCAAGTTTATTTATATTTTATCCTAGATTCTACATTATAAACGTTTTAGAGTGGAATTTTAATTTACCGAAATTTGCAAGATTGCAAATTTTAATTCAGAAGTCACAGTACAGACTGGAATCATTGCAAAAAAATATATTTAAAAATTTGTTCGTATTAAAAATTGCATTTATTTCTATTTACATCATAATCCTCAACATTTTTAAAGAAATTTCATACTAATTAAAAACAATAAAATAAAAATATTTGTTAACAATAGGGTATGCGCATATGCGAGATTTTTAAGCAAAATTGGTTATAAAAGACAGTTGATGCTATAAAAAATGATTAACAATAAAATTTTATCAACAATGTACCCTATACAGGGTGTTTCATTTTTAAATGTCGTCCTTTAAGGAGGTGATAGAGCATCGAAAAATAAGTCGACCTGCCCAAAAAACCTATATCAAAAATGCATAATAACGAAGTTACAGGCCTTCAAACTTGGAATAAAAAAATCGTTTTTTGTCATAACTTCTAGACCATACGACCGATTTTAACCAAATTTTGCACAGGCAGTACTGAACTGCATACCTACAATCCTATAAGAATAACTCATGTCAAAAATCACCAGTGGCGTAGATACTGGGGTGACGCCCTCTATTTCTCACCCTATTTCCCACGCCACTGGATATATTTTTTTTTGGGCAGGTCGACTTATTTTTCGATGCTCTATCACCTCCTTAAAGGACGACATTTAAAAATGAAACACCCTGTATTTATGTATTTCTTAATTAAAATTCATATTATTTTTAAGTTTACGACTAGTGGCCGAGAACAAACGATGAAATCCGAATCTCACCGTGACGTCAATTACTCGATTTTTTGACAGAACTTTACAGAATCTTTTATGCTCGTCGTTTGCAATATGTCATACTGTTTACGTGTAGATTCAATGTGCGATTTCAGTGTTAAATATTAACATTTTTCACGGAAAAGTGAGTGGAACAGATTTTGTAAAGGCCCAGAGAGATAATTTGGCCAATGTTGCTCTCTTTGTTGCTGTACTACTTTTAAGTGGAAGGCGCCTTTTTCTACCAGTTTGACAATCAAAATCCATGATCTTTTAAATGTATGTAACTATCCATTCATTTAAACATCATATAGTTTTCTAAATCCTCCTCTAATTGAAAAAAAAGTAAGATACATAACCTAAAATTTTATGATTTTAAAAAGGTACAAAATCGCACTTACGCTGAAATGATCCTCACATACAACCCCTTTAATGTTTTCTGATATATCAGTTTCACTCCTTCTCATGGCACGTAACCATAATTTTGTTTTTTTTTCTTTAATTTAGCGCTTGATCGTATATTGGTAATGACACAAATTTTTTTTCTGGTGTTTTTTTATGAACGACTGGCACTGCGGTATTTAACAGTACCTTGGATGCTTAATATCAATAATATCCTTGTTTTCCATTGTAAAATGCTGCGTTAAACGCTATTTTAACAAGTTTTACACAACATCAAACATTAAATGGAAATGCGAGGTTCTGACGTCACAACGCCACAGCAGCCATTTGCATGACGTCACAGTCATTTTTGGAATAACCAATTTTTGTTATTTTTTTTTGGATAATGGGTAACATTTTAGCCGTTTTTTATTATTGCGATAGCCATTTAGTAAGTTAATTTACAAATTTACATTTAATTCAAAAATCATGCGCATACCTTATTGTCACAGAAAAATAAAAAAAATTTCTAATGCCTTTTTTTAAATTTTTTTTTATTTTTTTTATTTAACGTCGGGTTTATTTTCACTACTGAGCTTATCACCGATATTTTCATACGTACGTTAAAGGTAACAAACACAACCTAGCATAGGCTTCTGGAAGTGAACCAAACCCTAAACTTTCATCTCGAGGTGCTAAATCGTCGCCAGCCAAAACAGCTACCACTAGTTCTTTTCTTTCGTCGTGATACCATACTTGAATTTGTATTCTACCAGAAATACATCGTTCTTTAGCAAGTTGTTCCTGGAAATAAGTATTGTCTACATTAGTATTAGCAAATAAGATATTATTGGAGGCTTAATAGTACTTCCCCTAGGGTGGAAAACTCTGCCCTAATATGTGCAGAGAGTTTAACTTCAGAACCTAGTTTGGGGTCATATGGGGATCAGGAAAACATGAGGTGGACATCCCGGTTCGTGGGAGGAAGTCCGCCATATTGGATTTTATGTTAAATTGACGGGTTGCTGTAACGCCTAGTCTGATTTGAATGATTTTTTTTAGTTCGATTGCAAATTTTGATTAGAATAAAGTAGGTTACGTTAATTTTTACGTACCTCTAAGTAATACCCCCAAAAAATACAAAAAAGAGAATTAAAATTATTCTTTCCCGTTCATTGTCATTTCCACCCATTTTCTTGCACCGTAACAAAAAAACAGTTACAATAATATTTGTAGCCTATTGCTTTAGCTATAAGTTCGCATTTGAACAATTAAATTATCTTAAAGAATAAGAAAGTTATAGCTAGTTTAGTTCCGCGGTGGCACTCCAAGCGGTTACAATTTGAACAATGCACCTACTACTCAACGCCTGCGAGAATATGGTAAAATGGAAAAAGCTACTAAATCAGATTTACTTCATGTGCTAAATAAAAATAATTAGTATATTTCCTATTGGAAATCAATGGCAAATATTTTTGTTATTGATTCTATGGCGATTATTCGCAATATGCAAATAAAAGAAATTAAAACCTTTGGTTCTTGTTTCAAAATTTTATCTCTTACATTACAAATATTTGCAAAAATGCTTCACGTATTGATATTATTTTTGACAGTTATTTATCAAATTCGATTAAAAGTAATGAACGCAACGGAATATATCTCGGAATATATTATATGCCACAAAGTCCAATAGAGCTGGAATATATATTAGATATGAAACTGCAATACTTGTTTTTGGTCATCTTCAAAAAATAAATTAAACTTACAGGATGTTTTTAGAAATAGGTTTATACTTTATAGCTTGCAATGTTAATTTTAATATGTTAGTTAGTTCTTTTGTTAATTGTGCGAATGTGGCATTTCCTTGTTTATACAGTGTGTCCACAGATGGACGCATGAATAGGTGTAAATGACAAAAAATTTTCGAATTACTCTTCTGGATTTAGCCCCTGCTTCGTCTAAAACTAAAAAGTGAGAAATATGAGTGAAATCGTTCGTATATGGGGTGGGGTGTTCCAGCGACATATTTTTAAAAACGTACTAGAGTAAACTTCTTTAACTTTTGAAGATACAACAAAATCGTATTAAAAAAACTTGTTCTAAATAAAGATTTATGTTGGGTTGCAAAATTTAAGGAAAATCGGCCAACTTTAAAAAACATAAATTTTTTTATAAAGTTCATTAAACTACCCTCGAAACTACCTTTATTATGCATTCTTTTTTTTATTACTTTATTAACAATGTATCGGATTTTTGTTCTGTTATGGTTAACTACATACTTGATTTTTATTTATTTATTCAAATAAAAATTCCTGAAGAGGGGTTGGAACCTTTGGTGTAGACCTTACACCTGGAGTAGTTTTCCACACGCACCAAAACACTTTTGCACACACTCGACGCGCGCAAAAGTGTTTTGGTGTGTGTGGAAAACTACTCCAAGTGTAAGTCAAATAAAAATAACAAAATTGAGAAAAAATGACGAGTTCATCTAAACAGGCCAATCTTTTTGAAAATTTGTATTTAAGCATATCTTTTTATTCTGAACGAGTTTTCTTAATACCATTTTGTTGTATCTTCAAAAGTAAAGGTAGTTTATTCTAATGCATTTTTAAAAATATGTCGCTAGAACGAGCAATTTCACTCATATTTGGCACTTCTTAGTTCTAGACGAAGCAGGGGCTAAATCCAGAAGAGTAATGTCCAATTCGAAATTTTTTTACAGCTATTCATGCGTCAGTCAAGTAAGAGTGAATCGGAAATGGTTAAGAATAATTTGGAGGAAAATTTGAACCTATTAACACTGGAAGAAACTGATCACAAAATTATTCCACATAGGTATTGTGAATTCTAATCTAATGATAATCGTGCGGTAACTTTATCCTCCGACACTGACGTTTTTATTCTCCTTTTGTATTAATTTTCCTCATTTCCACTAAAAAAGGGAATATGGTTTCGGACTTGGATGAGGGACAATCTAAGACCTATTCATAAAATTTTTGAATATCATAGCCAGGAACTGTGCGATGTTCTTCCAGGTGCTCACATTCGAACTGGATGTGATTACACTAGTAAAATTGGTTCTAAAAAGCAAATACTAAAAATATATCCTATAATATTTCTAAAAAATTTTGGTGTGGACAGCTTAGAATCTTGTATAAATCGCGCAGAGGAGTTTTTAGTGCAAACTATAAAACCTGGATCTTCATGTAAATCTGTCCTGAATTTATTTTAATACGAAAAATTTTATCAATGAAAATTTTCCACCAACATCGTTTTCTTGTTTGGAACATATTAAAAGGGCATATTATTATACTCATTTATATCTAAATTGTTTCAAGGGTATACATTTTGCTCCATTAATTGGCGTTAATTTTGGGTATAAATTAGATGATGAGGAGGAATTTTTAAGGCCTACAAACTTTTTGCACGCTACTCCTGATAAGTTTTTAATAACTTGCTCATGCAAAACGTCGTGCGTAAAAAAAATTTTACTTGTAAAAAAATGAAGTGTGTATTCAACAAGTTTTGCCAAAAAGTTTAAATAAAGAGTTGATTTCATTATATTTTATAAACACCACAGGTTGTCTGGCGCAGGGACGCTCAGGGGTAACAACGACATTCAGATTGTAGCCGCCTGGAGTGTCGGCTCGGGACTAAAATGGCCGTATCTTTCTTACTCTTTAAGAATATTTAATTTTTTAAACGCATATTTGTAGCTAAAACAATAGCCTACAAATATTGTTTCAAGTCTTTTTTTTGTTAAGGTGCAAGAAAATGGGTGGAAACGACAATGAACGGGAAATAATAATTTTAATTCCCTTTTTTGTATTTTTTGGGAGTATCACTTAGAGTTTCGTAAAAAATTAATGTAACATTTTTTGTTCTAAACAAAATTTGCAATCTCACTAAAAAAAAATCGTTCAAATCATACCAGGCGTTACGGAGATACAGCGACCCGTCAATTTAACATAAAATCCAATATGGCGGACTTCCTCCCACGAACCGGGATGTCCACCTCATATTTTTCTGATCCCCATATGACCCCAAACTAGGTTCTGAAGTCAAACTCTCTGTACATATTAGGGCAGAGTTTTCCACCGTAGGGGATGCACTATAAGACTTTTATCCAATAAAAGAATATCGTTTGTGAAAAATTTCGAGAATATCTCACTAGATTTCTTTAGTATTTTGCCTATATCATATCTTGCAAGCAAAGAAAAATGTTTTAAAAGAAATTAATCATTCATATACAATTTTTGTATGAATGTCTTGACATTCCTTCTAATTTAAATACCTACGTAAGTTGTAAAATATCCATATTTACTAGATCTATACTAACTGTATTTTAAAGTCAAATAATTTTCTCGTTGCCTGCAAATATCACGGGAAAAGCGGCCTTTAAATTGTCTGCAATCACTCCCCACTTCTCGCAGGGTTTTTGTGACTGGTCTGTATGTTCCATAATCATATGTCGTAACGGACCCCAGGATGGATGGCTGATAAATTTTGAATTTGGGATTATGCCTATGAAATATTTATTTAAAAATATGCCTGATACAATTTCGTAATGTTTGGCAGCGTTGTTCGAGCACAGTAGGCCGTGGAATGATTACAAAAATAATTGGTTTTTAAATATTTTTCGACCATATGCAAGGCCAGAAAATGGAAAAAAATATATTTTTCGATCGAGGAAGCTTTGAAACATATGCCATTCGATGAAGAACTAAATTTTAAGCAAAAATTGTTCTTATTCGAAAAAGTCAGATCTGCAGTAGTTTTTGAGATATTTTATTTTTAGTGTCTAATTTTTTAGTATTGTATTTTTTATTTTTGCGTCACTGTAACTATTATAATATTGGTTTCCACATGTAGGTTCTTGGTAATTCTTTTATCTACTATAAGAGAATTATTTACTGGTGGTAATTTTTTTCCGATTTTACCGGAATATATTTAGAATTGAGAAATTTAAATGAAAAAACAACAAATAAGGTACCTACTTAATTTTATTTTTGAATACATCTTGACAACAATATGTATATACGGTAGATGCTAGAAATTACTTTCATTTGTTTGAATACACATATCAAAGCAATGTAACAATTCCTTGTTACATGTATGAATATCTTGACATTCTTTCTAATTTAAATACTTACGTAAGCTTTAAAATATACGTGCTTCCTAGATCTATACCAGCTGTATTTTATCAAATAAATTTCTCGTTACCTGCAAATATCACGAAAAAAACGGCCTTTAAATTATCTGCAATCACCCCCGCATCTCGCAGGGTTTTTGTGACTGTATGTTCCATAATCATATGTCGTAACGGACCCCAGGATGGATGGCTGTCTTGAATGTATGGGTTAATTTTTTTGTATACATGTTACGAAGTTAAATTTTGAATTTGGGATTTTGCTATGAAATATTTATACCTGATACGATTTCGTAATTTTTGACAGCGTTGTTAGAACGTAGTAGGCCGTGGAATGATTATAAAAATAATTGGTTACAGCAAGGTAGATCTTTTCAAGTACAACTTAATAAAAGAAAATTTTGGAAATCGATCAACGTAGCCCAAAATGCAAGAGTGGGGTTACTCATAGCAAAACACACTATTATACTGTATATGTATAAATGTGCACAGAGATAAACTTGTTTTTTAACATATTGTTGCCCATTTTATTAGTATTATCATCTCGAACATTCCGAAAATATCAATAAGAAAGTGAACCAAGAGCCCCGGTGACCAAACTAGTGTGTGACCATAGTATAAAAGGAGAATGGTATGTCAGGTTGCCGTCCAATTTGTGTATCTACTGTGCATTACGTCACTTAGTTTAAAAAACGTCGAAAGTCAGATGTAATTTCGAACGTTTAATTTTTATTTTAATATTTTTAAAGTGTTAACGAATAGCAACATGCCTGCTTGTACTGTGAGTATAATCTGTCTCACCAACAGATGCAAATAGACCCCGCCCCATTAATTTAAGGGCACGTTAAGTGAGCGGTCTGCCCGGTCAGATTCGTTCAGCGAAAAGTCGGACTGTACCACGTGATCGATCATCTGTTTGGGCGAGGTGGTCAGGTCTTGAAACGCGTTTTTGGTGGTCAGAATCGTTCAGTAAGCGGTCAGTCATGTCTATGCGGTTAATTGTCTTTGACAGTCGGAGTAAAAGTGAATAACTAGGTGCCTTGTTATTAATTATTATTAAATACGGAAAATCAAAGGCAAAAAGTTCGAATAAACTCACTCATCAGGTGTAGTTTATAAGACTTTCTTATTGGTGTGGTAGCATGAACCGTGAATAGTCACACTGTGTGTAGCTCCTAAACATTTTTGGTTTTCGGTGGTTTTTAATAGTTTATTTCGAGTAAAAATTTTACAGTTTGTTAATGAGAAGTAGTGCTACTGGTCTGCAGTTAAATAGCAAAAAAAAGAAGAAGGATTGTGTGAGAAATTGCATTATTAATATATTATTGACTACCGAGTCTCTTAAGATGCTATATCAGTAAATTCTAGTCTTACCTGTGTATTAAATATGCCACCAACAAGACAGAATCAGGCGCAAGTTGAAACTGCAATTAGTGAAGATTTAATCACAAAAATTTGTAAACAACAAACGGAAATGATAGCTAAAAAAATTGAGGAAAAATTTTCCAAAATAGAGCAATCTATGAAAGTATTGGTTAGTGAAGTTAAAACTAATACTCAAAAAATTGAACTCTTACAACAAAAAATTGATGAACTGGAGCAATCTAATAGGCTGAATAAATTAATAATTTATGGTATGCAAGAAAATGTAAATGAAAATTCAGAATTAATTGAAGACAATTTAATTCGCTCATTTAAAAATAAGCTAAATGTATCCATTTTGTCCTCTGACATTGAAAAATGTCATAGAATTGGGCAATATTATGAAGAGAAGACACGGCCCATCGTAGTAAGATTTTTATCGTGCAAAACTAAATTTAACATCTATAATAAGAAATTACTGAAAAAAACTGGGTTTGTTATAAAGGAAGACTTAACCAAAGGTAATGTCCAATTGATGAAAAATGCTGTAGCTAAATATGGAATTTCAAATGTTTGGAGTCAAAATGGAAGAATATATACTCTGCAGAATAATGTAAAACATATGTTAAGAAATGCTGAAAATTTATGAATATAATTTTTAATTATGTTTATCGATATGGTAGGACTATCACTTTTTTTTTGTTCCTTTTTTGTATCTATTAGATTATCTACTTATTTCATTTTCGTTCCTATTCGATAAATTCAATTACCATCTTTTTGTAGAAACTTTAAAAATTGCTTCTTTTTATGTTAATTGATTTTTTACTTTAGTATTTTATTTTTTTCATTTATTTCTGCCGTGAAACTTATTTTTTGCAATTTAAACCTGTACAATATGCAATATTTTATAATGATACATAAATTCTGTTCATATTTTGCTATAAACTGTTTTTTTTTGTTTTTTTTTTCAGTTTATTTAAACTTCGTTTTCTCGGAGCTAACACATTGACTGTTTTAGTTATATTTTTTTTTATTTTTTAGTTTTTGTTGGTTTGTATTAGAATCACATTACACATTTTTATATTTTATTTCACTATACACATATTGATATTAATCCCTTTATTACACAATGCAAAATGATCATAGTTGTTTAAAAGTTTATCACTTAAACGTTCGTTCACTAACTGCCCACTTTATAGAATTTTCAGATTATGTATCGTCCAATGAGTATGATGTGATAGCAGTTAGTGAAACTTGGCTGAACCAAAATATTTTAAATGAATCTGTGAAAATTTATGGTTTTAACTTTGTAAGAAGAGACAGGAATACTGGTGAGAGAGGGGGAGGGGTAGAAATTTACTTAAAAGATGGTTTACGCTTTGAATTATTAGAAAATAGTGATAATTTTGAGGGCGTGTGGGTTTGCATTAAATATAACAAATTAAACATTGCTGTGGGTTGTGTTTATAGAGCTCCTAACCTTAACATCAATAATTTTTTGGTAGATTTTGAAAATACTTTGATCGACGTTCTACCTAAAATAGACGAAATAATTTGCCTTGGTGACTTTAATTTGGACCTGTTGAATTTAAATAATATCACAACAAAATTCCTTACTATTTTAGACAGTGCTAGTTTAATACAAATTATTAATGAACCTACAAGAATTACGTTAAATTGCCTTCTCATTAATTGATTATATTATAGTAGGTGAAAAATGTAAATTTTCTAAATGCGGTACTTTGTCTGTAAATAATGTTTCTGATCACGAATTAGTGTATGCATTTTTAAGCTATAACAGTGAGGGTAATACAGCTGCACCAACGACATACAGGGACATCAAAAATATTAATTTGGAATTACTTTATGAGCATGTGCAATCCATTCCTTGGAGAAATATTTATGACATTAACAACATAGATGACAAAATTACATTTTTGAATCAAAATATTAAAATATTAATGGATATACACGCACCCCTAAGGACATGTACTTTTAAAAGGCAGAACAAACATTGGATTACTGAAAATGTTAAGTTACTAATTTCACTTAAAGATAAAGCTCTTGCAAAATTTAAGAGAACGAAAAACCCTGTTCATTGGGAAGAATACAAAGATATTAAGAACTTTACAACCAACTCAATTAGAAGAGAGAAAAAGCCTATTTACAAAATTTTTTAAATACAGATAAAAAATCTGTTTGGAAATCACTAAATAACTTGGGTATTAATACTAAAACAAAAAATAAAAATGTTCCTGGAAATCTTTCTGATGTAAACGCTATAAATCAATATTTTTTAAATTCAGTACCTCATACTCCACCTAGTGACAACATTTTAACCTATTATAGAAATGTGAAGGAGTCTCTAAATTCAACTCTTACTTTTAAAACGGTCACTGATGTAGAAATTGGTAAATTGTTATTTTCGATAAAAACTAGTGCAGCGGGTGAGGATGGTATTCACATTAATTTTATTTTAGCTTGCTGTCCTTTCATTTTGGAATTTATATGTCATATTATAAACTTTTGTATTCGTAATTCGGTATCTCCTACTGATTGGAAAAAGGCACACATAATTCCACTTCCTAAAACAAATTTACCCCTAAATTATAACGATTTAAGACCCATTAGTATTTTACCTGTAATGTCAAAAATATTAGAATATGTCATTAAATCACAGCTATTGAACATCTTGACAATAATGAAATTTTGCCAGACACTCAGTCTGGATTTAGGAAAGGTCATAGTTGTGCTACTGCCCTCTTAAATGTCACGGACCATATCTTAGCTGCTACTGATGCTGGAAAATGTACTGTGTTGGTGCTTCTAGATTACTCTAAGGCATTTGATACTCTGGATCACAGTGTTTTATTAAGAATACTAGAATACATTGGTTTAGATGACACATCACTACTATTTTTTAAAAATTATTTGAATGCTCGAAAACAAAAAGTCGTGCTGGGTGGCCAGTCTTCTGATTTTGCAGATGTGTCAAGGGGAGTTCCGCAGGGCTCAGTACTGGGACCCATATTATATACAGTTTATACGTCATCACTACCTAGTTCCGTAAAACAATGTAATTTACAAATGTATGCGGATGACACGCAGGTATTGTATTCTTTTTTCCCTAGTGAAATTCAAAATAGCTGTAACATTGTAAATTCGGACTTCTTTAGAGCATTCCTTACACTTAAATCCTGCGAAATGTATTGCTATGTTTTTTGGTAGAGCCGTTGATAGAAATAAATTATCTCCAATTGTGCAGTTATCGATAAATGGTACTCGATTACCGCTTAAAAATGAAGCAAAAGATTTAGGCTTAATCATTGATACTACTCTTAGATTTGACAAACACATCTCCTGTTGTATTAAAAGAGCTATGTCTAAATTAAAAATACTGTATAATGTTCGTCATATTTTAAATACAGGTTTAAGAATTTTGCTGTGTGATACTCTTATTTTATCAAACTTCAACTATTGTGACACTGTATATGGCCCCTGTCTTGTCTTACTGCCGCTACTGTAATGCGCATCCAAAAATTCAAAATTGCTGTTTAAGATTCATTTACGGAATTAGAGGACGTCACCCAGTAAGTCACAAACTAGTGGATAGTAAATGGTTGAACATGAAACAGACGAGTACTTCATCGTGGCACTTTGTATCATAAAGTCATTGTTTCTAAAAGTCCAAGTTATTTGTATAGAAAAATTACATTTCGCACAGACGTCTATAATTTAAATTTAAGATATAAAGGAATATTAACTCCACCTATTCATAAGACAGCTCTTTATGAACGATCTTTTACGTTTTGTATATGTAAACTATATAACCCACTCCCTCCTCATCTAATGTCCTGCACTATACTCTCTTTTGCCAAACATTTAAAAAAATATCCTCTCGTATAGTCACAGCTTGCGGATTATATTGTATGTGAATGAAGGATTTCTATCTTTTGTGTATTTATATTTATGTACGTGTATGTGTAATGCACAAGCTTAACAGTGTGTATATTACAAAGAAGTAAACATTATATTGCACCATGCGGGTTGAGTGTAAGACCAGCTGACTTTGGCAGTTCCGTCCATTTCAGCTGAACTCCGCCCTTTCACTAATCTAGTTTTCTATTTGTCACAATTGTATAAGTTGATTTATTTTTTAATAAAGTGTATTATTTTTTATTTTTTTTTTCCGTTTCCGGAAGAAAGTGCTGGACAGTCTCCCTGTGGCCTCCGACACCACACAGAGAGCGCGCCAGCGAATAATCTACAGCAACTCCCCACATCCCGCAGGGTTAGTCACTGTAGATTCCAGACTCGTGTGCTCTAAGTAGACGAAGGGATCCCAGGATGACCGCTTTCTGCATTTGACCAGCCAACCATTATGCCGATGTTTGGCAGGCAGGCATGGTCTTCAATGCGGAGAGCAGGGTGGGCTTTATACCTCCGAGTACACCGATTATCAGGACGACCATTTTGACAGAGTAGCCTGGGTATAGCACTTGGAGCTCGTACCAGAGATCTCTGTAATTAGTCCGTTTCTCCTCCTCCAACCATTATGCCGATGTTTGGCAGGCAGGCATGGTCTTCAATGCGGAGAGCAGGGTGGGCTTTATACCTCCGAGTACACCGATTATCAGGACGACCATTTTGACAGAGTAGCCTGGGTATAGCACTTGGAGCTCGTACCAGAGATCTCTGTAATTAGTCCGTTTCTCCTCCTCCTTCAAGGCGATGTTTGTCTCAGCAGGTGCTGAGAACTCGATGACATACATCACCTTGGTCTGATGGTCGAGGAGGACTATGTCAGGCTTATTGGCGTGAATTCGCCTGACGGTCGGGAACGAGTAGTTCCAGTAAATCCGGCATTTCTCGTTCTCGACAACGGACTCGATATCTCCGGGGATGTAAGGCAGCACTGGTGTTTGGTCTACCTGGTACGAGTGCCGTAGATGGTAGTATAGCACTCGTAAAGCCGCGTTATGTCGTTGGATGTAGACCGAAGTCGCATAAATCGGGCATGCAGATAATAAATGCATGAGCGACTCCGGCGCCTGACGGCAGGTCCTGCAGTTGATATCAGGTACCTCTACACCCATCACGCGACTGCGATAGACCAATGTGTTAATAACACCGTCTTGGCAGGCCACAATGTATCCCTCGGTCTCCGACTTCAGCCCCGCTGACCTTAAAAATGCGAAGGTCAGCTCTGTCGATAAACCCAGTGCTTCTATGTTGTTATAGAAAACACCGTGCAGGGGTTTATCGACGTGCTGCCTGAACAGATTTCTCTGTTCGGCAGCTTTGATGTGGGCTGTCAGACGATTAGGCGGAAGCTCAGTGACTGAGTCACCTCGCCGGCCTTCTCGCCTGTAGTCGAACACGAGACCGAGTTCATCTGCGGCCCTCTGTGCTGCCCTAAACAATAAAGCGCCAACTCCCACATCTTCATGATCTCTCACTAACTGTAGGAGTGGGTCCGAGCTCCTGATGACATTACATGCCATACTCAGTGCCACTCTGCCATGCATGCACTCCAGACTCAAGAGTCCTCGGCCCCCCCGTTGACGTGGGAGATATACACGAGGAACGGACGATCTAGGATGAATACTCCTATGAATATTCATCATCTTGCGGGTATTCCTGTCCAATTGACGCAGCTCATCTACTCCCCATTTGACTACGCCAAAGGAGTAGAGCAGAATCGGAAAGGCAAGCATATTAGTGGCAGACACCTTGTTCTTCCCCGAAAGTTCTGATGACCAGATCTTTCGGAGTCGGTGTCTGTACTTGCCACGGAGAGAATCCTTTATTTGGTTCACATCCTGGATGTGGCGTTGTTCCACACCCAGGTATGTGTAGGTCTCTCCGGCATCCAAATGTCGTAGGATGCTTCCGTCTGCGAGCTGCGCATCTTCGTGGAATTCCCCGCATCGTCCTCTCTTGAGGTGGGCGACTGCGCATTTGTCCAACCCAAACTCCATTCCAATTGCCCGCGTGTATTCCTCGACCACCCTGGGAACATTTTGAAGTTCTCGCTCTCCGGAGGTATAGAGTTTAAGGTCATCCATATAAAATAGATGGGTGACCTTATGCCTCCGGTTGCTGGGTGGCCCACACTGATACCCGCGGGTTTGGCGGAGTCCAACAGATAGCGGCAGCAGTGAGATGCAGAAGAGGAGCGGACTCAAAGAGTCACCCTGAAACACTCCTCTCTTAAATGTCACCAACTCTGTCGAAATTCGCTCGGCACCGGATGTTATGGTGAAGCGAGTTCTCCAAAGCGGCAACAGTTGTTCGATGCATCTCACTAGTGGTGCTGGTACCGCAAGACATCCGAGCAAGTGTAACAAAAGCTCGTGGGATGTTGTATCAAATGCCTTGCGATAATCAATCCAGGCCATTGACAGATTCCGCTTGTACTGCACAGAATCCTGTGTAATACAGCGGTCTATCAGCAGGTTTTCCTTGCAACCTGCCAGGCCCTTCTTGGCACCACGCTGTTCGTTTATCTGTTGGTAGACCGGATCAACAGACCTCAACATCCTGGTATACAAGATACGAGTAAATAACTTGTAGCAGGAGTTGAGGCAGCTAATCGGCCTATAATTTTTTGGGTCAGACAGATCCCCCTTTTTGGGAATTAGCACAGTTCGCCCCTCGACAAACCAGTCCGGAATTTGCTGCCCCTCGTTCAACCATGAGTTGAAAACTCGGGCCAGATGGCGGTGAGTGGAAGGAAACTTCTTCCACCACCAGTTGTTTATACCATCTGGACCCGGGGCAGCGAAGTTCTTGGTTCCAACAAGTGCTTGTTGAACCTCTTCCGTACTGATTGCCGGGCACACTTCGTCTGGCTCTTCTAAGACTCTACGACAGAGAGCCTCGAAGTGTGCTATAGCTGGAGTGTCATTATCGAATGGACTCGCGACTTCGTAGATTCCTTTCCAGAAGGCTTCGACATTATCAACAGTTGGCGGATTTTCGACAACACGCTGTGGCTCTTGGAACAGGCGAGACGGGTTTGTTTGAAACAATTTGTTTTGTTCCAAACTCCGCATTCGCCTGACCAAAGTTTTTTTAATAGCCATAAGCGCTCGAATCCTATCTAGAGAGTGCTGCTTGATGGTCTGCAGCACTGTGCGATTTAGAGTGTGGTGTTGGCGTCTCAGTCCGGCTGCCACTCGCCGGACCTTCGGTGTAAATGGTCTACCTGCGACTATATAATCCACCACACTCTGGATTCGAGAAGCGTGTTGCCTTGCTGATCGAATTTTCGCTTCGATCTTCTGTACGCGCCGCTTAGCTTTCTCGACCCTATCAACTGCGCTTGCCAGGCGCTGTTGTGGGACGAGTTGCTTTGCGGCAGCGTACACCGCGCTGTTGATCTGCCAGATGTTGGCATCTTCTGGAAGCTCCTCACTGATCAACGAATCCATTCGTGCCAGGTCTTGTGGCTTTGGGTTAACCCTGGTGTTAAGGTTAACCCTCGTCCTTAAAGCGACGTCGGTGTACTCAAGCGGAAGTTCCTCGTCAGCTGGAATTTGCCGCGGTGGAAGTGCGGCTGGTACTTCCTCACGCCGACGAGGTGCCCTTACGTAACCTGTTCGGCGCAAAAAGGATACTTGGTCTCTCAGATGTTGCTGAGAGAAGGCGCGATACTCCGGGTGCATATCGCACCACAACTGGTGTAATCGCGCCATGTATCCCCTGCGCCCAGGTTCGCTGCTCTCATAGCAGTTAAGCAGGTCATCCCTTAATCCCTCCGTCCACCTAAAGCGTCCATGTGCAATAGCAAGTTCGTCATTAATGAGACCGTCCGGTAAGGCCCCTCCCACCTGTCTCTGACCCCCATCCAAGTGTATTATTATTATTTTTTTATTTATTTATTTTTTTTCCGTTTCCGGAAGAAAGTGCTGGACAGTCTCCCTGTGGCCTCCGACACCACACAGAGAGAGCGCTAGCGAATAATCTACAGCAACTCCCCACATCCCGCAGGGTTAGTCACTGTAGATTCCAGACTCGTGTGCCCTAAGTAGACGAAGGGATCCCAGGATGACCGCTTTCTGCATTTGACCAGCCAACCATTCTGCCGATGTTTGGCAGGCAGGCATGGTCTTCAATGCGGAGAGCAGCGTGGGCTTCATACCTCCGAGTACACCGATTATCAGGACGACCATTTTGACAGAGTAGCCTGGGTATAGCACTTGGAGCTCGTACCGGAGATCTCTGTATTTAGTCCGTTTCTCCTCCTCCTTCAAGGCGATGTTTGTCTCAGCAGGTGCTGAGAACTCGATGACATACATCACCTTGGTCTGATGGTCGAGGAGGACTATGTCAGGCTTATTGGCGTGAATTCGCCTGACGGTCGGGAACGAGTAGTTCCAGTAAATCCGGCATTTCTCGTTCTCGACAACGGACTCGATATCTCTGGGGACGTAAGGCAGCACTGGTGTTTGGTCTATCTGGTACGAGTGCCGTAGATGGTAGTATAGCACTCGTAAAGCCGCGTTATGTCGTTGGATGTAGACCGAAGTCGCATAAATCGGGCATGCAGATAATAAATGCATGAGCGACTCCGGCGCCTGACGGCAGGTCCTGCAGTTGATATCAGGTACCTCTACACCCATCACGCGACTGCGATAGACCAATGTGTTAATAACACCATCTTGGCAGGCCACAATGTATCCCTCGGTCTCCGACTTCAGCCCCGCCTACCTTAAAAATGCGAAGGTCAGCTCTGTCGATAAACCCAGTGCTTCTATGTTGTTATAGAAAACACCGTGCAGGGGTTTATCGACGTGCTGCCTGAACAGATTTCTCTGTTCGGCGGCTTTGATGTGGGCTGTCAGACGATTAGGCGGAAGCTCAGTGACTGAGTCACCTCGCCGGCCTTCTCGTCTGTAGTCGAACACGAGACCGAGTTCATCTGCGGCCCTCTGTGCTGCCCTAAACAATAAAGCGCCAACTCCCACAGTTTCATGATCTCTCACTAACTGTAGGAGTGGGTCCGAGCTCCTGATGACATTACATGCCATACTCAGTGCCACTCTGCCATGCATGCACTCCAGACTCAAGAGTCCTCGCCCCCCCCGTTGACGTGGGAGGTACACACGAGGAACGGACGATCTAGGATGAATACTCCTATGAATATTCATCATCTTGCGGGTATTCCTGTCCAATTGACGCAGCTCATCTACTCCCCATTTGACTACGCCAAAGGAGTAGAGCAGAATCGGAACGGCAAGCATATTAGTGGCAGACACCTTGTTCTTCCCCGAAAGTTCTGATGACCAGATCTTTCGGAGTCGGTGTCTGTACTTGCCACGGAGAGAATCCTTTATTATTATTATTATTATTATTATTATTACTTTGATTATGGAAGTGTAATTTGTGAATACCAAAATAAATAATTGCAAATACCTTAGTATTTTCATGTTCTTAAGTATTTTATTAGAATAATTAACGTTTTGAAAGATTTGTAGCTGTTCAACAAAA
This sequence comes from Rhagium mordax, assembly GCA_963680705.1. NCBI lineage: Eukaryota > Metazoa > Arthropoda > Insecta > Coleoptera > Cerambycidae > Rhagium > Rhagium mordax. The sequence goes on along the minus strand of OY796656.1, from coordinate 67,968,793 downwards.
TTATTATAATAATAATTTGGCCTCAACATGGAGAAAACTAAAGGGCCCCTCACAAAATATAGGTAAAAATGGCTCTCGGTGAATTTTTGCTAAAATGTTAGTATGTTGTAGATTTTGATTTCCTGATCAGAACTGTCGAGGTCCCAACTCAATACTGTGACTAGTTCTTGAGGTACAGAGTAAAGATATAAAGTGGTTATTTTTATAAAAAATATTTAAGGATTCGATTGCAATTTTTTGCATGAATATTATTTCTTTAACTTCAAATAATATATTGTGACAAATATGTGTTTGTATACAGGGCGAGACACAAATAAAATAGAGTAATTTTTAAAAATCGATTTTTTTCTGCTCAAACCACAAAATATTACAAAAATCTATTAGGAATTAAATATAATTTTTTGATATTACCGAAAGCCCTATTTTGTATTTCATACAGGACGAGTCAAAAGTATGGCATCGCAAATGACCCATTCTAATGGGACTTCCTGTATATTATCATATTAAGTTGGGCAAACCAGGTGTGTCTCTGGATGAAGTACCGCACTCTTGTAAACTGTCTTATTTTTGATTTGCCGAGAAAAAGTTATTCTTTATAAAAAGTTTTCCTTGTCATAGGAAGTCATAAGCAGTCGTCAAACTTAAGATAAATTATACAGGGTATTCTAAAAATTTGAAAATTTATGGACTTTTAAGTGAATTGCTTTTTTACATCTTTATTGAACATTTTATTTAGCAAAGTGTTTCCAATTATTTAAAAAACTTAATTTCAAAAAAATTACATTGCATTTAACTAAGTTGAGAACTATTCTATATGTAGACCTCCAAAAAGTACACATTTTTCTAAGCTTTTTCTAAATTCTTCGTATGCATTGGAGGTCACATCTTCATTTGTGGTTGCAAGAGCTTCAACAATTTTTTGCTTTAATAAATCTACGTCGTCTTCGAAATCGTTGCGGCCGAAATGCTCGAACTCAAACTCGAATTGTAGAATGTGCTGGCCGTCTTGTTGAAAAATTATTCTTCTACGTTTTAAATTTTCATTGTCCAATTTCCAAAACAAAATTATTTAAAAGTTCTAAATAAGTATCTTGGTTCAAAATTCTATCAATAAAATAAGGACCGTTTATTCTATGATGCAATATGTCGTTTTTAAACTTTCGACTGTTAGTGGTAAATCGGAAAGTAGGATTTTCCTGAGCCCAGTACCTACAATTTTGAGAGGAAACTATCCCATGGCTCATTAGTCTTAAAAGTAGATTCGTCCACGAATAAAATGTTTCGATAAAATGATCTAACTGCTAAAATTTTCTCACCCATAGTTAAACAAAAGTCCAAACGACGAGAATCATCTCCAACTTGAAGTTTGTGAATTAATTTAGGTTTGAATGCATGAAATTCGTTGCTGACTAAAATCTTCTGAATATGAGATTTACTAATACCTAAATTTAACGACCATCTTGGGTGTTCTTCTACAATCTACAGAGTCTAAAATTACACCGGTAGCAGCGTCATCTTCATTTAATTGTTTTTGTTTTTTTTTACATTTTATACTTCCCCGGTGGTATCAAATTTATAAATTAATTTACACACTGTGAATCACTGTAACATCTGGATACTTCTCATTGAAAACTTTTATTGCGTATTTATAAAAAACATTTCCGATTCCATAGCATTTGATCAAGTAAATTCGTTGTTCCAAGGTTAAGGCGCTTTTGCAAATTGTGCCAGTTGGCTTATGCATGCAAATTTGCACAAATGTACTGAGTCGCTGTACATCTGTTTAGATGCTCATGTAATTTGCGAAACTTGTGCATGCAAATTTGCACAAATGAACGTCATTGTATTCATTTAACGTTCAGTCTACCTTACACATTTAGTATATCAAGAGTGTTGATTTTTGACAAAAAAAATGGAAAATATTGATGAGGAATTACTTTTTGCTACAGCTGTGATTTGTGTTATATCAGACGTGCGACTGTCAGCTACGTTGAGATTTTGACGGAGAAGTTACGAGGATCTGAAATTTTTCACATGTATTTCCACACCAGCACGACGGGCAATCGGTAATAACAACAAATTACGCTGAACAAACTCTGTATTTAAGCTTTTCTTCATAATTGGAAACACTTTGTTAAATAAAATTTTCAATAACGACGTAAGAAATGTTTGCTTAAAGTCGATTTAATATATTCTAATTTTTAGAATTAAGTGACTGGCTGCATATCGAAATACTAATGCCATAAAGCAATTTTAGAATACCCTGTAAAATTATCTCAAGTTTGACGGCTGCTTATGGCTTCCTAAGACAAGCAAAACTTTTTACAAAGAATGATATTTTCTCGGCAAATCAAAAATAAAATAGTTTACAAGAGTGCATTACCTGATCCTGGGACCCACTTATTTTTCTCTTTAGATAATAGACTATTCTTAAATTCCAAACACTTTATAATTTTTTAATCAGTAATACCGTTTAGAAAAAAAAACATGATGTTCTAATTCTAACCCTAATTTTCTCTTATTTGATTTAGTTTCTTCCTTATGCAAAACTTAAATGGATAAACAGCTTTAACAGTTGAATAAACTGCATATAACCATAAATTAAAAGAGAATTAAAATTGAGATCGAATTACATCGACTAATTTAAAAATAATGACGGTTCGAGTTTCGTGATTATTTATAGAGTTGTTCAGGATTCCCTAACTTTTATAATATTTTAGTTTTTTTTTTATTTATATTTAATTATTATTATTGTTTAAATATATATACAATCTCTCCTACCATGAAATAGGTTCTAATTATTCGTTATTTTTTTTGTTATTCTTTTTAACGCGTTGTCTTTTTTACTCGGTTTCGCAAAAACCTACCACTTGGCTGTGTGGAAGAGCGAAGTGGGATTCAACAGTTTAATTTTGAACACTCGGAGCTACACATATAGTTCGCTCATATTTTCTCTCTCTTTATAAAATACTTCTCGGGGTGAAAAGTGCATATTTTCATACCTAAAACATTAAATAAAGTGTGTTCGGCCTAGGCAAAGAAATTTCATACAGTCCACTACAATTTCCTACAAGAGACACGAAGCAGGCCCACTACATCGAGCCGACAAGAAAGGTAGGAAGCGTTACCGAGTCCGAATAATTTTATTTAAATATTTAAGAATTTTTATTCAATACCGCACATTTGGTACCTTAAGCCGGGCTCAGACGACTGGTGTACTTGGCCAATATTTGTTAATGGCGTATACTTGCCATGTCGTCTGAGTGGTTTACTTGTACAATTATTTGTCATTGGTGAGTATTGGTCAGTTTCCCATCGTCTGTCGGTAAAAATGGTACAAGTCAAAGGGATCACAATTATTGGTACACTTGACAAGTGCATACTTGGCTATACTTGTGGTTGCGCTCACACGAGTTGTACATATAATTGTACCTTGCTTCGCTACTATTCATTTTGTATAAGCGGATGGAAGAGGTTCCTTGTTTTAAAAATGCTTTTCTGATTATTATTTAAATACAAAAATCAAAAATCAAAACGAACCAGTCATATGGTGTGCAAAACATTTGAAACATAAAAACCGTAATGCAATTAACTATGGCTTGTAAGAGAATCGAAGAAAGAATTAGTATTCTGTGTTCCATAAAAGAACTTTAAAAGAAAAAGGAATCTTTGATGTCAACATTTCGTCCTCTGATGAGTAAAGTAGTAAAATAAAGTAGTTACCACAAAAGCTGCACACGCGACGACATTTTCAAGACGACCGATATCCATAATGGTCAACAATCTTCTTTCATTCCACCAACATTGTACCAATTTGCTGGTGTATTTAAAAAAAAAATGTACACGTCGTGTGAGCGCCGTTGCTTGTTAATGGCCTAAATGAGCTGGTACACTTGTCAAGTATACCAATATTGGTGTATTTGGCAAGTACACCAGTCGTCTGAGTCCGGCTTTACGAGCCAAGGATCTCTATATCATTTAATTTGAAAATATTTCATGGTAATTATTTTTCATTATTTGCTAAGTACTAAAAACCTTTTATAGTTTTTCATACGCATTCCATCGCTCCGCTGATTACATTTATATCTCTTCCAGTTTATAGGAAATAATACTCATTTAAATTAATTTAATTTATAAAACTCTTTCAATTTGCCATTATTTAATTATTATTGTTTATAATATTTTATAACGGATAATATTAATAATTCATTGTCACGTACTTCAGTATTCAAGTCATAGCAAATGCTAAAATTAAGCAGTACACTGCAATTCGAGACATGAATTATAATAAAGTGCGAGAAATACAGGGTAAAGCAGAACTTGCGCGGGAGGACAAAAGGCACCACTCTATTTTTAAAATATTTTTTAAAAGATTTGACTCAGTTTATGAAGAGTTCCAACTTAATCATAATAATTTAATTTCTTTACTCGCCCTTCAGGAGGGTGCCGATTTAGAGGCTCAAGAACTAATTCGTGTTTCTTTTGAAAATGAATGTGCTAATACACAAGAAATATATTTTGCTTTATTTGGTGATCCAGATAGTAAAAAGGATGAATCACTTCCTCCTCAGCGAAGTATTAAATTATCTAAAATTGAAGTACCTAAGTTCTTGGGTGACTATAAACATTTTCGAACCTTCATCGACACATTTAACTCATTAGTTCACCATAATTCATATCTCTCTAATATTGAAAAATTTACTCATTTAACAAACTCTCTAGAGGGTCCTCCTCTGACACTAGTGCAATGTACACCTATGACCGCAGATAATTATAAAATTGCTTATGAGACACTTGTCAAGCGTTATGATAATAAGCGTTTGATTGCAACCTCATATCTCCAAGAAATATTTAGCTCTCCAAAGTTACTAGATAACCAAACCAACTCTTATACTCTCAGAAAACTGTTGGACATATTTAATGAAAATCTTGCCGCTCTTGCAAACATGGAGTTTCCCGTAGCTGAATGGGACTTTTTATTATTTTTTATATTTCTTAACCACTTAGACACAGACACGGTAACTCGATTTGAAATGGATCAAAACTCAGAAAATAACGTTATACCAAGCTTTGAATCTTTAAAAACTTTTGTAATAAAACAATGTAATGCTTTCGATGCTATTAGTGCTTCCTCTCAACAAAAGTATAAAAATTCGGATACAAATAAAATGTACAAACGATCTAACTCTAACTCTTTTCCTGGTAAAAATCGAACCTCATCTTTTATGGTTAAGTCTAATAAAATCGAGAATAAAATGTTTTGTAATCTCTGTAAATCTGAACATTCAATTTATAATTGCCCCGTATTTAATAACAAATCACCACGGGAACGTTTTGATATAGTAAAACAAAACAACTGGTGTGTTAATTGTTTAGGCACCAAGCACACATCTAAAAATTGTTCGTCAAATGTAGCATGTCGTATTTGTAAACAGCGGCATCACACTCTTTTACATTTTCGAGTCGAAGTTTCGTCTACCGATTTAAGACAATCTTCAGATTTAGAAAACTCGAATGCATCTGATTCCTTATCAAATCATATCGCGTTAAACACTCCCTCAACTTCACAATCCGTAAATGCTCTCACTGGTGTAGTACCTAGAAAGACAGACGTCCTTCTTGCTACTGCCCTTATTGAAATATTGGATGTGCATAATAATTATAAAACCATTCGTGTTCTGTTAGATTGCGGGTCTCAAGCAAATATCATAACTAAAAAATGCGTAAATAAATTAGGCTTATCTCGCTATAATTTACCGGTGACTATAAGAGGAGTAGGACAAGCACAATCTTTGACTACATCAGAAGGAATCACTTGTACGATTCGCCCTAAAAATAAATTCTCTCCTACTTTTAATATTGACGCTATTGTGTTACCTAAAATCTGTACAGATATGCCAAGCACACATATTAATCACTCGTGGTCTCATATTTCTCATTTAAACTTGGCCGATCATTTTTTTGATACACCCGGTACTATTGACATGCTATTAGGTGTTGATATTTTTTCTCAAATTTTAGAAAATGATAGCATCTCCGGTAATAAAAATGAACCGACAGCCGTTTCAACCATTTTTGGATGGGTTTTAATGGGCTCTATAAAATGTTCAAACATACCTCAACTTAACACATTTTTCTGTTCTTCTGAATTCGCATGCCTAGATAACACTTAATAAATAGGATTATAGGAAACAACTACTGGACGAGCAAAGACCCCGACTCCCATTGAATTATACCTATAAATCCAAAATTGGTAGCCAAATTTGTTATTTGTCTTTTCTCCACCAGACACAGACCGGTTTCGAACTCTTTATGTTCTCATCAGTGTGCCACAGGTAGCTGAAAAGACAAATAACAAAGGCAAACCAAACTGGTCTATGGCAGACCCAGCACATAGTAACTGTGAGAGATAAGTACATCCCTCTGGTGGTCAGTTGCTACTACCAGTCAAAACATCGAAGATGTCTCGTGACCGATAGCGGCTTGCCAAGCAAGCACCAAGAGCGGCGACCTCTAGCCCTGATGGACTAAAACATGCTTAATAAATAGGATTATAGGAAACAACTACTGGACGAGCAAAGACCCCGACTCCCATTGAATTATACCTATAAATCCAAAATTGGTAGCCAAATTTGTTATTTGTCTTTTCTCCACCAGACACAGACCGGTTTCGAACTCTTTATGTTCTCATCAGTGTGCCACAGGTAGCTGAAAAGACAAATAACAAAGGCAAACCAAACTGGTCTATGGCAGACCCAGCACATAGTAACTGTGAGAGATAAGTACATCCCTCTGGTGGTCAGTTGCTACTACCAGTCAAGACATCGAAGATGTCTCGTGACCGATAGCGGCTTGCCAAGCAAGAACCAAGAGCGGCGACCTCTAGCCCTGATGGACTAAAACATGCTTAATAAATAGGATTATAGGAAACAACTACTGGACGAGCAAAGACCCCGACTCCCATTGAATTATACCTATAAATCCAAAATTGGTAGCCAAATTTGTTATTTGTCTTTTCTCCACCAGACACAGACCGGTTTCGAACTCTTTATGTTCTCATCAGTGTGCCACAGGTAGCTGAAAAGACAAATAACAAAGGCAAACCAAACACTCTTAACACTTAACAGATAACACAGATAACACAGATAACACTCTTAAAAAATTCTGGGAAATGGAGGAAATTCCCTCATCCCCGAAATACTCGAGTGATGACTCACTTTGTGAACAAGTCTACACCGAAACACATACTCGAAATGATACAGGGCGCTATGTAGTATCTCTCCCGTTTCGTAATTTTAAATCATCTTTCGGTGATACTCGCTCTTTAGCTTTACGTCGTTTTCTTGTTTTAGAACGTAGATTACTCAATAACCCGACTCTTTATAAAAACTATTCGGATTTTATGCGAGATTATCTCGATAGTGCTCACATGTCTCTTGTTGACAAAGTAAATTTAAATAATAACAACTACTATATACCTCATCACTGCGTTATTAAACCTGAAAGTACACACGTACTCACTTACCTACCTCATATTTGCAAAATAACTCACAGTCATTTGATTGCAAGGAAAATGACGTAATTAAAATTTTAGGCCTACAATGGTATCCCGCGTCTGATTTGTTTACATATTCAGTAAAACCTCTAGAACGAAATTGTTCGAAACGTATAATTTTATCCGAACTCGCTCGTATATATGACCCACTTGGGTTTTTGTGTCCTCTAACTTTTTTCGCTAAACTTTTAATTCAACAACTTTCGTTATTGGGACTTGCATGGGATGATACACCTCCAAAAAATATTATTACGCGTTGGGAACAATATAAAGATGAACTTTCACAATTCTCAAATTTTAGTTTACCACGACGATTATTGACCGGACAATTTGATCTTTGCGAAATGCACGGTTTCTGCGACAGTTCAGAAAAGGGTTTTGGTAGCGTAATTTACCTTCGCACTTGTCAAAATAATGGCAATATTAAAACTTATTTCGTTTGCGCTAAATCTAAAGTAGCACCGTTAAAAAAAATATCTCTCCCTCGTTTAGAATTATGTGCGGCAGTTTTACTTTCCGATTTGATAGCATTTGTTTTAGACACATACCGCCATAAAATTAATTTTGATAAATTATATGCGTGGTCTGACTCTACTATAACTCTCTCTTGGATAAAATCCGAACCATACAGGTGGAAAACGTTTGTGAGCAATAGAGTTTCCCATATACAAGAAAAAACATCTCCCTCAATTTGGCATCATGTGCCTTCCTCAGAGAACCCCGCGGACTGTGCATCTCGGGGGCTCTTACCTTCCGATTTAATAAATCACCCTCAATGGTGGACAGGTCCTTCATTTCTTTTCTCTTCTCAACATAAGTGGCCTTCAAATTTTATTGAAACTTCTTCAGAAATAATTTTAGAAGAAAGAAAACTCACTCTTGCCACATTTATTTCTCTGGAATCACTTGATTCTCTCATTGATAAATACTCATCTCTCTCGAAAATAAAACGTATTGTGGCCTATGTTTTACGATTTATTTTTAACTGTCAAAATTCGACTAAAAATACTGAAAGTCTGACTAACTCCGAGGTTCACCAAGCCTTATTACTTTTAATCAAACGTGTTCAACACAACTCTTTCGCTCAAGAAATTTCTTGTTTACAAAGAAATACTTCGGTCCCTAAATCTCTTAAAAAATTAAATCCCTTTATTGACACAGATGGTGTCCTCAGGGTCGGCGGTCGATTACAAAATGCTGACCTCTCTTATGATCAGAAACACCCCATTTTACTACCCCGGTGTAGCCGACTGACTGATCTCATAATAGAAGAAACTCACAAAACTTACTTGCATCCTGGAGCGCAAACTCTTCAATTTCTTTTAACGCAAAATTATTGGATATTATCTCCTAAGCGGGCGATTCGTCGAGTTTTGTCTAATTGTTTTAAATGCTGGCGTCTCAATCCGATACCTTTTCAACCCCCTATGGGAAATTTACCACTACACCGTGTATCTCAAGTCAAAGCTTTTTCTGTAGTAGGGGTGGATTTTGGCGGTCCATTCACAATTACATTAGGTAAAACTAGACGAGCTAAAACGCACAAGGCATATATATGTCTGTTTGTCTGTTTTGCTACTAAAGCATTACATCTTGAGCTTGTTTCCGACCTATCGACAGAAGCTTTCTTAGCAGCTTTGCGGCGCTTTATAGCACGACGTGGACGATGTTCACACCTATATAGTGATTGTGGCACAAATTTTGTCGGCGCCAATAAATATCTCGCAACAATTTTTGAAAATGTTGCCAAACAAGAGGCTATTAAATGGTCTTTCAACCCCCCATCGGCACCACATTTTGGTGGGCTGTGGGAGGCCGGAATAAAGTCAGTAAAAACGCATTTATCTAGGGTCATAGGTGAACAAATATTAACACATGAGGAGTTTTATACTGTGTTAACTCAAATTGAAGCCATCCTTAATTCTCGTCCTCTTTCTCCGTTAAGTTCTGACCCTAACGATTTCTCAGCACTAACACCAGGTCATTTTTTGACACTGGAACCCCTAACCACATTGCCAGATCCTGATTTGGATAATATAAGGGTTAATCAGCTGACACGATGGCAATTGTTACAACGCCTTCACCAGGACTTCTGGGCCCGCTGGCACAGAGAATATTTACATACTCTTCACCAGCGGAGCAAATGGACTGATTCCTCTACTCCCATCATACCAGACACTATGGTACTCATTAAAAATAATATGTTGCCACCTTTGCGGTGGAACTTGGGTCGCATTATTAAAACACATCCTGGTAAAGACGGTGTAACACGAGTGGTTACAGTGGAAACCTCTCACGGAGTCTTCCAACGACCATTGGTAAAGCTTTGTCCTTTGCCCAATTTTCACTCGGTTTAAAAATACACTTTTAAAGGTCGGCGGAATGTTCAGGATTCCCTAACTTTTATAATATTTTAGTTTTTTTTTTATTTATATTTAATTATTATTATTGTTTAAATATATATACATATCTCTCCTACCATGAAATAGGTTCTAATTATTCGTTATTTTTTTTGTTATTCTTTTTAACGCGTTGTCTTTTTTACTCGGTTTCGCAAAAACCTACCACTTGGCTGTGTGGAAGAGCGAAGTGGGATTCAACAGTTTAATTTTGAACACTCGGAGCTACACATATAGTTCGCTCATATTTTCTCTCTCTTTATAAAATACTTCTCGGGGTGAAAAGTGCATATTTTCATACCTAAAACATTAAATAAAGTGTGTTCGGCCTAGGCAAAGAAATTTCATACAGTCCACTACAATTTCCTACAAGAGACACGAAGCAGGCCCACTACATCGAGCCGACAAGAAAGGTAGGAAGCGTTACCGAGTCCGAATAATTTTATTTAAATATTTAAGAATTTTTATTCAATACCGCACAAGAGTAATCCAACTAAAATGAACCCGTTAAAAATTTATTGGCTTTTATTTTTATAAACAATACTGTACTTGACAATTATTAGTGAAAATTGTCATAGTACTGACTACTTTCAGTTTTTTAATTGTAGTCCAATCATTATGTACTTTTGTGGTGCAAAAGGTTGAGGAGTTTTGAAATTTGGTAGGATTGTAGACTTGGGGATGCTAAGTATGACTCTAAGTTTGCGACCTCTTGCGACCGCCGCTCGCGCCGCCATCTTGGAAGAATGGCGCCCGAAACTAGTTTTTAGCATGTAACTCCGTTCCTGTAGGTTTTAGAGAAAAAGTTTCTGATTGAAAGTTGGAGAGGATAATTTGCTACAAAATTACTCCTATACATTTTTTTCCTCAGACTAATACTTTCCGAGTTACAGGGCCGAACAATAAGGCCAATTTCTTTAAATCGCAGAAAAGCATTAATGCACTACTTTTTACCAATTATCTGCCAATTATCGTACCAACAGTAGTTTCATGCAGTAAAGTAATAAAAATCAATGCATCTATCAACTCATTTCCACACCACCTATGATGGGCGCGTTTTTTTAAACGTGGTATTCCGGTAGGCCTAATCCACACTCCAAACTTACATGCACGTTTTCTGTCGTTTTGCACTACGCGATGTCCCTGGTTCACTATGTTCACTATCTTTAGAATCCTGTTCACCTCCCGTCTCCTCCAATACCCACTCCAACGGTTCAAGAACGTCATCAGCCTCATATGGGTCTTCGGGGTCTGAATCCTCTACCAAATCTGGAATGTTTTCACATGCTGTCCCATTACAATAGACACAGCACCGAACACTTTAAGCCAGTTTTCCGACATCCACTCGCTCCTGCACAGCCTTTCTTACATTTACAGGACACCGATTTTAAAATGGTGTCCGGTCCGGGTCTGCTTCTGACGTAGCGCGAACAGCATTCTAGCCCATGCCTCGTTTTCTGCCATATTGCTCAGGATCTTTTTTACTGCCACACCACATTGCGACTTGGTGGTACACTCGCAGGCAATGCTATCTTGCAGCATCTCTTGTGGGTGGCAGGGACACGAGATTAAATTTGTTCTTAGACACAGGCTTCACAAAATTTTGGTAGCGAAGTGAATTTAATGTGTCCTTTGCAGACGAGCCGCCGTACATTGCCAATAAGACCGCTTAACCAGCTGCAGCAAGAGCATCCACATCCGCTTCGAGGTCCTGGAAGATTGCTATACTGTCAAGCAACGAGTCGTTTTTATCCAGCAGACTGAGGAACTTCAATTTTCCTTGGTTAAAGAGAGCAGAGGTAGTATCACAACCACTAATGCATCTGCATGCTGTGTCTCTATTGTAATGGGACAGAATGTGAAAACTTTTCAGATTTGGTAGCGGATTCAGACCCAAAGGACCCATATGAAGCTGATGACGTCCTTGATTCGTTGGAATGGGTATTAGTAGAGACGAGAGGTGATATGCTAATTGGCAGATAATTGGTAGCGCGCTAATGCCGCGTTTCTACGATTTAAAGAAATTGGCCTTACTGTTCGGCCCTGTAACTCGGAAAGTATTAGTCTGAGGAAAAAATGTACAGAAGCAATTTTGTTGCAAATTTTGTCCTCTCCAACTTTCAATCAAAACTAACTAAAACTTACAGGAACGGAGTTGCATGCCAAAAACTAGTTTTGAGCGCCATTCTTCCAAGATGGCGGCGCGAGCGGCGGTCGCTCAAAGTCGCAAACTTAGAGTCATACTTAGGGCACCCAAGTCTACACTCCTGCCAAGTTTCAAAACTTCTCAACCTTTTGCACCAAAACACCTTTTTTATGTCTCTAATGATTGGACTATAGGTGTATTTCTTAAAAAAATGAATTTATTTTGCGTAACTTCCAATTGTTTAATTAGAAGAGACAGCTACTTTACCTGATGCGATGTTGGCAAGTTTTCGGGCTACGCATCATACGAGTAAAATACTGGGCTTCGCTAAATCGGTCATATATTATCATTGTATATACTGATCAAGTTGTGCGCCCTCTATATGAAATTTTCGGAATTAATTCTATATATTTTGAGAGAAATACCGACCTTACCAAGCCCATCAAAAATTTGGGGAAGACGTTTCATTAGCCCTACCGAGCTTAACCACTTAAACATACACGTAAGTTTTTACCAAGCCCGGAGTCGGGCTTCGTAAGTAGGTGTCGGGCTTAGTATACTCTAAAAACATACAATTTTGGGACTGATAATGCCGGTTTATATGTATATATATATGTATATATATATATATATATATATATATATATATATATATATATATATATATATATATATATATATATATATATATATATATTTATCCTGCTATCAATGCTGCGTCCGTACATTGACACGATACCATTCACTAGTGCGTCCTGTACAATAGTGCATCCGTATACCGGACGCAGTATTGTTTTTCCATATTATCTTCGCCATATTTCGCGAGTGATCCTTTTACAACTTCTCAGATTATTCTGTGTCACCTGAGCTACCGATAAACATAGAAATCTTTTCTGTATCATTTCAATTAACTGAGATATTGACTGGGCAATTTTTCGATTTTGGACGCGGTATTATATGTTAAGCGTAAGCAAGAGTATATTTTTAGTTCCAACGAACTTAGTTTGGGGTCGCGTCGATCTTTGTACAGAAATATACATCTAATATACTCTTTCAGTTATAGCATGATGCTGCATCCGAGATTTGGCAACAACGTATCGCATAAATATATATAATCATTCCTTTTTAGTGGGACGTTTACTCGCGCGTACTAGTGCATTCTGTGAGTCGGACGCTGTGAGTCGGACGGAGTCAACCAAACTACCGTCTCCCCCCGTTTTCGAGCATGCTGAACACGATGGTGATGATTTTTCTGCTCCCTGAGTTGACCCTACCCCCCAAACGGCCAAAAAACCGACCCCAAAAGGGGAGAATTGCGTATTCGACGTCTTCCACCGGCAGAACTTATGTCACCCCCCATTTTCGAGGATGCTGAACACGATGGTGATGTTGATTCTGCTCCCCGAATTGACCCTACCCCCCTAATGGCCAAAAACCATCCCCAAAGAGGAGGAATCGCGTATTCTACGTCTTCCACCGGTAAAACTTATGTCATCCCCCCGTTATTGAGGATGCTGAACACGATGGTAATGTTAGTTCTGCTCCCTGGGGCAAACCAACCATCCGAGCGGGCAAAAACTACCCTCCAAGGGGGTGAAAAATGTGTTGTGCTACAAACGAGAAAACTCACGTTATGTCTTGTTTTTGAGTATGCTGGGCAAGAGAAAAATATTATCAAGTCATCTCGACAAATGTTGAAAATGATTTATATTTACCTATAGTAAATAAGTAATTTTATGCGTCAACAAAAATGTTTATGATCTAACTTACTTCACTTACTTTATAAAACCGCGCATCAAAGGGGTAGTTTGTGTCCTTTCGAGGGGCTCGCGGGGATCGAGGTGGCTTGGTAATATTTTTCTCTTGCCCGGCACACTCAAAAACGAGAGATAACGAGGGTTTTCTCGTTTGTAGCGCGAAACACATTTTTCACCCCCTTGGAGAGTGGTTATTTGGCCGTTAGTGGGGTAGGGACAACTCGAGGAGCAGAGCCAACATCACCATCGTGTTCAGCATCCTCGAAAACGTGGGAGGGAAGTAGTTTGACTACCCAAATACTTGTTTTTCGAGGTTTTTTCCGACTCACAGCATGCACTATGAGATTTGTGTTAGTGTATAATAAAATCGAAAATAACAGACCATTATATATTATTCCTGAAGAGGGGTTGGAACCTTTGGTGTAGAACTTACACTTGGAGTAGTTTTCCACACACACCAAAACACTTTTGCACACACTCGACGCGCGTTTCGCCAACCAAGTTGGCATCATCGGGAGATGATTAAAACTAAGCTTAACCTAACAATGGGACCTATTTATACCTAAAAATGCGTTACGCTTCGACGAACAATTACCGCGATAGTAACAAAAAAGGCGGGTAAAATATTTAGCTTCGAAGCGTTAACGCTTGACTAACATGAAAAGCGGGCTATTTGGAATGGGCCCTCTGTCACTATTCATACTATGTTTACATTTGTTAATTTCCAAGCTTTCGAATGCATCTAGTTGTCTAGAGTTTGTTACATTTCTAATCAACCTTAAATTATTAATATCTATTTTATGATTGTTATCAAAAGCATGTTGGGCAACGCTAGACTTCTCTATTCTTCCGTATTTTAGATGAGCCATATGCTCCTTAAATCTCGTCTGAATAGAGCGTCTTGTTTGTCCAACATACTTTTGGTTGCAGTCCTTACAGCTAATTTCGTAAATCCCCGACCTTTCGTTCATTCCAATTTTATCCTTAGGGTTGCCTAAAAGTTGTTGTAGTTTATTTCCTGATCGATGAACTACCGTCATATCAATGTTGTTGAAAATTCTACTAAGACCTCGGGTAAACCGAGGTTCATATGGAATTGATACAAATTTTGAATTTTCCTTATCAATACGAAAGGTCGAAGAATTTCGAAGTGCCTCCCTAAATTTACGCTTCCTAATTAATTTATCAATCAAATTAGTAGAAAAACCATTACTCAAAGCTATATCCTTAATTAACTCTTTTTCTTTTTCAAACCTCTCTTTAGTTAGCGGAAAACTTAATAATCGACTAACCAAAAAATTAAAACTTGCCATCTTGTGTTGGTCACAATGATGAGAATCATTAGGAATATATCTAAGAGTGCTGGTATCTTTCCTATATACATCGAATTCTAAATTATTTTCATTATTTCTAATTACTAGTACATCTAAAAATGGTAGTTGTTGATTGTTTTCAATTTCATATGTAAATTTGACAGAAGTGAAACGACTATTTAATTTGGAAACAAAAACGTCTACATCCGCGACTTTTGTATTAAACACTGCAAAAATATCATCCACATACCTAAGCCAAACTCTAGGAAAATACTCGAATTCTTCTTTTGCTTCTGTTTCGAAGCGATTCATGAAAAGACTGGCAATGAATGGTGACAAAGAGTTACCCATGGCTGTCCCTTCATGTTGTTCAAAGAAATTATTATTGAATTGAAAGCAATTTTGCTTCATACAAAGTTTTGTGAGTTGAATATATTCGTTTACTACCTCTTGGCTTAAATTATTTGATTCGAGTAAATCCCTGAGATAGTCCATGGTTTGTGGAATTGGTACACTCGGAAACAACGAACAAACATCAAAGGAGACCAAAATTTCCCCATCTTGTAGCTGAATATTGCTAATTTTATTAATGAAATCATTTGAATTAATAACTGAAAAGCCAGGTTGTGAAATGGGTAAATTTTCGAACTCCTTCGACAACCATTTTGATAGGTGATAAGTCGGTGATCCAATTGCTGAAACAATAGGACGCACCGACTTACCGGGTTTATGTATCTTGGGTAGGCAATACAATCTAGGGACGCTTGGGTTAGATATATGTAATCTATTTTTCAAAGCTGGGGTAATAAGGTTATTACAGGATTTAAGTACATTCCTTACTTCGGTAATCATTTTAGGTAGTGGGTTTCTTGAAAGTTTTTTATAAGGACCATTACTAATCAGGTTGTCTACTCTTTCATAATAGTCCTTTTTATCTAAGATAACAACCTTATTACCCTTATCGGCTTTTAAGTAAAAACAATCTTTCTCTCGCAATCGCTTGACAATGTTTCTATTCTTTTTGGAAATTGGTTTTTTATTGACATTATTAATAATATTTGTAGAAATTTGATTTCTGCACGCTTCTCTGATAAAACCCTTAGAGGAGTCGGGCAGGGACTAAATTGAACTTTCCACATTTGCCACGATCTCCTCCAAAACGTCTGTAGAGGCAGGCAAAGCAAACTTTAATCCCTTGTTAAGGAGACTAAGTTCTTCTTTGTCGAACGATTGTGAGGAATGATTTTCTACAATTGTAATGACTTTCTGATGAACATTGTCTTTTCGCGTTGCTGAAACTAGTTTTTTAAGTTTTTTATTTTGTGATGACATTTTCTTGATAAATTTTGCATTAATCGATAAAAACATATTCCTCTGAAAGTCACACCATTGTTCATATTCTAAATTATTTAATTTAAATGTAAGTTTTTTGAAAAGTCCATATGCTTGTAATTCAAGCATACTTCGTTTACTATACAGATATTTGATTTCTAAATCTAGCCATTTTTGTTTTGCAAAATAAGTAACTTTATCTGAAATATTTGAGGATTTTGGGATTTTTACTTGAATAAAATTTGGAAAAACTGAATGACGTTTACAGGCTTTTAAAAACCAAATATCAGAACCTATTAATCTAATTTTAGCACTGACCTTATGATAAAGATTGAGTTCCGTTGACCGTGAAGCCATTTTATTCCTGAAGAGGGGTTGGAACCTTTGGTGTAGAACTTACACTTGGAGTAGTTTTCCACACACACCAAAACACTTTTGCACACACTCGACGCGCGTTTCGCCAACCAAGTTGGCATCATCGGGAGATGATTAAAACTAAGCTTAACCTAACAATGGGACCTATTTATACCTAAAAATGCGTTACGCTTCGACGAACAATTACCGCGATAGTAACAAAAAAGGCGGGTAAAATATTTAGCTTCGAAGCGTTAACGCTTGACTAACATGAAAAGCGGGCTATTTCCAAATAGCCCGCTTTTCATGTTAGTCAAGCGTTAACGCTTCGAAGCTAAATATTTTACCCGCCTTTTTTGTTACTATCGCGGTAATTGTTCGTCGAAGCGTAACGCATTTTTAGGTATAAATAGGTCCCATTGTTAGGTTAAGCTTAGTTTTAATCATCTCCCGATGATGCCAACTTGGTTGGCGAAACGCGCGTCGAGTGTGTGCAAAAGTGTTTTGGTGTGTGTGGAAAACTACTCCAAGTGTAAGTTCTACACCAAAGGTTCCAACCCCTCTTCAGGAATAAAATGGCTTCACGGTCAACGGAACTCAATCTTTATCATAAGGTCAGTGCTAAAATTAGATTAATAGGTTCTGATATTTGGTTTTTAAAAGCCTGTAAACGTCATTCAGTTTTTCCAAATTTTATTCAAGTAAAAATCCCAAAATCCTCAAATATTTCAGATAAAGTTACTTATTTTGCAAAACAAAAATGGCTAGATTTAGAAATCAAATATCTGTATAGTAAACGAAGTATGCTTGAATTACAAGCATATGGACTTTTCAAAAAACTTACATTTAAATTAAATAATTTAGAATATGAACAATGGTGTGACTTTCAGAGGAATATGTTTTTATCGATTAATGCAAAATTTATCAAGAAAATGTCATCACAAAATAAAAAACTTAAAAAACTAGTTTCAGCAACGCGAAAAGACAATGTTCATCAGAAAGTCATTACAATTGTAGAAAATCATTCCTCACAATCGTTCGACAAAGAAGAACTTAGTCTCCTTAACAAGGGATTAAAGTTTGCTTTGCCTGCCTCTACAGACGTTTTGGAGGAGATCGTGGCAAATGTGGAAAGTTCAATTCAGTCCCTGCCCGACTCCTCTAAGGGTTTTATCAGAGAAGCGTGCAGAAATCAAATTTCTACAAATATTATTAATAATGTCAATAAAAAACCAATTTCCAAAAAGAATAGAAACATTGTCAAGCGATTGCGAGAGAAAGATTGTTTTTACTTAAAAGCCGATAAGGGTAATAAGGTTGTTATCTTAGATAAAAAGGACTATTATGAAAGAGTAGACAACCTGATTAGTAATGGTCCTTATAAAAAACTTTCAAGAAACCCACTACCTAAAATGATTACCGAAGTAAGGAATGTACTTAAATCCTGTAATAACCTTATTACCCCAGCTTTGAAAAATAGATTACATATATC
The DNA here is from genome assembly GCA_963680705.1 of Rhagium mordax. Taxonomy (NCBI): domain Eukaryota; kingdom Metazoa; phylum Arthropoda; class Insecta; order Coleoptera; family Cerambycidae; genus Rhagium; species Rhagium mordax. The sequence continues at coordinate 67,950,445 of OY796656.1, read as the reverse complement.
TAACCCAAGCGTCCCTAGATTGTATTGCCTACCCAAGATACATAAACCCGGTAAGTCGGTGCGTCCTATTGTTTCAGCAATTGGATCACCGACTTATCACCTATCAAAATGGTTGTCGAAGGAGTTCGAAAATTTACCCATTTCACAACCTGGCTTTTCAGTTATTAATTCAAATGATTTCATTAATAAAATTAGCAATATTCAGCTACAAGATGGGGAAATTTTGGTCTCCTTTGATGTTTGTTCGTTGTTTCCGAGTGTACCAATTCCACAAACCATGGACTATCTCAGGGATTTACTCGAATCAAATAATTTAAGCCAAGAGGTAGTAAACGAATATATTCAACTCACAAAACTTTGTATGAAGCAAAATTGCTTTCAATTCAATAATAATTTCTTTGAACAACATGAAGGGACAGCCATTCATTGCCAGTCTTTTCATGAATCGCTTCGAAACAGAAGCAAAAGAAGAATTCGAGTATTTTCCTAGAGTTTGGCTTAGGTATGTGGATGATATTTTTGCAGTGTTTAATACAAAAGTCGCGGATGTAGACGTTTTTGTTTCCAAATTAAATAGTCGTTTCACTTCTGTCAAATTTACATATGAAATTGAAAACAATCAACAACTACCATTTTTAGATGTACTAGTAATTAGAAATAATGAAAATAATTTAGAATTCGATGTATATAGGAAAGATACCAGCACTCTTAGATATATTCCTAATGATTCTCATCATTGTGACCAACACAAGATGGCAAGTTTTAATTTTTTGGTTAGTCGATTATTAAGTTTTCCGCTAACTAAAGAGAGGTTTGAAAAAGAAAAAGAGTTAATTAAGGATATAGCTTTGAGTAATGGTTTTTCTACTAATTTGATTGATAAATTAATTAGGAAGCGTAAATTTAGGGAGGCACTTCGAAATTCTTCGACCTTTCGTATTGATAAGGAAAATTCAAAATTTGTATCAATTCCATATGAACCTCGGTTTACCCGAGGTCTTAGTAGAATTTTCAACAACATTGATATGACGGTAGTTCATCGATCAGGAAATAAACTACAACAACTTTTAGGCAACCCTAAGGATAAAATTGGAATGAACGAAAGGTCGGGGATTTACGAAATTAGCTGTAAGGACTGCAACCAAAAGTATGTTGGACAAACAAGACGCTCTATTCAGACGAGATTTAAGGAGCATATGGCTCATCTAAAATACGGAAGAATAGAGAAGTCTAGCGTTGCCCAACATGCTTTTGATAACAATCATAAAATAGATATTAATAATTTAAGGTTGATTAGAAATGTAACAAACTCTAGACAACTAGATGCATTCGAAAGCTTGGAAATTAACAAATGTAAACATAGTATGAATAGTGACAGAGGGCCCATTCCAAATAGCCCGCTTTTCATGTTAGTCAAGCGTTAACGCTTCGAAGCTAAATATTTTACCCGCCTTTTTTGTTACTATCGCGGTAATTGTTCGTCGAAGCGTAACGCATTTTTAGGTATAAATAGGTCCCATTGTTAGGTTAAGCTTAGTTTTAATCATCTCCCGATGATGCCAACTTGGTTGGCGAAACGCGCGTCGAGTGTGTGCAAAAGTGTTTTGGTGTGTGTGGAAAACTACTCCAAGTGTAAATTATATATTATATTTATATGACTAATGGTCGAGATGGTAGCGTACCTGCCTCTCACCCAAAAGCCCCGGGTTCGATTCTCGTTCGTGGCAATAAAAAATACTGTGAGAGGGATTTTTCCATTATACACGAATATTGGATGTGTCCCTTGTCTTTAAATGTGCAGCTCCCTCCCGCACAACGCTCTTAGAGCCTTCTGGGATAAAGGGGGTCGTAATTACATATTGTGATGTTATTTATTATTTATTATACAGGGTGTCCCGATTTTAAACCGACAAACTTCGGGTACAGAAAGTTCACATGAACTTATGACATACCCCTTCTAACATTTCTTCTCTATCGAGCCTCCTAACGGAGATACAGGGTGTTGAAAATTCAATTTATTTTTTGTTTTTCTTTAATAACTTCCACAAAATTAAAGATAGGGTAACTAAACTTGGTACCTACACATATTTAGGTTGTGAGGGTCCATCTTTGCTATGGTTCAGAGTTAAACAGAGGCGCGCCAGTGGCGTGCGGTGTGGTCACGTCGACATAATTTTAAGGAAAAAAGTATGTGCACTAATTTTTTTCACAATTCTGATCAGATTTGCATAATTTATGGTTGATTTTCTAAAAAAACTTGTACATGTAAAATTTTGCATGAGGCAGTAGTTTTCGAGATATTTGCGTCTGAACAAAACGATGCACCAAAAACACAATTATCATGTCGGGAATAGTTCTGATGAAATCACGATATATTCCTTCTAAAATTTCTCTATAGCCATTCCTAACGGAAATACGGGGTGTTGATTTTTTTGATATTTGGATGTTGATAATTTGTTTATGCAATTTCGTAACAAACAAATTTTTCTTTTGGCAGAAATAATATTGACTGCAAAAGAACTTAAAAACGCCTCATTGCAAAAGAAGAAAAACATTAAAAACATTAAATTGACAGTTCAGTTCAGTATATCCCTTCGAAAATCAGATTGAAAATAATTTTTAAAGGGCTATCTTAATTAATTAATTGTGTTTTTGGTGCATCGTTTTGTTCAGACGCAAATATCTCGAAAACTACTGCCTCATGCAAAATTTTACATGTACAAGTTTTTTTAGAAAATCAACCATAAATTATGCAAATCTGATCAGAATTGTGAAAAAAATTAGTGCACATACTTTTTTCCTTAAAATTATGTCGACGTGACCACACCGCACGCCACTGGCGCGCCTCTGTTTAACTCTGAACCATAGCAAAGATGGACCCTCACAACCTAACTATGTGTAGGTACCAAGTTTACTTACCCTATCTTTAATTTTGTGGAAGTTATTAAAGAAAAACAAATAATGCAAGTAGAAAATTTATTTGCAGTATAAGTAGACTGAAAATAAATCATGGTAGATTTTCATCGCATCTACACAAAATTGGAGTACTAGAAGTCCCACTCTGTTCCTGCGGTGAGGTAGGAGACTTACCTCACATACTATTCAGTTGCCCCAGAACCTCCAATTATTCTAATGTCCTAGCATCGCAGTTATTGGAAAAACAAATTGAAGCACCCTTTTGGTTGCCTCATATACTAAATAAAAGCGATATCTCGGTTTTAAGACATATATATGAATATCTTTTGAAAATACGTTTAGAAATATAAAATTGTGATCATTAATCATTAACTAGCTTAGTAATAATTAATGCATGGTGTGTCAAATAACCCTCTCCAATTGTCTCACTTAATGTACAGTTACCCAACTTTCCGTAGTCTACCCTTTATGTTGTCTGAACAAAATGCCCTGAATGACTCCTGGGCGAGAAGCGTGTATACCCTGTTTTTTATTCTCCCCCCCCCCCCTACACTATGCCACCCACACATTCCTGCAGGTATGTTAGGAATGTATTAATTTATATCTCACAAATATCGACAAATAATTCAATTTCTTTTGCTACTGAGAAATTCGTGGCCAAAGCACAGCGATGCAAGGCCAGAAAACGGGGAAAAAAAAAAAAAGAAAAAAAAAAAATAAATTGAATTTTCAACATTTCACAAATCGAAGACTGATACGAAAATACGCGAAATACCTCATTTCTCATTACTTTCCCACCTTTCAAGTAGCATTCTGTCGGACTCTACATCTTTCCTGAGACTCTTCCACCGAATCCAACTAAATTACCCGAATTCCTTAACTAATCGAAGACTAATACGAAAATACGCGAAATACCTCATTTCCCATTACTTTCCCACCTTTCAAGTAGCATTCTGTCAGACTCTACATTTTTCTCGAGACTCTTCCACCGAATCCAACTAAATTACCCGAATTCCTTAACTAATCGAAGACTAATACGCGAAATACCTCATTTCTCATTACTTTCCCACCTTTCAAGTAGCATTCTGTCAGACTCTATATTATTCCCGAGACTCTTCCACCGAATCCAACTAAATTCCTTTACTAATCGAAGACTAATATGAAAATACGCGAAATACCTCATTTCTCATTACTTTCCCACCTTTCAAGTAGCATTCTGTCGGACTCTACATCTTTCCTGAGTCTCTTCCACCGAATCCAACTAAATTACCCGAATTCCTTAACTAATCGAAGACTAATACGAAAATACGCGAAATACCTCATTTCCCATTACTTTCCCACCTTTCAAGTAGCATTCTGTCAGACTCTACATTTTTCCCGAGACTCTTCCACCGAATCCAACTAAATTACCCGAATTCCTTAACTAATCGAAGACTAATACGCGAAATACCTCATTTCTCATTACTTTCCCACCTTTCAAGTAGCATTCTGTCAGACTCTATATTTTTCCCGAGACTCTTCCACCGAATCCAACTAAATTCCTTTACTAATCGAAGACTAATACGAAAATACGCGAAATACCTCATTTCTCATTACTTTCCCACCTTTCAAGTAACATTCTGTCAGACTACATTTTTCCCGAGACCCTTCCACCGAATCCAACTAAATTACCCGAATCCCTTAACTAATCCAAGATGCCTACGAAAATACGCGAAACGCCTCTCTTCTAATGACCTTATCACTTTTCAAGTGGCATCTCTGTAGGACTCTACATCTTTCCCGAGACTCTTCCACCGAATCCAACTAACTTACCCAAATCACTTGACCGCAGCTTAATAAATACACTTAACCACACCTTAAAAACTACAGCCCCGCAGGGGCTGTCTCAAACATACTATAAAAAAATTCCTGGGCCCGTTAGGGCCTAAAGAAACCCCCGCGGGGCTCTGACCCTTTTTTTCCTCAATTTCAATTTTCAATTTTTCCGAAATTTAAAAAACCGTCTTTCAACTAAAAACCCCGAGATAAAACTATTGATATTCCGCGCCAGCGGCGCGGCGCGTAGTCCTAGGTCGCGGCGGGCCCCCCGGCTCGACCTAGTAATGAATTAAACAGGGAGTACAAAATAGTTATTTACGTATCATGGCATTAAAGTTCAACTATTTATCATGAATGTGGAGTTTAAACCGCATGAGTGATAAAAAGCAACTTTAATGCCGAGGTGCATATTGCATTTTTTTTAAATCCAGAAACTGTGAAATTAAGATTAATTAACTCTATTTTTTAAATAATTTTCAGTGACATTAAGAAATGTCATAATTATTTTTAAATGTCAAAATCGGGATAATATTTTGTAAGAAAACCATTATTTTTAGCATTATAATAGTGATAATTCTGAACTTAAAAAACTGTATTTATTTACCTTTTATTACAACACAATTATTGTTACAAGCATGTTTACATTTATCTGGTCACCTCTGCTAACTACAAAAATCGTACAATAATGGATTACTTTATAATAATAAATAAATACACCACATGTAATTACGACCCCCTTTATCCCAGAAAGCTCTACAAGAGCCTTGTGCGGGACATTTAAAGACAACGGACACACATCCAATATCCGTGTATAATGGAAAAATCCCCCTCCCAGTATTTTCCATTACCACGACCGGGAATCGAACCCGGGACTTTTGGGTGAGAGGCAGGTACGCTACCATCTCGACCATCACTTTAATGACGATTTTGAGGTACTTTAATGCCAATTTAAAAAAATATATTTTAATGAATTAAATAATTTAATTAAAATAGAAAAAATGAATTATTATACGCTTAAAGTGGAGGAAATAGATCCTCCCCAAAATATTTGTGGGAAGTCACAAATGAATTCTGTGGAATACAAAGAAATAAATCTAAAATATCCAAGTAGTTACTATTGGAAAAAGTGAAAAAGTAACAAGTGATGACAAAAAGGCAAATATTATTTACTGCTTGTTTAGTTGTATCGGCAAATCACTTGCAAATAAAATCAATCCCTACATCCAATTTAAAAATTTGGGGGTTGCAACTGTCACTCAAAGGAGGTTGAATTTAGGGATGAAGTTTTGACGTTGCAGGATGTCATTCCAGAATCTAAAATTGACGTGTTTCGGCATTTCCTTGATATGTGTCAAAATATGAAGATATTTAATTTATTTATATGGAATTCTAGGTTGGAGAGGACATACATTTACAACAGTTAGATACTTTGCAAAACAGGTTATTTAAAATCATATTCAATGAAGAACTAACTTATTCTACAAATTCCCTTTTTAAAGAAACTAAAGTAATGGATATCAGGTTGTTATTCATTTTCCAGAGTATTATATATCAATGGAAAACTAAAGTCGAAATACGAAAGATGCATAACACCAGAGGCAATAAAAATAATAACTTAAAAATTCCAAAAACAAATACATTCTGTGGTCAAAGATACGCTACCATCTCGACCATCACTTTAATGACAAATTTGAGGTACTTTAATGCCAATTTAAAAAAAATATTGTAATGAATTAAATAATTTAATTAAAAAAGAAAAAATGAATTATTATACGCATAAAGTGGAGGAAATAGATCCTCCCCAAAATATTTGTGGGAAGTCACAAATGAATTCTGCGGAATACAAAGAAATAAATCTAAATTATCCAAGTAGGCACTATTAGAAATAACAGAGGTGAAAAAGTAACAAGCGATGACAAAAAGGCAAATATTATTTACTGCTTCTTTAGTTGTATCATTGTATATGGAATTTTAAGTTGTAGTTATATACTTTGCAAAACAGGTTATTTAAAATCATATTCAATAAAGAACTAACTTATTCTACAAATTCCCTTTAAGAAACTAAAATAATGGATATCAGGTTGTTATTGGAAAAAAATGGAAAACTAAAGTCGAAATACGTAAGATGCGTAACACCAGAGGCAATAAAAATAATAACTTAAAAATTGCATTTAACGGTCCACAAATTTTTAAGGTAGCAAAATGGTACTAAGGTTTATGCAGCTAAAATTATTTATTTTTACTTAAGGAACCTACTCCTACTGTTTGTCCCATTCTTTAATAAACACCCATGACCAAATTATTACCAACTTTTATTTGACGTCCAACGTTCTGAGTAGATTTAATATAAAAACTAAGAGCGATAAATGTGGCAACAGTGCCGGACGCCGTATTGTACCAAGTTTGTCAAAAAATATACACTAAGGACGTGGTATCATGTGGGATATACACATGATTATACTCCGGACGCTATATCGTACTATTAGTGAAAGGACGCAGTATTGTCAGTATATCTTAACTTCTTTATTTATTAAGATATCAGTAATCTAAAACCAGCTCTGGGCTGGATTTGATGAGTAGATCCAATATACTCCATCACATTTGAACTAACTAGTGTATTTCTGGGAGACGCCGTATGGTTGGCTTTTGTAAGGACGCAGCATTGTTAGCAGGATGTATATATATATATATATATATATATATATATATTGATAGAAAGATCTATATATATATATATATATATATATATATATATATGGGACTGATAATGCCGGTTTATATGTATATATATATATATATATATATATATATATATATATATATATATATATATATACATATAAACCGGCATTATCAGGCCCAAAATTGTATGTCTTTAGAGTATACTAAGCCCGACACCTACTTACGAAGCCCGACTCCGGGCTTGGTAAAAACTTACGTGTATATTTAAGTGGTTAAGCTTGGTAGGGCTAATGGAACGTCCTCCCCAAATTTTTGATGGGCTTGGTAAGGTCGGTATTTCTCTCAAAATATACAGAATTAATTCCGAAAATTTCATATAGAGGGCGCACAACTTGATCAGTATATACAATGATAATATATGACCGATTTAGCGAAGCCCAGTATTTTATTCGTATGATGCGTAGCCCGAAAACTTGCCAACATCGCATCAGGTAAAGTAGCTGTCTCTTCTAATGAAACAATTGAAAGTTACCGGGAATAAATTCATTTTATTAAGAAATACACCGATTAAAAAACTGGAAGTAGTCAGTACTATGATAATTTTCACTAATAATAAAATTGTCAAGTACAGTTTTGTTTATAAAAATAAAAGCCAATAAATTTTTAATGGGTTCATTTTAGGTGGATTACTCTATAAATAATCACGAAACTCGAACCGTCATTATTTTTAAATTAGTCGATGTAATTCGATGTCAATTTTAATTCTCTTTTAATTTATGATATTTTTTACTGATTAAAAAATTATAAAGTGTTTGGAATTTAAGAATACTATTATCTAAAGAGAAAAATACAGTGGGTCCCAGGATCAGGTAACGCACTCTTGTAAACTATTTTATTTTTGATTTGCCGAGAAAGTCATTTTTTGTAAAAAGTTTTGCTTGTCTTAGGAAGCCATAAGCAGCCGTCAAACTTGAGATCATTTTACAGGGTATTCTAAAATTGTTTTATGGCATTAGTATTTCTACATGCAGCCAGTCACTTAATTCTAAAAATTAGAATATAATTTTTCTTATTAGATTTTATTTAACATTTTCTTCTTTAAATTTATTTATTTTTTATTTATTTTTTGAAATTAGATTGATTCCTACTTTAATTTTGATTATTGGTTGAGGTTATCAACCTGAGCGAATTGAAGCTGGTATTTATTTATTATTTTATACTTTATTAGTTTCTTTACCTAAATAATTTCAATTTTTTTTATCATGAAAAATGTAATTCTTTAAGTTTTTATTTTTTTTTAATAATAATGTAAATAGAGTTTTTATATATTTATGTATAAATTTAGTATTTTTTGTTAAAATACGTATATTTTTTATTCATTTATGATTACCTAAAGCTCATGTAGAGGCTTCTGTTTCAGGGTCAATAATTTTGGCAGGTATTATATTAAAATTGGGAGGTTATGGATTTTTACGTTTAATAATATTATTTATTGAAATTGGAATAAAAATTCATTATTATTTTATTATTATTAGGTTAGTAGGTGGATTTTTGGTTTCTTTGGTTTGTATTCGTCAAAGAGATATAAAATCTTTAATTGCTTATTCTTCAGTTGCACATATAGTGATAGTATTAGCAGGTATTATAACGTTAAATACTTGAGGGTTTTGAGGTTCTCTGGTAATGATAAATGCTCATGAATTATGTTCTTCTGGTTTATTTTGTTTAGCTGATATTTCTTGTGAACGAATAGGGAGACGAAGACTTTATTTAAATAAGGGATTTTTAAAATAAATTATACCTAGACTTTCATTGTGACGATTTTTACTTTGTTCTTCTAATATAGCGGCTCCTCCCTCTTTAAATTTAATAGGAGAAATTTTGTTAAATAATAGTTTAATTTCATTTGTTGAATAAGAATATTATTTTTATCTTTAATTTCGTTTTTTAGAGTTGTGTATTCGTTATTTTTATATTTTTTTTCTCAGCATGGTAATTTTTATTCAGGGACATTTTCTGTTTATCAAGGAATGTTACGCGAATATTTATTATTATTTTTACATTGAATATCTTTAAATTTATTAATTTTAAAGGGTGAATATTTGGTGTTATGAATTTAATCTAAGTAGTTTATAAAAAATAATGATTTGTGATTTCAAAGATATAGTTTTCTATTTTAGATAATTATTCTATTTGTAAATTTATTTTAATTTATTTTTATTAATATTTTTATCACTTTTTTTCTCTTAGGCTACATTTTTTAATCCAAAATTTTAATTTAATTATTGAATTAAATTTATTAACATTAAATTCTTTATCTGTAATTATAACTATCTTATTAGATTGAATGTCGTTATTATTTATAAGATTTGTTTTATTTATTTCTTCTATAGTAATTTATTATAGTCAAGAATATATGTTTGTTGATGAAAATTTAAATCGATTTATTTATTTGGTGGTTATATTTGTTTTATCAATAATATTATTAATTATTAGACCTAACTTAATTTCAATTTTATTAGGCTGAGAAGGATTAGGTTTAGTTTCCTATTGTTTAGTAATTTATTACCAAAATGTTAAATCTTTTAATGCTGGGATATAAACAACATTATCTAATCGTATTGGAGATGTTGTTTTACTTATATCTATTGCTTGAATAATAAATTATGGAAGAAGAAATTTTATTTTTTATTTGGATTTAATAAAAGAAGATTTTTCTATAAAATTAATTTCATATATGGTAGTTTTAGCTGCTATAACTAAAAGAGCTCAAATTCCTTTTTCTTCTTGATTACCTGCTGCTATAGCAGCTCCAACTCCAGTTTCTTCTTTGGTTCATTCTTCAACTTTAGTTACAGCTGGGGTTTATTTATTAATTCGTTTTAATTTTTGTTTTTCCTCAAATTTAATATTAATTTTATTATTAATTTCAAGTTTAACTATATTTATATCAGGTTTAGGGGCTAATTTTGAATTTGATTTAAAAAAAATTATTGCTTTATCAACATTAAGTCAATTAGGTTTAATAATAAGAATTTTAGCTTTAGGAGAGTATAAATGAGCTTTTTTTCATTTATTAACTCATGCTTTATTTAAAGCTTTATTATTTATATGTGCAGGAAATATTATTCATAATTTAAATAATTGTCAAGATATTCGTTTCATAGGAAAATTAAATAAGCATATACCATTAACTTGCACCTTTTTTAATATCAGAAAATTTTCTTTATGTTTGGGTTACCTTTTTTATCTGGATTTTATGAATTTAGTTCTGTCCATGTTGGGTCAAATTATTATTATAATAATTTCATTCAACACTTATGAGGTGAAAATAAGGGTTTCCCAAAATAAGTGCAATATATTAACTCAGTTGGGCTTGGTAAGGTGACGCTATGAAGTGGCTTTACAAGTACTGGAAAATATATGATTAAGTGAATATTAAATAAAGTTACCCCTCTCCTCTAGCAAAATGTATATACATTGTCACGTGAAATGCGCACTTCTAAATACAATAGGAAGCCTGGGCTTCTGAGAGACGGTGATATGTACTAGGCTTGGTATAGGTTGTTGGGTACGTATATGAGGTTGAAGTATTTGCATGCTCGTGTAAACGAAGTTTGACAGTCGCACGTCTGATATAACACAAACCACAGCTGTAGCAAAAAGTAATTCCTCATCATAATTTCCCGTTTTTTTTTGTCAAAAATCAACACTCTTGATATACTAACTGTGTAAGGTAGAGTGAACGTTAAATGAATACAGCGACGTTCATCTGTGCAAATTTGCATGCACAAATCAGTTGCGCAAATTGCATGAGCATCTAAACAGATGTACAACGACTCAGTACATTTGTGCAAATTTGGATACACAAGCCAACTGGCACAATTTGCATGACTGTCTAAAAGCGCCTTAACCTTGGAACAACGAATTTACTTGATCAAATGCTATGGAATCGGAAATGTTTCTTATAAATACGCTATTGAAGTTTTCAATGAGAAGTATCCAGATGTTACAGTGATTCACAGTATGTAAATTAATTTATAAATTTGATACCACCGGGGAAGTAAAAAATGTGAAAAAAAAACAAAAACAATTAAATGAAGATGACGCTGCTACCGGTGTAGTTTTAGACTGTAGATTGTAGAACACCCAAGATGGTCGTTAAACTAGGTACCACAAGACATTTTTTATTTAAAAACAGCTGACTGAAATAACAGTTATGAATCAATGTTCATTTGTTATGTAACCATGACGATAACTGCATAGGTAACTCTGTTAAGAATTAATTTTTTGATACTGTTGTTGTGGTGTACAGTGTACATGACTACGTTATACACCTTTATAAGTTCTTAACCGATTTTCGTGTTCTGCGTCACAATGTTCTTAGAATAGGCTTCAAGTTAAAAAAAAGTCATTTAATTTGTCATTTTCAAAAATTCTTAAGGCTTTTAAATATTAGGTAAATTTGACCACTTCTGCCATATTGGATTTATAATTCATGTCAATTTCTGACATTTATGATTGTAGTGGAAGGCTTTGGGTTTTAAGTGACCCGAAAAAAATTAAAATCGGTAATGGAATCAAAAAGTTATAAAGGAAAATGAAAATTTGGATTTTTACTATGGCTGCCGAGACGTTTACAACACGTCTCTACATTTATTGGTGCAGCTCCGTAGTTCCATGACCGATTTTTAAAAACTGCCCACCAAAATATTGCCAGAAGACCAGCCATGATCATAAAGCAAACCGTTTGTAAATACGGCATTTCAACAAAATTCCATCAGTTATTAAAAATTGCTCAAGTTTAAATACGTCAGCCTTGACATTTATGATCATTATATCAGTGTCTGACAGAGAATCATTTAGCTGGAGGCTTTAGCTGTCAAACGAGCCTAACAGGTTGAAAATCGATGAAAAAATAAAGAAGTTATGGGATAAAATGAAAATTCCGGTTATTTTTGGACCACCCGATATATTTATAGCAATTTAAGGATACGATTGCAATTTTTTGCATGAATGTTATTTCTTTAACTTCAAATAATATATTGTGACAAATATGTGTTTGTATACAGGGCGAGACACAAATAAAATAGAGTAATTTTTAAAAATCGATTTTTTTCTGCTCAAACCACAAAATATTACAAAAATCTATTAGGAATAAAATATAATTTTTTGATGTTACCGGAAGCAATAATTTGTATTTCATACAGGACGAGTCAAAAGTATGGCATCGCGAATGGCCCATTCTAATGGGACTTCCTTATTTTATTGATAGAATTTTGAACCAAGATACTTATTTAGAACTTTTAAATAATTTTGTTTTGGAAATTGGACAATGAAAATTTAAAACGTAGAAGAATAATTTTTCAACAAGACGGATGTCCAGCACATTCTACAATTCGAGTTCGAGTATTTCGGCCGCAACGATTTCGAAGACGACGTAGATTTATTAAAGCAAAAAATTGTAGAAGCTCTTGCAACCATAAATGAAGATGTGACCTCTAATGCATACGAAGAATTTAAAAAAAGATTAGAGAAATGTGTACTTTTTGGAGGCCTACATGTAGAATAGTTCTTAACTTAGTTAAATGAAATGTAATTTTTTTGAAATTAAGTATTTTAAATAATTGGAAACACTTTGCTAAATAAAATGTTCAATAAAGATGTAAAAAAGCAATTCACTTAAAAGTCCATAAATTTTCAAATTTTTAGAAAACCCTGTATAATTTATCTTAAGTTTGACGACTGCTTATGACTTCCTATGGCAAGGAAAACTTTTTATAAAGAATAACTTTTAGTAAATATAAGAGAGTTTACAAGAGTGCGGTACCTCATCCGGAGTCACACCTGGTTTGCCCAAATTAATATGATAATATACAGGAAGTCCCATTAGAATGGGTCATTCGCGATGCCATACTTTTGACTCGTCCTGTATGAAATACAAATTATTGCTTCCGGTAACATCAAAAAATTATATTTTATTCCTAATAGATTTTTGTAATATTTTGTGGTTTGAGCAGAAAAAAATCGATTTTTAAAAATTACTCTATTTTATTTGTGTCTCGCCCTGTATACAAACACATATTTGTCACAATATATTATTTGAAGTTAAAGAAATAACATTCATGCAAAAAATTGCAATCGAATCCTTAAATTGCTATAAATATATCGGGTGGTCCAAAAATAACCGGAATTTTCATTTTATCCCATAACTTCTTTATTTTTTCATCGATTTTCAACCTGTTGGGCTCGTTTGACAGCTAAAGCCTCCAGCTAAATGATTCTCTGTCAGACACTGATATAATGATCATAAATGTCAAGGCTGACGTATTTAAACTTGAGCAATTTTTAATAACTGATGGAATTTTGTTGAAATGCCGTATTTACAAACGGTTTGCTTTATGATCATGGCTGGTCTTCTGGCAATATTTTGGTGGGCAGTTTTTAAAAATCGGTCATGGAACTACGGAGCTGCACCAATAAATGTAGAGACGTGTTGTAAACGTCTCGGCAGCCATAGTAAAAATCCAAATTTTCATTTTCCTTTATAACTTTTTGATTCCATTACCGATTTTAATTTTTTTCGGGTCACTTAAAACCCAAAGCCTTCCACTACAATCATAAATGTCAGAAATTGACATGAATTATAAATCCAATATGGCAGAAGTGGTCAAATTTACCTAATATTTAAAAGCCTTAAGAATTTTTGAAAATGACAAATTAAATGACTTTTTTTTAACTTGAAGCCTATTCTAAGAACATTGTGACGCAGAACACGAAAATCGGTTAAGAACTTATAAAGGTGTATAACGTAGTCATGTACACTGTACACCACAACAGTATCAAATTAATTCTTAACAGAGTTACCTATGCAGTTATCGTCATGGTTACATAACAAATGAACATTGATTCATAACTGTTATTTCAGTCAGCTGTTTTTAAATAAAAAATGTCTTGTGGTACCTAGTTTTGTTATAATGGTGCTGTCAAATGAAGACAAGATTTTCATTAAGTATCTGTGGGAATTTGTAGAGGTTTTAAAACTAGCATAATTTTTATTGAACATGGAATACGGCTTAATTTTCAACAGTATTGCGAAGTTGTTCCGAGTCAAATGTTACCTTAAATTAGTGATTTCATACTCATGCAAATTAGTCGGTCTTGGTAACTACAATGAAATTTTAGGATGGACACTTGGATTTTTAAGAGAACATGCAGCAAATTTTATTGAACAAGAACACTGGCCTCCTAATAGTCCAGATCTTAATCCCCGTGACAATTACTTTTACATTTACAAGAACGGTTGTATAAGAATGGTCGTCATTTCAATAATTTAGGCGAATTGCGACAAAGAATTTTAGACTGTTGGGAAGAAACTGACCAGCAAATTATTAAATAAGCAATAGACGGTTGGCACAGGCAGGTTCAGCTCGTTGTGAACGCTAATGGAGGTCATGTTCCATTATTTAAGTATTAATTTTGACAATAAGTTATTGTTATTTAGTTAAATGAATCGTAATTAAATTATGTTTCTGGTTCAGTCCGCTATTTAATTAGATTTCATTTATTATTCATATCTTCGTAAGTCCTTAACCGATTTTCGTGATCTATAATACGTTCCAATGTTCTTAGAAGACAAGGCCTCAAGGTAAAAGAATTCTAGAGGCTTTTAAATATTAGGTTAATTTGATTACTTCTGCCATATTGGATTTATGATTCATGTCAATTTCTGAGATTTAGTATTGTACTGGAAGGCTTTGGGTTTTAAATGACCCAAAAAAAATTAAAATCGGCAAAGAATCAAAAAAGTTATAAAGGATAATAAAAAATTCCGGATTTTACCATTGCTGCCGAAATGTTTACAACACGCTTCTACATTTTCTGTACAGTTCCGTAGTTCCTTGACCGATTTTTAAAAACTACCCACCAAAATATTGGCAGAAGACCAGTCATGACAAACCGTTTGTAAATGCGGCTTTTCAACAAAATTCCAGCAGTTACTAAAAATTGCTCAAGTTTAAATACGTCTGCCTTGACACTTATGGTGATAATATCAGTTTTTGATAGAGAATCAAATAGCTGGAAAATTTATCTGTCAAACGAATCCAAAAAGTTGAAAATCGGTGAAAAAATAAAGAAGTTATACGATAAAATGAAAATTCCGGTTTTTTTGGACCATATTTTATAAAAATAACCACTTTATATCTTTAACACCCTGTACCTTAAAAACTAGTCACAGGATTGAGTTGGGACCTTGACAGTTCTGATCAGGAAATTAAAATCTACAACATACTAACACTAACATTTTAGCAAAAATCACCTAGAGCCATTTTTGCCTATATGTATATTGTGCGGGCTCTTTAGTTTTCCCCATGTTGAGGAAAAATTATTATTATAATAATTTTGTTAAACAGCTACGAATCTTTCAAAACGTTAATTATTGTAATAAAATACTTGAGAACATGAAAATAAAGGCAACGTTGCTGGGCTTCTCAAAATGCGTAAACTGTATTAACTATATACAGTCGGGCTTAGTAAGGTGGTGATGTGAAGTGGCTTGAGGGGGCTTGGGAAGAACTGGGAAATATATATTTAAGTAAATATTAAATAAGGTTACCCCTCTCCTGTTGCTAAATGTATATAAATTGTCCTAAGCGCAGTCACGTGAAATACACACTTCTAACTACAATAGGAAGCCTGGGCTTCTGAGAGCCTGTGATATGTACCGGGCTTGGTATAGGTAGTTGGGTACGTATATATATATATATATATATATATATATATATATATATATATATATATATATATATACATATAAACCGGCATTATCAGGCCCAAAATTGTATGTCTTTAGAGTTTACTAAGCCCGACACCTACTTACGAAGCCCGACTCCGGGCTTGGTAAAAACTTACGTGTATATTTAAGTGGTTAAGCTTTGTAGGGCTAATGGAACGTCCTCCCCAAATTTTTGATGGGCTTGGTAAGGTCGGTATTTCTCTCAAAATATACAGAATTAATTCCGAAAATTTCATATAGAGGGCGCACAACTTGATCAGTATATACAATGATAATATATGACCGATTTAGCGAAGCCCAGTATTTTATTCGTATGATGCGTAGCCCGAAAACTTGCCAACATCGCATCAGGTAAAGTAGCTGTCTCTTCTAATGAAACAATTGAAAGTTACCGTGAATAAATTAATTTTATTAAGAAATACACCAATTAAAAAACTGGAAGTAGTCAGTACTATGATAATTTTCACTAATAATTGTCAACTACAGTTTTGTTTATAGAAATAAAAGCCAATATATTTTTAATGGGTTCATTTTAGGTGGATTACTCTATAAATAATCACGAAACTCGAACCGTCATTATTTTTAAATTAGTCGATGTAATTCGATGTCAATTTTAATTCTCTTTTAATTTATGGTTAAATGCAGTTTATTCAACTGTTAAAGCTGTTCATCCATTTAAGTTTTGCATAAGGAAGCAACTGAATCAAATAAGAGAAAATTAAAGTTAGAATTAGAATATTATGTTTTTTTTCTAAACGGTTTTACTGATTAAAAAATTATAAAGTGTTTGGAATTTAAGAATACCATTATCTAAAGAGAAAAATACAGTGGGTCCCAGGATCAGGTAACGCACTCTTGTAAACTATTTTATTTTTGATTTGCCGAGAAAAAGTCATTCTTTGTAAAAAGTTTTGCTTGTCTTAGGAAGCCATAAGCAGCCGTCAAACTTGAGATCATTTTACAGGGTATTCTAAAATTGTTTTATGGCATTAGTATTTCTACATGCAGCCAGTCACTTAATTCTAAAAATTAGAATATAATTTTTCTTATTAGATTTTATTTAACATTTTCTTCTTTAAATTTATTTATTTTTTATTTATTTTTTGAAATTAGATTGATTCCTACTTTAATTTTGATTATTGGTTGAGGTTATCAACCTGAGCGAATTGAAGCTGGTATTTATTTATTATTTTATACTTTATTAGTTTCTTTACCTATAATAATTTCATTTTTTTTTTATCATGAAAAATGTAATTCTTTAAGTTTTCATTTTTTTTAATAATAATGTAAATTGAGTTTTTATATATTTATGTATAAATTTAGTATTTTTTGTTAAAATACGTTAAAATACGATATTTTTTATTCATTTATGATTACCTAAAGCTCATGTAGAGGCTTCTGTTTCAGGGTCAATAATTTTGGCAGGTATTATAATATTAAAATTGGGATTTGGGAGGTTATGGATTTTTACGTTTAATAATATTATTTATTGAAATTGGATTAAAAATTAATTATTATTTTATTATTATTAGATTTTTTGGTTTCTTTGATTTGTATTCGTCAAAGAGATATAAAATCTTTAATTGCTTATTCTTCAGTTGCACATATAGTGATAGTATTAGCAGGTATTATAACTTTAAATATTTGAGAGTTTTGAGGTTCTCTGGTAATGATAAATGCTCATGAATTATGTTCTTCTGGTTTATTTTGTTTAGCTAATATTTCTTGTGAACGAATAGGGAGACGAAGACTTTATTTAAATATGGGATTTTTAAATTAAATTATACCTAGACTTTCATTGTTACGATTTTTACTTTGTTCTTCTAATATAGCGGCTCCTCCCTCTTTAAATTTAATAGGAGAAATTTTGTTAATTAATAGTTTAATTTCATTTGTTGAATAAGAATATTATTTTTATATTGCGAAGAGAATCCATATGTGAGTAATATGATAAGAAGAGAAAGTGTAAAATAATAGTCTTAAATCTCACAACTCCTTTTAACAAGCTACCGGTTTCGGAACCTTACTTAAATAAAGGTTCCGAAACCGGTAGCTTGTTAAAAGGAGTTGTGAGATTTAAGACTATTATTTTACACCTTCCCTTCTTATTATTTTTATCTTTAATTTCGTTTTTTAGAGCTGTGTATTCGTTATATTTATATTCTTTTTCTCAGCATGGTAATTTTTATTCAGGGACATTTTCTGTTTATCAAGGAATGTTACGCGAATATTTATTATTATTTTTACATTGAATACCTTTAAATTTATTAATTTTAAAGGGTGAATATTTGGTGTTATGAATTTAATCTAAGTAGTTTATAAAAAATATTGATTTGTGATTTCAAAGATATAGTTTTCTATTTTAGATAATTCCACAGGATCCACAGCTATTACAATGTTAATATTTTCTTGTTATTTATTTTACGAACAACTTTTGAGTTTAAAGTTGTTCGTAAAATAAATAACAAGAAAAATATTAACATTGTAATAGCTGTGGATCCTTTCACAAGGAGCGATATTATTTCGAAAAATTATCTCTACGTTGGCTGGAAAAAGTGCGCGGTTAAAGACTCTTTTCATATAAAAAGGTGTTACAAATGTGCAGCTTATGGACATTTGGCCAGTGATTGTAAAAGCGGAATTCCTGTATGTTCTATTTGGGCTGAAGGACATGATAGTAAAATATGTACCTCCAGTGAAAAGAAATGTGCAAATTGTGTTCGTCTAAATAAACTAAAAAATCAAAACGTTAATTATAATCATGAAGCTACGTGTAAGAGCTGTCCTTGTTATATCAAAATCATCCAAGATATAAAAATGAAAACTTTAAATGAAACTGAAACGAATTTTTTTCGTGACTAAAATCACTCAACATGAAAATAACGTATCAATCTGTCACCTTAACATTCGTTCTCTTAAGAACAAATTTTTTGAACTCAAGAACTTTATTTTATCAAATAATTTTCAAATCATTGCTATTAGTGAAACATGGCTTTCCTCTGACGACCCTGATGATGCCTATGAAATTGAAGGCTATAAGCTAGTCCGAAAAGACCGACCTACACGTAGAGGTGGCGTCGCTATCTACTTGTGTAACAAAATAAAGTTTACCGTACTTGATCTGTTAGTCCAGTCAAACTGTGAATATTTAATGCTTAAAGTAAATCTCTTAAATAAACCATTAGGTATCTCCGTACTTTATAGACCCCCCAATAGTCATTATACAGATATAGATATACTGAGAACTATTTTTAGTCATCTTATGGAAAACAACCTCACTAACTTTGTAATATTGGGTGATATAAATATAAATATGAAATTAGATAATATTTACTCAGAGTATGTGAATAATATTCTATATGAATTTTCTTCGAAACAAATAATCCAGTCGTGCACAAGAGTTACAGATAATACCGAGTCATTAATTGATGTAATAATAGTAAATAATGATTTGGATATTCTTGAAAGTGATGTGCTAGACTTATCTGACCACAATGTAATTGCCTGTAAATTAAACCTAAATTATATAAACTCAAATCTCATAAATAAATTTCGCACTTTCAAAAATTTTAACGTAAACTCTTTTCAAAGCGACTTAAATATGATTGACTGGAATGTTTTGTACAGCATGGATAGCGTGAATGATAAGGTTGACTACTTCAATAAAAACTTAGTAGACATATTTGATAAACACGCGCCATTTATTACACAGATTAAATTTAACAAAAAACGAAATATGCCTTGGTTTACACAAAATTTAAAACACATGAAAAACATGAAAATAAATGCTTGGAATAGATATAAAAAAAGTCAGTTGGTATCCCACCGTCAATATTACTGCCAACTTAGAAACTATTATACAAGTGCAATCAAAAATGAAAAAAAGGCTTATTTTAATATTAAATTAAACGAATGTAAATCTGATTCAAAAAAACTTTGGAACACACTACAAAATCAAGGTGTTATATATAAACCACCAGTTATTGATTTACCAGATAATTTCAATAACCCTGATTTAAATAATAACCATTTTGTGGACACTATCCCGCCTCCAAAAATTGATAACAATTATCTTAATAATTTTAACAACTCATTACTTTTTCAATCATGTTCCTTCGAATATACACCAGTTCAGCCTGAAATTATTTCAAAATTAATAATTAAACAGAAACCCAGCACGATGGGACCAGATGGTATTTCTGGAAAAATGTTGCAGTTAAGCCTGCCGGCCATAGAAAAGCCACTTACGCATATAATAAATATTTCATTTGAGCAGGGAAAGATTGCATCTTCTTGGAAAACCTCTATTGTAAAACCAATACCTAAAAAAACAAATCCTGAAACCTTGAACGATCTAAGGCCAATAAGTTTGCTTTCCGTACCGCTGAAAATAGCAGAAACTGTGCTACATGAACAGCTAGTTGCCTATGCAATAGAAAATGACATTTTGCCACATAATCAATCGGGTTTCCGAAAAAAACATAGTACCACCACGGCCTTGACAACAGTCATAGATGATTATTCTTCGAGGTATAGATCAATCAAAATACACATCACTGATATTACTAGATATGTCTAAGGCATTCGATTCTATCAGTATTGATGTCTTAATAAATAAATTAAAATTTATAGGGCTTTCCAATAGTACCTTAGCTTGGATGGATTCCTATCTGAAAAATCGTCAACAAATTGTTTGCATAAACGGCCCAAATGGTCAGATATACTCACCACCTAAAACCTTAATTTCGGAAGTGCCGCAAGGTTCTGTTCTTGGGCCACTTCTTTTTAGTATTTCTACTTTTGACTTGCAACACGTGCCATTATACTGTAGTATGCAACTGTATGCAGATGATGTTCAGGTATATTATAGCTTTTTAGGTGAAAATCATATGGATGCCCAAAACAAAATAAACTTTGACCTATCGCAAATTAATGATTGGTGTAAGCAAAATTCATTAAAATTAAATGCAATCAAATGCAAACATATCCTTTTTTATAAACAAGACTTGCATCTAACGATAAGTTTGAATTGTTCAAATTTAGAGACTGTCAACTCCGTAAAAAATTTAGGCTTAATAATAGATAACAGACTGAAGTTTACCGAACAAGTAAAAAATAGTCTAAGAAATGGTTATTATAGGTAAAAACATCTTTTTTCATTTAAATCAGATTTAGATTCTAAAACAAAAAATATGTTAACGGAATCATTAGTTCTTTCAAATCTAAATTATTGTGACACAATAATTGGACCATGCTTAACAGCAGAAGAGAAGAACAAGTTACAAAAACTGCAAAATCTTTGCATGAAATTCATTACAAATATTCCCCCGTTTGCACATGTAACACCATATATTCGGCAACTTGATCTTTTAAAAATGCAAGAACGGAGACTCGTCCACTTTTCTTGTTTACTATATAATATTTTAAAATTCAAGCTACCTGTTTATTTAAATAATAAATTAGTAAGACGCAATGAAATCCATGAGCGGGCTCTCAGGCATGTTTCAAGCACATTAGAATTACCACAACACCGTACCGCTGCTTTCTGCTCTATAGCTTCTCCTATTTAGCACCCCATGTATATAATAACCTTCCAGTTGATCTCTTTCAAACGTCTCATATCATGTTTAAAAAAATATATACAAGATCATATTAAAAGTAATAATGCCAGAATTAATTTAAACTTCTTTTAACTATTTTTTAACTTCACATGACGTTATATTCAGGTCATTATTTTTAGGTAAATGTAGATAAATAGAGTGTTTTCATTACTATTATATTTTCTTATTGAATTTTTTTTATTATACTTTTTTATTACACTTTTTATTACATTTGTCACTACATGTATTTTTTTATAAGTATTTTTAAGTTGTTAGGGTTAGGTTTTTATATCAGTTTTACTGTACCTAATACCTTTTGTGCTTTAATTGTATGTTTTTATACTCTATAATCATGTATAATTTTTGAGCATAATAAACAAATTCTATTCTATTCTATTCTATTCTATAATTATTCTATTTGTAAATTTATTTTAATTTATTTTTATTAATTTTTTTATCACTTTTTTTCTCTTAGGCTACATTTTTTAATCCAAAATTTTAATTTAATTATTGAATTAAATTTATTAACATTACATTCTTTATCTGTAATTATAACTATCTTATTAGATTGAATGTCGTTATTATTTATAAGATTTGTTTTATTTATTTCTTCTATAGTAATTTATTATAGTCAAGAATATGTTTGTTGAAAATTTAAATCGATTTATTTATTTGGTGGTTATATTTGTTTTATCAATAATATTATTAATTATTAGACCTAACTTAATTTCAATTTTATTAGGCTGAGATGGATTAGGTTTAGTTTCTTATTGTTTAGTAATTTTTTACCAAAATGTTAAATCTTTTAATGCTGGGATATTAACAACATTATTAATCGTATTGGAGATGTTGTTTTACTTATATCTATTGCTTGAATAATAAATTATGGAAGAAGAAATTTTATTTTTTATTTGGATTTAATAAAAGAAGATTTTTCTATAAAATTAATTTCATATATGGTAGTTTTAGCTACTATAACTAAAAGAGCTCAAATTCCTTTTTCTTCTTGATTACCTGCTGCTATAGCAGCTCCAACTCCAGTTTCTTCTTTAGTTCATTCTTCAACTTTAGTTACAGCTGGGGTTTATTTAGTAATTCGTTTTAATTTTTGTTTTTCTTCAAATTTAATATTAATTTTATTATTAATTTCAAGTTTAACTCTATTTATATCAGGTTTAGGGGCTAATTTTGAATTTGATTTTAAAAAAATTATTGCTTTATCAACATTAAGTCAATTAGGTTTAATAATAAGGATTTTAGCTTTAGGAGAGTATAAATTAGCTTTTTTTCATTTATTAACTCATGCTTTATTTAAAGCTTTATTATTTATATGTGCAGGAAATATTATTCATAATTTAAATAATTGTCAAGATATTCGTTTCATAGGAAAATTAAATAAGCATATACCATTGACTTGCACTTTTTTTTAATATCAGAAAATTTTCTTTATGTGGGTTACCTTTTTTATCTGGATTTTATGAATTTAGTTCTGTCCATGTTGGGTCAAATTATTATTATAATTTCATTCAACACTTATGAGTTGAAAATAAGGGTTTCCCAAAATAAGTGTAATATATTAACTCAGTTGGGCTTGGTAAGGTGACGCTATGAAGTGGCTTTACAAGTACTGGAAAATATATGATTAAGTAAATATTAAATAGGGTTACCCCTCTCCTCTAGCAAAATGTATATAAATTGTTCTACGCGCAGTCACGTGAAATACGCACTTCTAAATACAATAGGAAGCCTGGGCTTCTGAGAGCCGGTGATATGTACCAGGCTTGGTATAGGTTGTTGGGTACGTATATGAGGTTGAAGTATTTGCATGAGCGTGTAAACGATGCTTGACAGTCGCACGTCTGATATAACACAAACCACAGCTGTAGCAAAAAGTAATTCCTCAATTTAATTTCCCGGTTTTTTTTGTCAAAAATCAATACTCTTGATATACTAACTGTGTAAGGTAGGCTGAACGTTAAATGAATACAGCGACGTTCATTTGTGCAAATTTGCATGCACAAATCAATTGCGCAAATTGCATGAGCATCTAAACAGATGTACAACGACTCAGTACATTTGTGCAAATTTGCATACACAAGCCAACTTGCACAATTTGCATGACTGTCTAAAAGCGCCTTAACCTTGGAACAACGAATTTACTTGATCAAATGCTATGGAATCGGAAATGTTTCTTATAAATACGCTATTGAAGTTTTCAATGAGAAGTATCCAGATGTTACAGTGATTCACAGTATGTAAATTAATTTATAAATTTGATACCACTGGGGAAGCAAAAATGTGAAAAAAACAAAAACAATTAAATGAAGATGACGCTGCTACCGGTGTAGTTTTAGACTGTAGATTGTAGAACACCCAAGATGGTCGTTAAATTTAGGTATTAGCAAATCTCATATTCAGAGGATAGCTTAGGCTAGACTCCGCCTGAAATAAAGTCATTTTATTATTATTATTATTATTATTATTATTATTTCGTGCATTCGAACCTAAATTAATTCACAAACTTCAAGTTGGAGATGATGCTCGTCGTTTGGACTTTTGCTTAACGGGGTGAGAAAATTTTAGCAGTTAGATCATTTTATCGAACATTTTATTCGTGGACGAATCTACTTTTAAGACTAATGGGCGATGGGATAGTTTCCTCTCAAAATTGTAGGTACTGGAAAATTTAAAACGTAGAAGAATAATTTTTCAACAATACGGATGTCCAGCACATTCTACAATTCGAGTTCGAGTATTTCGGCCGCAACTATTTCGAAGACGACGTAGATTTATTAAAGCAAAAAATTGTAGAAGCTCTTACAACCATAAATGATGCATACGAAGAATTTAAAGAAAGATTAGAGAAATGTGTACTTTTTGGAGTTCTACAATGTCTACATGTAGAATAGTTCTCAACTTATTTAAATTAAATGTAATTTTTTTGAAATTAAGTATTTTAAATAATTGGAAACACTTTGCTAAATAAAATGTTCAATAAAGATGTAAAAAAGCAATTCACTTAAAAGTCCATAAATTTTCAAATTTTTAGAATACCCTGTATAATTTATCTTAAGTTTGACGACTGCTTATGACTTCCTATGGCAAGGAAAACTTTTTATAAAGAATAACTTTTAGTAAATATAAGAGAGTTTACAAGAGTGCGGTACCTCATCCGGAATATACAGGAAGTCCCATTAGAATGGGTCATTCGCGATGCCATACTTTTGACTCGTCCTGTATGAAATACAAATTATTGCTTCCGGTAACATCAAAAAATTATATTTTATTCCTAATAGATTTTTGTAATATTTTGTGGTTTGAGCAGAAAAAAATCGATTTTTAAAAATTACTCTATTTTATTTGTGTCTCGCCCTGTATACAAACACATATTTGTCACAATATATTATTTGAAGTTAAAGAAATAGCATTCATGCAAAAAATTGCAATCGAATCCTTAAATTGCTATACATATATCGGGTGGTCCAAAAATAACCGGAATTTTCATTTTATCCCATAACTTCTTTATTTTTTCATCGATTTTCAACCTGTTGGGCTGGTTTGACAGCTAAAGCCTCCAGCTAAACGATTCTCTGTCAGACACTGATATAATGATCATAAATGTCAAGGCTGGCGTATTTAAACTTGAGCAATTTTTAATAACTGATGGAATTTTGTTGAAATGCCGTATTTACAAACGGTTTGCTTTATGATCATGGCTGGTCTTCTGGCAATATTTTGGTGGGCAGTTTTTAAAAATCGGTCAAGGAACTACGGAGCTGCACCAATAAATGTAGAGACGTGTTGTAAACGTCTCGTCAGCCATAGTAAAAATCGAAATTTTCATTTTCCTTTATAACTTTTTGATTCCTTTACCGATTTTAATTTTTTTCGGGTCACTTAAAATCCAAAGCCTTTCACTACAATCATAAATGTCAGAAATTGACATGAATTATAAATCCAATATGGCAGAAGTGGTCAAACCTAATATTTAAGCCGTAAGAATTTTTTAAAATGACAAATTAAATGACTTTCTTTTAACTTGAAGCCTATTCTAAGAACATCGTGACGCAGAACACGAAAACCGGTTAAGAACTTATATAGGTGTATAACGTAGTCATGTACACTGTACACCACAACAACAGTATCAAATTAATTCTTAACAGAGTTACCTATGCAGTTATCGTCATGGTTACAAAACAAATGAACATTGATTCATAACTGTTATTTCAGTCAGCTGTTTTTAAAAAGTGTCTTGTGGTACCTAGTTTTGTTATAATGGTGCTGTCAAATGAAGACAAGATTTTCATTAAGTATCTGTGGGAATTTGTAGAGGTTTTAAAACCAGCATAATTTTTATTGAACATGGAATACGGCTTAATTTTCAACAGTATTGCGAAGTTGTTCTGAGTCAAATGTTACCTTAAATTAGTGATTTCATACTCATGCAAATTAGTCGGTCTTGGTAACTACAATGAAATTTTAGGATGGACACTTGGATTTTTAAGAGAACATGCAGCAAATTTTATTGAACAAGAACACTGGCCTCCTAATAGTCCAGATCTTAATCCCCGTGACAATTACTTTTACATTTACAAGAACGGTTGTATAAGAATGGTCGTCATTTCAATAATTTAGGCGAATTGCGACAAAGAATTTTAGACTGTCCAGCAAATTATTAAATAAGCAATAGACGGTTGGCACAGGCAGGTTCAGCTCGTTGTGAATGCTAATGGAGGTCATGTTCCATTATTTAAGTATTAATTTTGACAATAAGTTATTGTTATTTAGTTAAATGATTCGTAATTAAATTATGTTTCTGGTTCAGCCCGTTATTTAATTAGATTTCATTTATTATTCATATCTTCGTAAGTCCTTAACCGATTTTCGTGATCTATAATACGTTCCAATGTTCTTAGAAGACAAGGCCTCAAGATGAAAGAAAGCCTAAATTCGCCATTTTAAAAAAATTCTAGAGGCTTTTAAATATTAGGTTAATTTGATTACTTCCGCCATATTGGATTTATGATTCATGTCAATTTCCGAGATTTAATATTGTACTGGAAGGCTTTGGGTTTTAAATGACCCAAAAAAAATTAAAATCGGCAAAGAATCAAAAAAATTATAAAGGATAATAAAAAATTCCGGTTTTTACCATTGCTGCCGAAATGTTTACAACACGCTTCTACATTTTCTGGTACAGTTCCGTAGTTCCTTGACCGATTTTTTAAAACTACCCACCAAAATATTGGCAGAAGACCAGTCATGACAAACCGTTTGTAAATGCGGCTTTTCAACAAAATTCCAGCAGTTACTAAAAATTGCTCAAGTTTAAATACGTCTGCCTTGACACTTATGGTGATAATATCAGTTTTTGATAGAGAATCAAATAGCTGGAAAATTTATCTGTCAAACGAATCCAAAAAGTTGAAAATCGGTGAAAAAATAAAGAAGTTATACGATTAAATGAAAATTCCGGTTTTTTTGGATCATATTTTATAAAAATAACCACTTTATATCTTTAACACCCTGTACCTTAAAAACTAGTCACAGGATTGAGTTGGGACCTTGACAGTTCTGATCAGGAAATTAAAATCTACAACATACTAACACTAACATTTTAGCAAAAATTCACCTAGAGCCATTTTTGCCTATATGTATTTTGTGGGGGCCCTTTAGTTTTCTCCATGTTGAGGAAAAATTATTATTATATTATAATAATTTTGTTAAACAGCTACGAATCTTTCAAAACGTTAATTATTGTAATAAAATACTTGAGAACATGAAAATAAAGGCAACGTTGCTGGGCTTCTCAAAATGCGTAAACTGTATTAACTATATACAGTCGGGCTTAGTAAGGTGGTGATGTGAAGTGGCTTGAGGGGGCTTGGGAAGAACTGGGAAATATATATTTAAGTAAATATTAAATAAGGTTACCCCTCTCCTGTTGCTAAATGTATATAAATTGTCCTGTGCGCAGACGCGTGAAATACACACTTCTAACTGCAATAGGAAGCCAGGGCTTCTGAGAGCCTGTGATATGTACCGGGCTTGGTATAGGTAGTTGGGTACGTATATATATATATATATATTTTGAGGAGTTAGCTTGACTAGCTAAGTTAAAGATGAAAATTTTAATTAAAATTGGGGTAGCAGTCTAAGGCAAGAAGTAAAGAAAACTCTTTATTTCAGTTCTAGCTTTCGAGGCTTTATTGTCTCTTCATCAGGAACGCTACAATTTTTTTAATAAATTAATAGGCTATATAAAAATCTAAGTTAGTACTTACGAAAAATTGAGGTTAAACTGAAGTAGCACATGTGAAACAGCAAAATACAAAAATATGCACCAAAATCATGGTTAAACACAAGTCTATTATTAAAACTATATTAAAATTGTCATGATTATTTAAAATGATAAAACTAAACACAGATTAAAAACATGTTGAATGTAAAATATAAGGAAGCTAAGTGAAAGACATTTTGTTAAAATTTACAGCAAAAAACTCTACAATTCTATTCACTGATAAGAGGAACTTGACAGGTAACAACCTTGCAAAATGAAAAATGAAAGTAACTGTTGGGACAATTATGATTGAAATATACAGTGTGTTCTTTTCAAATGGGGAACATGACAGAGAACCGAACGGAGTGCCAGCCCTGAAACCTTAGATCACTGTGTTATCAGTGAGGTAAAAGGCTCCACGGCTGACCACCCATGCACCTCTCCTACCTATTCCACCACTGAAAAGACTTCACCAGCATTACTGATATTATGGTTTCTATTATTATCTAAGTGAAGTAAATAAGTATAAATGATACTTAGCCCTTCTATGTCCGTTTTCGCGTTCAGAGTGTTATTTGTTTGGTATATATTAATCATTTCTAAGAAATTTCGTTTATGCCAGTTTTTTTCAGTACCTAAGATTTTTACGTTTTCATAATCAATGCTATGGTTATGTGTCGTAGCATGTCTAGCGAGCATACACGATTGTTTATTATTTCTGATATCACTTTTATGACTTACGATTCTATCTTTTAAGCGTCTGCTTGTTTGACCAATGTATTGTTGGTTGCATTGTGTACACGGGATGTTATACACAACATTAGACATTTCCATCAACGTATCTCTATCTTTTAATTTTGAGAAAAGGTTCTTAATTGTTACTTGATTTCTAAATGCTAGTTTAATATCTACATAATTACTAAAAATTTTTTTAAATTTAACAACTAATGAATCCATATATGGTAGCGCGAAGTATGCCACAGGTGACTCAACAGGGGTAGTGTTTGAGTTGTTGTCATTACTATTATCAATAGAATTTCTACAGAAAAGAAGTTTATTAATTAAATTTATGGGATAACCACTATTTTTGAACAATGTAAAAAGTTTTTTTTAAATTTTGCAATCGCAGAGAGGTATGACTGGTTTGTATGACTCTGTTTTTCATAGCTAATACCAAGTTAATTTTCTGTCGTTGTTGATGATACGACTCATAGTGTAGAAATCTACCTGACGCACCTGGTTTAGTATACCATGAGGTTATGATGGTATTATCAGATCGTCTAATGAGTCTAGTGTCCAAAAAAGGTACACTATTATTTTCATCTTCTTCTTCTATGGTAAATTGTAACAGTTGGTCATAATTGTTAAAAACCTCTAACAGTTCTGTTTTACCTTCCTGCGGAATGCTTAAAATTAAATCGTCGACATATTTTTTTATAAAAGGAACTTGAAAAGACAACTTTCCCAAACACTCCTCTAATAAGTCATCCATAACATACTGTGCTAATATGGGGGACACTGGACTGCCCATTGGCATGCCCAAAATTTGTTTATAAAAAACATTTGAAAAAACAAATGTTGTAGAGTCAAACAAAAAATCTATTAATTTAAAGAAAAACGTTTTTGAAATTGTACAATGTTGGGTAATGTCATCCCAATGTTTTTCAATGCTTTGTTTCGCTAAATTTAATGATATGTTATTAAAAAGTGCTTTTACATCTAAACTAATAATTACAAAACCTTCCGGAAGATTAAATTCATTAATAAATTCACAAAATTGAAATGAGTCTTTAATATAAAAATTGTTATCATTATTATATGAAATCGTCAAAATGTTAGTCACTAACTGAGCTACTCCCCTATTCGGGCTATTGACACCTGAAATGATCGGTCTAAGTTGTAATATTGGTTTATGTATTTTGGGTAAGCCATAAAACTTATTAACTACACCGTTATATATTCTGTATAAATTAAAATGTTCATCTTTAACTTAGCCAGTCAAGCTAACTCCTCAAAATATTATAGATATGGGTTTTTATCAAGACATCAAAAATCAATATGGGTATTCTACGATGAAGAAGCTCAAAACCGTGGCAAATATCAACACCAAGCTAGCAACATTGAGAAACAGACGAAATTTCTTGTTACGATGCAGGAAACAAAATATTATACCAGCTCACATCACCAATGGAATCAGAAGTGTAGAGAATCTCACAGGGGCAGCTGCAGGACATACACTTCATACAACAATTCAGTTTAATCACAGGTTAAGGATTAAAATTTTAAATTTAGAAATTAAAATTACCCACGATAGTATACGTAATTTTGAAAAAATGTTAACTGATAAAAAAACAGGTATTACTAATTTATTACCTTATAACATAGTTACTGAATTCTACAGAAGACAGTCTATCAATTATAACAAAAGTTTTTTCAAAATTAAGAATACTAACGTAAGGAAATTTAACAATTTAGTACAGTCTCAATCACATAATATTTTAACTCAGCCTCACTGGATTAAGAATTTGACAGATACCAACATACCGCAGGATGTTAGTGATTTTCTTTCACTAGGACCTAAATTCAGTATAGAACCCAGTATTAGTGATATTAAAATACCAAAATTGTTAGCCGATGTTGATTTTATAGTTAGTAAAATTCCAGAAACAGATAAAAATTTAGTATTAACACAAACCACAAATATAATTACAAATTTTATGAATCAAGGACAAGTTCACAATACTCAAGTATATTCCACCTTTGTTAAATGTAGAAAATTTCTCAAAGATAATCCACATTTGAGGGTTATCCAGTCAGACAAAATGAACGTTACTACGATCATTAGCAAAGAACAATATGACACATTGGCGTTGGATATACTAAGTGATACGAACTATTATGTAACTTTAAATAGAGACCCTTCTAACACGATACAACAAAAAGCGAACAAGTTGATCGCCGAATTGTTAAAAAAAAACATGTTAACTAGTCAAGATAGTAAATTATACAGAATATATAACGGTGTAGCTAATAAGTTTTATGGCTTACCCAAAATACATAAACCAATATTACAACTTAGACCGATCATTTCAGGTGTCAATAGCCCGAATAGGGGAGTAGCTCAGTTAGTGACTAACATTTTGACGATTTCATATAATAATGATAACAATTTTTATATTAAAGACTCATTTCAATTTTGTGAATTTATTAATGAATTTAATCTTCCGGAAGGTTTTGTAATTATTAGTTTAGATGTAAAAGCACTTTTTAATAACATATCATTAAATTTAGCGAAACAAAGCATTGAAAAACATTGGGATGACATTACCCAACATTGTACAATTTCAAAAACGTTTTTCTTTAAATTAATAGATTTTTTGTTTGACTCTACAACATTTGTTTTTTCAAATGTTTTTTATAAACAAATTTTGGGCATGCCAATGGGCAGTCCAGTGTCCCCCATATTAGCACAGTATGTTATGGATGACTTATTAGAGGAGTGTTTGGGAAAGTTGTCTTTTCAAGTTCCTTTTATAAAAAAATATGTCGACGATTTAATTTTAAGCATTCCGCAGGAAGGTAAAACAGAACTGTTAGAGGTTTTTAACAATTATGACCAACTGTTACAATTTACCATAGAAGAAGAAGATGAAAATAATAGTGTATCTTTTTTGGACACTAGACTCATTAGACGATCTGATAATACCATCATAACCTCATGGTATACTAAACCAGGTGCGTCAGGTAGATTTCTACACTATGAGTCGTATCATCAACAACGACAGAAAATTAACTTGGTATTAGCTATGAAAAACAGAGTCATACAAACCAGTCATACCTCTCTGCGATTGCAAAATTTAAAAAAACTTTTTACATTGTTCAAAAATAGTGGTTATCCCATAAATTTAATTAATAAACTTCTTTTCTGTATAAATTCTATTGATAATAGTAATGACAACAACGCAAACACTACCCCTGTTGAGTCACCTGTGGCATACTTCTCGCTACCATATATGGATTCATTAGTTGTTAAATTTAAAAAAATTTTTAGTAATTATGTAGATATTAAACTAGCATTTAGAAATCAAGTAACAATTAAGAATCTTTTCTCAAAATTAAAAGATAGAGATACGTTGATGGAAATGTCTAATGTTGTGTATAACATCCCGTGTACACAATGCAACCAACAATACATTGGTCAAACAAGCAGACGCTTAAAAGATAGAATCGTAAGTCATAAAAGTGATATCAGAAATAATAAACAATCGTGTATGCTCGCTAGACATGCTACGACACATAACCATTGATTATGAAAACGTAAAAATCTTAGGTACTGAAAAAAACTGGCATAAACGAAATTTCTTAGAAATGATTAATATATACCAAACAAATAACACTCTGAACGCGAAAACGGACATAGAAGGGCTAAGTATCATTTATACTTATTTACTTCACTTAGATAATAATAGAAACCATAATATCAGTAATGCTGGTGAAGTCTTTTCAGTGGTGGAATAGGTAGGAGAGGTGCATGGGTCAGCCGTGGAGCCTTTTACCTCACTGATAACACAGTGATCTAAGGTTTCAGGGCTGGCACTCCGTTCGGTTCTCTGTCATGTTCCCCATTTGAAAAGAACACACTGTATATTTCAATCATAATTGTCCCAACAGTTACTTTCATTTTTCATTTTGCAAGGTTGTTACCTGTCAAGTTCCTCTTATCAGTGAATAGAATTGTAGAGTTTTTTGCTGTAAATTTTAACAAAATGTCTTTCACTTAGCTTCCTTATATTTTACATTCAACATGTTTTTAATCTGTGTTTAGTTTTATCATTTTAAATAATCATGACAATTTTAATATAGTTTTAATAATAGACTTGTGTTTAACCATGATTTTGGTGCATATTTTTGTATTTTGCTGTTTCACATGTGCTACTTCAGTTTAACCTCAATTTTTCGTAAGTACTAACTTAGATTTTTATATAGCCTATTAATTTATTAAAAAAATTGTAGCGTTCCTGATGAAGAGACAATAAAGCCTCGAAAGCTAGAACTGAAATAAAGAGTTTTCTTTACTTCTTGCCTTAGACTGCTACCCCAATTTTAATTAAAATTTTCATCTATATATATATATATATATATATATATATATATATATATATATTTATATATATATATATATATATATATATATATATATATATATATATATATATATATATATATATATATATATATATATATATATATATATATATATATATATATATATATATATATATATTAATACTACAATACACCTCTTTTTCTTATTACTTTGAGACGCAATGTAATATTTTATTTATTTTTTTACTTACTTGCCTCTTACTTGACTAGCTCAATCGACACTCTTTCTCATGGGTTAATTGTGGGTTGCTGATTTAGATTTTTAAAGGTTTTTTAAATTATTATTATTAAATTACTCTAAGATCTTTATTATATTTTATTAAATTTAGAATGATTGCCTGCAAAACAATCTTGTAATGTTGGTTGCATACTCTAATAAAATTTTTATGTTTTCAGAAAATGAACTTTTATTATCGTTTCAATAATTCAAATTTAAAGTTTTGAATAAAATAACATTCAATTATATTAAATCTCCTATAGCCCTATGCTCAGCTAATGCCTTAATTTACTAAAATACAGTAATAATTTGATATTTAACCTTTGACATTCAAAATTTCCTAATACTAATAATTGTCAAATAATAGCAATGAACTATCACCACTCCAGTTCAGAATTTTCAATTCGCACTTAAAGTTTATTGAAAAAGATCTAGTTAATGTTTATTTCTTACTCAAACTTCTACGCCGTATGAATAACAGGAGCTGCAGAAGTTCTGGGTGTTTCATCCAAGATTTTCTTACAGAAAATTATAATTTCCTGCCGCATTCATCGTTAATCTGCTTATTAATTCTATTTTTCTTATATTATTATTATTTTGTCTTCTTTTAAGCTCTTCTTCATGAAAATTATCAAAATCTCTCAAAATATTTTTTTTCCTTTCAAATCCCAAAAAAACTTTTTTTCCGTCTCCTCGGAGATTTATTTATTTTTGCTGATTATGTTTTTCAAAACAAACTGGATATTATTTCTGCTACAGCAGCCCATTTTCAATTTTCATTATTAAACACTGGAATTCTTCCTTGCACTTTATTTATTTTAAGTATCACCGAGAGTATTATTTCACATTTAATTTATAACTTCTTTTTAAAATACTTGTTCACATTTCTTATCTAACTTAAATCTAAATTTACAAATTTTTTATACTAAATTAATCTATGTAATTAAATTTTAATGTTATTTTATCTTTGTTTTAGAGTGTTTGTCCCTTGGACGTGGATTGTTTTGCAACAGTCATGATCAAATTTGTGACCTGAACCAAATTTATGATTTTAGATTAAAATTGTAATAATTGCTAGTAATTAAAATTATAAAATTTTAACAGTATGTTTTCTGAGCTGTCGTAGCTATCTGTTATTGCATTTCAAGCTATTAGGTAATCGTTTAATATAAATTTGAGGTAACTTATGTTTGTGTTCTGTTTTAATAATTTTTCTATATTGAACAATTAATTTTTTTATGACATTTACCAAATTTTACTTGTGTTAATATTCCTTATTTATATGTTTGATTCTTTTGTGCTTATAGTCTCAATCCTTATGAGTTACAGTATAAAAATACATGTCAATATATATATATATATATATATATATATATATATATATATATATATATATATATATATATATATATATATATATATATATATATATATACCGGGTGACCACGAAATGACGCTCGCCCTTATATCTTCTTTGTTTTACAAGATATAAATTTCAAATTTGGGCATGTCAAATAACGGTTAAATACGCATTATTTCAACTGTTTTATCACTTTCCGTCGCTTCCGGTTTCACCGGAAATGATACTAACTTTCGTTTTTTAAATGGAACACCCTGTATATTTTTACATTTTTGGATTTAGGAGGTCATTTTGGATACAGTTATGGCATATCGAGACAAAAATATTATTGACAGATATTTTTATGAGCAAATTTAATTGTTCATCTAGGCGGCCGTGATCCCAAAAAAATGTTTTGTTTTGCTTCAATAATTAATCAAAAAATACGATTTTGATATCAAGCTGGCAAACTATTCATTTGTTTCTTTCGTTACATTTCAAAGGCACCTATTTGATAGAAATTCAGTGTTAAATATTAAGAGAGAGTTAATTTTGCATTTACAACTTGTTAAATGTAATTTTTATGTATTATAATATGAACAAACAATGAAGTGTTCGGTACCAAATTATCGGTAATGAAATGCTTTATTTAAATAACGTAGTGAGCCACCATGGTGCCATTTAAAAAAAATTAGTTATTTTGAAAAAACGATTTCCGAAATGTTTAAGATCTTATAACATAAATGTCATACGACATAATATCATAATTGTATTTTTTGATTAATTATTGAAGCAAAACAAAAAATTTTTTTGGGGTCACGGCCGCCTAGATCAAGAATTAAATTTACTCATAAAAATGTCTGTCAATAATATTTTTATCTCAATTTGCCTTAAATGTATTCAAAATGACCTCCTGAATCCAAAAATGTAAAAATATACAGGGTGTTCCATTTAAAAATCGAAAGTTAGTGTCATTTCCGGTGAAACCGGAAGCGACAGAAAGTAATTAAAATTGTTGAAATAATGCATATTTCGCCGTTATTTGACGTGTCCAAATTTGAAATTTATATCCTGTAAAACAAAGAAGATATAAGGGCGAGCGTCATTTCGTGGTCACCCGGTATATATATATATATATATATATATATATATATATATATATATATATATATATATATATATATATATATATATATATATATATATATATATATATATATATATATATACAGTGTGTCCCAGATTGGGGCCCGATGCATTGCTATCTCGCTTATTAACGGAGATGGAACGATGGTTAAATGGGGAAAGTTTTGCAGATTTTAATGGCCATTTCGAATCCGTTTTCAAATTTTATGTAGCACCCATAGTTTTTGAGTAATTTTCAAAAAACTGAAAGTTTGCTTTTTTTTGTTTCCTCCATAACTTTTTAAGCATTATTTATGCAGGTTGGAAACTTGCACATTATTAGAACACTTTTTAATAATACATCTAATAGTTATAGCAAAATTTTTCTACCGTCACTTGTTTTCGAGACTGACACATTAACTTTTGTTTTTCTTATGGGCGCCATATTGGATTTTTATTTCATTAAATAGCATTTTTTATGCGCTTTTCAACGATGTATCACAATCTGAAAAAATTCTATACTGAGGTAGCAACGTAATAGAAAAACAGGTTTTTTAATGGTGGGCTATGAACAAAATTGGCAATTGTTCATAATATCTGTTTTCTCCTCATTAGAAAACCTTAACGCCATATTCTTATTTAAAATTATTAATACCTACTCTTAAATAAACTAGTGAACCCAAAAAAATAACAAAAAGATTAGATTGTTTGCCTATTATTGTGGTTTGGTCAAAGTTAAATTCACGATCTAAAAATTTGCAATGTTCCACTAAAGATGTAATATTTATCTTATTTTTGTTTTTAACGTCTCTCATGTGCTCTTTTTTTCTTGTTTTTAGATACCTACCTACTTGTTTGACCCACATAACTTTTATTACAATTTTGACAAGGTATTTTATATATTAAATTCGATTGTAAGTCTATTGGAGTTTTAGTTTTTAATTTAGTAAAAAAATTATTTTTGACAGTATTTTCACTTTTAAAAGCTATATTTATTTTGTTTGACGTTAGGACTTTTTTTAACTTTTCTGAAAGATTTTTTACATATGGAAGTTTGTAATAAAATGCTTGTTCTGTTGGTGCAGGTCTAATTGGTCGACTGTTATTGTTAATGTTTAATATTCTACTGATTAATGATATTGGATAATTATTTTTAATTAGATAGGTTTTAATCAGTTCTAAGTTTTTTTTTATGAAATTGGGCAAACAATCTAATCTAGACAAAAGAAAATTTCAAGAAATGATAAACATAAAAAAATTCGAATCAGTAAATTCAAGAAAAGACATAGAAAATTTAAACTCTTGTTATTTCAATTTAATTAATAAGATGAAAACTTAACGACATAATGCATATTTTTAAAAGTAATAAATAACCTTTTTACGTATTTTTGTTCCTCTCTATTTTAAGTTTGTTTACTTATTACATAAGCAACCCAAACACTTATTCATCCCTTATCTACAGCAAACTGAATATTGCATAGAAACAGAATCTCATTCGTATCACAGCCTTCACGCGAAAAACACACATTTTTTAATAATTTTATAATAAGTTACTATATACAGAGTAATTTTCAACAAACTCCAGATATCCAAGTAGTATGTTCCTGCTATTAAGTTGTTTATGCACGAGAAACACTAAATTTTAATGTAAGTAATCGTTTATGATATTGTTTTTATTGATTTTAAATATATAACTAGGTTAGGCGGCGCCAGACCCTACGGGTCTGGCTTGCCTAACCTATCTCTGCGAGGCTGACCCTCTATATCAGTAGTTTTATCTCGGGGTTTTTAGTTGAAATACGGTTTTTTAATTTCGGGAAAAAGTAGAGTCAGACATGGGGTCGCGGGGTCGGGAGTTGGAAAAAATTCAGGATTTTAGGATTAAAATTTGAGAAAAAAAATATAAAGTTCAGAGCCCCTGCGGGGCTCTATTTAACAAATAGTAATAGAACGGCCCCTGCGGGGCCGTAGAAATAGTGAGTTCTAGACTAAAATTTTTAAACATTTCGAAGACAGCTGTCAAATAAAGGTCAGTGACTTTTTTTTTGTAAAAATAAATTTTTTGGATTTTTTTTGGTGGGGGAGGGTGTCTAAAATGGGGGAAACATTTTATCGAAACTTTTTTAATTTCGGCCCCCTTCGGAACAATTTTTTGGGCGCCCACTTTCAATTTTTTTTTTCGACCCCAATGGGAAAAAATTTTGACGCCGTTCTTTAAAAAATATTTACTATTTACAAATTGGCTCCTGTGGGATCGTAGAAATAGTAGGTTCTAGACGGTCCAATATAGCAAAAATTATAATGACCGTACACATCAAGTAGTTTTGGTAAAAAATTGTCTTGGATAAAAAAAGGTGAGAAGGTTATCGGAAATGAAGCGTATCGCGTATTTTCGTAGGTGTTCTCGATTAATTAAAGGATTCGGGCGTTTTAGTTGGATTCGGCCGAAAAGCTTCGGGAAAGATGCAGAGCCCGACAGAGAATTCATAGATAAGGTGGAGAAGGTTATCGGAAATGAGGCGTTTCGTGTATTTTCGTGGGCGTCTTCGATTAGTTAAGGGATTCGAGTAATTTATTTGGATTCGGTGGAAGAGTCTCGGGAAAGATGTAAAGTCCGACAGAGATGCTACTTGAAAAGTGAGACGGTCATCGGAAATGAGGCGTTTTGCGTATTTTCGTAGGGGTCTCCGATTAGTTAAGGGATCCGGGTAATTTAGTTGGATTCGGTGGAAGAGCCTCGGGAAAGATATAGAGTCCGACGGAGATGCTACTTGAAAAGTGGGAAGGGTATCAGGAAAGGGGCGTTTCGCGTATTTTCGTAGGCGTCTTCGATTAGTTATGGGATCCGGGTAATTTAGTTGGATTCGGTCGAAGAGTCTCGGGAAATATGTAGAGTCCGACAGAGATGTTACTTAAAAAGTGAGAGGGCATCAGGAAAGAGGTGTCTCGTGTATTTTCGTAGAAGTCTTCGATTAGTTAAGGGATTCGGGAAATTTGGCTGGATTCGGTCGAAGAGTCTCGGGAAACATGTAGAGTCCGACAGAGAAGTTACTTAAAAAGTGAGAGGGCATCAGGAAAGAGGCGTCTCGTGTATTTTCGTAGGAGTCTTCGATTAGTTAAGGGATTCGGGCAATTTGGTTGGATTCGGTCGAAGAGTCTAGGAAAAGATGTAGAGTCCGACAGAGATGCTACTTGAAGAGTGAGAGGGTTAGGGTTATCAGAAAAGAGACGTGTCGCACATTTTCGTAGGCGTTTTCGATTAGTTATGGGATTCGGGCAATTTAGTTGGATTCGGTCTAAGAGTCTGGGGATAGATGTGGAGTCGGACAGAGATGCTACTTAAAAAGTGAGAGGGCATCAGGAAAGAGGCGGCTCGCGTATTTTCGTAGGCAACTTCGACTAGTTATGGGATTCGGGCAATTTAGTTGGATTCGGTCGAAGAGTTTCGGGAAAGATGTAGAGTCCGACAGAGATGCTGCTTAAAAAGTTAGAGGGGATCAGGAAATGAGGCGTTTCGCGTGTTTTCGTAGTCGTTTTCGATTAGTTATGAGATTCGGGCAATTTAGTTGGATTTGGTCGAAGAGTTTCGGGAAAGATGTAGAGTCCGACAGAGATGCTGCTTAAAAAGTGAGAGGGCATCAGGAAATGAGGCGTTTCGCGTATTTTCATAGGCATCTTCGATTAGTTATGGGATTCGGGCAATTTAATTGGATTCGGTCTAAGAGTCTGGGGATAAATGTGGAGTCCGACAGAGATGACACTTAAAAAGTGAGAGGGCATCAGGAAAGGGGCGTTTCGTGTATTTTCGTGGGAGTCTCCGATTAGTTAAGGGATCCGGGTAAATTAGTAGGATTCGGTCTAAGAGTCCCGGGAAAGGTGTAGAGTCCGACAGAGATGCTATTTGAAGAGTGAGAGGGTTATCCGGAAATGAGGCGTTTCGCGTATTTTCGTAGGCATCTTCGATTAGTTAAGGGATTCGGGTAATTTAGTTGGATTCGGTCTAAGAGTCCCGGGAAAGGTGTAGAGTCCGACAGAGATGCTATTTGAAAAGTGAGAAGGTCATCCGGAAATGAGGTGTGTCGCGTATTTTCGTAGGCGTTTTCGATTAGTTATGGGATTCGGGCAATTTAGTTGGATTCGGTCGAAGAGTTTCTGGAAAGATGTAGAGTCCGACGGAGATGCTGCTTAAAAAGTGAGAGGGCATCAGGAAAGGGGCGTTTCGTGTATTTTCGTGGGAGTCTCCGATTAGTTAAGGGATCCGGGTAATTTAAATGGATTCGGTCTAAGAGTCCCGGGAAAGGTGTAGAGTCCGACAGAGATGCTATTTGAAGAGTGAGAGGGTCATCCGGAAATGAGGCGTTTCGCGTATTTTCGTAGGCATCTTCGATTAGTTAAGGGATTCGGGTAATTTAGTTGGATTCGGTGGAAGAGTCTCGGGAAAGATGCAGAGTGTGATAGAGATGTTACTTCAAAAGTGGGGAGGTAATGAGAAATGAGGCATTTCGCGTATTTTCATATTAGTCTTCGATTGGTTAAGGGATTAGGGTAATTTAGTTGAATTCGGTGAAAGAGTCTGGGGAAAGATGTAGAGTCCGACAGAGATGCTACTTGAAAAGTGAGAGGGTAATCGGAAATGAGGTGTCTCGCGAATGTTCGTAGGGTCTTCGATTAGTTAAGGGATCCGGATAATTTAGTTGGATTCAGTCTAAGAGTCTCGGGAAAGCTGCAGAATCCGACAGAGATACTACTTGAAAAGTGAGAGGGTCTTCAGAAATGAGGGGTGTCGCGTATTTTCGTAGGCGTCTCCGATTAGTTAAGGGATTCGGGCAATTTAGTTGTATTCGGTCTAAGAGTCTCGGGATAGATGTAGAGTCCGACGGAGATGCTACTTAAAAGTGAGAGGGCATCAGGAAAGAGGCGTCTCGCGTATTTTCGTAGGCATCTTCGATTAGTTAAGGGATTCGGGCAATTTAGTTGGATTCGGTCTAAGAGTCTCGGGATAGATGTGGAGTCCGACAGAGATGCTAATTTAAAAGTGAGAGGGCATCAGGAAAGAGGCGATTCGCGTATTTTCGTAGGCATCCTCGATTAGTTATGGGATACGGGAAATTTAGTTGGATTCGGTGGAAGAATCTCGAGAAAGATGTAGAGTCCGACAGAGATGCTACTTAAACAGTGAGGGCATCAGGAAAGAGGCGTTTCGTGTATTTTCGTAGGAGTCTCCGATTAGTTAAGGGATCCGTGTAATTTAGTTGGATTCGGTCTAAGAGTCTCGGGAAAGCTGCAGAGTCCGACAGAGATGCTACTTGAAAAGTGAGAGGGTCTTCAGGAATGAGGTGTGTCGCGTATTTTCGTAGGCGTATTCGATTAGTTAAGGGATTCGGGAAATTTAGTTGGATTCGGTCGAAGAGTTTCGGGAAAGGTAGAGGCCGACAGAGATGCTGCTTAAAAAGTGAGAGGGCATCAGGAAATGAGACGTTTCGCGTATTTTCATAGGCATCTTCGATTAGTTATGAGATTCGGGCAATTTAGTTGGGTTCGGTGGAAGAGTCTCGGGAAAGATGTAGAGTCCGACAGAGAAGACACTTAAAAAGTGAGAGGGCGTCAGGAAAGGGGCGTTTCGGGTACTTTCGTTGGAGTCTCCGATTAGTTAAGGGATCCGGGTAATTTAGTTGCATTCGGTCTAAGAGTCCCGGGAAAGGTGTAGAGTCCGACAGAGATGCTATTTGAAAAGTGAGAGGGTCTTCCGGAAATGAGGCGTTTCGCGTATTTTCGTAGGCATCTTCGATTAGTTAAGGGATTCGGGTAATTTAGTTGAATTCGGTGGAAGTCTCGGGAAAGATGTAGAGCCCGACAGAGATGCTACCTGAAAAGTGAGATCATTAGAAATGAGGCGTTTTGCGTATTTTTGTAGGCGTTTTCGATTAGTTAAGTGATTTGGGTAAATTAGTTGGATCCGGTATAAGAGTCTCGGGAAAGAAGTAGAGGTCTATAGAGAAGCCACTTGAAAAGTGATATGGTAATGAGAAATCAGGCGTTTCGCGTATTTTCGTAGTCATATTCGATTAGTTAAGGGTAATTTAGAGGGAGTCGGTCGAAGAATCTCGGGAAAGATGTAGAGTCCGACAGAGATGCTACTTGAAAAGTGGGAAGATCATCAAGAAAGAGGCATTTCGTGTATTTTCGTAGGCGTCTTCGATTAGTTAAGTGATTTTGGTAAATTAGTTGGATCCGGTCTAAGAGTCTCGGGAAAGATGTGGAGTACAAAAGAGATGCTACTTGAAAAGTGGGAAGGGCATCGGGAAAGAGGCGTTTTGCGTATTTTCGTAGGCGTCTTCGATTAGTTAAGTAATTCGGATAAATTAGTTGGATTCAGTCTAAGAGTCTTGGGAAAGAAGTAGAGTCTTACAGAGATGCTACATGAAAAGTGGGAAGGGCATTAGGAAAGAGGCGTTTCGCGTATTTTCGTAGGAGTCATCGATTAGTTAAGGGATTCGGGTAATTTAGTTGGATTTCGGTGGAAGAGTTTCGGGAAAGATGTAGGGTCCAACAGAGATGCCACTTGAAAAGTGATAAGGTCATAAAAAAAGTGACGTTTCGTGTACTTTCGTAGGCATCTTGGATTAGTTAAGGGATTCGGGTAATTTAGTTGGATTCGGTGGAAGAGTCTCGGAAAATATGTAGAGTATGATAGAGATGTTACTTGAAAAGTGGGAAGGTAATGAGATATGAGGCATTTCGTATTAGTCTTCAATTAGTTAAGGGTAATTTAGTTGAATTCGGTGGAAGAGTCAGGGGAAAGACGTAGAGTCCGACAGAGATGCTACCTGAAAAGTGAAA
Organism: Rhagium mordax; assembly: GCA_963680705.1. NCBI lineage: Eukaryota > Metazoa > Arthropoda > Insecta > Coleoptera > Cerambycidae > Rhagium > Rhagium mordax. Next base: position 67,907,665 of record OY796656.1, on the reverse strand, counting down.
TGAGGCGTTTTGCATTTTTTTTGTAGGCGTTTTCGATTAGTTAAGTGATTTGGGTAAATTAGTTGGATCCGGTCTAAGAGTCTCGGGAAAGAAGTAGAGGTCTATAGAGAAGCCACTTGAAAAGTGATAAGGTAATGAGAAATAAGGCGTTTCGCATATTTTCGTAGGCATCTTGGAATAGTTAAGGGATTCGGGTAATTTAGTTGGATTCGGTGGAAGAGTCTCGGGAAAGATGTAGAGTCCGACAGAGATGCTACCTAAAAATTGAGAGTGTCATCGGAAATGAAGCGTTTCTCGTATTTCTCGTATTTTCGTAGTCATCTTCGGTTAGTTAAGGGATTCGGGTAAATTAGTTGGATTCGGTGGAAGAGTCTCGGGAAACATGTAGAGTATGATAGAGATGTTACTTGAAATGTGGGTAGATAATGAGAAATAAGGTATTTCGCATATTTTCGTATTAGTCTTCGATTAGTTAAGGGATTAGGGTGATTTAGTTGGAATCGGTGGAAGTCTCGGTAAAGATGTAGAGTCCGACAGAGATCCGACCTGAAAAGTAAGAGGGTCGTCTTCCATTAGTTAAGTGATTTGGGTAAATTAGATGGATCTGGTATAAGAATCTCGGGAAAGAAGTTGAGGTCTACAGAGATGCCTCGTGAAAAGTGATAAGGTAATGAGAAATGAGGCGTTTCGCGTATTTTCGTAGGCATCTTCGATTAGTTAAGGGATTCTTCTTAAAAAGTGAGAAGCTCATCGAGAAAGAGGCGTTTAGCGTATTTTCGTAGGCGGCCTCGGTCAGTTAAGGGATTCGGACGTTTTAGTTGGATTGGGTCTAAAAGTTTCGGAAAAGATGAGTCCGACATAGATGTCATAGATAAGGTGAGGAGGTTATCGGAAATGATGCGTTTCGCTTATTTTCGTAGGCGGTCTCAATTAGTTAAAGGATCCGGGCGTTTTAGTTGGAATCGGTAGAAAAGTCTCGTGAAAGATGTAGAGTCCGACATAGAAGTCATGGAAAAGGTGAGAAGGTTATCGGAAATGAGGCGTTTCGCGTATTTTCGTAGGCATCCTCGATTAGTTAAGGGATTCGGACGTTTTAGTTGGATTCGGTCGAAATGTCTCGGGGGAAAGATGTACAGTCCGACAGAGATGTTACTTGAAAGGTGAGATGGTTCAAGGATGAAGGGTTTCGTGTATATTCGCTTGCGTTCCTGTTTAGTTACGTGATGATCCGGGTTATTTAGTTGGATCCGGTTTACAGTTCTCGGAAAATATGTGGAGTCCGACAGGAATGACACTTGAAAGGAGAGCAGGTTCAAGGATGAAGTGTTATGTGTATTTTCGCTGGTGCTCCTGTTTAATTAAGTGATAATAATTCGGGTTATTTAGTTGCATCCGGTTAAAGATATCGGGAAACATGTAGAGTCCGACAAAATTGTTACATGAAAGGAAAGAAGGTTTATCGATGAAGGGTTTTGTGTATTTTCGCTAGCGTCCCGGTTTAGTTAAATGTTAATTCGGATTATTTAGTTGGATCCGGTTTAAAGATCCAGAGAAACATGTGGTAGAGTCCTATAGAATTTTCGCATGAAAGGAAAGAAAGTTTAGGGATGAACGGTTTTGTGTATTTTCGCTGGCGTACCTGTTTTGTTAAGTGATGTTGCGGGTTATTTAGTTGGATCCAGTTTAAAGATCTTATGAAATATTTAGAGTCCGACTGGAATATCCCTTGAAAGGAAAGAAGGTTTAAGGATGAAGGGTTTCGTATATTTTCACTGGCGTCCCTGTTTAGTTAAGTGATAATTTTGGTTATTCAGTTGGATCCGGTTGAAGATATAGATAGAATTGTTGCATAAAAAGACAGAAGGTTTAGGGATGAAGTGTTTCGCATACTTTTACTTGCGTCCCTGTTTAGGCAAGTCATGATTCGGGTTATTTTGTTGGATCCGCCTGAAAGATCTCGGGAAGCATGTAGAGTCCGACAGTAATATCAGATGAAAGTGGATAAGGTTCAGAGATGAAAGGATTCGTGTATTTTTGCTGGCGTCCCTGTTTAGTTAAATGATGATTCGTGTTATTTAGTTGGATCCAGTTTAAGGATCTCGGGGAACATGCAGAGAATTGCCACTTTAATGGAAAAGAATATCAGGGATGAAGAGTTTCTTGTATTTGTGCTGGCGTCCCTGTTTAGTTAAGTGATGATTCGATTAATTTGGATCCGGTTTAAAGACCTCGGGAACATATAGAGTCAGGAATGCCACTTGAAAGGAAAGAAGGTTCAGGGATGAAGGGTTTCGTGTATTTTCACTGTCTGGCGTCTCTGTTAAGTTAAGTGATGATTCCGGTAATTGGATCCAGTTTAAATATCTCGGGAATCATGTAGAGTCCGACAGAATTGTCCCTTGAAAGGAGAGAAGGTTCAAGAATGAAGGGTTTTGTGTATTTTCACATGCGTCCCTGTTTAGGTAAGTGATGATTCGGGTTATTTAGTTAGATCCAGTTTAAAGATCTCGGGAAACATGTAGAGTCCGACAGGATTGTCCCTTGAAAGGAGAGAACGTTCAAGGATGAATGGTGTTGTGTATTTTCGCTGGGGGGTCCCTGTTTAATTAAGTGATGAATCGGGTTACTTAGTTGGATCCGGTTAAAGATCTCGCTAAACATATAGAGGCCGACAGAATTGTAGCATGAAAGGATGAAGGGAATTGTGTATTTTCGCTGGCGTCCCTGTTTAGATAAGTGATGATTCGGGTTATTTTGTTGGATCCGCAATGAAACATCTCGGGAAGCATATATATTCCGACAGTAATATCAGATGAAAGAGGATAAGGTTCATAGATGAAAGGATTCATGTATTTTTGCTGGCGTCCCTCTTTAGTTAAGTGAGGATTCGGGTTATTTTGTTGGATCCGCTTTTAAGATATCGGGAAGAATGTAGAGTCCGACAGTAATAACAGATGAAAGGGGATACGGTTCAGAGATGAAAGGATTCGTGTATTTTTGCTGGCGTTCCTGTTTGGTTAAGTGATGATTCGGGTTATTTAGTTGGAATGTAGAGTCCGCCAGGAATTGTCACTTTAAAGGAAAAAAATTTCAAGGATGAAGTGTATTTTCGCTGGCGTACCTGTTAAGTTAAGTGATGTTTCGGGTCATTTGGTTGGATCTATTTTAAATATGTTGGTAATCATGTACAGTCCGAAAGGAGTGCTACTTGAAAGGAAATAAATTTCAGGGATGAAGAGTATTTTCTTCTCTTGTATTTTTCTTTGCATAAGATTTTTGTTAAAAATATTCTCGTGATTTAATTATTATTAACCAAAAGCATTGTATAAACCCAAATGGTTAATTTCCAATACGTATCATAAGCATCAAATACTATAAAGTAAATCGCTATTTCCTCGATACTCTGTAATTAGATGCGCCACTCTTGCTTATGAGGGCAGAATACAAAAAATGTATGCGACGTTCGGCATGGGTATTTAATAAGGGTGTCCACATGTTTGGTGACGTCACCGACGAATTTTCGGCGTGTCTTGGTAATTTAAAATATTCACCGCTCGGACGCCGGTGGAGATTAAGGAACGAAATTTTCAGGGACCCAAGAGGTAGGATGGATCTAGCTTTCCCGAAAGTCCGGTCGAAAAAATCCTCCGGTTAAAGAAGTTAGAGCCTGGGGAAAAGTAGCGTTTTTCTGCAAAATCGACCTTTTTTAAATATTCGTATCTTTCCCGAAAGTCCGGTCGAAAAAATCCTCCGGTTAAAGAAGTTAGAGCCTGGGGAAAAGTAGCGTTTTTCTGCAAAATCGACCTTTTTTAAATATTCGTATCTCGGATAATATCTCAAATGGACGAAAAAGAAAAAAAAGAGTTGTTCATTTGTCCTTCTTCTTGGCCGTCGTGCATGTCGCGATCCTCTATATCCAAAGAGAAAGGCTGTGACGCTTTTCTAATGGGTAGGTGTCGGAAGAATCGTCGAAATCCGACAAAAACGCCGCTTTTCAATAAATCATAACTTTCTTGGGAGGCAAAATCGAGGAAAACGATTTTCGACGGCGATTTTCTAAATTTCATCTAGTTTTCAAAAAAAAATACGCCGTCGGTCCGTCTCAAAGGAGTCGCGAGTTAATAAGCTCGGAAAGGGGACATGTTTTGGAAATTCGAAAAAATTGCGGAAACGCGTACACTTCAAACGTTATTTCCAAACGAAAGATCGTCGCCGGACCGCCGTTCTGGCGCGAGAACCGAGTTAGAGGATGCTACTTAAAACTACATCGCGAATCGCGCGGCCCGCCGCCGGTTTTAGACTCAGTAGGAGCGATCGAAAAAGCGCTATTTTGACGTCTATCGTTCAGAAAACGTCGGCCATTTTTTTTCAAATTTCTCGCGTTTCGTATCTCTTTCTAATTTTCCCGGTTTTTGCAAACGGACCGACGTGGTGCTATCGAAACGTTAATAATTCTTTTAATACTTCGCGGATCGCCACGAAAGTCGGCAATTCGATGGCCCCGACACGAAAACATCCATCACGCACGGCGCTGCGCGGTCAAACTGGTTAAAAATAAGCCTTTAGCGCCGCAGAATGTGTGAAAAATCGGCGCCAAATTAGAGTGAGGAAGCCTTGTCAGATTTTAATAGGTGAAAAATCGGCGCCAAATTAGAGTGAGGAAGCCTTGTCAGATTTTAATAGATATGGATGGAGGATGGATGGATTATGGATTATTAAAGTGCCTAAAATAAGTACGTATTTCCTTTAATATGTATAACTATAATGATTCAGTAATTGTTTAAATATTATTTATATTCAAAAGTGATGTTTAGCAGGGTTCGATAATAAAAATAAATGAATAAATGAATAGTGCCATATACCCTGAAAAAGAAACATGATGCAGCTACGGACACGTGTTTCGGAGTTATTGCTCCTCGTCAGCGTAGCGTAGCTTGAATAATGAATCCGTATGAATAGGATCAGAAACAATAACTAATAACGGTAAGAAAGTAGCAGCGCACAGTACTCAATTTGTACTTTCGTGCACCATGTGCCAATTTATGGCCTCAAATGATAACAGTCAGCACAGAGAGCTCTATGCGCACTGCTCAATTTCCACCCAGGCAAATATAAATACAAAAGTGATGTTTAGCAGGGTTCGATAATAAAAATAAATGAATAAATGAATAGTGCCATATACCCTGAAAAAGAAACATGATGCAGCTACGGACACGTGTTTCGGAGTTACTGCTCCTCGTCAGCGTAGCGTAGCTTGAATAATGAATCCGTATGAATAGGATCAGAAACAATAACTAATAACGGTAAGAAAGTAGCAGCGCACAGTACTCAATTTGTACTTTCGTGTCCGTAGCTGCATCATGTTTCTTTTTCAGGGTATATGGCACTATTCATTTATTCATTTATTTTTATTATCGAACCCTGCTAAACATCACTTTTGTATTTAAATTTGCCTGGGTGGAAATTGAGCAGTGCGCATAGAGCTCTCTGTGCTGACTGTTATCATTTGAGGCCATAAATTGGCACATGGTGCACGAAAGTACAAATTGAGTACTGTGCGCTGCTACTTTCTTACCGTTATTAGTTATTGTTTCTGATCCTATCCATACGGATTCATTATTCAAGCTACGCTACGCTGACGAGGAGTAATAACTCCGAAACACGTGTCCGTAGCTGCATCATGTTTCTTTTTCAGGGTATATGGCACTATTCATTTATTCATTTATTATTTATATTTCTTTCCTTTTCTTTTTTTGGGATTTATTACCACATTCCTCGAGATTCCTATCCAAAAAATTCGATTTATCTAAAAAATATTCAAATTAACCAGTTTAAACTGGGAAATAACCTCTACGCCTTTGACGTAATGTCAGAGGATCAGTTAGAGGGTGTTTTTTGACAACTAATAGGAATTAAATTAATACAAAAATACTGCGGTGACGTTTCGGAAACTATATCCGTTTCCTTTTTCAAAGTTTAAGCTTTAGATTTTTATGTAACGTGTAGAATAAGACGGCATAAAATAAAAATTGTTTATATCATTTCCATAGATACTTACCATAGAAATCTTGAAAAATATACTAAATAATATTAATTTTATTGAGTTCTTCTCACAACATTGGTAACCAAGTTGAACAAAATTCTACCGAACAATTTGATACGCATTTATCTTCATTAAGTAAAATTATTGCAGATTCTTTGATTTTTCTTTTTTTTTGCTGTCTGCTTCTTTGGTCAAAATTTATATATTTTGGGTTCATTTTGTAAAATTTTATTATATGCCAAAAAATTTACAGTAATTAATTTATATCTTACAGTGCCCTGAGGATGGTAATAAATTATACCGAAACGTCGGCAAGTTAATACAATAGTGTTTTAATTAAATTGGACCTAATACCCCAAAAATCTAAATCTTTAATTAATATTATTGTCTAATTATTACTATAAATATTATTAAATTCAAATCCCGCGCCCTCTCATTTCTGCGTGTCTCTACAATATTACCGGGGTACACCTTTGTCGGCATATGTCAAAGGAAAAAGTTCCCACGGTATACCTTTGTCGGTATATGTCAAAGGATTAGAAAAGTTCCCACGGTCTTCAAAAAGTTCCCACACTCAAGTGCCCCATATTCCATTGGTGTACATAATTAAAGTAATTTTTGTTATTCTCTATGCAAAGAAATGCATTAGATCATTTTATTAGCTGGTATTTTAATAGAATAATTAAAATAGTACGTAATCTTCTACATGCTACAGAATCCTCTCGGTCTAGTATTTGAAACAATAGCGTAGGAAAAAAATGTATGAAGACCATGAAACATATATCTATCTCTGTCTTACTTATAGGGAGTATAATTAAATAATAACTAAAATTCGAAGAAGATGATTCGGTTTACCTTATCGTCACGTATTAAATTTATACCATAAGCGTACCTCCATAAAATTAATATTATTATACCCCCTTTTCGAGCATTTTAACCTACGCCTATGCTCTTTATTTACGTTAGCCTCAAGCTTATCGATATGACGTCATCGTCTGCAGCGCCATCACGGTAAATGCGGCGACTAATTTTAGAACTAAAAGCTTCTGGTCATTGATGTTTTTTCTTAAAACTTCTTCGTCTAACGCATAAGCCTCCCTAGGACCTGGGGTGCTGGATTCTGAAGAGCTCTAAGCGTTAACCCGCCGCCCCTTTACCTCTAGCACCCCTGCTAAGCCTTGTAACGTCATCTGAAGACGAAGGATGACCTCTAGCATGACCTCCAGAGCTCTCGGCCTTTTAAAATTTAAAAGGCTGATGGACATGTCCATCCGGAGCGAATGGCCTTGAAAGTGGTCATGAACCGGCTTAGCATATCTACTCCTGTGCATACAAACTTGAATTTGAGTACGTCCTTTGGAATTTGAGGACATTTTTATGAAGTATGACTCTTTTCCATAAAGCTACAAATAAAAAATGTTTTCCTTTGAATCTCAGCCGGCTCACACTGTGTATGTATTGTGAATAGGAGTATGTACCTCAATTTATTAACAGTAATGTTTGTGATATTATGGTACGAAGAGTGCTGGCGCTGCGTCCTTTTAATTTACAACTAACCTATTACAAAAGCTACGTGCATGCAGGAATACATTTTCAAATCACCATTAAAACATAATTTTAAAAATCAATGAAAATAATAAAATATAATTTAAAATTCCCTTTTGACTAAAATGTGAAAGTTTGTAATAAAGTTTAAATACATATTTTTTAATAATCATGTAATAGTATATTACAAGTATTAGGCTAAAATAAGTACATAGGTACACTTTTACTAAATAGATGGCAATAATGAGAAACAATAAGAAGGTTTGAAGATACCTAATGTATTTGTCTGACGGTATAAAAATGGGAATTTTAAAATTATATGAACATATTTAACATTTCCATGCGACTAAAATAAAAAAAATCTGCATATTTTGGTACCAATTAAGAATTTCTGTACTACATAATGAAAGCAAGCACTAAACAGAGGAAGTGACAGATCAAGATTCGTGCCAGTTGGGACAGATAGCGGGTGATCGCGTACCTATTGTAGAAATCCTGCGATGTCCTCAGCAACAACAGGGAGGGGTTGATGTAAAGACAATCAAATGGTTTTAATGTTTTAATGGGCACTGTATACATAAAGAGCACCTATACTGGACACCTGTCCCAGCTGACACCAACACATTAACATTACAAACAACAAAAAATGCAATTTTCTTTTATTTACGATCAAAAATTGCAATTTTTTACAGCAGACAACTTTATTCACATAATCTATAATATTGTCTATTATTTTATAAATATATTGAGCTTGCAGGATAATTGTAAGCAAGCGTCCGTTTAGTCGTTTGAGTCTATTTAAATATTTTCTTTTCAAATGGGCTTTCATCTGAAGATGACTGTGTTGTTCTAAATTAAGAAATATTTTGATATGTTAGTATGCAGCCATAAAAATTCCAAGTTTTGCGTAATTAATATATTATGGTCCAGTCGTAGTTGTCGTAGTCTTAATTATTACTTAAAGCAGTTAAATAATCAAATATTTACATTTCTCAATATTTTAAGATGAGATGAGATTAGGGTTTTCAATCCCGGGACGGGATTAGACTTTCGGTATTTTCGGGATTAGAAAGTCAAATCCCGAGATTTTCCGGGATCCCGGGATCTAAATACGTTTGTCGAATATCAACATAAAATTAAATAAGAAACGATTTATTGAGCAAGAATAATAATAATACATAAAAAAATAAATAATAAAACTTTAAAATAATTTAAAAATTAAAAATTTATTGCTACTTTAATCTATTGATTATCTATTCTATAAAAATGAATAGCCTAAAATTTACTTTGAAAAAATTACCAGAGAATGGCCAGTGTGTCTAGGGTGTCGTCCCCTAATCTGGACCGGATCTTTGTACACAGAATACATGTGAGATAAAAGGTAATATGTATTTTATGTAATTTGGTCGTATTATAAATACGGGGTTTCCGGGAGTGAAAACCTGCCCGGGATTGGAAACTCTAGATGAGATTATTTATATTAATTAATCCCAGTTGATATTTTTTCGTAGTTTGTTAAGTAATCAATATTCAGTTTTTTAAATAAAATAAACAAAAAATAATTATTGAAATAAAGAAACTGTCTATTACTCACAACAGTCTGATTCTATATTTTATTGTAGCCTTTCAAATAAAAAATAGAATTGCCGTGAAAAATACACTGTAACCATCTCACATTGGATTAATCTTATGTACTAAAAAAAATAATTATGGTTAGATTGTAATGAATGTTATACTTTTAAGGGCAAGTTATAAATTATATAAGAAACGACAACTTTCATTTGAATGAAACTGCATTCAATAATAAGATTTTAAACAATTTTTTTTCAACTGGTCCATTTGGTCATAAAGGTTTTTTAGTTAGCAAGGTAATATTTAAAAATATATACGTAGCTAAAGGAACTGACGTATACCAACATTACTGCAAACTGGGTAGGTATTATCCTACAAAATTATACACAAATTTAATAATATATGATATGTAATAACTTGCAATAAATATTTTTTTAAGCTCACTTTTGATTTTATACGCTAATACTAATAATAAATGTTTACTTCCAACACATTTCTTTAATCTATATTCATTCTATTATTATACATATAACACAAACGTTCCAATTAAAGATAGGTAACTAAGTAATTTATTTTTTTAATGTTTAAACTTCATCTATATTCCCTTTTCTCCATGTTTGAAATACTGAAAACATAGATCAGTGGTGTGCAAATATTTGTAATCATAACTGTTATTTAAATACATTACAAGACTAGAAAATGAAGACTGTCGATAATCAAGGGGTTTAGGAATACATATTTGAAAATAAATAGAAGTAATTGTCAATTTGGGATAATTTCAGGGAAAGTATTCTTTTTTTAATATTATTTTATGTATTAAATTAATTCAGGTGACATTTAAAGAATTTGGATACTCTTGACTCATAATTTACACATCATTGTTCTATATTGAGATAAGAGTAAGTATAAAAATTACAGTGGTCACTCGCTGAATACCTACAAATAACAAATAAACTATTTTCTCAATGGTTACATTAAAATGATATGCATAACATATTAATTTTCAGAACTGTAATTTAAGATATGAGAAACTAAGAATCTAGGGAATATAAAAGAATATTAATGGTTTTGTTTTATTATCCTGCCAAATACAACATCTACTATTATAAATAAAATAGCATGCTTCACAATAATTAACTATTAACTAATAGAAAGCCCAATGTCACTAAAAATTACAATCATAGTAATAAGATATGAAAATATCACAGAGATTAGATCTATAATATATACTTGAGACAATACTTAAAATAAGTTTGTCCTGTAATTGGGGAAAAATAATAAAATTATATTGTGGAATATTTTATGTCCATATAAAATTTCCTGATATAATAAATGGTACCTACTGATTGTTCTTGTTTTATCTTATCCGTAAAGTGATATTTTTTTAGTCGTCTTTCAAAATTAGTTAATTGTATTATGTCCAAAAGTTTTGCACAATTTTATTTTATATTATAATAAAGAATATTTATAAAGTTCCTGGTTTTTAAGTAAACTGATATTCTAGTTTACAGTTTGTCAAATAATTTGTATTTATATATTTTCCTTTATAAAAAATGTTTCATAGTAAATTTTGTATTTGGATAAGGTGAATTAAATAAATATATTTAAAAAATACTCTTGGGTATTTCAAAGTTGGGAAGATACGTAATATACGGTATCAAAGGTGTCAAAGGGTTTTGGATGGAGTAAACAATTACATGGCTCCTCATATAAGGATAAGATTGATAAGTGATTTATGGCAGATACTTATTTCAAGAGATACCAGTTTAAGTGAGTTATAATTAAAATAATTATACAAGAAGAGTTTTTTTGAGTTTTTGAAGTATAGCCTATCTATACTTCAAAAAGTCTATAATATAATATATTTATTCCAAATCAAATAAATTGACGTATCTAGAGCTATAAAGACTATTGCAATTTTTTTTATAATCCATTTAAAAGTTGTTGTGGTATAGAGGAGAATATAGGTTTATAAAAAGTGTGTATTTTTTTTACAATTACGCAAAGAATGCCGTAGTAGTCTAAAATATATATTTTTTAATATTTATGGATTAATTGAAAATTAATTATTAATATGCAAATCTTTTGGACATTATTAACGATATCACACATTACAGAGCATATTGTTTTATATTCATAAGATCAAGTTGCTATTAATGTCTACAAATTTAGTTCTGAGGATTTGACCATACAGAAAGGTAGATAATCGCCCTTATCCCAATTAATATCAACATTAAAATTTTTCCTTTTCTGAATCTAATATATAATCAAAAATTTTTTTTGTAGTGGGTTATAGTTGTAGAAACTCCACTTAAGATCAAAAGTGAAAAAAAAACTAAATCAGAAGATGACTGAAATATTTGATGTGACACTGACAGTGACATAGTTTACACTGAAAAACAGAATACTTGACATTCAATACATGTTTCGTCTAATGAATCTGGTAACATTGGGATATAATAATTATTACCCGTTATCGAGAATGTTAAACACGATGATGATGTTGGTTCTGCTCCCCGAGTTGAACCTACCCCCCCAAACGGCCAAAATCCACGCCCAAAGGGGAGGAATCGCGTATTCGACGTTTTCCACGGGCAAAACTTATGTCACCCCCTCTTTGTCGAGGATGCTGAATATGATAGTGATGTTGGTTATGCTCCCCGAGGTGAACCAACTCCTCGAACGGCCAAGAACCACACTCCAAGAGGGTGAAAAATGTGTTCTGTGCTACAAACGAGAAAATCCGCGTTATTTCTCGTTTGTGAGTTTGCTGGACAAGAGAAAAATATTACCAAGTCACCTCGATAAATGTTGAAAATGTTTTATATTTACATTACTATAATATGTATTACTATAAGTATATAAGTAATTTTATGCGTCAATAAAAATGTTTATGATTTAACATTAAAAAGGAAATGAAATGTGTGCGAGTGATTCCATATACCTACCTGATTTTCCCACCTAAAACCTAGCCACGAAGTATAAGTTCATTATTATCAAATAAACAGTCAATCTCAATCAAGAGACCTGTCATCATCATCCGGTACGTATTCAATGATCTGTGATCAAATGTTTATTGTCTCTTACCCGTGCACATACTTCATAAAACCGCGTGTCAAAGGAGTAGTTTGTGTCGATTCTAGGGCCTCGCGGGGGTCGAGGGGACTTGGTAATAAATTTCTCTTGCCCATCATACTCAAAAGCGAGAGATAACGCGGGTTTTCTTGTCTGTAGCACGAAACACATTTTTCATCCCCTTGGAGGGTGGTTTTTGGCCGTTCGGGGGGTTGGTTCACCTCGGGGAGCAGAACCAACATCACCTTCGTGTTCAGCATCTTCAGAAACGGGGGGTGACATAAGTTTTGCCGATGGAAGACGTCGAATAGGCGAATCCCCCCCTTTGGGGGTGATTCTTGGCCGTTTGGGGGGTAGGGTCAACTCGGGGGGCAGAGCCAACATCACTTTCGTGTTCAGCATCCTGAGAAACGGGGGTGACATAAGTTTTGCCGGTGGAAGACGCCGAATACGTGATTCCCCGCTGCGGGGGTAATTTTTGGCCGCTTGGGGGGGGTTAGGTCAACTCGGGGAGCAGAACCAACATCACCATAGTGTTTAGCATCCCCGAAAACGGAGGGGGGAGGTATTTTGGTTGACTCCTTAAATACCTACTTAGGTGTTCGTCCGACTCACAGAAAGTACTAATATTCGCTGTTTTGGACTTCATGAATGTAGTGGAGTCAAGGAGTCGGAAGGACATGTAGTTTTACTAGCTTTACAATTAGACCAGTCAATGAGTACACTGAAAAACGCTAAAATCGCAAACTACGTGTAGTTTTGAATTTTTGGTATGTTGTTAGGACCAGCACTAGTAATGTAAATCCAAGTTTGCAGCTTCGAAATACCTGTGCTACCTTCGAGGCACTTAAAAAACCGGTAAATTTTCGTATTTTTTTTTGGTTATTTAATTATATCTCCTAAACTGTGCGTTACATCGAATGGCCAATCTAAGCTGTTTTAAAGCAGATTAAATTTGATACAACCTGAATCAGCTCTGTACGCCAAATAGTACTCAAGATACAGCAGGTTCAACATTGATAATTTTTTCGAAAAAATTGAATTTTCAACTTTTCGTCAACTTCCGGCTTCCTTCGAAAGCCAGGATTGAGACGAAACAGGTAGTAGAGGATGCTGACTGTGAGATCATTAAGACAGCACCTCTTTTGAATCAGTGTTAATCGTTGGAGAGGATGTGGATCTAGTTCTTCTTAATGGCTTGGAATCCACTATCAAAAATGTCTTTTTCCAGAAAAGTGGCAGAGGTGACTGTGGTACATTGCAATACTCCTCAACTTCATTCAAACGGGGAGAGTTGGAGTTCTCCCACGGGTTTGTGTTGTTTTTGCACGCGGTCACAGGGTGCGACACCACTTCTGCCCTTTTCTGGTACGGGAAAAATAAAATGTGGAGCGCTCTTCAGAAATATCCCGAACTGATAACCATCGCAGAACAATTTTTCTAACCTACTACCCACGAAACCATAACAGACTTAGGAGCAAAGTGCCTCGTAGCTCTGTACAGAGGAAACTACAAGGTAGAAAATCTACATAGCCTGCGGTACAAAATTTTACTGAAAACGGCCGCCTCTGATAAGGATGACCTGGCCCGCTTGCCTCCAACAGAAGATAGTGCGGCATTCCATGCCTACCGAACTTACCATCAGGTACAAAAGTGGTTGGGGGTTGATAAAGATGCCACTTAGTGGGGCTGGACTAGGACTGAACAGGGGCTCATACCTGCTACCATGATGGGCGAAGTGGCACCCCCAACCCTTCTTAAAATTATTTCCTGCCAGTGTAAGAAAGGGTGTAATAGAGGCGGCTGCACATGTCTGAAAGCAGGACTCAGATGCTCCTCCATGTGTAAATTCTGCTCTGGCATCTCCTGCCAAAACGTCGCCGTTATACAGATCGACGAAGGATACACTACCCATGATTACACTAGAGGATTTTCAACCACCTTCGAAACGGCTTAAGTGAAAATTTGTAAAATATGTAGTTTACCCATTGTTTGTTTTTTTTTTAAATCATTTTTAAGTATGAATAAATCCAGTGGCTACACGTAAATTTACTAAAATTTCTCTTGATACGACTTTCATCGCAGGATAAGTATTTCCCCCGACATTTGAGCCGGAAGTTGACGAAAAGTTAAAAATTCACTTTTTCTAAAAAATTACCAAATTTGAACCTGCTGTATCTTGAGTACTATTTGACGTACAGAGCTGGTTCAGGTCTCAAATTGTAGCAAATTTAATCTGCTTTAAAAAAGCTTAGAATGGCCATTTCGATGTAACGCATAGTTAGGAGATATAATTAAAAAAACAAAAAAAGTCAGAAAATTTCCCGGTTTTTTAAGTGCCTCGAAGGTAGCACAGGTCTTTCGAAGCTGCAACTTGGATTTACACTACTAGTACTGGTTCTAACAACATACCAAAAATTCAGAACTACACGTTAGTTTGCGATTTTAATGTACTCATTGACTGGCCTAAATGGGAAAACGCAAAATAGAGGTAGTTTTTGGCCATTTGAGGGAGTTGCGGTCGCGAAAAACTTCATCCACTATGTTTTTCGTTTTCAGCATCCTCGAAAACGGAGGAAGGAGTAGGTTTTGTTGCTGCAGAATTTTGTAGACTTTTTTAGCCAAAATACCACTCCCTGGATTCCACTAATGATTATGTCAGTGTAGATATTTAAAACTTATTTGGGATGCAAAAGATTTTTGTTGATGTATTTAGCATTTATTTATGCTGTATCATCATTTTGTATGCATTTTATAATAAATAGAGGGTGTCCGGAAATAACTTTCGAATATTTCGGGGAGTGGTTCTAGTAAAAAATATGAAGAAAAGTTTATGTAGACTTGGATCGGGAAATGCTTTCTAACGGAGCTACACCCCTCCAAAGATGGTATAGACTATTCCACGTAAGTTGAACGATTTCGACAGATGACATCGTGACCTGCTGAAATACTTAAAAAAAAATGTGTCCCTAGAGTCCCAAGACCGTAAACTGTGGTGTAGGAGTACAAAACAAAAAGGACGATTGGTGTCATATGTTTCTTCTGGTTTTGAGGTTATTGTTAAAAATTGTCAGTGTCAGTTTTGTGGTTTGTTGAATATTTTGTTGTAATTGTTGTATTTATCTATTAAGTTGGGGTATGCGTGTGTATGTGTGAATATGAACATTAATAATGGAATAAAATAAATTAAATGTACAAAAACATTGCATTCTTAAACTGGGTTTTCTTACACATGCAATCATGAAATTGAAGTACCGTATTGTTAGTTGCCTATAAGGGGAACAGTATGTCAGGCTTTGTGTATCTACTGCGCATTACGTCACTCAGGTTAAAAAACGTCGAAAGTCAGTAGTAATTTCGCACATTTAATTTTTATTTTAATATTTTGAATAGTGTTAACCAATAGCAACATGCCTGCTTGTGGTGTGGCTGGGTGTAACAATTATTACACGAAGACAAAAAGGTACTGACATCAAGTATTTTACATTTCTCAGCGTTGAAAAGCTCGCGAAAGTATGTGAATCAACGATAAAATTAATTTGAAATATAGCAGGTTAATTTTTTATTTTGCAGGTTTATCCTTTTCATTACCTATTGTCTGTTTACAGCACGTACTTTTTCTGTACATTGCAACAGAATCAACAGATTTTGAAGTTCCTTTAATAAAGCAGATGTTGTTATATTCCCCTCAGAAACAGTAGAAATTTAAGATCTGATGCAGTTCCAACTGTTAATATGCTTGGTGCTGTTTCTTGACTGTCGTCAAAGGAAAATAAATTGGGATAGATCGCTTAGGTTGGAAAAAATATTAAAAATAGACTACTAATTTTAGGTTAGAATTCTAACTAACAAAAGTCATCTTATTTTATTAGACTAAGCCAATTAAAACTTTATTAATAACTCACTGAACAAGATTTTAGTTGATAGTACAGAAATCAAGTAGAAATCTTAATAAAACTGACATAATTAGAAAATTTTAGAAAATACATATTTTTGAGTTTAATTGTGATGTCACCCTTGCCACATTTTAAACTGAGTGACGTCACCGTGCCTGCGCGTGGGCATACCATTCTTCTTATAGAGTCCGGCCGCTATAAGAACAAGCCAGGGGCGGTGCCAACGGCTGCCCTAGCTTTGGCGAAACCATGCTCTACAAAGTAAGAAGTGGCGTGCATTTATCAAACTCGACGCTGCTAATAACAGATTTTAAAAATATTATGATGATACGCTTATGGTTCGTGCCATTGTCAAGGAATTATCGCGGTTGCTAGGTGGCGGGACTTCGACGGACGACCGCGCAGATATTCTTTGATGACGCTGGTGGCTTGTTTTTATAGCGACCGGAGTCTACCATGATTTGGAGGAACTATTTTATTAGGCCGATGCGATCCGAGGTGGGTCGAGGTCAGTGATCATTGTGACGAATAATATTGAATAAAAAGATACTTTATTTGTACTGTCATCTGTCGAAATCGTTTAGCTAAACTGGAATAAACTATATAACAATATGGCTTTTCTTGATTATTTTAAGAAGTACTACTACTAGAGGAATTGTCGTACATTTTGGTGATTTTATAATGAGAAATCGTTTGGTGTTGATGACAGCGGGGGGCAACGATTTCTCAGGCGGGTTTTTAAAGAAAGTGTACTCTTGGTGAAAATACGTAGAACGTATTGTTTTCCTTTAAAACTACATTGAAAAGTTCGATGTTAAAAGAGCGATTGATCAATTGTGCCCTCAAAAAATCAAAGTTGGCTTGTTTTAATCAGACAGAAATGTTAAAGTTTACAAATTGAACGAAATATGAAAAACACGTGTAAGACTCCAGTGACTAAGATTTTACAAGACAAAGGATTTGAAAATGTTACAAATGTGTCATAAGTTTATTCCCTGCAATTAAACTGGAAATCATTAAAAAGTTGGTTGGTACCTGTTATTTTCTTTAATTATCTTAATCTGTTTCGTGTATAAACTGCCTCACAAAAATTTTAAGTCGATTGACCTAAAATTGAGGGAGATATTTGCATTTGAATAATAAAAAGCTCTGTATGGCGAGCACGCCGGAGTGACGTCAGCATATCTTACGTTCGCCCGCAAGAAATACACAATAACTATCAGATGAGTAATAAATTGTTGCCACTTTTTTACATCCAGATTATACTGTTTACTTTTCCAGGGGACTGATAATATTCTGCGTTGACTAGTCTTCGACCGCAATGTAAGTTTTATATTTACTTGAATTAATTTATTCTTTGTGTTATCGTTCTCGTCTTTAGACTGTTCATTATTTTCCAAATTGTCGGAACCACATTCAGTGTTTTCTGACATCTCATTATCTGAAAATCGCAAATTTTTCTGCACTTCCTGAAGAATTATCTAATAGTGATTTCCTTTGTCTTTTCAAAAATGCTGTTCGGCGAACAGCACTATGAGATTATCTTAATTTAAGTGTTACATTTTTCATTAACTTAAAATACACGTAATTTTCTATGTTTTCTTCACGATAAAAATAATTTGAAACTATTTCTTTATTATTTAAAATTTAAAAAATACATTAAAATGATGCTCACACTAAATTTTGTTGTTTTACTTCCTAAAAGATCTAGTCTGCGCATCGTTTTGCCATAAAATTCTTGTTTTTTTATACTTAGGTAATAGCTATTAACATATCAAGGAATGTCATAACATTGATAGTCATAACTATCATAACTGCCGCAGATGTCGGTTGAAATCCGAGCTCGTAGAGCGAGGATTTTAAGACATCTAAGGCTGTTATGATTCATAACATCCGTGATTTGTTTAATAGTTTATCGGTTTCAGAAAATAAAGACATTATTAATAGATATTACCTTTTGATATTCTCTTATTAATAACGTTTTCATTTCATTAGTTGGTCAAGTCTGTATGGGTTGATTTGTCGCCGTGGTTACAGTTATATTTTGTTTGTTTTTATTTGTTACCGTTTTTCATATTACATAAATGTTTACATTTTTAATGTCACAACGGCTACATAAAAATGGACCTTGGATTGCCTGAAAATACATTTCAGTTGGATTTCAGTATTTAATTATTATTGTTTGGAGTTTTCTGTCTGTTTGTATTAATAAATAGCCCTATAGTTTCATTATTTATTATTTCATCTGTTGACAGTTATTGACAGATCTGTATTGTAATATTACCGTACAAGCAATAAATATAACTGTACAACTTTAGTTATGACTTATTTACCAGCCTACTTTTGCATATGTAAACAAAGGATTAATATCCTGAAACCGATAAAGAAATGAAAAATTTATCTGGCGATGTCACAGTATACATATAGTATTATTACATTTGGGTACTGGACAATATTTATAATATTTTCTTTGATTGCCTATTTTGCATAAGTAATAAAGTAGACCAAATCTTTACGTATTAACACAAAATAGCAAACAAAATTACGAGAAGAGTTATACATTTATACACTATACATAATGTCTAGTTGTATTTTAACAAACGCCTCATGGCCGTTGGAATTAATAAAAAAAAGGTGATTTTCAAGAAGTTTTATCTCCAAAAGATTTTATTGCATAGAATGCATCTTTTAGGTATAAAAACTTGAAAAATCATAGTCCATACGCACAGAAAGACGGGGAAGTACCTAAAAATGCATAATTATGCAAAAAAGTGCATTTTTTGCTTCTTTTGTGCATTTTCAAGGGATTTTCAAAGATATTCATTTAAGTGTCATAAAAATTTGAGAAAAATGGTTTGTTTTAGTATTATACAAGCCTTAAGTAACATATTGGGTCATTTAAGAGTAAGACCCTTTATAGGCCGATTGTAGCCATGTTACGGTTTCAGGTAATGCTGGTACTTTAATCATTTTACCATTTTATACGGAGAGTAAATAAATATTATGTGTAGCTTTGCTTATTTATTTGCCAACTAAAAGACAGTTATATATTGTATACTTGATTGCTAATATGTCGTAACATTATTGATTCTTGACCTTCGAGAAGTCCGAACCTGAAATCAAATTAAACATATTTACTTAAATGTCAGCTTCACTTAGGTTAACAATTGGTAGTTATTCGTATGTTTACTAAGGTGCTGGATTTCAAAGGCTTGGTAGCTACCTGTTAAGTATATCACACATACGAGTAGTATTCATCTACGCTATCGGTGGGTGTATGCAGTCCATATTATTGTCGTTCTGTCTTTCGTTACATAATCTTGGCATTGCTGGGTATCTAATATTATATCCTTGGTTATTCCAGTTAAGTTATTTCTGTATTTGGCATGAATTTACTAAATGTTTTGTGAGTTGATTTAACCTAAAAAAAAAAAGGAGAGAATTGTTGTACCAGCTCACATATCATAACTTAGTTTAACTCGTGTTAAAAGGAGTAATTTTATCCAGGAATATGACTACTTACCATATGATTTGTTTCCTTATTATCGTGTTATAATATTAGGTTGGGTTTCCTATTGATGCATTATGTAAATAAATCGTCGACAGAACTGTCGGACTGTCATTTGCTGCTTAGGCCTGTTTTCGCCACATATTACTGCGGTGGATCGGTCGTTACGGTTATACCGACATTCAAGTGAGTAATAGCTACATAGTACTTTTGTTGTGGGGTACTATTCTTCGAATAATGTTGTTTATTGTCTATTGGGGACTACCAGCATACTTGATCAACTTCTGTATTCCTATCTTTGAAAATTCCGTCTGTAAATGTATTAACCGTACTCTCGGTTACTTCTTAGCTCAAGGAGAGTCTGGTGAAAATTTGCTAATTCCGTACCGAATTCTGTATGCTTGAAGTGACGTTGAAATACCGGTTTTTTTGAACTTCCCTTTTAAAATTGATGGTGGTGTAGAAGCACGTTGGTGAATTTTGTCGGTGAGAAATTGCATATTTTCCTTGTAATTTTGGATCCTTAGTGGATTTAATACCTTGTTTGGGATTGATGGGAAGTGCATAATTAGTTTGACCTGCAATTACTTTTCAACGTTTACTTTGAGCCCACACTACATCTAAGGTATGTTAACGAGGTTAATTTCACATAGAGAGAGGTTTGTTAAGAGTGTAATTTTCCCTTGCAGGGCTCCTTCCTACGAGTAATCTTACGAGTACTCCTACTAGCATTCCTAAGGCTAGTCCTAGGACTACTATTGTGACTAGTTCTACCACTAGTTTCACCCAGTAATTTCATGATGCAATCTTGTTCCTGTATTATCTTCTCTGTGTAATTTGTCTTAACTGGATGCTGTTTTGTACCTGAGAACTCTTGCGAAGGAGACATATGGAGATTCTATAAATATATGGCGTTTGGCTGTCTGGATCATAATTTGGATCACGTTGTCTTGTAGAAGCTAGGGAATATCTGTGTAACTGCACGAACATACTCGTTGTCACTGGAATTCAAACACTGCGAAGAAGAGTAATCTCAACATCCCTTTGTCTACTGTGCATCGTTGCACTGGGAGAACACAGATAAGACCTGTTGCATGCTTTGTATATGTTTTAATTTTAGTTTGGTTGATATAACCTATAAATTTGCTATTTTATATTTTAAAACAGATAATTGTGAACATAAGGGTCACGTGATCACGTTCTCCGTATGGTACCTAGGTACAAATTTAAGCATACTTTTATTATATTTGTGTACATAATTATTACGTTCTAGGCAACTTGCCTTATTTGTGATTTTGATAAATTTTAGTAGATTTGGTATATATTTATTTTTTTTTTGTTAACATTAAAAGTATAATAGTGTTTGGACACCCTTGACAACCTGGGGAGCTTTCTAGCAAGGTTGCAGATTATTTTGCTAGTGGCGCCTCTATCATAGTATCTTATTTTTGGTAGAGTAATGAACCTACCCCAACTCGCCGACTGTAACTGAGCTAGTCTTTCGGCACTTTTGTTACGGACTATTTCTGCGGTCCAAACACCGAATATTTTGGAATTTTATAATTAAAGATATTTTTTTGTCGAATTGTTTTTTTTAATTCTCAGAGCCCGTAGCAGCCATTAAACGCATCCAAAAGTGCATAATTTGCATCAGTTTAAAAAAAATTTTAATAATTGCTCTAAAATTAATAAAATACCGTCCAAATTTTATAGTCGAGGGTTTTCGAGGTCACTAATTACGAATTTGAAGAGAGAATTGGAAAATTAAAAATGCCTGACTGATAATGGCGCGAAATTCTATTTTAAAAGTACATTTTTTTCCTTTTTTTTCACATAAAATGTATACAAAGCAAATAAAAAAATAATTTACGTCTTTTTTTTAACTAAATTTTCAATTTTTCATTTTTTGCATTTCCCCCTCCTATATCTTACTTTTTAACGCGCTGCCATTTAATAAAAAAACTGATAAATAGAAGAATGCTTTGGTAATATATTGGTAATGTTGAATAAACTAAAATAACACTTGATTTTTAATGTGATTTCCTTTGTAATTAACTTTTTTGTATGGCTGAAAAATTTAAAAAATAGGTAGTAAAGAAAATTTTTTGTTTTAAATTAAAATTTATTTAATTTACATATTTATTTACAATTTATATAATACTTTATACTTTGAGTCTACAAAACAAAAATTACAATATTAAAATACACTTCGCAAATAAAAATTATGGAATAGGTAGAAAAAACGAGTCAAGTTTATATATTCATATTTTTGTCAATATTGAAGCAAATTCAATAATTTTTTTATTGCGGATAGGTCATTTCTTCTGCAGTTTAATACCGTATGTTCGATTTAACTAGGTGTTTTGTTATACAGGGAAACGCGAAAAGTATGAGGGCATGTAAATTCCCTAAAATTTTAATTTGATCTGTGGCAATTAGGAGCCTATGAAAATTTATTTTTATTGTTTTATTGTATTTATTTTAAGTGTGTCGGTTACGGCCTATCCCATTATACTCATTGCGCCAAGCAATTTGCCATACGGTTCTTGGTAAATAAATAATTGGCAATTCTTTGAAAATTGTTCTGTTGCCAATAATTGTTAAAAACAATAATTTTAGTGGAATTTGTTTCATTCGGGCATACACACAGAGGTTTATCTGTGAACTTTACCCGGCACAGTCAAAGTCTGTTGACAAATCTGTACGTTAGTGTGTGAGTACGCGCCAGTCTTAATTCATGTACTGACTTATCTGAAGGCATAAACCACATGTTAAGTATGTTGATGCCATATTTGCACAGTCTTCTCCCACATGCTAAATCCGCATGTTGTAACGAAGTGATTTTCCGATCAAGGAATGTTCATTTTTTGCTTTAAATAGTACCGTCACTTGGGTACACCCTGCCGCTGTTTTAGTAATTAAATTATGTTCTAGTTAAGTTATAAATGAGTTGTTAAAAAGTCCGCTGGTAAACAAGCAGTCAAGTAATTAATTGATTAATTTTCGACAATCCCTCATATAAGTAAAATCCGAGAAATATTATAAATAATGGCCGAGTCGGAAATAAAAATCATTCGTTACTAAAAATGTTAATCCTTGCTCGTTTTAATCCGTTTCTTTTTGCAACATGGTATAGAAATTACAAGTAACTCATTTCCGGTTATATACATTCTGAGTTGATGCGCCAAATTGCATAATCCGCTGCACCTCTGCAAGTTACGCTGGGTTGTGCATCCGAGTCCGTCGTTTCAAGTCGGTGACCGCCCCTCTATCACGCGACCTAGATACGTCATAAAGGTTACAAAAAGGGGAGGAAGACTCATTTCCGTGCTCATTCTCATTCCGAGAAAATCGGCAGCAGTTCAGATTAATTCCGAAATAGTCCGCATAATCAGATACGATTTACCGTCAGCCATTGAAGATATAGCTATAGCCGTTCATATTTCAGTACCGCCGCTTCAAGTTATTAATAGTAAATTTCTTTGCATTAAATCTTGGTAAGAATTCACCGTAACTTGCTACATTCTGCAGGCACTGCCTTCAGTTAAGTATAGATATTTAAAGGTCTTATTTTCCGTGAGTATCGCCGTATATTGCTACCAAAGCAAACTAGAGTCAATTCAGAATACCTCCGTTGGTTGGTTCGTGTTATTATTTGCTCAATTGTGCACCAACTGAATAGATTTTTCTCGCTTGGGTGTTCTGCCCAGTTGTCATGCACAAGGGTTTCCGGAAAACCCACTGTAATTAGAAAAGTCATTCCTAAATGTACACGCACTGAATAGATTTTTCTCGTTCGGGTGATCTGTAAGGTGCCAGTGTACCAGGGTGACTCGAAAACTTGCTATAAATTAAAATAGCCGTTCAAAAATAGCTCTACGTGGCAGTAGTTCGCCGTATTTTCAAATACCAGAAAAGACGTAAATATCTATAGCTAACGGATTGCCCGCAGTTTATAATACATCCTATTGGAAAGGTCCGTTTGCTTGTCGTACAAAATCAAATATTAATTCACCGTCTCCGAAAATTCCGCCACAAAAGCGCGTAAAGATTCTTGATTGCCAGCTTGACCTGTTTTTAATTATTTTGAAATAGTTTTATACACACGCGACTGTACAGTCGTGGAGGTTTTTAGAGTAAATTAATTTGTTCACTATTATCACTGAATAAATACGTTATTTTAAAGAGGTAAAATTCACGAGTCTTTATTTCTGTCATAAATTTCTGATTAACCCGTTTGAGTAGGGGTCGAAGTCCTTTAGACAGACCCCCAACTTACGACCCGTTGGCATTTTCCGTATCTTCAACTGTTAGCTACCCCGGATTGCTTTCCCAAATATGAAAGCCAAAAAGTGCTGTCCTTTGCACTCAAAAGTTAAAGTACTGGCGCCCGAGATTTCCGTATAAAAGATTACGTAAGTATCTGGAAAAAGCAGCCATTCATTACAATGTTTAATATTTTTATTCAAAAAGAATATTCTGAAAGAGTTGATACTCGTCTTATCATTTTATGGGGATAGAATTTTTAGCAGAGTTCATAGACATTTTTAAAAGTCGTCCAACTTTATGGAAAATCAAATACACACACCACCAGCATTGTAAAAATGTGTATCCTATAAGGCTGATGCAGGCCACAAGTCATAAGATTATAGTTAATTTAGTTTTAGTTTTTAGTTAATTATAGCCAACACAATGCAACTTGTTTCTTATTTATATTTTTGCTGACCATTTTCTCACTAACACAAAAATATAACCAGAAAAGTTAAAGATTTCCACTAAAAACTTTTGTCAAGACCGAAGTCCAGTGTTTTGGTAAAGTCTGTAGATAAGTCGAAAGACTTCACCCATTAACGGGCAGTTTTGTCTGCGAGCGATTAAGTACGCCAGAATTATCTACTGGCGTGTCTTTTAAGTTAGTGGAGTGGCAATATTTAGTCTGTCACATACCAAGTCCGCGAAAGAGCGCAGACTTAAACTGCCCTGGATAAAGTCCGCAGATATACCTCTGATTCTCCTCTCATTAAAGAGTTATGAAATCAATATCGAGGTTAATAATACAAGTTGGAATAAAAATAACTTAATAAATTTATTTAACAGGAAGAAGAACGATAACAATAACAAAAACTAAACAATAATAATGCAAACTAATAAAGGGTATTACCTCCCCTGGTATTTACTACAGTTTGGCATCGATTGGACATACTTAAAATTAAATCTCGAATTAACATTGATGAATTGGCCGGCCAGAAGCCCAGACCTTAACCCTATTGAACAAATGAAACAAAATCCACTAAAACTATTGTTTTTTAACAGTTATTGGCAACAGAACAATTTTCAAAGAATTGCCAATTTTTTATTCACCAAGAACCGTATGGCAAATTGCTTGACGCAGTGAGTACAATAGGATAGGCCGTAACCGAAACACAAAATAAATTTTCATGGGCTCCTAATTGCCACAGATCAATTTGAAATTTTAAGGAATTTACATGCCCTCATACTTTTCGCGTTTCCCTGTATAACAAAACTCCTAGTTAAATCGAACATACGGTATTAAACTGCAGAAGAAATGACCTATCCGCAATAGAAAAATTATTGAATTTGCTTCAATATTGACAAAAATATGAATGTATAAACTTGACTCATTTTTTTACCTATTCCATAATTTATTTGCGAAGTGTATTTTAATATTGTAATTTTTGTTTTGTAGACTGAAAGTATAAAGTATTATATAAATTGTAAATAAATATGTAAATTAAATAAATTTTAATTTAAAACAAAAAATGTTCTTTACTACCTATTTTTAAAATTTTTCAGCCATACAAAAAAGTTAAATACAAAGGAAATCATGTTAAAAATCAAGTATTATTTTATTATATTCAACATTACCAATATATTACCAAAGCATTCTTCTATTTATCAGTTTTTTTTATTAAATGGCAGCGCGTTAAAAAGTAAGATATAGGGGGGGGGGGGAGGGGGAAATGCAAAAAATTTAAAATTTAGTTAAAAAAAGACGTAAATTATTTTTTTATTTGCTTTGTATACATTTTATGTAAAAATAGTGTAATAGAAATAGTGTTAGAGGTGGAACTAATTGGAACTAAAATGATTCTTATTGTAAATGGTAGGTAACATGCTCCTAATCAACATACTAAAAATATACATCCGTACTGTCGCGCAAAATGCGTTTTTTTGGCAGCCATCTTGAAAAATACATAAAAAATTAAAGAAAACATAAAAATTATGTGTGGTATGAAATTACAGGAAATTTCATGCTGAAAAAGAATATGATATTGATTTTTAAAAGTAAAATGTTTACAAAGATGAAGTAGGGGGGAAATGATACCTTCACGACCCTGTATGCTTATATTATGCTATATTATGCTACATTACATTACACCTATACCTGTTGCTGTGAGGCTAATTTTGATTTTCTTTATTATCAGTTTCATGTAGGTAATCTTTGTTTTGAGGGAAGAAATCTTCATAAGAAAAATGGAAGACGAAACCTGCTTTTTGTGTTCCAATGTGTGTTGTGACGATACTCCCCTATGTCGCATTAACAGCAAAAGGCTTGACGGGAATTATGAACGCGAGCAAACTAAGAGATGATAAAATTCATGAACTTTTCATTCCTTTGCCTACTGGTACTGTTAAAGTACATAGAGAATGACAGTCATTCCTGTGTGTGCTTTCCAGTTTCGCGAGACAATTTTGAAACTATGCCAGTACTAGAAGTGATCTATGGCAGCAAATGTACACGCGAGGATGCTTTCAGTCATAGATTTACCTGCTACAGAAGCTCGATATCACCAAGTGTGCAGTGTCAATTTTAGAAACGGCAAATTCATTTCTGTGAAGTATACGCCTAAAGATAGTGGAGGATTGCTCACTTCAGTAGGCCGTCCGGTTGACACTGATAGTTCAGATGCTTTTGTAGAGACATGTGAGTGGTTACAAGAAAATTGTGAAGAGCCGATATCTGTCAGTGACTTAGTGAAAGAAATGCGTAGTTTTTTACCAGAGGGAAGTGAGCTTTACACTTCTAGACATTTGAAGAAAAAATTGCAAGACTGGTTTGGAGACAACATCATAATATCAGGCACGATGGCAAATATAACATGATAACATATGGAAAAACTGTATCAAACATAATCTTTGACTATCACAAACAAAAAGGGCTTGATGACCCTGATGTAGAAACATTTAGATTAATCGAGTCTGCAGCAAAACTGATCAGAACTAAAATAAATTTGTTGTACAAAAATAGGGAGTTTTATCCTAGTGCATCAGGTATTGCATCCGTTGAAGAAAGCAAGACATATTTACCCCCTGTTTTACTAACTTTGTTGGATATCCTAATCGGTGGCACACGCAATGATCTGAAGCAGGTTTCAATAGGCTAGGCTCTAATGCAAGCATGCAGGCCTCGTTCTCTGATTTGCCCTATTACTCTTGCTGTAGGCATACAGATTCACAGAGATTTAGGGTCTCGTTTCCTAATTGATGATCTTTGCAGCCTTGGATTCAGTGTGTCTTATGATGAAGTACAGTTTTCTTGTAACCACTCACATGTCTTTACAAAAGCATCTGAACTATCAGTGTAAACCGGACGGCCTACTGCACTGCACACTTGGTGATATCGAGTTTCTGCAGCAGGTAAATCTATGACTGAAAGAATCATCGCGTGTATATTTGCTGCCCATAGATCACTTCTGTTGCTGCATAGTTTCAAAATTGTCTCGTGAAACTGGAAAGCACACACAGGAATGACTGTCGATCATTTTTTACGCTTTTCATAATCCGTAATAAACTGGCTACAAAACAAACAATTATTTTTGAAATTGAACGATCCAACACTTCCTCGTAGCGTTCTCGAGCTGGTCGAAGGAATATCATCTTGCGATGTTTAATTTTGATAGGTTTGACGTTACACGCCGACATTCTCTATGTACTTTAACAGTACCAGTAGGCATATGATTGAAAAGTTGATGAATTTTATCATCTCTTAGTTTGCTCGCGTTGGTAATGCCCGTCAATCCTTTTGCTGTTAATGCGACATAGGGACATACAAAGCACATTGGAATACAAAAAGTAGGTTTCGTCTTCCATTGTTCTTATGAAGATTTCTTCACTCAAAACAACGATGACCTACCTGAAACTGATAATAAAGAAAATCAGAATTAGCCTCACAACATCAAGTATAGGTGTAATGTAATGTAGCATAATATAAGCATTTAAGGTGTAAATACAGGGTCATGAAGGTATCATTTTCTCCTTTTCCCCCCTACTTTATCTTTGTAAACGTTTTACTTTTAAAAACCAATATCATATTCTTTTTCAGCATAAAATTTCCTGTAATTTCATACCACACATGATTTTTTATGTTTTCTTTAATTTTTATGTTTTTTTTCAAGATGGCGGCAAAAAAACGCATTTTGCGCGACAGCACGGATGTATATTTTTAGTATGTTGATTAGGAGCGTGTTACCTACCATTTACAACAAGAATCATTTTTGTTCCAATTAGTTCCAGCTCAAGGTGTTTTTTCACTTATTTCTAATCTATTACACTAAAAAAGGAAAAAAATTTAGGTACTTTTATAATTGAATTTCGCGCCATTATCAGTCAGCCATTTTGAATTTTCCGATTTTCCCTTCAAATTCATAATTAGTGACCTCGAAAACCCCCGAGTATAAAATTTGTACGATATTTTATTAATTTTAGAGCAATTATTAAAATTTTTTTCTAATGCAAATTATGTACTTTAGGATGCGTTTAATGGTTACAATCGGCCCATAAAGGGTCTTAAATGACCCAATATGTTACTTAAGGCTTGTATAATACTAAAACAAACCATTTTTCTCAAATTTTTATGAATCTTAAATGAATATCTTTGAGAAACCCTTGAAAAATTCACAAAAACAGCAAAAAATGCACTTTTTTGCATAATTATGTTAGGTACTTTCCTCGGCATTCTGTGCGTACGGACTATGATTTTTCAAGTTTTTATACCTAAAAGATGCATTCCATGCAAAAGATGCATTCCATGCAAAATCTTTTGGAGATAAAACTTCTTGAAAATCACCTTTGTTTTATTAATTCCAACGGCCGATCAACTGTATGTGCTCATTTAAAAAAGACTTTCATATCGACATATCGGCGGCGCAGCGCCGGCTGCAGGTGGTCGGATACAAGATGGGCTGACGTCACTGTTGACAACGGACCGTTATTCAACTCGCCAACTTTAACAATTTTTTAATATATGAAGAAAATTTCGCACACTTACTAAACACAGCGTAAACTCTAAGAATATGCAATAAAAAAATGCTAAATGAGCCTATATCCATCTTACTTGTAGTCAAGCAAAGCATACTTTGAGAAAAAGTGGGAGACGAGCTAGTGATTTCAATTAGTACCTACTGACTGTTTTATAAGTGTTGATAATGTTTGTGTTTATTGATGTATTTTAGGAAATAAAAAATAAAATTGTTGTTTTATATCTTTAAAGAAAGCAGAATTATTCAATAAATTAAGTAATTTTAAATTAAAATACTACGATTGGATAAGTATTAAGAGATTCTTTTGTGAAATATGATAACAAATATGATGCAAAATGGTGTAGCAAAGAGAGCCATCTGTTTGTGAAAAAACGTGAACTATGATGAAACATATAAATTATTGTTCTAAACAATTTTTGGTAAGAGTAAGTAAGTAAGTTAAGTATCCCGCAGTGTCTGCGGGATACTTAAAGAGCCTTTCCCATCTTTGAAGTCATTTTGACCCTTAATCGATGATGCATGTTCCTTAAAGTAAAAACATATGGTGCCTATGCAAAAACACACAGAGATAGAAGGATTGGCTATTGTACTGAATCACAGGGTTATTGATTGTTGTATAAAAATTTAAAGCAGAATACGTTACTTTTCTTGAAGATAGTAGTAAAGATATAAAAAAGTCTGTCAAGTTGGACAGTTGTTCTGAAGCATATTTTAATGTGTTATCTTTAGGAGTTTTGATCTAAAGTAGTTTAGATACTGATGTGCAAAGTGGAAGAGATGAATCAATTGAAGAAGAATCGGTTTCAGAAATTGATCTTATTTCAGAAGAACCTGCAGATTATGAAAATGTGACGGTTAACAGAAGGTATATTTGGCATTAGAAGCATGTTAAATGAGTTTGAAGATATTTAAAAGAAGCATTAGATAAGAGTTGATTAATAGAATATGTAGATACAGACGATACAGACTAGGGCAGTTAAGAAACAGACATTTTTATAGTAGTTTTGTGTTCAAGTTTACTGACACTAATTTCCTGGAGCAGCAAAAAGGTAAAAATATGTGCGCTATCAAGTTGAATGTGGAAAACTTATTTTGTTTGTGCCTACAACTCCTACAACTTGAAATGGTCGATGAGGTTTTAATAAATACAACCAATGTTAAGTCTTATTTTGGTTGATCAAATGTAAAATACTAGATTCTTAATAAACTTTTTCTTTAAAGGGTTAATATTATGTTAAATTCAATAATTATTGTACACTGATATGTTTTTAACTAAAACTGAATTTACATTTGGAGGCTCCGGCCGCTATAAGAACAAGCCACCAACGTCATCAAAGATTATCTGCGCGGTCGTCCATCGAAGTTCCGCCCTCTAGCATAAGCGTACCTATCGTCATAATATTTTTAAAATCTGTTATTCGCAGCGTTGAGTTTGATAAATGCACGTCACTACTTACTTTGTAGAAGCATGGTATCGCCAAAGCTAGCGCAGCCGTTGCAACGCCCCTGGCTTGTTTTTATAGCGGCCGGACTCTACCTTTAGTCTGTGTATTTCTTAACAGATATTACGTCAATATTATGTATTCGCTAATTGCGAATTTCGGGGTTAAAAGCAAATATATGGGAGAAAAGGCGATAAAAGAAAAAAACATAATCAAAGTTGTAACAATTACGGCTTGGAGTTGCTAGTATCTTGTTATAGTAGTAGAAAGTAACTAATCTAAGCTAAAAGTCAACAATTAAGTCAGAATGCCAAGCCACCTCGAAAGTGTGAAAACAAATATTTCTCATGTTTATCCTTGAATATCTCGACCGATTTTGATCTAAACTCAAGGGAGTTATACATTTTTTAAATCAACTCAAAGAGTACTACAAAACCTGTCAAGAAATATACAGGGTTTTTTCTTTCTGTTCTTATTTGGAATTTACGGCCACACTTCTGAACATTACCCAGATAATCTGAAAAATATCTGGATTATTTAAAAAATAACCTTTACGCCTGTGACTTTACGTCAAAGGAACAGTTAAAGGTTGGTTTTTTGACATAAAATATAATTAAAATAAAATAAAAACAATGATGTTTTGCAGACGTTTCGGAAACTTAATCTGTTTCCTTTCTCAATGCTAAATAGTCTTTCTCTTGTGTAATTCGTGAAATTACACAATTATAATGTTTATATCATAACCATAGATACTTACTACGCTCACCGAAAAGTTGATTAGATTAGATATTCAAGTTGCTAAGTTCTTCTTTTAGCATCGGTAACCATATTGTACAACAATCTACAGAATAATTTGATACGCATTTGTCTTCATTTAGTAAAATTATTGCAGATTCTTTAATTTTTCTCTTTTTACTGTCCGGTTCTTTTTAAAAAAATCAACTTTCTTTTCACCACCCTGTATGTATTGGCGCTAGGTAATTTGGAATATTATATTTGAAAAATTCGGTAAATGTCTGATAAGGCTACATTTTAAAATTTTAAAATATCTTCACAAATAAGGAAGTAGAGGGGGGGGGGGCAAAATTAGAGTTGACACCCTGTACATAATAAAATAACTTCTCCTGCGCAATCATGTGAACGGGTTCTCCACTTTACATCAACAAAGAACTACCATTGCAGATATTCCATCAACCGTTTATAATTTTTTCTTGCTGGGGTTGCGCAAAGCTCAGCATGTGAAGAATGTGCAAGAACTTGTATTTTGATAATTAGTTCACGTCAAACAAATTATTGAAAACATTATGCTGTTATTCTTAAGGCACTTACTATACATCTAAAAAATAAAAGATAATTTTTTTAAAAGCAAAATATAAAAGACAGGATTTAACCCTTGAATGCCTGTTTCATCTAATAACTTTTTTTTCTGAACATATTGGCAACAGCGCTCCTAGGTATGTGTCGGTAGATAAGTTTTGCATAATATTTCAGTATGCTGCAGTGCGTCGTCGTGGCCATAGTGTCTCACCATAAAGTCATAAAGTAAGTGGGGTCCCGTTGAGACCCCGATTCGGCATTAAACGATACCAACAATTTGTGTTACTAAATGCGAATTTTTTATAGTTTTCACTCAAAATGAAGCGTTGGGAGAATCAAACTGAAATATAAACAGACATCCAGTTGATTAATAGGTTTACATTTATTTGTCATGTAGTAACATTGTATTCTTTTTCTTTTAGATAAATAAGTGTTTCAATGTACACCGATATTATTTTGCTTTGTCAAAAATTCCATTTTTTGTTCAAATTAAATACATTTGTATAAAATACTTCTAGGTGTATAATTTTTCAAAAATGCATGAAAATATTTGCTAAAAATACCATATTTCATTGAAGGATCCCTTACCGGCATGTAGGTTCATTTCAGGAGCACCGGCATTCAAAGGTTAATTTCTTAAAAAATATGTGAAAATCATTGAGGATATTGTGGTCATTTTAAATGACTTTGAAATTATGCTGAACACTTATAAATTGGACAAATCCATTCGTGTCAAAATATTACGAAAATATCTTAAAACTGAAAAAAGATATGGAAAAATATTGTTGTTCTGGAGCCCGCTTTGGACAGATGTACTTCGTAAGGATACATATTTAAATATAGGTAGTAGTTCAATAGAATCATTCACTAAAATGCATTTATTGAATTTTTCTTTTCTGTTCTTACACCGTTAGGTCCACCTTTAATGTCCTGAAAATGTCAGAATGATATAGCGCTCTTTTCATAGATGAGATTTTTAAAGCTTTTAGACATCAGATTGAGTGGTGTGACGTCATTACATTAAAATAGACAGACGCAGACGTGTTGTTAGTATCGCTTCTCAGAGTGCTATGGATTGTTTTGTGGTGTTGCATTTGAGAATATTTAGTTAATATGTCTGTAGAACCTGGCTTTATTAAGGCCATAGCACGCTATCGTCAGAGGTACAATGACACGCTTTAGATTCATGCGCTGGTTATTTTAATTTATTTAGGGCCGATATTTTCTGATGGAAACAATTGTCTCGACAATTATTTCCAAGGTAATTGATCAATGGTTTAACTTAATCAGGGTTAAATCAGACTGAAAATATCGGCCCTTAATGGGTTTAAGAATGGACATTATTTTGAAACATTCTGTAATTAAGTCAAAGTAAATTGTTTTCGATCAATCTCGTTTCATCCATAGTATTCACGGTTTAAATTATGACATAGTTTACATCTTGTATATTAAGTTACTAGATACATTCTTTATTTCAGGTACCTATTCACCTAGTTTCCTTTTGTAGAAAATAATCTAGTTTTTATTGCAGTGTCAAAATTCTTATGAAAATAGTAATTAATGGAATATTTTTAATTTAACAAAGTGTCTGTCTGTAATTTATTATACAGTATGCTAATTTCATGAATAGAATATTATTATAAAAAATCCATAAATAGGCTGATTTTCATTTTTTATTGGCTGGTTGTCTGGAAAGCCAGGATTCCCGGCCGTGGCAAGGGTTTTTTTTTCAGGCAAAGGAATTAATTCTAGTATAGTCGGATGTTGGGTATATGTCAGTAGATATACTAAGTCAGTTCTGGCTCACTTTCAAGGCCACTCGCTCCGGATGGACATAGAGACCATCCGGAGTATAGCAAGAGGTGAAGAGCTTCTGGGGATGGCGTTCTTAGGTTAATGCTTTAGGTCTGATGGGCTGCTGCATCCTACATCCTGCATCCTGGCCCTGGAGGCCTGGGGGTTAGACGAAGAAGAAGTTCAATGACCAGAAGCTTTTTTTAGTTTCTAAGTTGGCACTCCTGAGCAAATAGTAATGTAAACAAAGAGAGCATAGGCGTACCTGCTTGAAAAGAGGGTATAATTATATTAATTTTACTAGGGTACGCCTATGGTAGAAAAAATCAATGACGCCATATCTCAAGCTACGTGCCGATAAAGTAAACATCAACTTCACTCAGTTTGAATGCATCATTTATTATCAGCTAATGTATTTAGGTTAAAATACATTTTAAATATATTAAATTAAAATAAATGCTTTAGTTAGAATTAAAAATTCAGACTTGCAATTAAATTTTTAGGAAGATATAATAATGCACACATTAGAATAATAAATTATTGTTTAAGTTATTTAATGAAGTATGAAATTAGCGTTTCTAAGCCCGATGAAATCAGCTGTATTTGAAATATTATTTATTACACACAACTAGGTCAGTTTATGTTTGAACTCAATGAAAAAGATGTACGACATTGAATTTAACGCAAGAACAGCAAAATTCCTATACGTGCTTTCTGCGTAATAGCACTGGAGAATCTATCGTACATAGTGTACCAAATAAAATTTCATTTTCTTATTAATTATTAGTGAATAGAAATTATTTAATATTTTAAGTTGCACTCTTTACATATATATTTAGCTAATTTTGACTGTGGAAATAACAATCGATATAACAATAAGTGGATATATTAATTTTTTAAAGACAGAGTTAAATGCTATGTTTAGACGCCCAACAAATGACCGTAGGCCGAACTGTGGCGGGTTTTTTATCAGCGTAGTAGTTTTCGAGATTGGCAATATCGTTACAGTATGCCGGGAGGTAGAAAAATTTATACAGTAAATTCACTTTTCAACCAAAGCACTTTGTGAGTGAATAGGAGAGAATAAAGCGAGAGCGCTAACATTCTGAGATCGACATGCAGTCACGCATGTGTAGTGCTCTCGCTTTACTGCTATCTCCTATTCACTCACAAACTGCTTTGGTTCAAAAGTGAATATACTGTATACCTACGTGCTGATAAAGTAAACATTCTACACCCGTTTAGATATGGGCTACACAGCTTGTAAGACAAATTGAACAGTTATTTAATTATTTTATTCAACCTCAATAGGTGAGACAAAGATAGAGATATATGTGTTTTATTCTTTTATATTTTAAACTGAATATTCGTGCGACGTTAAAATAAGCATGTGTAGACTGCCGTAATTTAGAATCAATTAAATTTGAAGTACTAGACAGGCTATCTCAATATAAACTTATATTTAAAAACACATTGTGATATAGGCGCTGGACATAACCAATATATATTTAGTAGTTCCTTGCGTCAAGTGAAGTTAATATTCTGATGTCATAACTCAATTGAGCTATTACGATAATTAATTAAAAAACAATTACTAATATAAGCATGCGCAATAGATCTTCCAAATAACTTGGGGGCTATTGAACGTTTAAAAAAAAGTCTCTTAGGATTTTAATTGGATATCCACTAAGATGTGTGCGAAAACCTTATTGAATAACTTTCTGATTGGAAAAATTTCCTAACGGTTTTATACCTACTTTAAGTTTTTTTCATCTTAAATATTATTGTAGATTGAAACGGTACAATAAGAGTACAGCAATAAATCAATTCTGAATTTAAACTGAATATTTGAGGTTAGTCATCGCTTTGGAATGTTAATATATAAACAAGTTACTACTGATAACTGATCTTTTAGATGTAATTTTTATTTAAATATTATTTAATCATCTCCCTACAGGTAAGACAGAGATAGAGATATGTTTAGTTTTCAAGGTTAAGCCTTCACGCATTTTTTCCTACGGACCGATTTGAGCTATTGTTTAAAGTCATGTACTAGACCGAGAGGATTCTGTAGCATGTAGAAGATGGTGTCCGTATATGAGATTTAGATAGCGTAGTTATTATTATATAGACCTAATACTATTTGAATTATCTTATTAAAATACAGGCTAATGTTATAAACGGGCCAGTAATATAAGCATTGAACATAATACAGCATTTCTTTGCATAGCCAATTAAAGTGCCAATATACAAATATTATAAATGCCCGCGTAATTATGTACATCGCGATCTAATTTCAACAGGTCAGAGCTTAGCGCGCTTGAGAAAGCCTTAAGAGTAGGTAACCAGATATACACAATGAAAACCTGAATATGGCGTAAGCCGCTCTCATTGGGATAAAATGAAGGGCATGCATAAAGACATTTCTGCGTATTTTAATTGCCTGACATCTTCTCATAATAATCATCTCATCTTATTATAAAGAAACTGTACATTTTCATTTAAATAGAACAGAATGTTTTTTTTAATCGATTGCAAAGCAGAGTTTACGTTTTATTTTGGACTATTTAGAGAAATAAGAAAAAGTTCACTAGTGTCTTGAATGTATTTTAGAAAAATTAATTTTGATCGGTAAAGCTAAATTCTTAAAAATGTTTCATATGATTCAAATAATTATCTTGTTTATGTACTTAGAATTTTAATGAATGACAATCACTATCTTGTTTATGTAATTAGAATTTAAATGAATAACAATAGCATTTATTATATTAAAAACCTACTTACCTTAAAATATCTTATTATGTAGAAAGGTTATTATTATATATTCACTCACATATCGTATTAATAACACACAATCAAGTTTTTTATTTCAATATGCTAGTAAAAGTTTAAATAAAAAACACACCAAATAAAAATAGAAAACTTTTATTTCTGGAGAAAGAATGCACAGGTGATATAATATTTCATTTCGTTTGGATGATTTCGCAGCCATAAAATGGAACATGAAAAGAAACAAAATATCATATGTAGCTACAATATACAAAACAATATGTTTACGTACCATTCTATCTGTTGAAGCCACACCGTGGCCCAGGGGGTTAAAATGTATGGATGGTCCTCAATTGTTATGTGGACCAACCACCGGCCCCATCCAGGTACCGCCACCTCTCCAAACAGGGTGGCGTCGGGCGGGGGCAACTCAAATAAAATAACTACATCGTTCTAAAATTGTAAAATAGGAATTAGGTAATATGAGTAGAAAAAAAAAAGTTTTTTAACTTACAATCGTGGGGGGTAAATGTGGGCTCACCAGCTCCACTACTATTTCCATCAGATCTGAAAAGAGTATTTTTTATTAATTTGAGGTATAATTCTTTTACATGAAATCAAAATTAATTCACTAAAATTTACTATAGTAAACAAAATCCTATATGTCATTTATTAGCTAAATTAAATTTATTATTTTCAACAACAAAAGAAAAGTAAAAACAATTAAGCTATTATTTTATACTACAATAAATTATTAGTAGTCTAAAAATAAAACACAAATTTAACTTACGATTTAGATCCATTTTTTTATAAAAACACTTCACACAATAAAAAGTTAAATGTAAAATGAGGACTCTCCTCTGAAATAAACCCACCAAAGCATACTTTTTTAAAATCGAAAGATCATCAAAATTCTTAACAACTGAGATAGAAAGATACATTAGGCGTTTGAATCACATAACAAAATTAAATATTTATTTTTATAATAACGCTGAGGTTTAAGAAATTGGCCGCTTTATAAACACAAAGAAATTCAAATATAGGAATGTACCGGGCGTCTCGAAGATGACATACGGATAGAACATACTAAGTTATCTACTTAAGGTGTGTAGGGAAACATCATAAAGCTTATGATCTCTGAAGATAGGTTTTAATTACCACCAAAACGTTTTTATACATCATATAAAATAGCTTCTGTAGCATACCAGGGGTATTCTCATAAATATATTTAGTAGTTTAGGCGACAATGGTTTCGACAACTTAATAACCACCCTCAGATGTACGAGATTATTAATTTGATGTTTATTAAATTCTAGAAAGTCTAATTCAATTTAAATTGACTATCCAGTTGATTTGTATCCTTTTATTTTGAATACAAAACATTTAGCATTATTATTAATACCCAGTAACAAATATAGATACTGAATCAAGGAGGTACATTCTTTTTCAAAGAATTTGGGTGTTAATTCATATCATGAAAAAACCGTCTTGTATTTGCTCTAGATTTACATCATGAACTGGATTATCTAATAAAAACTGTAAGCTAATATGAAATATGTGTTTGTCAGTACGGCTAGATATGCAACCAACTAGACACAATTCATGTATAAACGTATATCTACTGTACAGATAATTTCAAACATGCTTTTTAGTGGGATACCTAATTTGTATTACATATGAAATGCGTGCTTGTCAGTACGGTTAGATATGCAACCAACTAGACACAATTCATATCTTCTATAGGTATTAACGCGCCACCTAGCGGGTAATAGCACTAGCTTATACGATTATTTATACATATTATTTAGACATAGTATAGTAGAAAAACATTATCTGATGCTAACTTCTCACTACTTGAATCACGCTAATCTAGACTTTAAATAACATACAATTTTAGGATATGGAAAAACATGAATTTTATATCATAAACTGCTCTCTTATAATCATATAGGCTACTTTATTCAAATACACTAAAAAGTTATTTAAATTATTAAAATCGATTACGTGATTAGGGTATGTTCTGAAATTCTTTCCTGGAATTGTTAGTCATTAAGCTTTTACGTGCTTCCTCATCATCATTTAGATTAAAACTGATGATGTACGAGGCTGAAATGTCTATAAATAAAGTGATGTTGTATAGATATTAGATATAACTGCAATGGCTTAATATTAAATAAACAAGATAAAATGAAATTACATCATGCACTTAATGAACACGTGATCCCTGACTTGAGCTGGAACGTAGGTGTGATGGCTACCTATCATAATTATGATTTACATTATAAGTATATGATTTCAATAACACTAGTTATTATTAGATAGACCCTCAAACTATACAGACCTATTTGGTAACACCTCGTGCAGACTGTTTTTGAAATACCCTGTATCTGCCGCATTACTTTAACAATGAAGGTTAATAAAAAATTTACTCTCGCAGCATATAAACCACCTAGGGAGAAGGTTTACGACTTTGACCGAGATTTCGCACTTAAAAAGAAGATAAAAAAAGCTTCAGATTCTATTCGACGGAAGTACTTAGCCCTCAAATTAGGTCGAGAGCAAGAAGTTAATACAATTAGGCGTTTATTTAAACCGATTATTGATCCATTGCGAGAACTCGGTGCTGTTAAGAATTTACCCCAGCAGCAGACTTCAAAAGTAGAGGATACAAGAAAAGTTGAAATAAAGAAAAAAATAAAAGTGGAAGAAGAAGAAGAAGAAGACGAAGAAGAAATAGAAGAAGAAGAAGAAGATGAAGAAGAAATATTTGAAGATTCAATTAGTACGATTGACCCTGCTGAATATCTTGAAGAGTATCCTTCTTTAAGTAGACGATATTTAACTAGACTCTATACTAAAGGTAAATATTTAGATGAAACCTATGGTGTGAGATTTAATGGCGAAATGAATAAATTTAAAATTGGTAATATGGATCTAAGTATCGATTCTGATGCTGGTCTAAGTATTGGCGATAAAATGTTTACCGGAAGACAAGGCTTATATGAACTGCTATTTATGAAGAAGCCTCAAGGTTACAGCGAACAGGACTTAGCTGATTATAAGGAAATTCTAGAAACTTCTAACGTACATAAACGGAATTATGATCCTGATAGTCAATTAAATGGAAATCGTTCTTTTAAATATTCCAAAGTGATAAAGCCATTATTTATGCGTAGACCTAAAATAGCTACTCAAACTCATAATGATAGTGGAGAGGGTATGGATATGGTTTACAATGAAAAACCTATAGAATATATTTTCTGGGACGACATAAACGAATTAGTGGACGGGTTAAGACTTTTAATTGCCTCCAAAGCTGCAGGAAATACTGATTCACATGATAACGAAATCATAGCCGCTTTAAACGAACTGAAAGAAGCCGGAATAATTTATTAAGTATGTTACAGCTGTGGCCAGGTCATGAACAACCATGACTGTTCATTACCATGTCATGGGCATATACAGGTAACAGCTTTTTGCAGAGATCCATAGAAGCTCATGAACGGCTATGACCTGGTCATAACATGGACATAACCTGCTCATAACCTGGTCATAACCTGGTCATGAATGACCATGGATGACTATGAAAATATAAAAAGATATAGAATGTGTTACGTTTATTTTTGCGATTTAGACCTAAATTGCTTATTTAGGCAGCTTTTGTCGACTTCGTAGAAATTGAAACAAATAAAATACTGCAAACGTGCTATGCGCACCCTCTGTCCATCACGGGTCGAACTAAAAATAGTATGGATTTATTGATTTTTTGAACGTCAAGATTTCTGTCGTGCAAAACGACAGCGGTCGTTGTTATCTTACTACCCGTGGAGCTATGTAATGGTGATATGTTTTTGTTTACCATTGGAAACCCTTCATCTAATAAAACATAATGATGTCCCTTATTAATTCTGGTCGTTATCAAATATCCTTCTCTTCTTACCTGTGATTCGCCTTACATAATTATTTTCAAGTATCCTCTGGATAGGAACCATTTCTTTGCCATTCTTCTCTGAGTATGTGCTTCAAGTTGGTATGAATGATGAAGTCGGAAGAAGCATTTCGGACATCTTAGAATTACTCACTTGTGTGCCTTGAGTTCGAACTGATGCTTGTCCACGAGAATTATAATTTGTTATAATCCAAGTAATTGGGAGTGATTGGAAAAGTTCATCATACATGTGATTTTGTGAGGTAGCTTGCTGTGCCTACATTATTGCGTACGACTACTGTCGGATTCTAAAACTCAGGCTAAAGTAAGTAAATTTTTTTTGAGCACCTCGTGTGCACATTCTACCTTTATGTTTCTTTTGTTCTGTAGAACTTGTTTTACATAACCCAGAGATTGTGTTCCTAAACTGTTGATCTGGTCTACCAGTGAGGTCGGACTTCTAACCTTGACGTAAGTAATTCATTTTTTTTAAGGGGTTATTTTTTTTAACACCCTGCCTAGTGAAAGTAGGTACTCATTATTTATGTCTTTTCAGGGCCTGCTTTGCTTTGTTCTCTTCTCTGCTCTGCTTTGCTGAGCAATTCTATTCTCTACGTGTTGATGTTATCCCTCTACGTGTGTTTTATTTTTGGGGTTTTTCTCCACGTATCCTGCTTTGATTTTATTTTACTGTATTGGTTTGTTCCTGTTCCCTCTTCAGCTGAAGGACATTGAGTCCCACTGTTGGTGTCAACCTCCTGCTTGCTGACCTGTCTGGGTTGGATATTATATCCTACATCGGGGATCCCAGTACCAACGAGCCAGGAATTTGGCTGTAAGGAAGTTTCCAGAAAATAGGACAGTCCTGTATGCTACACCACGCTAAAATTCCATCGCTGGGCAACAGATAAGCCATATACATTCTCTTTATATTTTTTTTGTGATTTCTAAGACAATTAACTATACAAAAACAAATAGGTGATGCTCCATTTGGTGGCATAATTTTGTATTGATTAATTTAATTGATTTACTTTGATACTGCACGGATATTGACCTTTTTTAATTTTTTTTTTTAGTATAACGATTCTTAAAAGAATTATTTATTTATTTATTTATTTATTTATTTATTTATTTCCCAACAGGCATTAATGCCTAATTACAAGGAAACATGAAATATATATGAGTACAATAATTTTTTAGAACAAAAATGGTTAAGCCACAAAGTGAGATAATAAACAATAAACTAAACACTAAAGACAAAATAATAATGTACCAATATAAAATTAACTACATCTCCATAGCGCACATAGAAAACGTCGGCGTGTTTGAATCTCTTATCGGCGTCAAACACGCCGACGCTCCCCACCTGCGCCATATCGATGTAGTCGACTTTACCAATAACCAAAACCCAAAAACCAAAAACTGTGGGCTACAGAACTAAGTTATTATAGCTAAAAATAATATTAATAGTATGTTTAAATTTATTTAATGAATCAAAAAAATCGACATTATATTGTGATGAGACTTGATTAATTACACGACATAAGACCAAAAACGGGGCAAAGTAAGTCGTTCTGACAGTTGGTAAAAAAAGAAATTGAGAAGATCGAGTACTTCTAGAAGGAATATTGAACTGGAACAGGGAAAGAATATTTGCGTCATTTATCATGTTATTTAACACTTTAAAACCAAATAACAATAAGGCAAGAAGACGACGATTGTAAAGTGTATTAATTTTAAATTCTTGACACAAATGGATAGATCTGATAGTGTTGTAGTCAGGTGGTCTATTATATTTTTTGAAGTACAGAAACCTTAAAAATTTCTTTTGAATTTTTTCAACTTCAGATGTATATGTATTAGGTTGAGAGTGCCACAATACAGACGCGTACTCCAATTTGGGCCTTACTAATGCGTTATATAACTTAAGTATACAATTTATGTCAGATAAGTGTTTAGATTCTCTAAATATAAAACCCAATGATTTAAGAGAAGAGCGGACTGCGCTTTCAATATGCAATTTGTATGACAGTTTTGTATCATATGTTACACCCAGATCCTTCACAAATGACTGTCTGACAAGCAATACACTGTTCATAAAGTATGAGGCAACAAGTGGATTCGTAGATCGAGTAAATGAGATTGTAGAACATTTTTTTATATTAAAATCCAATTTATTAACTATAGGTACTCCAATCATATACTGCATTTATATCATTTTGTAGTAGATTGCAATCTTCTTCTGATTTTATTTCTCTAAAGAATTTAAGATCGTCAGCAAATAAGAGGGAAGTTGAGTTTGATAGAGTGCCCGGTAAATCATTAATAAAAAATAAGAAAAGTAACGGGCCTAGATTAGATCCCTGCGGAACTCCTGAATAAGCATTAAATTCGTTAGAATAAAAACCATTAAACTTTACAACAAATCGTCGACTTTTTAAATACGAGATTATAAGATTGAGAGTATTCTGAGAAATTCCATAGTAATGCAACTTTTTTAGTAAAACATCATGGTCTACTCGGTCAAAAGCTTTGCGAAAATCAGTATAAACAGTATCAATTTGAACTCCGTGTTCAAATGCGTTGAGAATAAAATTATTGAATGTGAGTAGATTTGTTGTAATTGACCTTTTTGGGATAAATCCATGTTGAGACGGATCAATGAAAGTACTTAAATGACTCCAGAGAAACTGATGTAAAATTTGTTCAAACACTTTAGCAGGAGCGGGTAATACAGCAATTGGTCTATAGTTTTCTACATTAGATCTTTCACCCGATTTAAAAATAGGACTTACTATAGATAACTTCCATATGTGCGGGAATGTGCCTGTTTTTATGCATAAATTGTAAATATGTAGAAGAGGTTTATTAAGATACTCCGCACATCCCTTGAGAACATATGGAGGTATGTCATCGGATCCTGATGCACGCTTAGGTTTAAGTTTTTTTATAGCCGTAACATAATCTTCTTCTGTAATACAAGATATATTAAGTGTATCAAAATTAGCAAAACTCATAATATTATCAACTATATAATCAGCTGGTAAATCTGAGTAAACGGAATTAAAATATTTTGCAAAAGTGTCGGGTATTTGGGTAGATGGAATTAAATTGTCGTTCTTGTAGAAAGCGACAGAATTAGTCCCTACCATACGCTTTTCTTTAACATAATTAAAAAACTGCTTTACATCATTATTTACCCCAATTTCTACGTGTCTTATGTATTCACGATAAGCTCTGCGAGTAATCTGTTTTAACTCTTTTCTTATATTA
Source organism: Rhagium mordax (assembly GCA_963680705.1). Classification (NCBI taxonomy): domain Eukaryota; kingdom Metazoa; phylum Arthropoda; class Insecta; order Coleoptera; family Cerambycidae; genus Rhagium; species Rhagium mordax. The sequence goes on along the minus strand of OY796656.1, from coordinate 67,864,222 downwards.
GTGTATTTATTTTTATAAGTCGTCGATATATCCTTTAACTTTTTATATCTTTCTTTTTGTTTAATTAGATCTTTAATTTCTTTAGAAAAGTAGCATGGATACTGTTTTTTATTGTTATGTTTTAACACTATCTTTGGGACACTAATATCAAATACAGCATACATTATGGTATAAAAATTTTCTACTGCAATATTTACATCGGTTTGGTTAATAACTGTAGACCAGTCGACTTCCTGCAACGCGTAAGTCATATTTAAAAAATTTGCATTTTTAAAATTATATTTTGTACTACTTTCAATTACAGTATTATTTAAATTAGTATAATATTCTGAAACAATATCAACTTCTAGTGCGGGGTGATATAAATCCTCTAATATGAGAGGATCATCAGCCCTTGAAACTACACAGTTAGAGTTTTCATTGGATGTTAATATAAAATCAAGTATGTTGTTACTGGCATTCACAATATTGTTAAGATTTCTCAGTGATAGCAAATTTATAAAGTTCAAATAATCATTGGTTTTTTTATTACTAATATTTTTATGAATTTCAGGAAGATTAAAATCTCCCAAAATAAATATATTAGGGTACGTTGCATTTTCTTCTATAAAATTATAAAGGTCAATGTAATGCTCACTATTTGAATTGGGTGGCATATATAGTACAAAGAAAGTGCACAAAAAATTTTTATATTTACAGTTGACTACTATTATTTCAAAACGCCTCTGATACGTAGTTACTTTGATAACTTTTAAAGAGTTCCTTTTATTTATACCCACGCATACACCACCACCTCTCAAGTTATCAAGACGATCACACCGAACCAAATCATACATAGTACTATTGAATACCTCACCATTGTATATACTATCACACAGCCATGTTTCACTAAAGCAAATAATATCATAATGACCATCTAGAGTGTTGGCATATACTTTATCTAACTTAGTTCGCAACCCTCTGCAGTTTTGGTAATAAATTAACATATTCTAGGGGAAAAAAACTAATAATAATAATAAATACAAAAACTTGGTAAGAAAAATACAAATATTAATATTAATCAATCCTTTGAAATAATCAAAATAAACTGATAGTTGTTCAAATACAACAATCCGCATTTTAACAAACAGCATCATCATACAATCTCTTCTTGACTCCATTTGCTTTTACAAACACCTTATCTCCAGAAGTCCATACGTCACGACGTGGATATCTTTGGATAGCTTTCTTATATAAAACAAGTGTATCTCTTGACAGCTCCTCGTATATAACAATCCCAGTCGATTTTAAATGTTTTCTACTCTTCAGAATTTTCTGCTTATCAATAGAACTTGCAAATTTTACTATAATAGTAGCCTTGGATTTAATTTTGTCCGATCCTTCTTTTTGCCCATCTTCTTTATTCTCTTTTTTGTAATAAACACGATAAATATCCGCTATAGAATTTGTAGGCATGTTTACCTTCAAAACATTGGTAAATAAATTATTAACCATGACCTCAGTATTCTCAGTGGCGGTTTCATCCCCCATACCAACTATACCTACCGTATTTTTTACGAGAGATTTTTCCAGGTAGTTAACCCTTCTACTCAGATAATAATTTTCTTTTGTGACTTCATCCAACTTACATTGCAGATTTTCAATAAGTTTATTTTGTTGTTCAAATAAAGGTTTAAGATTTGCACTTACTTTTTCAGCCAGGGTAGTTATAAATTTATCATCCAGTACCAACATAGATACGGCTTCTTTGACATGAACAGCCAACTCATCTCTCTGCGCTCTTGTAAACATTTTCTATCACACACAATGCAAGTCAGAAAAAGACAAGTCAAATTTGTATAGAAGACTTTTCACTAGCACAATTTTAGTCGTGCACAATTTTAGTCGTAAGAATGATCAACAAAAAGAAATGATTATTTCAATAAAGTTTTGTTTAATGCGGAGCGTTTAGAAACGTGTCTACTCCATACGTTCTCTCGCGATTATGTAATGCACCTCACTTTCTTTGGGAGTAAGAAATTCAATTTGTTTTAATTTTTATTAAGGTTTGCTCCGTTTGGGAGAATTATAAATGTTAGATACTGTCCAAAAGGCCAGAAATTAATTTGATTTGATAAAAGTACCAGTGTTCTTATGCCATATTTTTTTTTATGTAAGAATATATATTTTTCTTGGTTTAATTAACCTCTAATTTGCAGCCACCCACCGATAAGGTGTAATTACATCATATAGGTTATAACGTGTTCGCTATGTATAATATTATACGTAAGAGTATGTAAACCCTGCGTGATCACGGACGGTAAGGAAAGCGAACCTGTATAATATAAGATAATTAAGTATCCCTATCTGTGTGTGTACTACCCTGCGCAAATACTAGGGAACCTAGGTACAAATATTTATTGTGGTTAATAAACTTTTTTTTGATTGTCTACCAGGACCCTGGACTTTTATTGCTTTATTAGTATTGCTTCCTTTGTGTGTGTAATAAATCATTCATTTTTCACTATCTAAAAACCAACCCTTATTGAACAGACAAAACTTAGATTGTGGATTAACCTGAATGAAAATATTAACTTAAAATAAAAATATATGCTATTTTCTTTTGTGCTTGAGAGGTAAAAGAGTGGTTGGATTCCTGGATCAGCAGGAAACCTACTGGCAAGGTTGCTTGTTTTATGTCAGTGGCGCCTTGGAGGTATTGGTAAGTTGTTAGCGAACCTACTCGTATTTTGTTTATTATCACTGTCGAATAGACTGACTAGCTCGGCAAATTTGTTACGCACTATTCGCGTCCACTTACTCTTTCTCTCATTTAGCATTAAATTAAATACTGAATGTAAATGTTATAAAATATAATATAGAAATTATTTTTTTTTTAACTCAGCGCGTAACAAATGCTCCAGTGAAAGTATTAGGCTATAGGCTTTGGTGAAGATATCATGTCTTATCTACTTTGAACCTAACTGTTATGGATTAAGGCATGCTGGCTCTGATCTACTTATTGGAGAAATACCAGTGCAGATTAAAAACAATGTTCTTCATATCAAAGGATGTAAATTTATTCTAACTAATGGTTTAAGAGAATTATTAACGAAACAGCAGCCAAATGATTTTAACAATGATGATCTAATAGCTTATAAACATATCCTAACATTAAGTAATGGCCATTTAAGAAAATATCGAGACGGGTTTCGAATTAACCCAAGCAGCTCTTGGAAATATCAAAACATTATATCAAAACTGTTTCCAGTTAAGCGAAAAAGAACTAAAAATTCCCTAGATGAAAACCTCGATGTGACTGCACACGTAGATAATAATAATTTAAGAAGTTCTATTACTTCGAATGAAGACCAAATAGAGGCACATCAAAACTCTATTGCTGGACATGAAAAACTGACGTCATTCAGCTCTAACATCTATGAACGTTTAACACCCTTCGGGGTTATTTCCACCTGTAATGGAGCTCTATCGACGCCATTTGAGAATAAGCATAATATTTATGGAATGCACCTCAAACCTAGAAGCACATCAAAGCTACCCTATTAGCAAACTCATATCATTTGATGGACAGTTTTAAGTTTTTCAAAAATTTCTATTATAACTTTATAAAATAATAGTATACCAAGTTAAGTGAATTATCCTCTTATAATGTACTATTTAAATTAAGTGATATATATCCTTGTAACAATCGCACATGCTGTATGATTTAGATAGAAAAAATGTTTATATTTAAAGATTAAATAGAAAATTAATTAAACCTTTGTGTTTTATTTCTAGGTTAGGTATATGGAATAATCAAGTCATTATTTTAAATAATATATATTGAAATAAAACAGAGTATATATGATAAATACAATATAGAATACAATGGATAAAAATACAATAATAGTATAAAGTAAATACAATAGTTCACAATAATAAAATATAATAGACAGAGAGATTTTTAGTGGGCATCATCCATGATTGAATAGTGACCCCAAGGCAAAGTGTCATATGAGTTAGGTAGAGTGTAGCCATGTTCTAAGAGGGCCTCCACTTCTTGAAATTTAGCAGTGATTTGGGTGATGAGAACTGCTGTTTGATTTGGGCCCATTGCGGTCGCTGCTGGTGTACGTTTTTGTCTGCACGAAAGACGTCTGCTAAATGAAGTGGATGCGCTGCTCCGTCTATTAAATTTTATAAAAAATTTCACCACTAAAAAAGATAAAAACTTATTAATTTTAAAATATTAAATTAAAAATGCTTTTTACTTACATTCTATTGCGATTCTGAGAATCTAAATCTCGATCCTAACGCAGGCTTTCCTTCCTCAATTAACCCCTCAAATATTAGACAGTATTTTCCATCAATAAATTTATCTAAGTTGTCCTTCATTAAGACCACCATTCGCTTTGGTAAAAACAAATTTTTATCGTGCAATTCCAATAGCACACTGTCGCCGTATTTAGTTTTAATTATCTGCGCTCTATATATCGGGTGAGCTACATTGAAAGGCAATAGGGAACTTGCCCAAATAATAAAATTATGTAAAAACAGTTAAAATCGTAAGATAATATCATTAAAAACCCCATGCAAAAAGAAAAAGTTTATATAAAAATTTTTTTTTTAACTGAGTTATAAAGGTTTAAAATTTGAATAATTGTATCTCCGCTTAAAACGCGTTGTGACGTCAGACCGTGCGTATCGATAGAGGTGACGGTGGACCAGCACCTGAAAGCCGTGTGAAAGCCACAGCGTGCTGTTCTGTTGATTTTGGAAGCAGTTTTATTTAATTTTGGTGCATTGATTAGGCGTTTTGTGACTGTTTCTTAATAATTTATGTGGTGAATACCTACTTGCATTAAAAATGGTTGATGCGGGTTATAGAAAAGGATTTGGGCTATTATACTTACATTAAAATGATCTTCACATACATGGATAGACAAAAGATGCCAACCAAATAAATGCCCCTGACTGGCGGCTAAACATTCGGCTCCGTCCCGTACTGTTCACACTGAGTGACGTCACACCGTGCGTTTCGGCTTGTTTGAATTTGCTGACGGGCCATTCCAACTTTAATTATTTATTGTAAAATAAGTACTACGATTTAAGGGCTGATATTTGGTATGATGTGTTTTTATACATAAACACACATTTTAATGAAATAAAAAAAAATATGGGCAAGTTCCCTATTCATAAATTTTAACGAAGTCTTTGGTTTCTAAAAGAGATACCTGATTTAATTGGTTTAGATCCATTTTTCTAAAAATATCATACATTACTAAGTCATACATAAAAGAAATAATAAAAATAACTTACGTTTTTATCCACTGGAACACACAGCACGTTTGAATTATTTAAAAAATTGGCAAAGCACACCAATGTAAATTTATAAAAAAGTATTTTTTAAAAATGTTTGTATTATAAAAATTCACTTATTAGTTAATGGAATAATAATGAACAATTACTTCAACACGAGATAACTGATACGAGGAATTATGCATGAGTTGACGTGCCTAGCTTATTTATATAACTCGTGATGTCATCTTGATTACGTATCATCATACGAGGAGCTCTTTGTTCTACAAGTGCAGCTGCCTGCTTACTTCACACTTTTTTTCTAAGAAAAATACGTGCCAATTACTTCTTTCCCATAGGTCGGCGTTTAAACATAAAGGCGCTGATTTGTTTAATATTGACATGCGTTAAGATAAATGACCCTAAATGTTGATATTAACCCAATTTTAATTACCTTGGTCCCACACTCGGGCTAAAATTCCTGGAATATCGTATACGTGCCTACTGTAAATTTTTGCTAAATGCGCATTTTTTTAAATTTTTTCTCATAGTTCGGTGGCCCTGAGTTGAATCATTTATTTGCCACGTGTTTTAAAACTGCGTATTTGTTTCGCGTCTGTGAGATATTACGATTTCGTTCTAGAACTTTTATTTTAGCTTATTCAGCATAAATGTCTCTCCCCACACCGTCAGTTTTGTTTCATCGTTACTGTGTGCGCTTTCTTAAGTTTAAAATGTCTAGTGAAGAGTTTTACCGCCTAAGTTCTCTTATTAATCGATATACTCCACCTAGGAACCTGGAGGAATATTTGAAAAGTAAGTTGATTTGTGTTCTTTTACATTTCTGTACTTACAATATATTTTTTTTATCGTTTTTAGCGAATTTAGCTTAAATGATGTCGTCGATTTGCTGCCTAGCTCATCTACATCCCCTACGTCTGATTTCTTCAGCATGTCGTCATCAGAAGATATGTTGAGCTTGATTGGTCTTCTACTAGTTTACCTGATTTAAGAATAACGTAAGTAAATAATAACGTTCATTTTATTCGCTTCTTTTTTTCTCTAAGTAATAATATATACTTATATTTCTTATTGTTACAGCGATACAAATGTCTACTCTCCTCGATTTCCGTCGCCGAATTTATTCCGCATGCCAGAAGATACTGATTGCCCTTCTACTAGTTTACCTGATTTAAGAATGACGTAAGTTTAAACTAATAACGTTCATTTTTCCTGCTTCTTTTTTCTAAGTAATAATATATGCTTATATTTATTTCTTATTGATACAGCGATTTCGAACCCCGACCTCCTAAGCTTATTCCCCCACTCCAGGTTCTAGAAAGGTCTCCTGAAGAAGCAGCCTCCACAGTCATCATAATTCACAGCGATACTAGCGATATTGCCAATCTCGAGGACTTCGAGGACGAAGAGCTCGCCACTACGAAGAGCTCGCCACTACAGTTCGGCCTAAGGTAATTTGTTGGGCGTCTAAACATAGCATTTAACTCTGTCTTTAAAAAATTAATATATTCACTTATTGTTATATCGATTGTTTTATTTCCACAGTCAAAATTAGCTAAATATATATGTAAAGACTGCAACTTAAAATATTAAATAATTTCTATTCACTAATAATTAATAAGAAAATAAAATTTTATTTGGTACACTATGTACGATGAATTCTCCAGTGCTATTCCGCAGAAAGCACGTATAGGAATTTTGCTGTTCTTGCGTAAAATTTAATGTCGTACATCTTTTTCATTGAGTTAAAAAATAAACTGACCTAGTTGTGTGTAATAAATAATATTTCAAATACAGCTGATTTCATCGGGCTTAGAAACGCTAATTTCATACTTCATTAAATAACTTAAAACAATAATTTACTATTCTAATGTGTGCATTATTATATCTCCCTAAAAATTTAATAGCAAGTCTGAATTTTTAATTCTAACTAAAGCATTTATTTTAATTTAATATATTTAAAATGTTTTTTAACCTAAATACATTAGCTGATAATAAATGATGCATTCAAACTGAGTGAAGTTGATGTTTACTTTATCGGCACGTAGCTTGAGATATGGCTTCATTGATTTCTTCTACCATAGGCGTACCCTAGTAAAATTAATATAATTATACCCCCTTTTCAAGCAGGTACGCCTATGCTCTCTTTGTTTACATTACTATTTGCTCAGGAGTGCCAACTTAGAAACTAAAAAAAGCTTCTGGTCATTGAACTTCTTCTTCGTCTAACCCCCAGGCCTCCAGGGCCAGGATGCAGGATGCAGCAGCGCATCAGACCTAAAGCATTAACCTAAGAACGCCATCCCCAGAAGCTCTTCACCTCTTGCTATACTCCGGATGGTCTCTATGTCCATCCGGAGCGAGTGGCCTTGAAAGTGAACCAGAACTGACTTAGCATATCTACTTATGTCCCTCTAAATGTGTAGCCCCCCCCCCACTCTTTCAGAGTTTTTGGAGATAAAGGGGGTTGTAGTCCAAGAAAAATCGACATCCAACATGGAAAAAAATTGTAACGGGCTGAAATTTTGCATTCACCTTAATATTAAAGTTCTTAATAATGTGTTATCTTATCGATTTGACCGCCGCGAGGTCAACTTACGAGTGGCCAAAGGTCGCGAACACAGTATTTTTTCAAATATCATGAAAACGGTGAATTTCTCGAAAAAGAATATAATGTACTAATTTGTAGCTGAGGTAATTTGCTATAAAAGCGATTTCAACAGTTTTTTGTAGAAGGAACCGTATAGCCCTCCAAAAAATTCACGTGGGGATTTCGAAATAAAATGGTCGACGGTTTCTGATCGATAGACGTCAAAATTGCCTCTTTTCGTTTGCATCTCTTGAACCGAAAACTGCAGCGGACCGAGCGATATACGATGTAGTTCTAAGTTGGTCCCTCTACCTTGGATTTCTTGCCAACATGCGGCGATTTTTCGTTTGGAAATAGCATTTGAAGTTTTCATGTTTTCGCAAATTTTTTAATTTTCTAAAACACGTCCCCTTCTGCTATTAATAACTCGCGGCTCCTTCGAGATGGAAGGACGAGTAATTTTTTTCTGAAAACTAGATAAAATTTAGAAGTGTGAGTTGTGAGGCTAAATCGTTTTCCTCGATTATGCTTTCTAAGAAAGTTATGGTTTTTCTTAAAGAGGCGATTTTTTCAGATTTTAGCGAATTTCCGACACATACCCTTTAGTTTAGAAATGTATGTATGATTCACCGTTTTCAAAATATTTGTAAAATACCTTTCGGCCACGCGTACCTAATTGACCTGGCGGCAGTCAAATTGTTAAGGAACCCTTACACATTATTAAGAACCCTAATACTAAGGTGCATGCAAGAAGTCAGCCTGATGTTACCATTTTTTTTTTCCAACTTGCAATATTTTTATGTCGATTTTTCTTGGACTATTGTACCTACTACCTGTAATGTTATTTATTTATTTCTAAATACATCTGATTAAGAAATCGTTAAATTAATCCACATTTTAGCATCATTGTACTTTATAACATTAAACACTTAAATACATTGGGTCTTGTGAGTAACATACCGAGACATATACCTACTATAAAAATAAGTACAAATACAGTACAGTATTATAAGCAGCATTATGAGTCAATAAACTAAAACTCAGTTCCTGTTATTTTAGTTTTGAATCATATTTTATTACACGTAAAACGGCATTATCCCTTATAGACTCACATGGCTAGATATAAAACTGTAGATTGTGATGTGTGATTTAATATAAAACTAATTAAAATGTGAAAATGATTTGATTCAGTTAATGAACACAGAAGATATGTGTTTTCAGTAACAAATCCAAGAATATAAAATATGCTCTGCAATAGGCGTGTTTTGCAAAAAATCTAACAAAGAATACATAATTTGGAATAGGGTGCTATCAAAAAACAACACAACATGTAATTCTAATGTAGGATAATAAATATTAAATAAAGGAATTATTTTAAATAAACAAGCGAGTCTTACATAATTGTATATTACTAAAAAATATGAGATCATTTTTTCTCAACAATTTATTAAAGATTTAGGCTTCTCAAGATTGTTTTGCGTAATTCTTTTATTTATATATTAAACACATAATAAATAATCTAACAATAAAAAATGTAAGTGTTGATTTGACCAAAACGTGTTTTGGAAAATAACTTTTAAATTCTTTCTTTCACTTTCAAATATCCTAATGGTGTTACAGTTGTATAAACTATAAAATAAAACGTACAAGAATTTTAATATTTGATGAGCAGATTACGTAAGAGGCTCGAAATTTGGCTAGAAGTAAGGAGTAAGGGCTTTGTTTATCAGAAATTTGAAGAAAATGTTTTTAAACTAAAGAGGGCCTAAAAGAAATAGGTGTTGTTATTATATCCTAGTTCTTTCGCATGGAATTAAACATTTCAAATTGAAATTTCGTTGAATATTTGAAAATTTAAAAATTTTGTCCAAGCCAAATACTTAAATAAATACTTAACTACCTCAGTTCTTTAGTAAAATATGAGTAATTTTACAGTTAATACTAAGCATGAAAATGAATACAATATATTTAGTTCGTTTTCCACAAGTGAAAATAAATAGGTACTACAATTTGATAAATAGATAATATAATTAATTATTTTAAAATTCCGTTTAATATAACACGGTTCATTTACCACTACCGGCAATACGTGACTTTCTACCTAGAACTATTTTTTTGTTAATAAATAGAAATTAAAATTAAGCTTTACTGTCAATTTAAATTAAGTAAGTTTGAATAGGTTTAAAGTTAAAAAATTAAAATTGCTTAAAATTGTTTAAATTTTGTTTAAAATTGTTTCACTGTTTAAAATTCCTTAAAATATAAATTGTTCAAAATATTTAATTTTTCACAGAAATGTCAGATTGAATACTATAATAATAAGTTTAGAATTTAATAAATAGGATTATAGGAAACAACTACTGGACGGGCAAAGGCCCCTACTCCCATTGAATTATACCTATAAATCCAAATTGGTAGCCAAATTTGTTATTTGTCTTTTCTCCACCAGACACAGACCGGTTTCGAACTATTTATGTTCTCATCAGTGAGCCACAGGTAGCTGAAAAGACAAATAACAAAGGCAAACCAAACTGGCCTATGGCAGACCCAGCACATGTAAGTAGTGAGGGATAAGTTCATCCCTCTGGTGGTCAGTTGCTACTACCAGTCAAGACATCGACGGTGTCTCTGTGACCGATAGCGGCTTGCCAAGCAAGCACCAAGAGCGGCGACCTCTAGCCCTGATGGACTAAAACATGCTTAATAAATAGGATTATAGGAAACAACTACTGGACGGGCAAATGCCCCTACTCCCATTGAATTATACCTATAAATCCAAATTGTTATTTGTCTTTTCAGCTACCTGTGGCACACTGATGAGAACATAAAGAGTTCGAAACCGGTCTGTGTCTGGTGGAGAAAAGACAAATAACAAATTTGGCTACCAATTTGGATTTATAGGTATAATTCAATGGGAGTAGGGGCCTTTGTCCGTCCAGTAGTTGTTTCCTATAATCCTATTTATTAAGCATGTTTTAGTCCATCAGGGCTAGAGGTCGTCGCTCTTGGTGCTTGCTTGGCAAGCCGCTATCGGTCACAGAGACACCGTCTTGACTGGTAGTAGCAACTGACCACCAGAGGGATGTACTTATCCCTCACTACTTACAAGTTTAGAATTGCTTAAAACTATAATGTATACTGCAAGATAGCATCACTGATAAAAGCAAACTGTTTTAAGTAACTTGTACTAAATTTCACCAAAAAATAATGCCATTTTCAAAATATAGCTGATTTTATTAATTACTCTCAGTCTAATAACACGCTTATGATTTTACGCATTTTGCTGGAAAACGGTTGTCTTTAAGAGAAAAATGAAAGAGATGAAATCGTTTCAGTTTTCAATTTGCCATCAGGTTATATTGTGAGAACTTTATTTGGGCATCTGACGCAAATTATATAGGGGTATCATCAACCTCTATTACCCCATGCTACCCGTTAGAGCCACACATTTTTTTTTTCATATTACAGAGAGTTGTTGACACATACATGAAAATAAGTGTATCGAATTTCGTTAGAAAATATTCAGCGGTTCCCGAGATATTAAGAATTTAATGTCTCCAACCCTCAACTTTGGAACGCTGTATTTTTGTAGGGGGTATATTTTTTGAAAAAATGTTATCAGGAGAATCGTCTTATTTCTTGACGTAGAATTACGTGGTTATAGTTTGTCGGAGAAATTTAGGGACATCCTGTATAAACATTGTGAGTTTCTGCATAAATCCCTATAAAGGATAATGACCACTATTATTATTGGCAAATTGGTAAACGCTAAGATATGCATTATTGTATAGTCGTGAAAAAAATTATGATGCATGTTTGTTGCCTAATCAAGTTTAAATTGCAGATTATCATGGTCCTGACTGCAAATACACTTTACCATTTGTTCTTTTTCATATCTACTTATACAAAATTCACAACTGAAACCAAATTAATTTTTAATATAAATTTTATGTAGTTCAAGATTTTATATACTTACCTCGTTAAAATAACACGATTATTGAGAATTCATCGATTCATTAGGAAAGCATAAAGCATCCTCCCTCCCAAGATGAGAAGGTCAAAAACTGAGAATGGAAAAAAGAATTCGATTGTCCTATATAGGGATGCAGAAACGTACATATTTTTTGAAGCAGCTTGGAGTAAAATAACTATGACCACGACGACACTGAATGGTGAGAGGCTCGAATATCGTTGTTCTGAGGGAAAATATAGAGTAAGAAACTGTAATTGGCTTAACAGTCCCGCACAAGGCTCAGCCTTCTGGGATAAAGGGGGTCGTAATTACATGTGGTGTATTTATTTAGTTTTCATAATCTCTGACATGACTTTCCTTTCATCTATTCTTCCTTATCAATAGAATTATTAAAATTAAGAAGCCAATATAACCTATATGTATAAAAAAATATATTTCGAAGTAGTGCACATATTATAAAGATAAATAAAAATCCACTCACAACATCAAAGCACAGAACGTCTATCTTCAAACGGAGCTTTTATTTACTTTATAACACTTATAAAATTTATAATAACCTGTCTCCTGATTTTCAAAGTGAAGAAAGTAATTCTTCTTTAAAATGGATAAAATGCGAAAGAAATTATTAAGTTCACAGATTTAAGCATTAAGATGAAGTAATCATGACCTTTATCTATTTCTCGTTATCGATTTTTTATTGTAAATTGTGGCTTACATTATATTGTTATACAGGGTGTGTCACGAAGACCCTCCCATTGTTCTATTTTTACTGCAGAAGCAATTTCTATCTATGAAGCACTCAAGCATGTTGAAAAGACTAACGCCATCGTCTCAGTTATTTTATCGGATTCTCTCTCTGTTCTCCATGGCATTAAAAATACACACTTTCTTGGTCACAAAATCAACCCTTATCTGTTCAAAATAAAAGAGTTAATATCCCAAATAAAATCTTCTGGAAAAGATGTCAGTTTTGTTTGGGTTAAAGCACACATTGGACTCGAGTACAACGAACGAGTTGATATTCTGGCTAAGGAAAGCTCTAATTCGGGACCTCTCCTGAATAAACAGTTATGCATAAATGATATATCCAATATAATAAAATTAAGGTTAGGAAAAAGTGGGAGCATTTATGGAACCAGTTTTGTTTCACAAATCCTACGAAGTATACCTTTATTCACCCTGATATCCCGGAAAAATTTTGGCACGATGATTTACCTTTCCCCAGAAAATATATTACAACTCTCATACGCTTAAAGTTTGGTCATGCTTGCTACCCGGCCCACCTGTTCAAAATTGGAATTTTCAACTCGGCAAACTGTCAACACTGTAATATGTTAGGAGATCTGGATCATCTTTTTCTTTGGCTGTGATAAATACAAAGATGCAACTACCACACTAATACGTAGTATTGCTCGAGATTGTGATATCTACGCTCCTTTCAATTTAACTTCCCTGTTAGCAACCGGTTTAAGAAAAGTATATAACATTCTTATACATTTTATAATTGATACCAGAATAAAACTTTAATAGGTGAATATAATAACATAGCTTTGCTTCCATGTGTATCTCTCCTCCTTTTCCGTGGTCTGTATTGTAATGTGTAATTGATAATGACCTGAAAGACCCCAGGTCGAGAAGCGAGTGCCCCTGTATATCCTTTTGTTGTCGTCTTTCTCAATATTAGATTTTTGTGTTAGGTCGATTATAGGTTAATTTAATATTTTAATAGGTTTAATCATAATTCACTCCGTGACTGGCTGCATGGTCTACGACCTAAAGCCACAAAAAAAAAAGACCTTCTATTAGCTGTTTCTAGAGAACTACGCATAGTGGAATTCGGAAAATTTGTATACAGGGGTTACTCACAATGTTCTATCGATTAAAAATATTTTCGCTGAGATGGGCTTTCTGGTTCTACCGGAAGTTGCTGACATCAACTCGCTTATTTGAAATGGAGTATAGGTTTTATTCCACTTTTTGGATTCTACATCGAAATTTAGGGTAAGTCTTATAAGCATATCCTATCCTTAAACTTTTTTTTTTCGAGATATTTCGACTATTTAAAAAATGTTGGGAAAAATATACTTAAACTTAATCGGTTCTATCTCTTTTAGTTCTTAACCTAGAGGGCTCAAATTTCAAATGAATAGTGAATGTATTTATATATCTGCAATATGCGAAATTTGTTGAAAGTTATACAGGGCGTCAAAAAAAGACCGGCCAATTGAATCTAATTCAAAGTCCAATCCCTCGCTTATTTTAAATAGAACACCCTGTGTTTTATAATGCCATTCGATGCATTTTTGTATTCTCTTTCAATTGGTATTAGCATTATCCGACTCGGTGGCGCAGTGGGCTAGAGCATGAGTGACAGACATGGTTTTGGTCACACTGCCTATCATGTGCGGGTTCGAGGCCCGGCCTCGGCAAATGGCAATGTCGGTGGGTATGGATTTTTGTCCGCGTTTTTGGCTTTGGATTTGGGGGTTGCCTAATTTCTGTGGTCTGTTTATATTATGTTATGTTATTCCCTATACCTAAATTTCTCTAATTTGGAGATATTTGAAAATTATATATTATTGAGACGAATATAATCAGATACTTGGCTGTGGAAAAACATTAAATGTTAATTTCATAACTTATTTAACAAACGTTATTGTCAATACTGTTTTATAATTATAATTTTTATAATTTCTAGGACATGCAACAAAACCAATGAATCAAAATAGAAAGAAAGATTGTGTTTTACATTTGATTTGTGACAAAAGTAGTACAAACAAATTATTTTTTATTCGAATGTATCAAAAAATGACGTTTCTCGGTCAGAAAACAAATACGAAAAGTAGAATTTTTCTAGCTACTTCAAGTAAACGACCTGAAAAGACTTTTCAGGCCTAGGCCTGAAAAGTGACAGACAAAAAGATTAAGCGTTTTTAGTTACCTACTTTTTAAAATGCTGGCCCTTTTTTTTCTACTAAATGGTAATGCACTTGTAAGTAGAACTTCAATTCAAGCAATTTTAATTTAATTGAATAAAATAAGAGATTTCTGAATTTTATTTAATTCGATACTAATTTCAAGCAAACTGATATAACAGCAGTTGTGCAATTGTTATTTATTATATCTGGCCTTATAGTTCACAGCCGTCTACAAACAAACTTGAAAATTGTATCATTTGCGGGGTAGCAAGTAAATCTTAAGAACATAATATTTTAATTTTCCCTATCATTTTAATATCCATAAGCACATTCGAATAAAAAATATTGTATGACACACAGACAAAAAATCGTTTTTCGGACTCCTACAAATTGCCAGCCTCGACTGCGTCTCGGCTGGCAATATTTCATAGTCGCCCGAAAAACTAGATTTTTCGTCCTTATGACATAAACTACTATATTATAATACATTACATTACATTATTAATATCACGATAGCTGAGTGGATAAATAATGCGGTGATACGTACTTGGTTGCAAAGATCGATGGTTCGAATCCATCTATCCTGGAGCAAATTAAAAATTAATTTCTGATTTGCTTCGGGCTTAGATAGAGAGAGAATTATCGAAGCCCTGAAGTGGTTCGAACTCCACAATAAATTGTAGGAAGTCATCTCTCTTTACCTAACACAAAATCCTAGGATTTTCCGGGCGTTACTTCGGTGCCTTGAAAGGCGGTTAAGAAAACATTAATATCGCTTGTTAAATAAGTTATGACATTAGACGACATTTAATGTCTTTTCCACAACCAACCTACCGCTAAGTGTCGGATTATATTCGTCTCTGAAATAATTTTCAAATATCTCAAAATTTGAGAGATTTAGGTATAGGGAATGCTAATACCAATCGAAAATTAATTAAGAGGCCCACCGAACAAAGGGAGTCCTATTTAAAATAGCGAGTTATTGGACTTTGAATTGGAGACAATTGAGATAGAACCGATTAAGTTCAAATATGTTTTCCCAAAATTTTTGTAAACGTCGAAATATCTCGAAAACTATTAAGTTTAAGGATATAGGGTATGCTTATAAGACTTACACTAAATTTCGATGTAGAAACCAAAAATTAAATAAAAAATAGTAGATACATTTCATTTGAAATAAGCGAGTTGATGCTAACAACCGGTAGAATCGGAAGTCGCATCAGACTTTGATTAGATCCACTCATTTAAAATTAAGTGGGCCAGTAATATTGTAATTTCTAAATGACCTATTAAATTTTGACATAATAGGTAAGTTTTGACATTTTGAAATTTGAAGATCGTTTCATATTACTATTTTAGTAACCATTTCGGTAGTAGAAAAAAATATTGTATGAAATTCGAGTGTACAGTGAGCGCTTTTTTTCCTCATGGGACAAAATTCCCATTCGTGGAAAAAGCTTACTTTACACACTCAGATTATTACGTATATTACGTAATGAGAGTTGTAAATAGTATATTACGCCCGAATTCCATGAGTGCGTAATTGCTTTACAACTAGAATTATGTACTATACTTTACCTACGATCACTAATGTAAATAGCTGAAAACGTACTCTCTGCCATCTATGTAAATTGAACATTAAGTATATACCGTAAATAAAACGCACGCTAAGCCGCTGTAGTGTGGTGTAATGTGACTACGTGACCAATATTACAACACACTTGTAGTTCATATTACTGACGCCGGGCTAAAATTAATAAAAATGAGTAGTGCAAAATTTAATTTTCTAACTCTGGCAAAACTGGCATTAGAGATAAATAATAAAAATGAGATACAAAATTGTCTTTTAATTTCAATAAATACGATCGTAGGTATAAAGTATAGTAGTCTGTGCGGTACACCCGCAAATAGGATAAAATGTAGCAAATTGGGTTAAAAGCAAAAAACTCGGCACAGTTGTTATGTAGTAGTCCAACCGGGTATTTGGAAAAAAGGGCAAAGTCTTGCAAATTGTGATAAAAGCATGAAATTTGGTACAGGTGCTTTTTAGGCAATTATAAGCGATTTGACCCGCATGACCCATATTTCGAACCCTTAGGAGCAAGATGGCGGCGGCTTTCAAAATGGCGACTATCCAAAACAAAAAACGGTCGATTTTTGACAATGTGGGGGTCGCTTTCAAGTAATTCTAGTATGAAACAAACTACAGAATGCATATTTTTTTTATCCAAAACAATTTTGCTTAAAAAATGCATTTTTTTTAACATTGCTTCGTAAATTTAAAAATTAACGGTTCTTGATAGTATTCTACTTATTTTAAAAAGATCAATGGAAATTTCAATATTGGTCTTGTAACCTATATTGGCTAACGTAAGGGGGAACCCCCCCCCCCCTCCCGCCTCGCTCTTCCTTCAGAATGTCCCAGCTCTCAACTGGGTCAACAGGGTAGGTATACATAATAAAACCTATTTCATTCAACATACACATATTTATTGTTATAAAATTTTAATTTTTGTTATTACAGGATGCTGAACATTTACACTGTAAAGTACAAAGCAGATCAGCACGCTTACACGAACATCGCATTGTATCGCAACCTGATTTGCAACCACACTTCTCAAGTTATGTACACGCGTTCCATATATGTGGCAAGGAAGACCACAATGGTTCCCAAATGCCATTCGATTTTATCCATCCCCAATCATTAAGTACTGGTAACGTTATATTGGACATATCAATTGCTCGGCCCCATATCTGCTCAGCCGAATACGCAGATCTTAAACAATGTTGTTTTAGAGCAGCTGAGGTTGGAACAATAAGGTGAATGGGCGAATTTTCTGTGCAAAAGAGGTGTTTTCTAAGTTTATTAACTTCGACGTATTCTTCTTTTGAACCATACATTTTTCCCATGAATATTTCCAATGATTTTATAGTTATTGTTTGTAGTTTATTTGTGGCGGATAGTTAGTATTCATTAAACTTAGTTCTGGGAATCACGCCAAATTCTAAAAAATAAATAGAAATAAGAAAATGGCCAAAATATGTCAAAAATAAAAAAACTAGAAAACCACTGATACGAATTTTATATTGTATTTATATTCATTTGGAACTATATACAGTGGTTTTCTGGGGCAAACTGTTGAGGTTTGCCTTTGATGCTACATTTTATTTTGACATATTTTGGTCATTTTCTTATTTCTATTTATTTTTTAGAATTTGGCGTGATTCCCAGAACTAAGTTTAATGAAGATTTTATAGTGTCCTCGGGTATGATGCTTTGCGGAGAAGATATGAAGGAAAACGTATCAATGGCCTCATCGGAAGAAATAAATGTCTTCCAAGCAGTCTTCTTGCCTTTTGTTGCGAAAAACGGAACACTATCGCAACCTGTAAAAGCGTGAAAACCCCTAAGTGCCGCACATTTTGGTTCGTCCAATTTTTCAGCAATACGATGTATTGCGATGTAACTATTTCTTCCGATGAGGCCATTGATACGTTTGCCTTCATATCTTCTCCGCAAAACAACATACCCCAGGACACTATAAAATCATTGGAAATATTCACGGGAAAAATGTATGGTTCAAAAGGAGAATACGTCGAAGTTAATAAACTTAGAAAACACCTCTTTTGCACAGAAAATTCGCTCATTCACCTTATTGCTCCAACCTCAGCTGCTCTAAAACAACATTGTTTAAGGCTGGGCAGATATGGGGCCGAGCAATTGATATGTCCAATATGACGTTACCAGTATTTAATGATTGGGGCTGGATAAAATCGAATGGCATTTGGGAACCATTGTGGTCTTCCTTGCCACATATATGGAACGCGTGTAGAGAACTTGAGAAGTGTGGTTGCAAATCAGGTTGCGATACAATGCGATGTTCGTGTAAGCGTGTTGATCTGCTTTGTACTTTACAGTGTAAATGTTCAGCATCCTGTAATAACAAAAATTTAAATTTTATAGTGTATGTTGAATGAAATAGGTTTTATTATGTAGGTATACCCTGTTGACCCAGTTGAGAGCTGGGACATTCTGAAAGAAGAGCGAGGCGGGGGGGTTGGTTCCCCCTTATATGTTACCCAACATAGGTTACAAGACCAATATTTAAATTTCCATTGATCTTTTTAAAATAAGTAGAATGCTATCAAGAACCGTTAATTTTTAAATTTACGAAGCAATGTTAAAAAAATGCATTTTTTTAAGCAAAATGGTTTTGGATAAAAAAAATATGCATTCTGTAGTTTGTTTCATCCTAGAATTACTTGAAAGCGACCCCCACATTGTCAAAATCGACACATTATTAACCGTTTTTTGTTTTGGATAGTCGCCATTTTAAAAACCGCCGCCATCTTGCTCCTACGGGTTCGAAATATTTGTCATGCGGGTCAAATCGCTTATAATTGCCTAAAAAGTACCTGTACCAAATTTCATGCTTTTATCACAATTTGCAAGACATTTGAAATACCCGGTTGGACTATAGGGTATTTTAAGTGATTTGACTTGCAGCACCTAAAATTTCACCCCATAGGGGGGGGGGGGGGGAGTTTTACCTCCATTTTCATAAAGGCGGTTAAAATGTTCTAAAATTCAATGTCAACGTATTAGATAAAGTTCGGTGTGATTACCTAATAATTCATGGGTAAGCCACTGGAAAAAAATTATATTAGCCTTATAGAACGTATAATTTTGACCCGAAAGCCACCACCTTTAATTTTAAGGGTAGTAGTCTCTCCTTAAAGTTAATCCTAAATTTGTTGTTAACCCAGATGAAACCTACTTACTCCCCGTTTTCGAGGGTGGAGAATCCAAATTCGTTGAGCTTTAACAGATCGGTTCATTGATTCACCCCTAAATAGGTGAAAGTTGAGTGTGGCGGGTCGTTCGAACCGGGACTTCCCACACAGCTCCAAGGGTATGATCACCCGCTACCCGAGGAAAACAGTACCACCCCCTATCCAAGGGGTGGAAGCCACCCTTTCTTTAATTCTACCTGCATAGTCAAGTGTGACGGGTCACTCCAACCGGGATTTCGCATACAACTTAAAGGGGATGACCATTCGCCACCCTCGGAACACAACCCACCCCATACCCAGGGGGTGGAAGCCATCCTTTCTTTAATTCTCCCTACATAGTCGAGTGTGGCGCCGTTCGAAACGGGATTTCACGTACAGCTCAGTGGGGATGACCACCCGCCACTTTTGGAACACTCACCCCTTACTCATGGGGTGGAAGCCACCCTCCCCAAGCAGCACAAATAGTTATACTATAGACTTTGGTTATACTTTGGTCATCGTGATGTTACAATTGCTAAAAGAATTGGCTAGTTGGTTATAATGGCTATTATGAAAACCTCATTATTACGTTTTAAATGGTGGTCAAAATGGGGAATATTATTCTGGTCATCAAAACGTAACTGGAGTCAAATATGGTCATGAGCTTATATTGACTTTCATATTGATTTTTGTGGCTGTTGTATTGCTAGTTATGAAATGGTTTTCATGAGGGAAGTATAACCCTAGGAGTTTGGCTTTTTGTGGAAATTATTTAGCTATAAAATCGTCTCGAATATTATTTATTCACAGTACATACAATCTCTACATCCGCCATACTTGTAACAGGTATTCGGTATTCCATCTTGAAAATTATGCTTTTGGTCATTGACGGCTGGTCAAATTTTACTAACGCAGGCATTATTTCTGTAAACTTACATAAAATATTCACAAAAACGAAAGAGGCCTCTTTAATACGACTATTTTAAGTTTGATTGAATTAATTCAATCTATATATACATTTTATAATTTAAAGGAGCGCACTCGATATCGATTGTACGGCTATCAAAACTAATTAATATATCAATTTAGTGAATTAAAACGTTATTTTAGACGCACATTTAATTAAACATTAAAAATTCAACGTAATGGCCGCCATTCGGCTTGTTCTTGTTTGATAGATAACATGGCGGCAAGTTGGCTTAATTTGGCAAATATTTTCGATGTTAATGCTAGAAATAAGTCAGAATATGACTAAAAAGTAACTAACAAGCTATTTTAGTCGAATGGCCAATTTAGATGGTAATGTTGACCAAATTACAACCAGAAAACTGACTAGAAAATGGATAAAATATTCAGTAAGTTTCTTCGCCAAAAAATGGCTATACATAACCTTACAAACGTCAAAGTTATCGCAGGAATACTGTATTTTCCAGTACGTTATGACATCTAAATATGTGCATATTTGTCAGGAAGCACGAATTATGTCACCACTCCCCATAAGAGACGTTAAAGATGGGACGCTGACAACGCAACACCAGAGTAATCCGATACCTAAAGATTACAGAATCCTCGCTCCTATCATTGAAAAATTCAGTCTTGGAGCCTTGTGCGGGAGAGGGCTACACATTTAAAGACAAGGGACACACATCCAATATCCGTGTAATGGAAAAATCCCTCTCACAGTATTTTCCATTGCCACGACCGGGATTCGAACCCGGGACTTTTGGGTGAGAGGCAGGTACTCTACCATCTCGACCATCAGTCACTTTGATCTATCGAAATCGAAATTGGCACAGTCGGTAGGATAGTCGGGATTATAGTGTATCGAACATATAATTTTCGTATCAACGATTAATCGACTATTCGAACAAAAAGTGAAAATTTTGTGAAAGTGTCTAAACCAGAGTGGCTCCTCAAACATAAGGCAACCCAGTCTATAACAGACCTGTGTAGGATTACTTCTGCATCATTTCACGAAAATAGGAACCACATCGTCCTATTTTGCAAGGAAGACGTAATTTTGGAAAGACAAAAATAGCTGACCCAGTTGCAGACTCCTTATAATTATTAAGAAAGAAACGATGATCAAAGTCACACTGATATTAATGTAAGTACAATTGAACAAATGATGTCTCTCGAACTCGAAACGCTTTTTGAAAATTTAAATATATCTTTAGTTGACTCAGACGAAGAAAACTCTCCGTCCACTTCCCAAGTTATTACAAAGAATAACATTCAAGTCTCAAATAAAATAAATAACATTACCAGTAATTTATCATTAGAAATGGCTCAATTTAAACCATTTATTTAAATTGTGTTCCGCAATTTGACGGAAACCCAAATGAATTAAATAGATTTTTAGGTATTTGTGATAGTATTATAACAACATTTTATGATGCCACAAATCCAAATAATTTTCATAATGTGTTTTTGTTACATTCATTAATAAGTAAATTAGACGGCAATGCTAAACTAGTCGTAAATATACAAAATGTCACTACTTGGACAGAATTAAAAGAAACTTTATATAGAAACTTTGTAGATCAACGCGATGAATCTTGCCTCAATAGAGATTTAGTTTTGTTAAGACAATTTTCAAATGAAAAACCGCAACAATTCTTTGATCGTTGCTTGCAAATATTAAATTTATTATGTTCATACGTAGACATACACGAACAAAATGCCGCAGCTAAAGCTTTAAAACGCGACCTTTATAATAAATTAACTTTAAAAACATTTTTATCAGGACTTAAAGAACCACTAGGTACAACTTATTCGTTGTATGCGTCCTATAGACATGAACCAAGCTTTACTATTCATCTCACAAGAAGAAAACATACAATATTACCAAAATTCTACTAATAGAATGTTTGCGAAACAAATACCAACACAGACTAAACCAATATATCAACAACACAGACAAAACAATAACTTTAACAAATCAATGAACAGTTTCACTAGAAATTCGTTTAACAATCAAACACCATTTAATTATCAAACACAAAATAATCAATTTCGGCAACAATCTAACAATTTTCCATCTCAACCGATTAATATTCAACCTAGAGTAAATTATCAACCCCAGAAGTTCTTTACTAATTCACAAGTTTTTAGGCAACCAAACCATAACGTTTTTAAGCCTAATCCAAATAAATCTTTTCCAAATCCAACACCTATGAGTGGAGTATCTAAACAAACTTCTAATAATTTCCAACAAAAAGCATCCACATCACAATATAAACCCCCATAGAGAAATTTCACTCCTGAGGAACTTTATAATGCCGAGGTAGATGAAATTGACGAACAAAATCTTACTAACGAGTATGACACACAAAATATAGACGAATTTAATCAAGACGAATTTTATCAGAATGAATTTTGTCAAGACGAAATTTATTACGATGAAAATCCAAATTTTCATCCAGGTTCATTAACAAACGATCAGACTTAAATCCTGAAATTATTTCTGTCAATGCCGCAAATTCTAGCGAATTACCTTATATTGTACTCCCTGAACATAATTTAAAAATTTTAATAAACTCAGGTTCAACAAAATCATTTATTGACCCAAATCTCGCACATAAATTATACCCAAATTGTAATCAGAACGACCCTTTTATAGTTTCTACTGTATTCCAAAAATCTGCTCATAAAGAAAGTGCTTTAATACCAACTTCAAAATTATTTAACCTACCACAACCAACAAATTTAAAATTCTTTTTATTTAAATTTCATAACAGCTTTGACGGTTTAATCGGACTAGACAACCTAAAACTACTTCAAGCAAACTTAAACTTTGACAAAGGACTATTAATAACCCCGTATACACAAATTACTCTATATTATCATAAAACACAAAACGAACTTAATTTAATTACAATTTCACCTCGAACAGAACAAGTAATTAAAGTAAGAACATCACTAAAAAACGGAGAAATAATAATTCCTTATCAAAAAATTCACAATTGCGAAATTCCAGAATGTTTAACTATTGCAAAAAACGGTGAAGCATTCACACCGATATTAAATAATACAACCCAGTCAATTACCTTAGATTTTTCTAAACCTTGTAACAAAATTAAATTCATTTCGTCACAGCTTTGTTTCGAATTATATATTTAATAGTGAGACACTCTGTATATCGCGGTCGGATTCCGTTAGGTTCACGAATCTGAGCCGTATTTCTTTGGCATTCGGGAATCGATTCCGTTCAATCCAAGTGAACCGATACAGTTTCTTTGGAAAAACTCACTTTACTCCCACCATAAGAGTTTCTGATCTAGTTCATGTCTTAGTGATCCTGCATTTTTGTTGGATTAGATATATCACTTGGTTCATTTTATCCATGGTCCATGGAAGGATGTTTTATATATTCTGTCACAAAGTGCGGTTATTGCTTTTTATTTTAGTTTTTGTACGCTGGTTTTCAAATCCATAATGGAAACAGTAACGTTGAAAGATGGAAACACAAACCAGTATTATTATTTACATGTAGATAAGAACATACAGAAAGAATTTTCAAATCCATTTCAATAATTAAGTTTATAATAAATAAGGTTATTTGCGTCACCACAACTGAACGAAAAATGAATTGATGTTTCTTTGAGAAAAACTTCTGATATGATCTAAAGTGATACGTAAATGACATGAACCTGATATTAGATTCGCCAAAGAAATACGGCTCAGATAAAAACACGCATATCCCCACTTTTTCAGCGGTGGACATCGCTTGACCGGGTGTGTAAATCGGAAACTTTCACTTTACTTTGGGCGTACTTGGTGAGTAGTTGTGTGTCTATTTTATGATTTGCAGACATTTTGTCTATCAAGTAAATTGTTGACCAATTCAAATTTTCTTGATCAATATTTTTGTTTCTTGTAGTCATTCAATTAATTAGGTAACTTTCTTCCGAGTTAACATTTATGTATAACTGGAATTTTGTATTTATTGCATAATATATTTTGGTAATAAACTCTGGTCATTATTGTAACCTTTATTATTAGTTAACATTGTTGTCTTCATTCGCTTGTATTTTTTAATTTTTTTATATACGACACTGGCTATACACTATTGTCTTATTACATGTACCAACATCGAGGGCAACTACTAAAGGAATCTTTCAACTTCCTGCGATCCTGTGAACCAGAACCGTCATAAGGACTCTGCAAGGCCTGGAATTTCAGAAGGCTCAGTAGCAAAGAGTCACTGAACTGCATCCACGAGCATTCGAGGGATTAGGTCGCAAGATTCTGCATCCTTGGGTTCCACAGTCCGATCAATGACGACTTGAGTAAGATTATTCCTCAAATTGAGTTTGCCTCTTGGTCAGAAGAAAATTTACGTGTCAGTTTCCATTTTTTTATCATTATAATTTTACCATTAATTTTTCCATTTTTCTACAGTAATTTTTTTATATCCATTATTATTAGTCAATTGTAAACTTAACTGTTAACTTGGTAATTTATTTTAAAATTATTTTTAATAAACTGTTAAAATTTATCTTCCGTATTTAATTCTTCTTCCTTAAGTTAGTGTGCAGGAATATACTTTGGGTTTTTGTGTTGATAATTCATTTTTGAGCATTTAAATTTTTTTTTCGTATTTTTTTTTGTACTAAAACATTGTTCATTGGTGTTTAATCAAAATTTCACACACATATAAAAATAAGAAAACAAACATTTTTTTTAAAAGTAATCTACGGTCCATCCGATTGAGCTACTGGAGCTACAGTTGATCATTCTTTATTATATCTCCAACTGTATAATAAAGGTGGTTATACAAAATTGGCGACCAACGTATAGGGCCTTCGAAAGTTGGATTAGAAAATTAAAATTTTGATTAAAATCAACAAGTATATTTTTGCACAGAGACAAGGTTGAATAATTAAAAATATCTGACCAGGAAAATTTGAATATTTCTATATCTATTCTCTATTGAAATTTACGTTATTAATTGGTATTTTATCTCTGAATTTTTTGTGTACCTATTTATATTAGTTGAAAGAATTTATTGCGGATCTCGAATAAATATATATTTAAAGTTGCGGAAATATTTACTATCGTTCAACTATATTTTATAGAGTTTTTTCTAGTTCATAGTTTTAGTACGTTGTGTTTACTTGAGAATTATTATTGGAATTTTTTGCGGATAGACATTGAGGAAAGGAGATAGGACATTTTTATATCTTTTATCTTTGTGTAATTTAAGGTAATAACTTTTCAAATTCAATATGGAACCGAATCACTTAAAGGTCAAAGAACTAACATATGAGTTGAGAGTAAGGGGTTGTGATTTTTCGGGCAACGTTGATAAAAAAAGAAATATCTTACGCGGTGTTATGCATCAAGAAGATGCAAACCGAAGTTTTAGTAGTAATCCGAGTAATCCTTTTGACCATGAAACTGACGTCACGGAAGTTACCGAAACATTGACCGAATTGACAGAGTTAATCGGCAACTTTTCGGGGAATTCCACTGAACCGGAATACAAAAGAATTTCCTCTCGTTTGAATCACATATCAGGTCGCATTCAAAGGTTGCAAACCAAAGATGAGGCCGAGGAAAAAACAAAAAAAGACCTATATTTACAATTATTGAATTTGGTAGGTGATATCGCTTTTAAAGTTCTCTCTCCGGGTGTTACGTCATCTCCTCTTCACAATGCTGCTCCGGTTACGTCACTTACTGTTGGGCCTTCTGCCAAATTAATAGCACCATATAAATGGAACGTTT
This sequence comes from Rhagium mordax, assembly GCA_963680705.1. Classification (NCBI taxonomy): domain Eukaryota; kingdom Metazoa; phylum Arthropoda; class Insecta; order Coleoptera; family Cerambycidae; genus Rhagium; species Rhagium mordax. Next base: position 67,837,938 of record OY796656.1, on the reverse strand, counting down.
ATTTTTCGGGTACAGAAAATGTGTCTGTCCACTGTTTTCTTGAGAAAGTTGAGACATTGAGAGAGGCACGTAATGTATCAAAGGCCGATCTATTCAGATCTGCCTGTGATTTATTCAAGGACAACGCTTGGGTTTGGTTCTTGAATAATAAAAGTAAATTTACCGATTGGGATGAGTTGGTGAAAAAGTTAAAAGAGGATTTTCAACCTTATTTTTATGAGGAGGACTTATGGAGAGATATCCATAGCCGTATTCAGGGACCTCGCGAAAAGGTCATCATATTCATAGCGTCTATGCAAAACCTCTTTAACCGTTTACCAACAAAACCTGATGAGGTAACGATGGTCAATAAAATTCACAGAAATTTACTGCCTTACTATATCACAAAATTAGCATTACAAAGTCCTCAAACAATATCTGAACTTTCCGATTTGTGTAAAAAATTAGAGGAAGCCCAAATTTGGACAGGAAGATATAAGCCGCCTCCGTCTAATAATTCTAGTCTATTAGAACCCGATTTGAGTTTTTCGTATTATTCTTCTTCACAAAATAATAGCTCTCAAGTATCCAAGCATAAGGTAACGAATAATGTCGCTGCAGTTTCGTCGGTAAGGTGTTGGAATTGCAATATAGTAGGTCATTAATTTAGTAATTGTAGTAAACCAAGAACAGTATTTTGTTTTGGGTGTGGGTTCAAAGGTGTGAGTAAACCTAATTGCTCCCGCTGCCAGTCAAAAAACGCTTCAGAGAGTGGCGTAATCCTGGACGCCGCCACCGTCTCTACCAGTCCAGAAACGGCGCCGTCGTCGTCAAGCCGACACATACCCTCATTTTAGGGGTAGATTTTTTGAAATGTTTTAAAATTGAAATTAATTTTAATGAGTCTACGTACATCTCTCAAATTTCTGATTTGTGTGCAATTAATTGTATTAAATCTTTCTCTGAACTTTTACCTGATCAACAGACAGAACTTAAAAATGTTATCAGTATGTTTGAAAAAATTGTACCAGCTGATCAGCTTGGACTTACCCAGTTGATCACCCATACTATCGATACAGGGGACAGTAAGCCTATAAAACAACGTCAATACCCCTTGTCTCCTGCTATGCAAACACATTTGAGTAAAGAAATTGACGAAATGTTGAAACTTAAAATCATTCAACCCTATCAGTCTCCATGGTGTAGCCCGCTGTGGCTAGTACCAAAAAAGGAACCAGGAGAGTATCGAGTTTGTTTTGATGGCAGGAAATTGAATCAGATAACAAAAGATAATGCTTATCCTATGCCCCTGATCGATAACATTTTAAGTAAGTTGAGAGATGCACGTTATCTGAGTTCCATTGACCTTCGTCACGCGTTTAACCAAATGATGATGATGAGTCATCTCGCCCTAAAACAGCTTTTGCCGTTTACGGTCGCGGATTATTTGAGTATCGTGTAATGCCTTTTGGGTTGTCTAATAGCCCCAAAACCATGGTTCGATTGATGGACCAAGTGATTGATCCATCCCTGGAACCTTTTGTATTCGTATATCTTGATGACATAATTATTTCTACACCGGATTTTGTTACACATATTGAGGTATTAAAAAAAGTTTTTGAGCGTCTTCAGTCTGCCAACCTGACCATTAATTTAAAGAAAAGTGAATTTTGCCGTCCTTCACTTAAGTATTTAGGTTTTGTTGTTGATGGGGAAGGTTTGCGGACAGATCCCGCAAAGGTAGACGCTATACTCAAATATCCAATTCCAAAAAACACCACGGAAATTAAGCGATTAGTAGGATTGGTTGGTTGGTATCGTAGGTTTATAAAGGATTTTTCATCACTTTGTTCACCTATAACTGATTTATTACTTGGTAGAAAAAAAGGTCAGGCAATTTCCTGGACACCTGAGGCCGATAAGGCATTTAATGAGATTAAGATTCGGTTGACTTCTGCACCAGTATTAGCTAGTCCAGATTTTACCAGACCATTTGTCATACAGTGTGATGCATCAGACACGGGTCTGGGTGTTATTTTATATCAGGAGATTGACGGTATCGAACATCCTATTGCTTACGGAAGTAAAACATTAAATAAATGTCAAAGGAACTACTCTACCAGCGAGAGAGAGTTGTTGGCATGTATAGAGGGTGTCGAAGCGTACCGGAAGTACGTTGAAGGGACTCACTTTAAAGTAGAGACGGACCATGCCTCGTTAATTTGGTTACATAATTTGTCCAACCCTTCAGGACGTCTTGCTCGGTGGGCAGTTCGTTTATCTCAATATAGTTTCGATATCGTTCATCGTAAAGGTTCGTCAAACGTCGTGGCCGATGCCTTATCACATGCTACCCCTGATGTGGCAGTAATTAACGTTTCAAATTTTAAGCGTGACAAATACAAGTGACAAGTACGATTAAATGGTAAAAAAGGTCCAGGAAACTCCCGAGTCCTATCCTGCGCTTCGTGTTGAGAATGAAATCCTTTATAAACATGTTTTTCATTATAATCCAACCATAACAAATTTATCTAATTGGAAAATTGTCATACCTACTGCTAATCGTTCGGAAGTTCTTAAATTGTATCACGATGCTGAAACTGCAGGACATTTTGGTGTCTCGAAAACGCTATCACGAAACTTAGAATTATATTACTGGCCTAGAATTCGCCAGGATGTTTATCGTTATGTTAGGAAGTGCTCAGTTTGCGCTGCAAATAAAAGTCCGACTTTACCGAGACCTGGATTAATGGGTACTTATAAAAATATAAATTTCCCTTTTCAAATGCTATCTGCCGATTTATTAGGACCATATCCACGTTCTAAAAATGGAAACCAGTATTTGTTAGTTGTAGTAGACTGGTTTACCAAGTTTGTTTTAGTCCATCCTATGTCAAAAGCCACGTCTAAAGGTATTATAAAATTTTTAGAAAATCAGGTATTTCTTATTTATGGCTGCCCACAAATTTTTTCGTGTGATAATGGCACTCAGTTTACTAGTAAAGAATTTATCAATTTTATGGAAAGTTATAAGGTTCAAAAGGTGTGGTTTAATGCCAAATACCACCCCCAAATAAACCATTCTGAGAGAGTGAATCGCATTATTATTACCGCTATACGTTCTTATATTCATGAAAATCACAACACATGGTACGTCAGTTCACAAGGTTGCCCAGGCTATCAGATTGGCGAAACATGATGTAACCGGCTATTCACCGGCATTTTTAGCATTTGGTAGGAATGTTCCTTTAACGGGGGATTATTACGGCCAAATTGCTGATAATGCAAATAACATCATTTCTATTTCCGAAAAAAATCAGTTAATCGAGGACTTGCAAGAGTTACCTAATTTACATGTAATAATCCGGAAAATATTACGCGAAGCTTATAATCGAAATGCCAATCAGTATAACTTGCGCAAGCGTGATCTTCGTTTCCATGTGGGTGATAGAGTGTGGAAAAAAAATTATACCTTATCTAGTAAACCGAATGACTACTCCGCCAAATTAGCGGCTAAATATATACCATGTGTGGTAGCCAAAGTTCTTTCCCCGTTAGTGTATAAACTCAAAGACGTCAATGGTATTTATGTAGAGAACTAGCATGTTAAAGACCTTAAACCAGATCACGGTAGTTTGGATTCTGATGACGAATCTGGTCCAGCTAGTTCATCAGATTCGGACGATTCCAATGTTTGAGTTATCTGTTATTTGTCGCACCGTATACATTTCGTTGTTTCGTTGTCATTTCTAATTTCTTGAAATAAACTGATATGATAATTATCACAGATTATCCTCAGTATTTTTTGTATTTCCGTTAATGTAAACCTACTATACTGGGTGAAATCATGTCGCGTACCTTACCGTTGGTATATATTTTTTGACTTTATCGATTGTCGACGCTATCAACATTATTATCTTACCTTATCTTATCGTCTCTTATATTATTATGTTTTGTATTTTGTTAAATCGTCGCCTGTTGATGATTTCAAGAATTAATATTTTACCTTAAAAGTAATGGGTGATTCATTTAGAGGTACTTTTTTTAAATATAAAAAAAAATGAAAAACATCAATTTTATCGGATAATCTTTATTATCATACAAAAGAACCATTCTTTACATTTATTTCTTAAAGATTATGTCTTTCAAATGTTGGCCGTAACTGCGGCTAACATGAAGCTCTGAAGCTCCAATTTTCGATAACACGTTGGAGCATTTCGAGTGGTATTTGATCAATAACGCGAGTAATGTTGGCTTCCAATTCCTCAATCGTAGCCGGGTTGTCCATGTAGACTTTGGACTTTACGTAGCCCCAAAGAAAAAAGTCTAGAGGTGTGATATCACATGATCTAGGTGACCAATTCACCGGCCCGAAGCGTGAAATTAACCGTTCACCGAATTGTTCTTGCAATAAAGCCATGGTTTCACGGGCTGTGTGGCAAGTAGCGCCCCGTGTTGTTGGAACCAAATGTTTTCGAGATCACGGGCTTCAATTTCAGGCAGCAAATAAGCCAAGTTGTTGCATACGACAAGCCAAGTTGTTGAGAATGGCGCCGAATCGATTCATCACGGTCATCTCGTACCCTCTCAGCTACCGCCGCTATATTTTCTTCACTACGTGCTGGATGTGGTCTATTTGGTTGCGTATTATCAAATAATGAAAATTTTTCGATGGTGTTGCGAATTGTGCGTTCGGCAGGACGATTATGTGGACCATAATTTGCTCTAAGAGTACGAAACACATTTCTCGTAGAACGCTGATTTTCGTAATACAGCTGAATAATTTGTAGACGTTGTACCAGGCTAAGTACGTCTTTCCATGATGAAATGTCAAACAATACTGAACAAAAATACAGGGACAGTTTGACACGACTCATGCGTGATCTGTCATAAAATCCCTACTGAAAAAAGTACCTCTAAATGAATCACTCGTTATATTGTCTAAAAGTTATTTGTGGCATCTTTCTGTATTTTCTTTCTGTTCTTATTTGGGATTTACGGCCACACTTCTGAACATTAATCTGATAATCTGAAAAATATCTGGATTATTTAAAAAATAACCTTTACGCCTGTGACTTTACGTCAAAGGAACAGTTAAAGGTTGGTTTTTGACATAAAATATAATTAAAATAAAATAAAAACAATAATTATGTTTTGCAGACGTTTCGGAAACTTAGTCTGTTTCCTTTCTCAATGCTAAATAGTCTTTCTCTTGTGTAATTCGTGAAATTACACAATTTTATTGTTTATATTATAACCATAGATACTTACTACGTTCACAGAAAAGTTGATTAGATTAGATATTCAAGTTGCTAAGTTCTTCTTTTAGCATCGGTAACCATATTGTACAACAATCTACAGAATAATTTGATATGCATTTGTCTTCATTTAGTAAAATTATTGCAGATTCTTTAATTTTTCTCTTTTTACTGTCCGGTTCTTTTGTTAAAATTTTTGCTCCATTCCAATTTATTGGATGTCCGTTTTCGAAAGCGTGTTCACAAATTTTTGATTTTTCAATTTCATTTTTTCTAATATAACTTTTGTGTTCGCCCAATCTTACATTGAAGGGTCTGGATGACTCACCAACATAATATTTGTCACATTCACAACACGGAATACTGTAAATACAGTTTTTTGAATTTTGATCACTATTAACCGGTTTTGTTTTTGTAAGTATAGATCTTAAAGTGTTAGTAGTTTGAAATACCGTTCTAACATTAAATTTATCACCGATAGTGCGTAGCTGTTCAGATAATCCCTGTACATAAGGAATCATTGTTAATGTTGTGTATTGCCGTTTATTATTATTTATTAAACAGCTTTTTGGAAAATATTAACGATAAAGAACCATCTATTAAATTCACATTGGAAATTGAAAATACTAATGAATTGCCATTTTTAGATATTTTAATTAAAAAGGTTAACAATAGATTTGAAACTAGCGTTTACAGAAAAATAACCCATACAAATAGATATCTAAATTATAACTCGAATCAATCAAAAAGTGTTAAAAGAGGTGTTATAAAATGTTTATATGATAGGGCAAAAACAATTTCTTCTACTGAAGAAATATTAAATACAGAAAAAATATTTATTAAAAATGTACTAATTAACAATCAGTACCCAGAAGTCTTTGTTGATAGAACATTGACAAATATTGAAAATAGAATTAATAATCAGCGCCAACAAGTACCTGAACGGCAATACACAACATTAACAATGATTCCTTATGTACAGGGATTATCTGAACAGCTACGCACTATCGGTGATAAATTTAATGTTAGAACGGTATTTCAAACTACTAACACTTTAAGATCTATACTTACAAAAACAAAACCGGTTAATAGTGATCAAAATTCAAAAAACTGTATTTACAGTATTCCGTGTTGTGAATGTGACAAATATTATGTTGGTGAGTCATCCAGACTCTTCAATGTAAGATTGGGCGAACACAAAAGTTATATTAGAAAAAATGAAATTGAAAAATAAAAAATTTGTGAACACGCTTTCGAAAACGGACATCCAATAAATTGGAATGGAGCAAAAATTTTAACAAAAGAACCGGACAGTAAAAAGAGAAAAATTAAAGAATCTGCAATAACTTTACTAAATGAAGACAAATGCGTATCAAATTATTCTATAGACTGTTGTACAATATGGTTACCGATGCTAAAAGAAGAACTTAGCAACTTGAATATCTAATCTAATCAACTTTTCTGTGAACGTAGTAAGTATCTATGGTTATAATATAAACAATAAAATTGTGTAATTTCACGAATTACACAAGAGAAAGACTATTTAGCATTGAGAAAGGAAACAGACTAAGTTTCCGAAACGTCTGCAAAACATAATTGTTTTTATTTTATTTTAATTATATTTTATGTCAAAAAACCAACCTTTAACTGTTCCTTTGACGTAAAGTCACAGGCGTAAAGGTTATTTTTTAAATAATCCAGATATTTTTCAGATTATCAGATTAATGTTCAGAAGTGTGGCCGTAAATCCCAAATAAGAACAGAAAGAAAATACTTAAAAGTATAATATCAGTTTCTTTCAACTTCTTATTATCGCGTATTATGTCATTTTTTTGTGTTTTCTATTTCTGGCTGAATCTGGTCTCAGATTCAAGGGTTGTAGGGAGGGCCACATTTCGCTTGTTCTGCATATGCCAGCATTTGTATTAACGCTACGCAGGTGTGCAACGGGCTTAACGTCGTTCAATTATTAGGATAGCAGAAACTATCGATTTGTTGGTTGAGAGTAAAAACTTTTTAGTAAACCGCGTGTTTTTACGAAGGCGTATTATAGGGGCCAACAACTTTATTTTTTTACAAACATATGGAATTGCCAATTCAAAGTGACAATTGTCACATCGAAGTGACAATTGTCATATGAAAGTGACAATTGTCACATCGAAGTGACAATTGTCACATCAAAGTGACAACTGTCATATCAAAGTGACAATTGTCACTTCAAAGTGACAATTGTCACTTCAAAGTGACAATTGTCACATCGAAGTGACAATTGTCACATCGAAGTGACAATTGTCATATCAAAGTGACAATTGTCACATCGAAGTGACAATTGTCACTTCAAAGTGACAATTGTCACTTTGATGTGACAATTCAAACTGACCATAGGTATGCGCATAATATGCTAGATTTTTAAGCAACATTGGTTATAAAAGATAGTTAATGCTGTAAAAAAATGAATAACAATAAAATTTTATCAATAATGTACCCTAAATTTATGTATTTGTTAATTAAAATTTATATTATTTTTAAGTTTACGACCACTGACCGAGAACAAACGATGGAATTCGCATCTCACCGTGCTGGGCGTGACGTCAATCACTGTTTTTTTTTTTTGACAGAACTTTTGAATCTTTTATATTCGCCGTTGTGCATATATCATACTATTTACGTGTAGATTCAATGTGCGATTTCGGTGTTAAATATTAACATTTTTCACGGAAAAGTGAGTGGAACAGATTTTGTAAAGGCCCAGATAGATAATTTGGCCAATGTTGCTCTCCTTGTTGCTGTACTACATTTATGTGGAAGGCGCCTTTTTCAACCAGTTTGACAATCAAAATACATGAACTTTTAAATGTATGTAACTACCCATTAATTTAAACATTACATAGTTTTCTAAATCTTCCTCTAATTGAAAAAAAAGTAAAATACATAACCTAAAATTGTACGATTTTAAATAGGTACAAAATCGCACTTACGTTGAAATGATCCCCACGTACAACCCCTTTAGTGTTTTCTGATATATCAATTTCACTCCTTCTCATGGTACGTAACCATAATTTTCGTTTTTTCTTTAATTTAGCGCTTGATCGTATATTGGTAATGAGACATATCTTTTATCTGATGTTTTTCTTGTGGACGACTGGCATTGAGGTATTTAACAGTACCTTGGATGCTTAATATCAATAATATCCTTCTTTTCCACTGCAAAATGCTGCATTAAATGCTATTTTAACTAGTTTTACACGACATCAAACATTAAATGAAAATGCCAGTGTCTGACGTCACAACACGACAGCAACCATTTGCATAACGTCACCGTCATTTTTGCGACTCTTCAAAATAATCATTTTTTGTTAATTTTTTTGGATAATGGGTTACATTTTAGCCGTTTTTTATTATTGCCATTTATAATCTGTCTCACCAACAGATGCAAATAGACTCCTCCCCAAAAATGCCCTCTAAATTTGAATGGAATTTCTCTATTAGTCGTATTTATAGAACCCGAATTACAAAGCAACCGCTAGATTTGACCGACTAAGACCAACTCTACAAGTACTCGCGCAAAGCATTAAACTTTTATACATTTTGCAACAGACCAATCAGAACGCATAAAGGCGAAACGTATGAAAAACGCGAATAAATGGGAAGCCGGCGTCAGACGGCGGGACTCTCAACTGTGTTATTAGTTTTTGTGACATTTCATCTGGGAGTTAAATAAGGTACGTAAATGCAAACGATTAATATGGATTGAATGTTAAAACGGTTTTTCTTAAGGTTTATGATGGCTGAAGAAGGTATAATTTCTTCACCCAGAAAACGATTATCCAGACATTTTTCGGTGGAAGATAAGGAAAAGGTGCTGAACATTTGTAAGGCCTACGATAGGGAGAATCCGGAGAAACCAAAGATGGAATGCATGGAGTTCACTGCAAAGGCAGCAGGTGTGAGTGTTCGAAGTGTTTCTAATATTCTTCATGAATACAAACAAGCACATCAACTTCAGCCATCAACAGTGTACCACCGACAAAGGACAGTTTTGGACAATATCGATGAAGGAACTAAATGTTCTCTCAAGCGTATAATCCATTCCTTTTTTGAAAGAAATGAACCACCAACTGTAAACAAAATTTTAGCAGCGGTGCATGAAGGTGATTATTTACCGCATCTTAAACGGAGTGCTTTGTGGCGACTAATAAGAAAAATTGGCTTTCGGTGAGTGAATGGACTCTATTTCTTCGTGTTGTAATGTAATTATTGTATTTGGCATTATAGGTTCTTAAAAAGGTCACGTAATAGTGCCCTAAGGGAAAAAATGAGTTTATCGTTTGGAGGCGAAGATTCCTGTGAGACATCAGGAAATGCCGGGAAGAACATAAGAAGTTGCACTTTTTAGATGAGACGTGTGTGAACGCTGGCCATGCTGTAAGTAAAGTATGGAAGGACGTTTAAAAGATCCATCGAGCAAGGGAAGTCATCTTGTAGTCCTCCACATAGGATCCGAGGACGGTTTCGTTGAAAATGGTTTGTTATGCTTCGAATCAAAGAAAACTACCCTTTTTCGATGGTACACTTTTGGTGACTGAAGTTGGTGTGCTTGTTTGTATTCACGAAGAATATTACAAGCACTTGGAACACTCACACCTGCTGCCTTTGCAGTGAACTCCATGCATTACATCTTTGGATTCTACGGTTTCTCCCCATCATAGGAAGATGTTCAGCGCCTTTTCCTTACCCTTCACCGAAGAATGTCTGGCCAGTCGTGTTTTTCAATGGAGAAATAGGAACTGCTCGCCGGTTCTGACTGCTCAGTAGTGTTCAGTGTAAAAAATAAAAGTGATATCATATATTATTTTTCCAATTATATTATATACGTTTATCTTATTAGTTATCGTTGTTTTAATATATTTACAAATTTTTGTATATGTGGGGCTTTTAAAGTCTATTTTTTTCTATCGACTTAAGTACCAAATGTATTGTAATGATTTACTGGAACAATTTCACATAGGTTACTCCACTGGATAAACCCCAATGACCCCAATGCACACTACTCAAAAATAGCCAAATCTGCTGAGTCGTTTACTTTTTGGTTTCCACCACAGCACATGTTTATTTATTAATATCTATCGTAAGATTACTTTCGGTTCTTTTTACGAATAGTCGTGGAATGTTCAAGCAATAAAAACTATACCAACTACTATATATTATATCTAGGTATCTTCATCTTGTTTTATTTTTATTGATAAATTAACTCCTATATGAAAAAGTCTATCTGACAGTCACGTTTTGTCACATTGACAGCGATAAAAAAGGTGCATCGTTTTTTATCACCGATAAAAATGCCTGCTCCTCAAAATCAGTGTACATCTAGTAGTCGCACGTCACTTTAAAATCAGTACACCAAACCAAACCATTTATAACAACTGTATTTTTAATAACTGTTCCTTTAAATAATTGTATAAATAAAAATAATTATTGTTGTTGTTCGTTCACATATTCTGTCGTTATTTTATCTTGCCAAAAAACACTCGAGCTTTTTCTTTATGGATAAATTTCTTTGTAACTCAAAATTTTGCCAATCAGTAATTTTGCTCGAAAAACTGACATTTGACAAAATCGCTCGACCTCCGGTCTCGCGATTTTTTCATGTCAGTTTTTCTCTTAAAATTACTATTTGGCAAAATTGTTTCGTTACGAAGAGAAATTTATCCGATAAAAAAAAGCTCTTGTGTTTTTACTGTTGATTATTTCACTCAGAAATTATTAACCAATGAAACTACTACAATTTTTAAATTTGGACCAATGACAGCAGTATTATATCGATAAAATCCCTGAAACAGTTTTATCGCGATAAAATCATTCTTTATGTCAACTGTCACTTAATACGTTACTTTGACATTTCGTCGTTAAAGATATGTTTTTGTATTTAAATAATTTATTCGTGAAATATTCTCCGCAAATACCATTCGTGCTTGAAAATTTTACCTATAAATTTTTTCTCGAGCGATATTGCCAACAGTAATATTACTCGTGTAAATTGGTCACTTTATTATCAAAAATTAAATCCCTCGCGCTAAAGCTCTCGTGATTTAATTAGATAATAAAGTGGCCAATTTACACTCTTAATATTACTAGGCAATATCGCTCTCGAAAAAAATTTATCGATAAAATTTTAAGCACTTATGATATTACATACGATAAAAATCTTTAAAGAACCTATCATTTGCTAGAAGGCGAGAACTTAACTACTTATAAGTTTTGACATGTCCAAATAAATAAAAAACACATACCTACCTATTTCTTCTTAATTTTCACAAGGTTCTATATATTACAGCTCGTGGGTATAAGAAAGTTAAGAGAGATATCAATATAATATAATAATAGAATGCTTTATTCATCATTACAATACATTTGGTAGGTACTTAAGTCAATAGAAAAAAATAGACTTTAAAAGCCCTACATATATATAAATTTGTAAATAAATTAAAACAACGATAACTAATAAGATAAACGTATATAATATAATTGGAAAAATAATATCACTTTTATTTTTTACACTGAACACTACTGAGCAGTCAGAATCGGCGAGCAGTTCCTATTTCTCCATTGAAAAACACGACTGGCCAGACATTCTTCGGTGAACGCTAAGGAAAAGGCGCTGAACATCTTCCTACGATGGGGAGAATCCGTAGAATCCAAAGATGGAATGCATGGAGTTCACTGCAAAGGCAGCAGGTGTGAGTGTTCCAAGTGCTTGTAATATTCTTCGTGAATACAAACAAGCACACCAACTTCAGTCACCAAAAGTGTACCATCGACAAAGGGTAGTTTTCTTTGATTCGAAGCATAACGAAACCGTCCTCGGATCCTATGTGGAGGACTACAAGATGACTTCCCTTGCTCGATGGATCTTTTAAACGTCCTTCCATACTTTACTTACAGCATGGCCAGCGTTCACACAAGTCTCGTCTAAAAAGTGCAACTTCTTATGTTCTTCCCGGCATTTCCTGATGTCTCGCAGGAATCTTCGCCTCCAAACGATAAACTCATTTTTTTCCCTTAGGGCACTATTACGTGACCTTTTTGAGAACCTATAATGCCAAATACAATAATTACATTACAACACGAAGAAATAGAGTCCGTTCACTCACCGAAAGCCAATTTTTCTTATTAATCGCCACAAAGTACTCCGTTTAAGATGATGTAAATAATCACCTTCATGCACCGCTGCTAAAATTTTGTTTACAGTTTGTGGTTCATTTCTTTCAAAAAAGGAATGGATTATACGCTTGAGAGAACATTTAGTTCCTTCATCGATATTGTCCAAAATTGCCCTTTGTCGGTGGTACACTGTTGGTGGCTGAAGTTGGTGTGCTTGTTTGTATTCATGAAGAATATTAGAAACACTTCGAACACTCACACCTGCTGCCTTTGCATGCATTCCATCTTTGGTTTCTCCGGATTCTCCCTATCGTAGGCCTTAAAAATGTTCAGCACCTTTTCCTTATCTTCCACCGAAAAATGTCTGGATTATCGTTTGCATTTACGTAAGTACTATCGCGGCCGAAAAAAAGTAATCGACTGATTTTCCCGTTGTTACTATGGTTCTATTCAGTGTCGCATCAATCCCTATATTTTTTTTATTAGTGTCAACGTCATTGTCATATTAAGCAAAAATAAATTTTGTATTACTTAATCATGCCTTATCATGTTTTGAGTGAAGAAGAAAAAGGCTACATCATTGCCAAGCTTGGAGAAGGGTGGTCTCAACAACGCATATATAGCAAGTGAAATTAATTGCAGCAAAAGCACGATTCAAAAACTAAACAAAAAGTAGATAGAAACTCATGATCTGAGCAGGGCAGTGGGTTCTGGGCGGCCAAGAAAGAGTACTCTAGAAAACGACAATACCCTGGTTAACTATGTGAATTTAAACCCATTTTCTAATTCTATTGAGGCCAAAGAGCAAACCAACTTCCCTGCGTCTGTTAGGACAGCAAGAAAACGGTTGCGAGAACAAGGTCTATTTAACTGTGCCAGTGCTAAAAAGCCCCGACTAACAGATGTTAATAAAGAGGCAAGAATGCAGTTTGCAAATACTTTTATTAATGAAAACGTTCGTGACTGGGAGCGAGTGGTCTTTTCCGACGAAAAGATATTTCAGTCCTGCTACAATGGTGAACTGCGAGTTTACCGTCCCAGGGGTCATAAGTTTGGTGAAGAATATTTGCACAAAACAGATAATAGCGGAAGGTATTCTGTCTTTTAGTTTAGTTTTTGAATCGTGCCTTTGCTGCAATTAATTTCACTTGGTATGCGTTGTTAGGACCACCCTTCTTCAAGTTTGACGATGATGTAGCATTTTTCTGCTTCGCTCAAAACCATACTAATTAATTGTTTTCTTATAATTAAAAAATAGTAACAACTTATTTCTTGTTTTTTTTTTTTTTTAATAAATACGATCCCACCAATGATTTCTTGTCAAAATAATGTAATTGACATAACTGATGTAAAAACTCCTATTTACAAAGGAAAATTTTTCGGAAAATCATACTACTTGATAAAAAATCGATTTCTTTTTTTCGGCCGCGATAGTACCAATGACAAATGTAAACTATAAAATGTGAACTATAAAGACATGGAACGACATTGTTGTAATTGAAGCAAGAAAATGTATAAAATGCGGTTGGACACTGCCAGAGGGCGACATTAAATTTTTCTTCTTACTCTGTTAATAGTATCCATAAAACATTTATTACAATATTGCTCTAAAGTTATTTCAAAAAACGTAATAAATATTTAAAACCAGTAGTATCAGTAAAGAAACAGAGAAAGAACAGTATCGCCCTCTGGCAGTGTCCAACCGCATTTTGTACATTTTCTTGCTTCAATTACAACAATGTCGTTCCATATCTTTATAGTTTACATCTGTCATTGATAGTACCTTATTTAACTCCCAGATGAAATGTCAGAAAAACTAATAACACAATTGACAGTTGACGCCAAGTGACAATTGTCACTTCGATGTGACAATTGTCACTTCGATATGACAATTGTCACTTCGATGTGACAATTGTCACTTCGATGTGACAATTGTCACTTCGATATGACAATTGTCACTTCGATGTGACAATTGTCACTTCGATATGACAATTGTCACTTCGATGTGACAATTGTCACTTCGATGTGACAATTGTCACTTCAAAGTGACAATTTTATTGTCACTTCGAATTGTCAATTCCATATGTTTGTAAAAAAATAAAGTTGTTGGCCCCTATACGCCTTCGTATGTTTTTATCCATCAGCTGATATATGTTTACCTTAGTACCGAGTTTAATTTGCTATCTTAATATTTGGAAGGTGTTAATGTTATTAGGATTAACAGCATCCTACCTCATCTCTTGTTTTTGTACACTCCCTTTTCACTGATAGTGCATATTTGTTATTAGGTAATTTAGTTTTGGAATATCATTTTTCGGGCACTAGATAAGTGGAAGTGTGTAAATACAGGGTGATAAATTTTTTTCGTGTTCCGGCTGGATGAGACAAAAATTTGTTTTTTGTCGAATCCAAGGGCTGTTGGTGAGGGCCACATTATCACTGTTGTCTTGTACATTTGTGGGTATCCCGCGTGTAGTAGGTATACAAGGGGTTCCAGCAAATGTGTAGGTGCGATAAGTGAAGGAAAATTTTATTTGAGTATTTATATTCGTAAAATTTTCAAACAGTCAACAACACTGTTTAATCGTTTGTTTTCGTTTGTGATCATACTGGGTGTTCAAACACTACCCTGTCCTTGAGAAGACAAGTGTTTTATCTCTGTTCCCACACCTATTTGTAATAATTTTTTGTGTTTAAGAATATAGTAAGGTTGTATCGAATATTACAGGGTGGAACAATTATTTTAGTGTCGATCTCCAAGGAGATGTGTTTGAAGACTTAGTATTATCAGTGTGTTTAACTCAAACATAGGAATAGGGTTAGTTATTAGTTTATCGGTATTATGTTTGTTAGATTCGTGGTTGTCGTGTTACGAGTTTGTATTAGGTATTTCTTCTGTGTAACTATAAGCTCCTTCAGAGATTTCTTGTCTGTTTTTTTTTTCATAATAACCAGTTTTAAAGTTGTGTTGCCGTTGCAACGAGGGTACTTAATCGGGATGGGAGTGTTCTGGTTTTGGTTCAACTACTTTTAATGGTAGGATACTAGATAGTTTTAGTTTTTTATTTCTTGACCGTTGAAATTCAAATGCTTATGGTATATTTCTTGGGCATATCGGTCATATATATTAAAACAAATTTATTTTTTTCCAACGTTTCGGTTTATTAAAACCATCATCAGGGACTACAAGGTGAAATGTTTAGTGAACAAGGTATATATAAATTTTACATATAACTTATGGTGAACCAACTTACAATTTTTTTTTTTTTTGTTTGTTTGAAATTAAAATGTATTACACATATTGTATAAAGTAGATGTTATTCTTTGAGAGTCTTAAAAGCAACTGAAAATATTTTTGTCAGTTTCACATTTAAAATAATGCGTAAGTGAGGGTTTATTTATGTTATGGACAAGATAAGGGCTAGCAGGTATACATTATAAGTGGATGTTTTTTGTGACATGAGTAATAAATATTAGAATTAAGTATTTGGTGTTAACAATTTTTGTAAAGTAAATTGGGAAGATGTATAAACTTACTAATTATATTATACCCCATTTGTTTTATTTTAGTAAATTAAAATAGGTATTGCTTAAGTTCTCTATATCAGTTCGGCTATTTATTGAATTAGAATGTCTTTTTATTTGCAACATTTCATGTACGATTCTTCGGTGATAATTGGGCTCTTTTTCCAAGATATGAATGTTGTTAAAGTTAAAGTTATGGTTATTTTCTAAGGCATGTTGTGCTAGCGCTGTTGAGGTATTTCGATTTTTAATGCTGTATTTATGTGAGTACATTCTTTTATGCAAATATTGTTTTGACTGACCTATATATGTACTATTGCAATTGTTACAGTCAATTTTATATACAGTATTAGTTTCGTCTTCTATGGGTAGTTTAGGTTTAAGATTTGTGAAAAATGATTTTGTGGTATTATAAGGTTTATGTGCTATTATTACGTTGTGGTTTTTAAATATTTTTGCAATGTTTTCAGAAACATTTGGTATATATGGCATGGAAACATATTTATTTTGGTGATTATTCGGATTAACAGTAGTTTTATTGTAAATTTTATGTATTCTTTTTTTGATAATTGGCTCATAAAAGTTTTTAGGGTACGCGTTTTTATCTAAGGCATTTTTAATTTTTTTCAAATTTTGAGGTCTATGTTTGGGATGAGAAAGTTTAATTGCTCGGTCTGTCAGACAGTTGACGACACTTTTTTTGTAACAGTTAGGGGTGTGTGAGTTAAAGTTTAAGTATCTTTGGGACCATATTTCTTTTGGACTCATGGGAATTCTGCGATTTCATAAAAACCCAAACAATACCCAAAAATCACATCATTATGTCACTTGATGTTACATCATTATATACTAATATCCCTATAGACTTAGCAATTGTTTGTATAAAAAACAAATGGCCCGAAATTAGTAAACATTCAGATATTAACCAAGATGAATTTATTAAAGCCATAACATTATGTTTGAACTCCACATATTTTACCTATAATAATCAAATTTTCTCCCAGATTTTCGGAACGGCCATGGGGTCTCCCATTTCTGCAACAATCGCTAACCTAGTAATGGAAGAATTAGAAAATAGCGTCCTAAAATCATTAAATTATGTACCAACCTTCTACAAAAGATATGTAGATGACTGTATCATTTGCCTGCCAAAAAATAAAATAGAATATACGGTCAATAGCTTTAATAAATATCATCCAAGACTTCAATTTACTAATTGAAATAGAAGAAAATAATAGTATAAATTTCTTAGATGTTTCAATAAATTATGATAAAAATGGCGTCATTGAAACAAATTGGTTTACAAAAGAAATATGGTCCCAAAGATACTTAAACTTTAACTCACACACCCCTAACTGTTACAAAAAAAGTGTCGTCAACTGTCTGACAGACCGAGCAATTAAACTTTCTCATCCCAAACATAGACCTCAAAATTTGAAAAAAATTAAAAATGCCTTAGATAAAAACGCGTACCCTAAAAACTTTTATGAGCCAATTATCAAAAAAAGAATACATAAAATTTACAATAAAACTACTGTTAATCCGAATAATCACCAAAATAAATATGTTTCCATGCCATATATACCAAATGTTTCTGAAAACATTGCAAAAATATTTAAAAACCACAACGTAATAATAGCACATAAACCTTATAATACCACAAAATCATTTTTCACAAATCTTAAACCTAAACTACCCATAGAAGACGAAACTAATACTGTATATAAAATTGACTGTAACAATTGCAATAGTACATATATAGGTCAGTCAAAACAATATTTGCATAAAAGAATGTACTCACATAAATACAGCATTAAAAATCGAAATACCTCAACAGCGCTAGCACAACATGCCTTAGAAAATAACCATAACTTTAACTTTAACAACATTCATATCTTGGAAAAAGAGCCCAATTATCACCGAAGAATCGTACATGAAATGTTGCAAATAAAAAGACATTCTAATTCAATAAATAGCCGAACTGATATAGAGAACTTAAGCAATACCTATTTTAATTTACTAAAATAAAACAAATGGGGTATAATATAATTAGTAAGTTTATACATCTTCCCAATTTACTTTACAAAAATTGTTAACACCAAATACTTAATTCTAATATTTATTACTCATGTCACAAAAAACATCCACTTATAATGTATACCTGCTAGCCCTTATCTTGTCCATAACATAAATAAACCCTCACTTACGCATTATTTTAAATGTGAAACTGACAAAAATATTTTCAGTTGCTTTTAAGACTCTCAAAGAATAACATCTACTTTATACAATATGTGTAATACATTTTAATTTCAAACAAACAAAAAAAAAAAAATTGTAAGTTGGTTCACCATAAGTTATATGTAAAATTTATATATACCTTGTTCACTAAACATTTCACCTTGTAGTCCCTGATGATGGTTTTAATAAACCGAAACGTTGGAAAAAAATAAATTTGTTTTAATATATATGACCGATATGCCCAAGAAATATACCATAAGCAGTAGGATACTAGGGAGGGTCTCACAACCTCAGCCCCTGGTAGTCTGTCGAACCAAGAGATCGAACACTGCGCCTGATTCGGTAGACCCCATAGAGTTATTTTTCCCTGGTGATCATCAATCACGAGTTTTAGCGTTCTGGGGCTATATCCAGCACGGGAACCTTCAGTTCTTTTTCGGTATTGGCAGCGGCCATACAGTTGCTGAGGCGACAAACTCCGTCTCTGGAGAAGGACCCCTACGTTGTCCTCTCCTAAATTTCTTGTGAGTTTTTTCTTCTTTTCTCTTTTTTTGGGTATTTTCGTGATTCACGTGGAAGGGTGTTTTCCTTCTGGGACGCTCCGTCTCCATACATGGGCTTCTCAGCAGGGTCCTTTTACGAGGCTTTTCCTCTTTTTGAAATTGCGCAAACTGGACCTTGGCCGGGATGCTTTCTATCTTTTTGTTCTGGCACCATGTCGGGAGATTTGGAGGTGTTTCTTGGGGTGACGACTACCATTTCAAGTGAATCCTACTAGTCTCTAGTTTTATCTAGTTTTAAGGTTTTTATTTTGTTTTGACTTTGTCTGAACCATAGTAAATTCACTGCTGCTGCTCAATCATATACAGGGTGGTACTAACTGTGAAAAGTTTGAACCTCCTAGAACTTTCAAACTTTTCTTACCGGAGGTGAGGGAATGTGTAACGAAATTAAATTCATTTCGTCACAGCTTTGTTTCGAATTATATATTTAATAGTGAGACACTCTGTATATCGCGGTCGGATTCCGTTAGGTTCACGAATCAGATAAAAACACGCATATCCCCACTTTTTCAGCGGTGGACATCGCTTGACCGGGTGTGTAAATCGGAAACTTTCACTTTACTTTGGGCGTACTTGGTGAGTAGTTGTGTCTATTTTATGATTTGCAGACATTTTGTCTATCAAGTAAATTGTTATCTTAATTATTTTGTTGAATTTATAGTTTATTAATATTCATAATTGGGGAATTACTAAACGAATTATCGTACCACTTATCAGTAGTTTAGGTTATTTTTGGTTGTTCAAAAGATTCCAAAATTTTTTGGTATTTGTGAACAAATAGCTAGATAACATTCTAGAGGGCGAGTCCCTACAGAAGTTAAATCTTTTGTTTTTTGTCGAACGATATTGTGCGTTTGAATTTGTTTTTCAGTTTATCGTGGTCCATGTGCAACCACGTGTAAAACAGGAATTTCATCCGGAAGTTCAAGGTTCTTAATCAGGAATTCCATCCGAGTGGCTCGTGTAGCTGGTTTTTGCCCAATATAACCCGGATTGGATTGCTAAGAAGGAGGCCAGTGTGTTGAGGAGTATAGTCAAGGTATGTGAAATTTTTTTTTATCTTATTCATTAATTTCTAAACTCTTCACATACCTGGGCTATGCGAGGCCTCGCCTTCTTAAATTTGAGAACTTTGTGCTACAGAGGGTGAAACCTGTTCAAATAGGGATTTTTAGTTTTTTGGTAATATCTAGCAATCGTTTAGTAATTAGTAAACTCAATTTTATTAATTCATATAGTGCAGACACACCCACACCCACTACGCAAAAGGAAAAGTCAAATCAGAGTAAATTTCATTTTTTTAAGTTTTAATTGTTTTTTCATACCGACCAATTCAAATTTTCTTGATCAATATTTTTGTTTCTTGTAGTCATTCAATTAATTAGGTAACTTTCTTCCGAGTTAACATTTATGTATAACTGGAATTTTGTATTTATTGCATAATATATTTTGGTAATAAACTCTGGTCATTATTGTAACCTCTTGGTCAGAAGAAAATTTACGTGTCAGTGTCCATTTTTTTATCATTATAATTTTACCATTAATTTTTCCATTTTTCTACAGTAATTTTTTTATATCCATTATTATTAGTCAATTGTAAACTTAGCTGTTAACTTGGTAATTTATTTTAAAATTATTTTTAATAAACTGTTAAAATTTATCTTCCGTATTTAATTCTTCTTCCTTAAGTTAGTGTGCAGGAATATACTTTGGGTTTTTGTGTTGATAATTCATTTTTGAGCATTTAAATTTTTTTTTCGTATTTTTTTTTTTGTACTAAAACAAAATACGTGGCGCCTGTTCATTGGTGTTTAATCAAAATTTCACACATATAAAAATAAGAAAACAAACATTTTTTTTAAAAGTAATCTACGGCCCATCCGATTGAGCTACTGGAGCTACAGTTGATCATTCTTTATTATATCTCCAACTGTATAATAAAGGTGGTTATAACCTATCGTAGTAGATAAATTTCAACAAAAACGTATCCAAGAAATTAATTTAAATAACTTTGATGAATCCCAAAATTCATGTTTAGATCTATCAAACATTCGCACTAATCATTTAAACCCGGAAGAAAAAAGCAAAATTGAAAAATTGTGTAAATAATATTCGGACATTTTCTATCAAGAGAATACTAAATTTACTTTTACCAATAAAATTAAACATAACATTAAAACAACCGACGAAATCCCGGTATATACTAAAACTTATCGTTACCCATTTGTACATAAGAAAGAAGTCGAAAATCAAATGAATAAAATGCTGCCCTGGTCATCTCCTATTTGGGTGGTGCCAAAAAATTTAGACGCATCGGGCAAACAAAAATGGCGCGTAGTTGTTGACTACCGTAAGTTAAATGAAAAGACGATCGACGACAAATACCCACTTCCTAATATTACGGATTTATTGGACAAGTTAGGTAAATGTCAGTATTTCACGACTCTAGACTTGGCTAGTAGTTTTCACCAGATAGAAATGGATGAAAACGACATAGCAAAAACAGCTTTCAATACAGAGAATGGTCACTACGAGTATTGCAGAATGTCATTCGGTTTGAAAAAAGCACCCGCGACTTTCCAGCGTATAATTGATAACATTCTTCGCGGTATCCAAAATGAAAAATGTGTAGTTTACCTAGACGATATTATAATTTTTTCAACATCATTGCAAGAACACATTGAACGGTTAAAATCAGTATTTCAAAGACTTAGGGACTCAAATTTCAAAATTCAGTTAGACAAATCCGAATTTCTATGTAAGGAGGTAGCTTACTTAGGTCACATAGTTACACCTGACGGAGTAAAGTCAAATCCGGACAAAATTATAGCAATAAAAAATTATCCGATACCGAAAAATTATCCGATACCGAAAACAACCAAACAAATTAAAGGCTTTTTAGGATTACTAGGTTATTATAGGCGATTCATTAACAACTTCGCAAAAGTAACAAAACCATTGACTAAGTGTCTTAAAAAGAATGCAAAAATTATACATGATGAAGAATTTAAATCTTGTTTCGAAACTTGTAAAAATTTATTAATTAACGAACCAATATTGCAATACCCAGACTTTACAAAACCTTTTAACCTAACAACAGACGCAAGTAATGTAGCCGTAGGCATTATTTTGTCACAAGGAGTTATAGGAAAAGATCTACCTATCGCGTACGCTTCTCGTACTTTGAACGATTCCGAACAAAACTATAGTACCATTGAAAAGGAACTATTGGCTATTGTTTGGGCAGTAAAGTATTTTAGACCATATCTTTTCGGAAGAAAATTTAACATCATTACAGACCATAAACCACTTCAATGGTTATTTTCATTAAAAGAACCGAATTCTAAATTAGTAAGATGGCGTTTTAATCTTGAGGAATTCGACTATAACATCATATATAAAAAAGGTAAATTAAATACCAATGCAGACGCATTGTCTCGTATTAAAATTCACACAAAAGAAACTAATGACATATTTGAATACATTGACGAATTTAATAAACAAATAATTGCTACAACTTCTACACAAGTACCAAATTCAGACATTGACAATATTTCCACACAAGTCTTACCGGACGAACAAAGATCGGAAAATATTAGTCTTCAAAATGAAAACGAAAATAATGACAACGCTACTGTACATACAAATGCCGAACAGCACCCTATAGCTGAAATACCAATCGTGGAAACACCTGTTAATTACGGACAAAATCAAATTATCATTAATTCAGTTTTGCACACGCCAGCTAAACCTAAACAAACAATATTGTTTGGCAAAAAACAACGCTTTCATATTCAATTATCTCAAAATCAATTTGAACAAGACATAACCGACTTTTTCAAAAATTATGTAGTACCAAAAACTCCATGTCATTTATTTTTGAAAAGCCTGACATTTATGAACCATTCTGTGAAGTTATTCGTAAAACCTTCAAATGGCCTTACTTAAAATTAAAAAATTGTAAATTAAAATTATTGGATGTCACAAATAAAGATGATGTTCAAGAAATAATAAAAAATTATCACGAAAGCAAAAGTAACCATCGTGGCATAAACGAAACCGAACAACAAATTAGAAAACGTTATTATTGGCCTGAAATGAATAATTCAATCCAAACTTATGTAAATGATTGTGAAATTTGTCAACAAAGCAAATACGAACGAAACCCTATAAAGATAAAAATGAATATCACGCCAACGCCAACTCAACCGTTTGAAATTCTACACCTAGATAGCTTTACATTAGAACAAAGTAAATTTTTAACTATAATAGACACATTTTCTAAATACGCACAAGCATAATATAAGTTACCATCACTTGCTTCTACTGAAATTGTAAACAATTTAATATTATTCTTCTCACACCATGGTGTACCGAAACAAATAGTAGTTGATAACGGAACAGAATTCAAAAATTCTGTATTCACTGAATTACATTACATTACAATTACATAAAATAAACTTACACTTTTGTTCACCTAATCATCCACAATCTAATAGCCCCGTGGAAAGATTACATTCAACTTTAATTGAACATATTCGTTTATTAAATACTCGAGGCTTCCTAAAAACCCCGATACAAATAAAAATGACATATGCAGTATTAGCATACAATAACTCGATTCATTCAGCGACCAAACTAAAACCAATAGAAATAATTAACGGACATATTAATAACGAAAACCCCTTTGACATAGACATCGAAAAAATACTAGTTAATGATTACGTTAATGAACATAGGGAAAGAACTACTTAAATTAATGTACTCTAAAATAAATCAAAACTTAATAGAAAGTAAAGAAAAAATAATTGAAAAGCTAAACGTTAAACGCGATGATCCAACACTATTTCAACCCCAATCAACAACTTATGTTAAAAAACACATTAGGCAAAAGAATGCAAATAAATTTCAAAAGCCTACAACAATAAAAGAAGTAAATGAAAACTTTAAAACCATATCCACAGCGGACCAAATCAAAATACATAAGGACAATTTAAAACGACCACTTAAGAAAACTTACGACTTTAATAATTAATTATTATTTGTCAGATTTCCCCTTGTACTCGGATTTACAAGAGAGAATAACAATCAAAAACTTAGAAAACAACCCTGGACTAATACCACTTAAACTAGGACTTGCAAAGGTACAAGAATACAGTCACACATTAATACATTACTATGACTTGAACCCAGTCATTACCGAAATTAACAAATTACATGACCAATCGGACAATCTGATGCATAGCATTCATTTAAATAAAAATTACTCAGAAGACACTTCTAATTACATGAAAATATTAAACATTACAAAAGAGAAGGTCGAAATTAAGTTAAAAGAGGTTATTCCACACCCCCATCGAACTAAAAGAGGTTTAATAAACGGTTTAGGTTCTATATTCAAATCAATAACAGGTAATTTAGACGCATCAGATGGAGACAGATACGATAAGATTATAAAACAAATTCAAAATAATCAAAACAAACTAGCTGAAAACATTGTAAAACAAAATTCAATCTCTATAGATATAATCAACAAATTTAATTTAACTATACCACAAATATCACATAATGAAAAATTATTACAATCAGAAATCGAACGTATCGCCTCTATTGCCGAACAAAACTTAAAACGTAAACATTCTAATTTTATAAAAGATGTATTAAATCAAATTATAAATATGTACGAAATAATTAATTCAATTCTACAAGATATAGAGAATTCAATTACATTCACCAGATTAAATATCATGCATCCTAGCATAATAAAAACTGCTGATCTTTTTAACGAACTTTTAAAACTAGAGAAAACGATAAAGCCAGGACAATTACCTTTTAAGATAACTCTGGAAAATACTTTTTTAATCGAAAAATTAATAGAAATTGAATGTTCTTAAATCTTAAATAACAAAATCACTTATTTACTTCGTTTACCAATCATGTATCCTGAAACATTTAATTATTATCACTTATATCCAATACCCATTTATAGTCAGAGTCAATTCAAGGTAATAATTCCATTCAATAAATATTTGTTAAAAAGTAAATTGTACTTCACATTCGAAAGTGACTTATGTACCAATATGACGTCACAGTATTACGCTTGCAAAAAACTCAACGTCGAAGAAGTTACTGAAACCAGCCCCTGTGAAATACAATTATTGAACATGAAAGCTGTAAGTTGTAAGCAGATCGAAGTCAAAACAACAAGGCCCATAATTAAGCAATTGGATGGACGAATCAACACAATGGATCGGCATATTTCCAAACAAGGAAACAATCACCATGAGATGCCACCCAGCTAGCACACTGTCGTCAATTTGACGTCACTAGATGTCGTTTTAAGGTCATTGTAGGTCTGCAACGTCATTTCCTGAATAAATGACGTCAAAACCACGTCACACTTTGGAACGTCGCAGAGACGACTTGGACTGAACGTTTTTATGACGTCACTTTAAAGTCATGAATGTACCTGATCTAAAAATGGCGTCAATATTATTATTTCATGGCGTCGCAGAGACGTTTTAGGTTGTACGTTGTTATAACGTCATTTTTATGTCATAAATATGCCGGACCAAAAAATAACCTCAATATCACGTCATATTTTGGTACGTCGCCGAGACGCCTTGGACTGAACGTTGTTATGACGTCATTTCAAAGTCATGAATGTACCTGATCTAAAAGTGGCGTCAATATTACGTCATGTTTCATAGCGTCGCAGATATGTTTTAGGTTGTACGCTGTTATAACGTCATTTTTAAGTCATAAATATGTCGGATCAAAAAATAACTTCAATATCACGTCACATTTTGGTACGTCGCAGAGACGCCTTGGACTGAACGTTGTTATGACGTCATTTTAAAGTCATGCATGTACCTGATCTCGAATGACGTCAATATTCCGTCATAATTTACGGCGTCGCAGAGACGTCTTAGGTCATACGTTGTTACAACGTCATATTTAAGTCATAAATATGCCGGACTGAAAAATAGCTCCAATATCACGTCACATTTTGGTACGTCGCAGGGACGCCCTGGACTGAACGTTGTTACGACGTCATTTTAATGTCATGCATGTACTTG
The DNA here is from genome assembly GCA_963680705.1 of Rhagium mordax. NCBI lineage: Eukaryota > Metazoa > Arthropoda > Insecta > Coleoptera > Cerambycidae > Rhagium > Rhagium mordax. The sequence continues at coordinate 67,812,135 of OY796656.1, read as the reverse complement.
ATCTAAAAATGGCGTCAATATTACGTCACATTTTACGGCGTCAAAGAGACGCCTTAAGTTGTATACGTTGTTATAACTTTAAGTATTTCTAAATCATAAATACAATTACATAAAATTAGTATTTGAAGTGACACAGCCTTTACTGTGCCGACCTTTTATTAGTCGTTTTACCTATTAAAAAAATATATCTAAATTTTTATTTATTTCACACACTTATATATGTACTACCTACATGCCATAGCATTCATATCTAAGAGTCAAACCGTTTTTATATATTTTCTTTCAATCTAGTCATTCTCATTTTTCTCAAAAATAACCAAATAAATAATATTTAGATCTTTTGAATAGAACTTCACCCTGATTCAATATTTTTGTGATGGTTATATCTTTCAAGCATACTTATATCAAAATTAAAATTCCCTCCATTTTGTTTATTTTCTGCCTGGCACCGAACAGCGTTGTCATTTCTTTTATAACTAGGGGTTTATGCAGAGTAGACGCCCGGTCATAGCTTGTATTATAATTTTAATAATTAATTAATATAAAAGAATATATTTTCCTCTGTTATTGCAAATAAAGAAAGAAAATACATTTATTATATGTGTAAGTAGCGTGTTTTGTCGGATAAAAAAAAACAGAAACAATGTGGCAATGGTGCAATAACACACGGTGAAAATCGGAGATCATCGGAGATGGAGATGATGCAATATGGTAAATATGCATGAAATAATATTGTATCATGGTAAATATGGAGGCTATGGAGTCTGGAGCATTCGTGTCGTGTTTACGTGTTTGGCTGTTTGGTTTGGGTATTTTCAATAGTTTCGTAAGTAGATATTCTGTGAGTTTCGTTTCTATATGTGTTACTGTTTCATTCGCCATTGTGCCAAAAAATTGTTGTGAAAGGTAGGTGGTTTTATTTAAATGTTGTTCATTTTTTAATCAGTTACATTGTACGTTATCTTTTAGATTAAATAATAAGGCGTTTGTGGTTATAATTTTTTTTTAATCTAATGGTGATGGGGTTTCTACCGTCCACAAGGAATGGTTGATTCTTACTAGAAAAACGGAAGTTTACTTTAGTAACAAAGCCAATTTCACAAAAAGGGTGAAGCCTCGGGTGAAGCAGCAAACAGAAACATTCGGTGTAGGTATGTTCCTATTATTTCTTTGGTCACAATTGTTTCATTTAAACTTTTATAATTAATGTGAAATATTTTGTTTTAACTCCATTTCCTACTTTTTTTAAATTTTATTGGAAATACTTTTAATTTTGATACATTTTTGTAGGTCCATCTGGCAGTTCGACATCAAGTCTGTGGTTAAAGCGGCGTATTTCTTCCCAGATATTTCATGACACTTATTTGGGTCCTAATGATAATGAAACCACACTGTTCGATCCAGGGTTAATTAGTTTTCCCAAGGGAAATATGTGTATAGTTCACTTTTGTGAGGTATTTAAAAAAAAACATTTTATACGAGTTAAATTTTAAGATTATTATTAAAAAAGCTATTGTACAAGTTAAATGTTAAATTTTAAGATTACTATTACTGCCGATTTTAGTCAGTATAATATGTATTCAGAATGTGTTTTAAGATCAGTTATTGTATTTGTCATTACAGAAGTATTATACTTACGTTATTAAAGTTTTCTCTGCACAGATATTCGTCTTTTTTGCCTGTGCTTTTAAGTAAAAAATATAACAAAAACTTTACCTAAAAATAGATCTTTTCCGTAGGTCATATTGACGTATTTTTTTTTTAATGATTTTTGCTCTTAAACTATTAGCTTTAAAGGAAAAGTGCAAGAGTCGAAAAATGTTTAAAATCACTAGAGATCGGGGACTGCTGAAATTTCTAAAAATCCCTGAGCTTTATTGGACTTAAGTACACATTAACAGTACCTATATATAAAACGAGTAACAAATTATTGTATGTCTAAAATAACAAATTATCTAGTTTTGATAAGCTTATCTTAAAAATAGTTATTTTCGGAGGTTATACCCTTGAAACTTGTGGTCAGGATGATAAAAGACTAAAAATTAATTTCAGCGAATTTTTTTCCAATGGTATTGTGCGGTATCCTTTTCATTCTAAAAAAGTACGTCAAAATGAGGTACGGACAAGGTCTATTTTAGGCAAACATTCGTCACATTTGAACGTGCCCGTGACGTCATCATTATGACGTCTCTAAGAAGCCGTAGGTCGTACGTCAAACTGACGTACGGAAAAGGTTTTTATTTGGGCCCATACTGGTCAAATCAAGGTCATATTGGATATTATAATGTGACGTCAGGATTAGACCTGGGCCGTACGTGTCATATTTCAACGTACCTGGGACGTCATTATAACGTCTCTAAGAAAACGCGAGTCGTACGTCTAAATGACGTACGAGAAAGGGACCGACATTTGTCATATGAAGGTCATATTGAACGTTGCTATGACGTCAGCATTTGACGTCATTAGGATGTGACATTAGACCGTCATTTAGACTTACATTTAACATCATTATATTCGGACTTATGACGTAGTTTATGACTAATAAATGACGTCAAATTGACGACAGTGTGCTAGCTGGGCAACAACAAGAAGAGGTCCTAAAGTTATTAGGAACTTTCTTAATTAATATTCCAATGGGATGCGAAATAATTACCAACGAAGAAAGAATCAACAAGGAACAAACCATTGATATGAACCAACCAATATTCTTCCCTGAATTGGATCAAGAAATAAATCGTACACAACATCAAAATTTCAACATCCACTTAGAAAATATCAATCTAGACGAACTGCAAGGAGTCAAAAAGCGAATAATCGAATATCGATAATCGATAATCTTTGATGAAGGAACACCTTACATTCCTAATACGTGGACCCTATTCCTATATATTTTATTAATTATAACAATTTTATATTTTTCATATAAGAAAGTAATAGCAGCCAAATAAAAACTGGCAGTACGATTGTACTGATTTGGATATATTGTATGACAGTTTTATTTATAACATTTCATCATCAGTAAATAAATTTTCCCCTGTGGAAAATAAAATAGTGTACAAAAGTAAAAATTGGTATAACGGTAAAATAAAGTGTGCTCAAAAGGAACGTGATAAGGCGTATACTAAATATCAGTTGACAAAACTTAACGAAGATTGAATAGATTACAAACAAAAAAGAAACAACGTCACAGAAATAATCAGACAGGAAAAGAAAATTTATTTTGAGAAAACAATAGATATGCATAAGGGAGACAGTAAGAAGATGTGGCAGACAATAAAAACTTTGTTGGGAAATAATAAAAAAACTGATTTTGAAATAAATAACGTGGTTTTTGAAGCTGACACGGGGCACATCGAAGAAAATTTTAACAACTTTTATGCGGATAGAATTGAGTGCATTGCAAATAGTATTGATGGTATACCTGAAGACGAAGAGATACAGAATGAAATTACAGAAACAACACAGTTATTTGAATTTAAGACAATAAGTTTGAACAAATTAAGGAACATTATTTTTAGTTTAAATAATAAACCTACAGCTAATGATTTGTTAAACGTAAAATTGTTAAAAAAAATATTTGATAGTGTCGGATATCCTCTGTTAAATTTAATAAACACTTCTTTGAAAACCGGACAAATACCAACTAGTCTGAAAATAAGTGTTATAGTGCCAGTTCCAAAAGTTCAAAATCCAAATCAGGCAAGTGAATATAGACCAATAAATTTAGTTCTCATAGTAGATAAAATATTAGAAATTGTGGTGACTGAACAATTGAGAGACTACTTTGAAAAAAACAAACTTTTATGCAATGCTCAATCAGGATTTAGACAAAGACATTCGTGTGAAACAAGTCTTCAATTGGTGTGTGCAAACTGGAGAAAAGAGATGAATGATGGTATTGTAGTTTTAAGCGTGTTCGTACACTTAAAGCGAGCGTTTGAAACTATCGATAGATCTAGGTTAATTAGAAAATTAAGTGAGTATGGTGTAACGAGGGCAGCTTTAAAGTGGATTGAAAATTATTTGGCAGACAGGTACCATAAAACTAAAATAAACAATAAGACATCGAGTAAAATTTCCAGTTTATATGGAGTGCCCCAGGGTAGTGTTTTGGGACCGCTCCTATTTATTATATATGTGAATGACATAAATTATGTTTTAAAGAATTCATATGTGAATCTTTTTGCGGACGATACATTAATTTCTGTTTCTGGAAAAAATCATGCAGAAATAACAAACATAATGAATAATGAGCTTTGTATATTATATAGATGGTTATGTGTAAATAAATTAAAACTAGATAGTGATAAAACTAGATAGTGATAAAACTAAATGTATGGTTCTTGGGACTAAAGTAAACTGTCAAAAATATTTAAGTAATGGACATGTTCTGCAAATTAATAGCACAAACATTGATTTTGTCAAACAAATCAAATACTTAGGAATCATTTTAGATCCCCAGCTAACGTTTGCACAACATGTAGATTACTTATGTAAAAAATTGGCAAAAAGATATCATTCTTGCGCAGAATATCAAGTGATTTAACACAATGGTCAAAATTAATTATATACAATACCATAATTTATCCACATTTTAATTATTGTTTTTCATTGTTGTTTTCATGTAACAAATCAGACATTAACAGATTACAGCTGTTGCATAATAAAGGAATGCGTGTTATATTAAATTGTGATCGGTGTACGTCTATTAAAGATATGTTGGATCGGTTGGATTTCAGTGGAGCAAAGCATTGAAAAAGCAAATTTGGTTTTAATCTATAAAATTGACAAAAATCTTGTACCTAACTATCTTAGATTATTTTTAGTTAAACGATCGGAATTGCATAATTATCCCGTGAGGTCTGCTGAAAATTATAGTATAGATCTTAGCAAACTATCGTTTTTAAAAAAGTCACTTTTCAGTGATGGTTTGAGGTTGTACAATGCCTTGCCTACTGAAATTAAAAATTCTGCTAATGTAAAAGTATTTGGTAAAAATGTTACTAAGCTATACAGAGACTCTAGAGCACTATCAAATAAGTAATTATGTATTAATTGTATGTAAATAGCTTTTGCTAAATAAAATTCTATTCTATTCTATTCTATTCTATTCTAAATGTGTTACCAATCAACCAGACATCGAGGGAAACCAACAAGAAGGGATGATCCTGTCAAATGTTCAACTTCCTCGCTGTACTCCGTAGTTGAATCTTCGAGGGGAGGAATTATGTCACCACTCCCCATAAGAGACGTTAAAGATGGGACGCTGACAACGCAACACCAGAGTAATCCGATACCTAAAGATTACAGCATCCTCGCTCCTATCATCATTGAAAAATTCAGTCTTTAGTTAGAACTCATTTAGAGTAGTATTTTTTATGTAAAAATTTATTATTGAATAAACTTAAAGTTTTTGTAAATCATTTTTAAAAAGAGACTTTGATCTATCGAAATCGAAATTCACGTTAAACGTTATTCAGGATCATTTAGGATAGCGTGCTACGTTATTTATTTATTTATTTATTTATTTAATTTAATTCATCCAACGGGCGAACCCAGTTAAAGGATAAATAAAGCAGACATAACAAAAATACAGAAATGTACAATTACTAAAGCAAAAAAATACAGGTACATTAAAGAGAAAACAAGAATATGAATTCAAGACAACAGAAAGATACAAAGTAAAATAAATATATCACAAACATAATACATACATCGTATTTCGAGATTAATTAGACAGGAGTTAGGTGTTTCTTTTTTATATCAGAAATTTTACAGTTAAATATATCCAGACTACATTCGATATTACTATAATTTATACACATTTGGTGAAGAGGAGATGAGATTAATAAATTTGTTCGAGAAGTAGGAAGCATAAGTATATTATTTGTCCTGGCATTTAATCTAGGAGTGTGATAATTAATGAGTGAGGTAAGGGAAGTACAGTTAATTTCACCATTAATAATTTTATATAAGATTATGGAATACATTACACGTCTCCTAATTAAACTACTCATTTCAAATTTATTTAGAAAGAATTCTTCAGACGTTCCTCTAGTTGGATAGGTACCCTCCAAGATGAAAATTGCAGATTTAAAAAATCTTCGTTGTACTTTTTCCAATTGTGTTATGTAAACGTTATAAGTCGGGCTCCAAACAACAGAGGCATATTCAAGTTTGGACCTAACAAAAGTAACAAATAATAAGCGTAAAGTAGACAGGTTTTTAAAGTCTTTGCTGTTACGCAGAACAAAACCTAAACTTTTAAACGCTGCTGCTACACATTCCTCAATATGTTTACAAAAAGTTAATTTGGGGTCAAAGGTAACGCCGAGGTCTTTTAACATATTCAGGCCTAACTAGGGTACAATTGTCCAAACTATAATCGAAGATGTAAGGATTCGTTTTCCATGAAAAGGACATCACGCTACACTTGGCAGCGTTGAGAGGAAGATAGTTATTAGTGCACCAATCGCTAAGTAGATTCAGGTTACGCTGTAGTCTAAGGCAGTCAAGATCAGAATTCATACAAAAATATAGCTTTAAATCATCAGCATATAGCAAATAATGTACGTCAAGATCATCAACAATATCATTTATGAATAGAATAAAACATAATGGTCCAAGTATGGAACCTTGCGGCACTCCTGATGTTTGAGTAAATTTAGCAGATTGGTACCCACGATACTGAACCAACTGGGACCGACAAGACAGGTAAGAGCGGAATAAATTGATAAGCGAAATATTAAGTCCAAAGTGCTCTAGCTTAGTTAGTAAAATACCGTGGTCCAATCTGTCAAATGCTTTAGAAAAGTCGGTGTAAATTACATCCACCTGACTTTTCTGATCTAAAGCCTCAGCAATATATTGAGTCTTACACACAAGGTTCGACACTGTGGACCTCCCATGCATAAAACCATGCTGTTCAACTGCTACCGCGGCCATGGTATGAAATGAAATATAATCACAGAGTAAAAATTCAAAAATTTTAGCGAAATTGCATAAGATAGCGATGGGTCGGTGATTTTCAATGTCGTTTTTATTTCCTTTTTTGAAAACTGGGCAAATTCTGGAATGTTTCCATGTATCAGGAAAAGTCTCAGTTCTCAATATTAAGTTAAAAATTAAATGAAGCGGCTTCGAGAAGACATACGCGCAATCCCTAATAATGAACGCAGGCACTTGGTCAGGCCCAGTGGTCATATTAGCTTTAATTTTTTTAATAGAGTTACGTACATCAATTTCATCAAACTCACGAATGCAAAGGATATTATTATTACATATACTTTTATCGGGTACATATTCAGTGGAATTAATGAAATCGGCAAAAGAGTTGACAATATCTTGCGGGTCTTCAAGATTATTATTTTTATAGTTCATAGTACTAGGTATTCGCGTCGAACTATTCTTAAGTTAAAAAAACTCCAAAACTTGTTTGGGTCAGTTTTTAATGAAATTTCAGCTTCTTCAATGTATCTAGCATATGCGTCTTTTACGGATTGTTTAAATAAAATTCTAAGATCTTTAAAGTTGTTATAATCAACATCCCCTTTTGATTTCATGTATTTACTATGGGCGCGGTTTTTTTGCCTTAATAGTCTAATCATCTCAAAGTTAAACCAAGGAGGGTATTGCTTGTGAGATGATATTTTTTTGGGAACGTGCTTTATAAAAACAGCATATAGCTGGTCATAAAATTCAGATACAGCTTCATTGACTGACATATTGGGTGCGAAAGACCAGTCTATAATTCGTTATAAAGCGCCTGAAAATCAGCTTTTCTAAAATTAAATGAAGTTTGGATCTGTAGTGGAAAGTTAGTTATTTGGTCCTCAATGTATAATTGGATATAAAGCGCAGGGTGATGCAAATCTTCTGCTAATAAGGCTGTGGTAGATTTATGAACACTACATGATAAGTTGCTTAAGACTAGATCCAGTAGTTTGTTGTTAATATTAATAATTTTGTTACACTGCTTAAGGTTATAAAAGTTCATGAATTGTTGCAAATATATATTATTTCGAATGGGTGTTTCTAAGACGTATTCAGATATATTAAAATCTCCAATAATAAGAATATCAGATCCATATATGTCGTAAAGTGATTCAATGGCACCAATTTTGAGTTTAACTGCAATTATATCAATGAATTTTAAATTATTAAGGCCCGGAGATATTAAATGAACATCAAATAAACGTGCGTTGAATTTCTTATTAAGTGCAAGCAATACTCCGCCTCCTCGTGTCTTATTTGTAGCTTGAAAATTTCTATCAGCGCGAAATACATCATAAAAATTCAAATCAAATAGTTCGGCGTTAGATATGCCAGAGTGTGCCCAGGTCTCAGTAAGGGCTATACAGTCCCATAGGTCAACATATGTATTAGTGAAAAATTCTTTAATTTTCGTACCAAGTCCGCGCACATTCTGATAGTAAAGAGACAAAAAATGAGAGTTCCAGGTTGATATCAGTTCAGTATTTATAGATGTTTTTATGAGTTTTACATTGGCGGAGATTGTTGGAAATAATTGCTACTGCATGCCTAGAATATTGTTTTTAAATTTTGTAAGATTTTGTTGATAGACAAAACAACTTTTGTCCCATACTGCATGTTTAATATCAACTACCGAATCCTTATTTCCCCTATTAAAGTTTAGACAATTTATACAGCATAGTTCATCCGATTTACACTTAGATACTAGGATCTAGGATTGTTTTACGTGCAACGTTATTAGTTTCGGAAAATATCGGGAATTATCACGTTACCTTAAATAAAGTTAACGTATCTTATCCTAGCATATACCTTATTTAAAATTGCGATAACTCCCTAATGTATTGTGTAGTACAAACTCGAAATAGTCCCAGGAACCTTTCGCAGCGAAAATAAAATTTTGTTTTATTATTTATTAATTACAATATTTAACAAGTGGGTACCTACTTACATTTGAGCTATGCTTACATTTTCTTGTCAACAACATGTATTTTCAGAGGTTACGTATCTACCTTGCTGTTTAGTCACAGGAGAGGTTTTTATGTCTACAAAATTACTTTAAAAATGCACATTTCATAATAACTGTCCTTCCTTTATTATTTCGGTCATATTGCGGAATTAACAGCTAAAAAATCGCTAAAATAGAGCCTAACTTAAATAGGCATATTTTGGCTATTTTTATAGCTAGAATGGCAGTACCTATTAGGACTTTACGTTGATGCCATTTAATTACTTGCTCATACATGACGTCATGAAACCGACTTTATAACCAAACCTGCATGGCCATATTGTCACTACTAGAAATGACCAATATATAGCTAAAAAAAGGTCATCATAACGTTTTAAGTGTTTAAATTTTACGTTAAATCACGACTAAAATAATATGACCAAAATGCAACTAAATGAAAGCCATTAAAACGTTTTTGTATCTGCATTTTGGTTATTTCAGCTAAATAGCATATTTGTGCTGTTTGGGGTCTTTAATAGGGTAAAATATAGCAAATTGGGTTAAAAGCAAAAACTCGGCTCAGTTCCTGCAAAAAAGGTGAACTACCTTGCACCCTTGCCTGCAAGAACTGCAAAGGAGAGTGCACTGAGTGCAGTAACATGAGGTAAGCTATTCGCTTAAAACGACAAACATAATAATTAAACTTGATTTTACTTTGTTGTAGTACGAGATACCAATAAATTGATGCACCTAAAAAGTTGACTCTATTCATATACTTAGTTTCACTTTTTCTAGGTACTCTATAATTTTATTATTAGAACAGCTTTAATTACATATGAACTTATACAATTTTATTCTTAATTTCATGCCTTTAAATTAGTTTACCTACGATCACTAACGTAAATAGCTGAAAACGCACTCTCCGCCACCTACGTAAATTGAACCTTACACACCGTAAACAAATCGCACGCTCAGCCGCTGAGGTGCAATGCAATGTGACCACGTGACCTACTTTACACAACACTTGTAGTTCATATTTCTGACACCAGGCTAAAATTATTAAAAATGGCAGGTGCAAAACTTAATTTTCTAGCTCTGTCAAAACTGACATAAGCAACAAATAATACAAAATTGTGTTTTAATTTCAATAAATACGATCGTAGGTAAAGTATAGTACATAATTCGAGTTGTAAAGCAATTACGCACTCATGGAATTGCCACACTCGCCGCTACGCGGCATCGTGCGCAATTTTTCCATTCGTGCGTAATATGCTATTTACAACTCTCATTACGTAATATAATAATAATAATAATAATAATAATAATAATAATAATATGTTTATTTCCATAGACTTTACAAGCATTGGAATATAGTCAGTTAACTTAGTAAAACCGGACGGTCTCAACGTTGACGACCCACGCAATGAACATGGACGCTTTAGGTGGACGGAGGGATTAAGGGATGGCCTGCTGAGCTGCTACGAGAGCAGCGAACCTGAGCGCAGGGGATACATGGCGCGATTACACCGGTTGTGGTGCGATATGCACCCGGAGTATCGCGCCTTCTCTCAACAACATCTGAGAATCAAGTATCCTTCCTGCGCAGAACAGGTTACGTAAGGGCACCTCGTCAGCGTGAGGAAGTGCCTGCCGCACTTCCACCGCGGCAAATACCAGCTGACGAGGAACATCCTCCTGAGTACACCGATATCGCTTTAAGGACGAGGGTTAACCTTAACACCAGGGTTAGCCCAAAGCCACAAGACCTGGCACGAATGGATTCGTTGATTAGTGAGGAGCTTTCAGAAGATGCCAACATCTGGCAGATCAACAGCGCGGTGTACGCTGCCGCCAAGCAACTCGTCCCACAACAGCGCCTGGCAAGCGCAGTTGATAGGGTCGGGAAAGCTAAGCGGCGCGTACAGCAGATCGAAGCTAAAATTCGATCAGCAAGGCAACACGCTTCTCGAATCCAGAGTGTGGTGGATTATATAGTCGCAGGTAGACCATTTACACCGAAGGTCCGGCGAGTGGCAGCCGGACTGAGACGCCAACACCACACTCTAAATCGCACAGTGCTGCAGACCATCAAGCAGCACTGTCTAGATAGGATTCGAGCGCTCATGGCTATTAAGATAACTTTGGTCAGGCGAATGCGGAGTTTGGAACAAAACAAATTGTTTCAAACAAATCCGTCTCGCCTGTTCCAAGAGCCACAGCGTGTTGTCGAAAATCCGCCAACTGTTGATAATGTCGAAGCCTTCTGGAAAGGAATCTACGAAGTCGCGAGTCCATTCGATAATGACACTCCAGCTATAGCACACTTCGAGGCTCTCTGTCGTAGAGTCTTAGAAGAGCCAGACGAAGTGTGCCCGGCAATCAGTACGGAAGAGGTTCAACAAGCACTTATTGGAACCAAGAACTTCGCTGCCCCGGGTCCAGATGGTATAAACAACTGGTGGTGGAAGAAGTTTCCTTCCACCCACCGCCATCTGGCCCGAGTTTTCAACTCATGGTTGAACGAGGGGCAGCAAATTCCGGACTGGTTTGTCGAGGGGCGAACTGTGCTAATCCCCAAAAAGGGGGATCTGTCTGACCCAAAAAATTATAGGCCGATTACCTGCCTCAACTCCTGCTACAAGTTATTTACTCGTATCTTGTATACCAGGATGATGAGGTCTGTTGATCCGGTCTACCAACAGATAAACGAACAGCGTGGTGCCAAGAAGGGCCTGGCAGGTTGCAAGGAAAACCTGCTGATAGACCGCTGGATTACACAGGATTCTGTGCAGTACAACGGGAATCTGTCAATGGCCTGGATTAATTATCGCAAGGCATTTGATACAACATCCCACGAGCTTTTGTTACACTTGCTCGGATGTCTTGCGGTACCAGCACCACTAGTGAGATGCATCGAACAACTGTTACCGCTTTGGAGAACTCGCTTCACCATAACATCCGGTGCCGAGCGAGTTTCGACAGAGTTGGTGACATTTAAGAGAGGAGTGTTTCAGGGTGACTCTTTGAGTCTGCTCCTTTTCTGCATCTCACTGCTGCCGCTATCTGTTGGACTCCGCCAAACCCGCGGGTATCAGTGTGGGCCACCCAGCAACCGGAGGCATAAGGTCACCCATCTATTTTATATGGATGACCTTAAACTCTATACCTCCGGAGAGCGAGAACTTCAAAATGCTCTCAGGGTGGTCGAGGAATACACGCGGGCAATTGGAATGGAGTTTGGGTTGGACAAATGCGCAGTCGTCCACCTCAAGAGAGGACGATGCGGGGAATTCCACGAAGATGCGCAGCTCGCAGACGGAAGCATCCTACGACATTTGGATGCCGGAGAGACCTACACATACCTGGGTGTGGAACAACGTCACATCCAGGATGTGAACCAAATAAAGGATTCTCTCCGTGGCAAGTACAGACACCGACTCCGAAAGATTTGGTGTTCTGAACTTTCGGGGAAGAACAAGGTGTCTGCCACTAATATGCTTGCCGTTCCGATTCTTCTCTACTCCTTTGGAGTAGTTAAATGGCGAGTAGATGAGCTGCGCCAATTGGACAGGGATACCCGCAAAATGATGAATGTCCATAGGAGTATTTATCCTAGATCGTCCGTTCCTCGTGTGTACCTCCCACGTCAACGGGGGGGCCGAGGACTCTTGAGTCTGGAGTGTATGCATGGCAGAGTAGCACTAAGTATGGCATGTAACATCCTAAGGAGCTCGGATCCGCTCCTACGGTTAGTGAGAGATCATGAAACCGTGGGAGTTGGCGCTTTATTGTTTAAGGCAGCAAAGAGGGCCGCAGATGAACTCGGTCTCGTGTTCGACTACAGGCGAGGAGGCAGGCGAGGTGCTGATGCAGAATCAGTTACTGAGCTTCCGCCGAATCGTCTGACAGCCCAAATTAAAACTGCCGAACAGAGGAATCTGTTCAGGCAGCACGTCGATAAGCCCCTGCACGGTGTTTTCTTTAACAACATAGAAGCACTGGGTTTATCGACAGAGCTGACCTTCGCACTCTTAAGGTCAGCGGGGTTGAAGTCGGAGACCGAGGGATTCATTGTGGCCTGCCAAGATGGTGTTATTAACACATTGGTCTATCGGAGTCGCGTGATGGGTGTAGAGGTTCCTGATATCAACTGCAGGACCTGCCGTCAGGCGCCGGAGTCGCTCATGCATCTATTATCTGCATGTCCGATTTATGCGACTTCGGCCTACATCCAACGACATAACGCGGCTTTACGAGTGCTATACTACCATCTTCGGCACTCGTACAAGATAGACCAAACACCAGTGCTGCCTTATATCCCCGGAGATATCGAGTCCGTTGTCGAGAACGAGAAATGCCGGATTTACTGGAACTACTCGTTCCCGACCGTCAGGCGAATTCAAGCCAATAAGCCTGACATAGTCCTCCTCGACCATCAGACCAAGGTGATGTATGTCATCGAGTTCTCAGCACCTGCTGAGACAAACATCGCCTTGAAGGAGGAGGAGAAACGGACTAAATACAGAGATCTCCGGTACGAGCTCCAAGTGCTATACCCAGGCTACTCTGTCAAGATGGTCGTCCTGATAATCGGTGTACTCGGAGGTATGAAGCCCACGCTGCTCTCCGCATTAAAGACCATGCCTGCCTGCCAAACATCGGCAGAATGGTTGGCTGGTCAAATGCAGAAAGCGGTCATCCTGGGATCCCTCCGTCTACTTAGGGCACACGAGTCTGGAATCTACAGTGACTAACCCTGCGGGATGTGGGGAGTTGCTGTAGATTATTCGCTGGCGCTCTCTCTGTGTGGTGTCGGAGGCCACAGGGAGACTGTCCAGCAGTAGGTTCGGGAAACAGAAAAAAAAAAAAAAAAAAAAAAAAAATATATATATATATATATTTATTTCCATAGACTTTACAAGCATTGGAATATAGTCAGTTAACTTAGTAAAATTACACAAAATTTAATATTAATTGTAAAAAAATACAAATACAAAATAAATATAAAATACAAAAATTAAGTAGATACAATAAGAAACAAACAAAGCAAAAACTAACAACTTATAGCATATCACATGAAAAATGGAAAATAGAAAAAAAAAATATTTAGTTTTTAGATATTTTCACTCCTATCATAATATTAAATTGTATCAATAGTAGAAAGGTCAGCGCCTAAGTACTCATCAACTGAATAGAATGAGTATTTAAGTAGAAGTGATTTTACTTCTCTTTTGAACAGATGAATAACATTATTTTTTTTTATAAGTAATGGTAATTTATTGTATAATTTTATTGAGACTAAATTGGGACCTTTTGCAACGATGGATAAGGTATGAACTGGGATATTCAAATTATTATTTTCACGCAAATTGTGACAACTGTCACTTCTGCCAATGAACTCATCGAGATGTTCTTTTATGTATGAAACGCAGTTTAGAATATAGAGAGACGGAGCAGTTAATAGACCCAATTCTCGGAAAAGGAGTCTGCAGGAATGACGAGGTGATTTGAAGGACATTGTACGTATGATTTTTTTTGTAGCGTGAATACTTCACTAAATCGAGAACAGTTACCCCAACAGATAATGCAATAATTTAAACAGGATTGGACATACGCAAAATAATAAATTTTTAGAATGTGAATGTTTACAAAAGAGCGCAGTTGCCATATGACAAAACAGTGAGTAGATAATTTATTCTTCACAAAATCAACATGAGTTCCCCAGTTTAAGAGAGAATCCATGTGAACTCCAAGAAATTTAACACAATTATTTTGTTTTATTGTACGATTATCAGTTTTAACTAACAGACTATAATCTAGTTTCCTAATAGAGAAAAGTAATAAGTCAGTTTTAGTGCTGTTAAGTGCCAGACCGGTACTGCTACAGTAATTTTGCATAGAATTGATCGTAATACTAGCTTTACGGCTGAGCTCGTTTAAATCATGGGAATCAACCGCAATGGTGGAATCATCGGCAAAAAGTGATATGAACACATCTTCTATGTGAAGCGCGATATCATCTATAAACAAAATAAATAATAGAGGTCCCAGAATGCTCCCTTGAGGAACGCCCGTGGAAACCTTGAGATAGTTAGATTTAACAACTTTACCACCATCTCTTAAAATTACGGACTGGTATCTGTCTCTTAAATAGGATTCAATCCAGGTAAATGCTGGACCCCGAATTCCAAGATTTTCAAGTTTAACTAATAATAAGCTGTGATTAACCGTGTCAAAAGCACGTGTTAAATCGAAGAATAGACATGCAGTTCTTGATTTTTTTTCAAGATTGTCTAAAATTTTTTTATAAAGCGAAAGAACAGCATCTTTTGTTGATAAGCCTTGTCGAAAACCGAATTGATAAGATGATAAAAGATTTTGTTTAATTATAAAATCGTTTAGTCTAACATAATAGGATTTTTCAAATGTTTTAGAAAAAACAGATAGAAGTGCAATACCTCTATAGTTTGAGATTAAACATCTATCATTTCTTTTGTGAATAGGTAATATTAGAGATTTTTTTAAGATGTCAGGAAAAACTCCCTCCATGAAAGATAAATTAACAAGATAAGTTAATGGATCTACAATGAAATCTGCTACTTTTATTAGGAGTGAACACGGTATTTCGTCTTCACCCGATGAATTTTTAGTGGAAACGGATTTTATTATATTCAGCATTTCATTAGAGCTGAACGGGAACAAAAAAATTGTGTTATTATTTATGTTTTGTTTGTTATCATGCAAAGCAGGTGTCATAGTTTCAGTTAGTTTTTTTATGGAATCAATAAAAAAATTATTGAACTCATCTGCAGCAATTTGCAAGTTGTTAATATAATTTCCATCCGAGTCGACGAAGTTTTTAGGTAATTCCTTGTTGACATTTTTATTGTTAATAATTTGCCATGCCGCTTTAGACTTGTTATTTGAATTTAGAAATTTGTTCTCATAGTAATTTTTTTTAGCCTGTTCAATTTTAACACGATGATTTTTTTTTAATATATTATACCTTAAAAAAACTTCGTTATCATTCGTTAATTTATAAGTTTTATATAGATCCCATAAAAACATTCCTTCATTTATAATACCATTAGTAATCCATGGTTTATTACTTTTACATTTTGTTTTTACTTTACATGATACTACTGGAAAAGCCCTATCCATAATTTCCAAAAAGGTATTGTAAAAATTTGTAAAACTAGTTTCACAGCTCTGACCTTCAGCCATAAAATTCCATTTTTCTTGTGATAACAAAAATTTAAAATAATTTAGATTGTCAACGTTATTAAAATTTCGTTTTAGTTGAAATAGCACACTCTTCTACATTTGAATTGCAGTGGCAACAGAAAGTAACTAATTGCATAAAATGGTCTGATATATCCGAGTAAATGATTTTTGGATTTAGTAAATTAATATCGATATTAGAAAAAATATTGTCAATGATCGTTTTCGATTCTCCCTGAATACGAGTGTAATTAGTAATACATTTATTTAGGCCAAAACATCTAAGAATATTACAAAATTTTTTTGCATTATTATCATCCACACAGTCGTCGAAGTTGATATTAAAATCACCACAAAGGGAAGTGGGATGAATATTTTTGTAAACAGAATTTAACAAAGCATCCATATTTGATATAAAAAATTCCGTATCCGCTAATATGTTAGAGGGAGACCTATAAAAACAACCAACTGTCAGACAACTATTCTCCAAGAGTATGTCAATTAGAGCATATTCAAATAACATTTCCGTTTTCTTAACACTACAAGTCTTGATCCTAAAATTTAGATTATTATTGATAAATATTGCAACACCTCCTAACCTATGATTCTTTCTACAGAAAAAATCAGTTAACTTATACATTTCTAGAATTACAGTAGCTATTTCCCTTTCATTATAATTAATTTCGGATATACAAACGATATCTGGAAAATCTAGACTTTTTAGTAGGAGTTCAAATTCTTCTAATTTATTCCGTAGACTTCTTACATTCAAATGACAAATTTTTAAGCTGTTGATATTTTCAATACTGCATGAGGTTAATAAAGTAGATGCGTCTGGAGACATAGATTTCTTCATAGACGTTATGGATTTGTTGATTCCGAGGCTGGTGCAGGGAAATTTCGAACCTTTGGGAAGGACTATTAACGGTAGGTTTTACGGTCCTGGCACAAGTTTTATTAAATTTGTTATGCTTAAATCAATAGAAATCGGCTATTTTTGTTAGAATTGCCTATATTTCAAAAAAGACATTTTGACACTTACAATCAAATATGGCAGCCGTAGAAGCCTAACGGTGAGTCCAATAAAGTTGACATATTTTTTTCTAAAGTCCTCATATTCAAATTAGTCGAAAACGACACTAATTTTTAAATATCAGGTTGATATGCAGTTTGTAAAAATTTTAGCCCTTTAAAGAAAAGGGGGGGGGGGGCAAAAGTCCTAACTGAAGAGGTGGCACAAGTTCTGATTTGTTATGCTTAAATCAATAGAAATCGGCATTATTTTTGTTAGAATTGCCTGAATTTAAAACAGAAGATATTTTGGCACTTAAAATCAAATATGGCGGCCGTAGAGCCCTCACGGTGAGTCCTATAAAGTTGGCATATTTTTTCCAAAGTCCCCATATTCAAATTAGTCGAAAACGACACTAATTTTTATTAAATATTAGGTTGATATGCAGTTTGTAAAAATTTTAGCCCTTTAAACGAGGGGGGGGGGGGCAAAAGTCCTAACTGAAGAAGTGGCACAAGTCTGATTTGTTATGCTTAAATCAATAGAAATCAGCATTATTTTTGTTAGGATTGCCTCCATTTAAAACAAGAGACATTTTTATTTTGGCACTATAAAGTTGGCATATTTTTTTTCAAAGTCCTCACATTCCAATTAGTCGAAAATGACACCAATTTTTAAATATTAGGTTGATATGGAATTTGTAAACATTTTAACCCCTTAAAAAAGAAGAAGGGATGAAATTTTAGGTGCTGCGGGTCAAATCAATTAAAAATATCTATTAAGCAACTATGCAAAGTTGCATGCTTTCAACCCAATTTGCTACGTTTTTTTATGGACCGCACGGACTATAGTACATAATTCAAGTTGTAAAGCAATTTCGCACTCATGGAATTACCAATTTTTCCATTCGTGCGTAATATGCTATTTACAACTCTCATTACGTAATATAATATATATAATATAATATACTATTACCTACCATCGTATTTATTGAAATTAAAAGACAATTTTGTATTTCATTTTTATTATTTATCGCTTATGTCAGTTTTTACATCGTCACAGCTTTAGAATTAAGTTTTGCACTTGCTATTTTAAATAATTTTAGCCTGGCATCAGAAATATGAACTACCAGTGTGGTGTAATATTGGTCACGTGGTCACATTACAACACACCTGAGCGGCTGAGCGTGTGATTTGTTTACGGTGTGTAAGGTTCAATTTACATAGATGGCAGAGAGTGCGTCTTCAGCTATTTACATTAGTGATCGTAGATAAATAACTATTTTAGTATATTTGTCATATTTTGTCGTTTAAATTATGACGCGACGAATGTAGGTATTATTTGAAGGGCAAAGCGGTTATTCCGTCATTTATAAAATTATTCCGTCGGGAGATATGGTTATCTGTCGTACATAGTTCTTATTAAGTACTATTTTACTGTGTGAAATATTTATTTGTCGCATCAAACAATATCCCCCTTTTTCAAACGATGGAATGGTCAGCGGTGTATAATTAACGTGTACCCAGGTTAGATTAGCCAACTGCAATAAGATTTAGTTTATTATTAATTTTTTTTCTCCGTAAAAAGTAAGTATTGGAAATATTAACTTTTAAATATTAAAACAACATATTAGAAGAACTTAAATATGTAAAACTAATAAATAATTGACCGTTCGAAAAGTATGCCCTGCCGATGTTTTCGTTTTAACAAGTTTGAACATCTTTGTTCCAAGAAGTCGTCAAAAATATACAAATGTCAATCCTTCAACATGAACGTGGCTGTTACATTTTATAAAACCGAAAATTGATAAAAATATTTCCGTTTTTTCAAACATATTTAAAATTAATAATATGTTTTCTTATTCGTAACCAAAAAGTAGAGGAGGTTAAATGCAGACAGAACTCTTTATTTATTCATATTTAGTGTTTATGTATATATAATTACATTGCATTCGGTTTGAATCGAGCAGTTCCGAAAAGTTGATAGAAAATATTAAAAGCTACTGTATAGACTAGAACTAATTCTCTAAAAAGCCTTCGGAAATCACTGTTAGAAGCAAATCGTATTACTTTTTGCCAACCTACGTTTTTGGGGTAATTCGACCCTGCTGATTCTGAAAATTCTGGTTGTCATCTCGAAATAAGGGTTGAACTACCCCAAAACCACCCCTAAAGGTACATTTTTTCAGTTTATTGGGAGTATCTCCGTAAGTAGTGACTTGAGAGAAAAAAGTCAAGAGAGCTAAAATGTAGCTTATAGAATTTTGATGTATATAAAGCGATAACCCCACTGGCCCATTGGCGTGCAATGGGGGTTTAAATGAGGTAATTTATAAAAAATCAGCGAAATAGTTAATTATAATTAATCAGAAGGTTTATTACTTCACATTATGTGAGAAATATATTCAGATTATCAACACCTGTAATATTACGAATGGCATGGGTGTAGAAAGGGGTACTCGTCTCGGCTTGATTTTCAGGAAAGACTTCTGAAACTCCTAGAAGTAAATCATATCAGTTTTTGACAATCTATGGTTTAGGGGTAACTGTTTAAAATTGTTACGTATATAAAGCTATAATTCCACTAAGTCATTGGCGTGTAAGGTGGGTTTAAAACGCACGGTGGCTCAGTTGGTTAAAGCGCGTGTGGCAACCGCACAACCGAGTTCGAATCCTAGCTTCGGCACTGGCAATGCCGAATGGGTTGGTTGTGTGTCTGAGTTTTTCTAAATATAACCCTCTCCCGAACAGCTCTGACTTTGAATTTGGAGGTTGTCTAATTTATGATGTGTTATTTATTTATTATTTTAAAAAATCAACAAAATAATTAACTATAGTAGAGGAGCTCTTACGCAAAAGTCAACAAGTGCAGCAAATCGGGTCGGGTTGGTCTAATTTTCTAGCTGTTTGAAAAATAAGGCAGACCTTGCACTTCTTCCTTGTGAGCTTATAGCTCATAATTTTTACCAATTTGGGGTTATCACTGCAGGAGGTTTTGAAAGTGAAAGAAAAGTAGCATCTAATAACCAGTCTGTGTTATTTACTTAACTAGAAGCGTCTCATGTAGAAGCTGATACCCGTCTGATTCTCCACGCTGTCAACAGTTCAGCTGAAAAATCATTTGTTATGTGCAGGGATACTGATGTTCTGCTTTAATTAATTTATCATTTTGAGAAGATTAATTACGATAAGTTACGTATGATAGCTGGTACATCACATTCGAAGAAGTACATTCTAATTCATAGCATTTGTCAAAAACTTGCAGCACTTCTGAAATCCAATTTGCTGGCATTTCATGCGCTTACCGGATGTGATGTAACATCATTCTTTGCATGCGTGACAAAAAACCGAGCTTGGTACATCTACATCAGACATACAGAACTGCTCAGTGACTTAGATAAAATTCCGCTGACATCAGCGATAGATTCAGCTGAAATGTTTGTACTGAAACTGTATAACATTGATGCTGAATCAGCGGACGCAGCAAGATGTACTCTATTTGAAAAGCTGAAGCAACCTGAGCAAATGCCACCTACATCTGATGCTTTACATCTCCACATAAGAAGAGCACGTTATCAAGTGTTTCCCGAAGTATCCATATCTCCGACGGATAATGGTTGGAGACTCGATATTGGTATCGTATTTATTTGTACATTTTAACGTTATTTTTAAGGGTTAAAGCCAGTTCTCACCACCTTCCCACCGGTAACCAGCGCTCGTATAGAAATAGTCACGTGCTCATGCAAAACTAGTCTCTGCTCGAACAGATTATGCAAATGTCGCAAATCTGGTTTAAAACCAGCATGTGCTCATGTTCGCCTGGTTGCTTGAATGTAGAGCTAAATCAGCTACACGAATATCCGGATGCAGATGAAACTGATGATTCTGATGATTCTCAATCCAATTATTTACAATTTTTTTAACATTTCACATTTAAAAACTCTTATTTCGTTTTTCAATTTATAGTACTTTTTTATCGCCATCTTGAACTCTTAACCGAAATTTTTGAAATCGGTTAGGTCGAATTACCCTTAAACCATAGGTTGTCAAAGACTGATATGATTTGCTTCTAGGGGTATTTAAGAAGGGTTTACTGAAAATCAATAAGAGTGACTACCTCTTTTCTACGCCCATGATATTAGCAACATTACAGGTAATGAAAATCTGAATATATTTATATTTCGCACGTAATGTGAAATAATAACCTTCTGAACAACTATGGATAACTGTTTCGCTGATTTTTTTATAAATTATCTCATTTTAGACCCTCATTGCACGCCAATGGGCTAGTGAGATTGTCACTTTATATACATAATTTTAAAGAATTACCCCAAAACTATAGGTTGTCAAAAACTGATATGATTTGCTTCTAGGAGTCATTTCGGAAGTCTTCCCTGAAAATCAAGCCGAGACGAGTACCCCTTTGCTACGCCCATGACATTCGTAACATTACAGGTGATGAAAATCTGAATATATTTCGCACGTAACGTGAAGTAATAACCTTCTGAACAACTATGGTTAACTATTTCGCAAATTTTTTTAAATGATCTCATTTTAGACCCCCATTGTACGCCAATGGGCTAGTGGGGTTATCACTTTATATACACCATCTTAAAGAAAATTTTATAAGCTACATTTCAGCCGTCTTGACTTTTTTCTCTCAATTCACTTCTTCCGGAGATATTCTCGATAAACTGAAGAAATGTACCTTTAGGGGTGGTTTTGGGGTAGTTCAACCCTTATTTCGAGATGACAACCGGAATTTTCGGAATCAGCGGGGTCGTATTACTCTATAAACTTAGGTTGGCAAAAAGTAATATGATTTGCTTCTCAAGATTCGAATTTGAAAAAATAAACCTAGTCTAGTATTTACATTTAATTTTTATTAAACCAAACAGTTGAGAATAAATATCCCTTTAGGAAAAGTATCTAAAAAAATAAGATTATATACTGTGTAGGGGAATATTAAGCTTTTCCAAAACTCATTGTGGTCAATTAAATGTTATTTTGAAGAAAATATTTTGCATTTAAATATAAAAAATTTACAAGTATAGTTAATTCGAAATTATTTTTAAAATTTGATTGTTAACAGTATTTTCAATTTTTATAAAGTATGAAACAAAAAATTATTTATACCGGTGTTTTGGGTAGTTTCCGTCTTGTTGGTGATGAAGGTGCCTTGTCTGTTTCCGGCTCTGAAACAAATATATTTTTAGTTGAAATTAAATATAAAATATACAATATACAGTATTATTCTTTATATTTATAAAATGTTCATTAAAAGTAGTAGTTTATGTAACAAGTACTCAAAATAAGGCTTTTGCGGACGAATCATAATGTTTCCGAATTACCCAAAGAACAAGGAACATTGTGTTAGATTTCAGTTCCTAAAGTGTTGCCATGACGACTTTACAGTAGTTGTCCTATAAAATATCATTTTACGGATTCTTTACCGTTTCTAAAGTTACCATTTTGAAGAGCGTATACAAAAATAGTAGGTAGTTTATGCAACAAGTACGAAAAGTGAGGTAGCCTAAAGCCATTTACGTACGTGTTGCATATACAACGTCTTTTTGTATTAGCTTTCCAAACAAAATTTCTTCTAATCTATAATATTAATTCTCAATTGCCCTCTATACGGTAGTGTATTAGAAGGTGCGAAAATGTTCATTAAATCGATTTGTCAATTAGTGACGCGGTTGCCAAATTTAAAAAAAAATGGCTTTTGTTGATGTTGGTCGTAAATTAAGTATTGAATAGGGTAATATATTGTAGAAATTTTGTGGTGTTTAAAGGTAGGTGGTGTAAAATGAGTGCTGTGCCGGCGTACCAGAATCAATTACCGAAAGAGCAAGGAACATTGTGTTAATTTTCAGTCTTTAAAGTGTTGCCATAACGACTTTTGCGGCCGACGCGCAGCCGAGGCCAAGCACACTTCGGATAAGGTCGAGAAAGATCATTTGGCCGAGGTGCACACAACATTTCTTAGGCAGCTGTCTCAAAAAGTAAAATAATAGTTATTTATGAATGTGGAGGTGCATATTAAATTTTTTTTAAATCCAGAAACTGTGAAATTAAGATTAACTCTTATTTTTTAAATAATTTTCAATGCCATTAAGAAATATCATAATGATTTAAAATTTTAAGTGACATTAGGAAATGTCATAATTATTTTTAATTGTCAGATGGGAATAATTTTTTGTAAGAAAACTATTATTTTTTACGTAAACGTAGAAGGGCCATATAATAAAAATAATAATAATAATAATAATAATAATAATAATAATAATAATAATAGTGCAAAATTCGGACCGGCAACCTCCTCGCGGTGCACTCCGGACAGGGAGGGGTAACCCTCTCTGACAAATGTCGGCCGTGGGTCCTCAGGGCTAACCATCCTGGGGACTCATCTCTTCTGGTTCTTGACCAAAACGGAGGACAGGCCCCTCACAATCGACCCCATTCGGATGGGGGTCAAAGACAGATGGGAGGGGCCATACCGGACGGTCTTAACGATGACGACTTTGCAAACGTACATGGACGCTTTAGGTGGACGGAGGGATTAAGGGATGACCTGCTGACCTGCTACGAGAGCAGCGAACCTGAGCGCAGAGGATACATGGCGCGATTACACCGGTTGTGGTGCGATATGCACCCGGAGTATCGCGCCTTCTCTCAACAACAACTGAGAGATCAAGTATCCTTCCTGCGCCGAACAGGTTACGTAAGGGCACCTCGTCAGCGTGAGGAAGTGCCTGCCGCACTGCCACCGCGGCAAATACCAGCTGACGAGGAACATCCTCCTGAGTACACCGATATCGCTTTAGGGACGAGGGTTAACCTTAACACCAGGGTTAACCCAAAGCCACAAGACCTGGCACGAATGGATTCGTTGATTAGTGAGGAGCTTCCAGAAGATGCCAACATCTGGCAGATCAACAGCGCGGTGTACGCTGCCGCCAGGCAACTCGTCCCACAACAGCGCCTTGCAAGCGCAGTTGATAGAGTCGAGAAAGCTAAGCGGCGCGTACAGAAGATCGAAGCTGAAATTCGATCAGCAAGGCAACACGCTTCTCGAATTCAGAGTGTGGTGGATTATATAGTCGCAGGTAGACCATTTACACCGAAGGTCCGGCGAGTGGCAGCCGGACTGAGACGTCAACACCACACTCTAAATCGCACAGTGCTGCAGACCATCAAGCAGCACTGTCTACATAGGATTCGAGCGCTTATGGCTATTAAGAAAACTTTGGTCAGGCGAATGCGGAGTTTGGAACAAAACAAATTGTTTCAAACAAACCCGTCTCGCCTGTTCCAAGAGCCACAGCGTGTTGTCGAAAATCCGCCAACTGTAGATAATGTCGAAGCCTTCTGGAAAGGAATCTACGAAGTCGCGAGTCCATTCGATAATGACACTCCAGCTATAGCACACTTCGAGGCTCTCTGTCGTAGAGTCTTAGAAGAGCCAGACGAAGTGGCCTGGCAATCAGTACGGAAGAGGTTCAACAAGCACTTGTTGGAACCAAGAACTTCGCTGCCCCGGGTCCAGATGGTACAAACAACTGGTGGTGGAAGAAGTTTCCTTCCACCACGCCTGAGGTTGAATATCATCACAACCTGCAGATTTCCGTATCCGTGACCGCTATACAGCAGCCGTGACGCCTCTTACTATTTCACCGGAGTTTCACCGGAGTATTTCGTGACTCCGGAGTCAGAATTTTCCGAGGGTGTGACCCCTCATTTAATAGTAAACCGAGGACGCTAAAGCGATTGCCGACAGTTTCGACGCGATATAACCAGCCCTTCCAGACTTAGGATTTTTCGACTAGTATCGTCCGTTTGATTCGACCTGAACTCGTTTTACTGACATCTTTGGGAGGTAACACAATGCCTACCGAAGGAGATAAAACCGACACACCCGTATTACCCGTCGACGAGGCCGCGAACCTTGATCTGGGAGATATTCGGCTAGGCTGGATCTATAAATTAAAGAAGGAACAAATAGACGATCAGTTAGGGAAGTTTGGTCTACCCGTAACCGGTACCGTGGACGAGAAGAAGCGCCGTTTGGTCAAGTTTATCAAAGAGGGGTGCTCTTCGCCTAGACCAAATACCGCGCCACCTGTTTTTCCGCCGCCGATACCGCCACCGTTACCACCGCTGGTAATACCTCAACCGCCCCACAATATTGCACCAGGACAGACACCATTAGACCCCGTACAAATACGCAAATGGAACATCCATTTCAATGGCACTGGCGATCCAGCCGCGTTCCTGGAACGCTTGGAAGAAGTTTGTGGGTATACCACCCTCCGTCCCGCGCAGTTACTTCCGGTCCCACCTGAGCTACTGCAAGGCTCCGCAATAATAAAGCCCGCTGGACCTCCTGGGAGCAATTCCTAGCAGATTTTCGTATTTTTTACGTACCGGTTCACTATCAGGAAGATATAGAAGCAGAAATTAGCCGTCGACTGCAACGCCCAGAGGAGTCAGTGATGACGTACATCACCGACTTGCAGACTCTCATCCGCCGTCATAGAGGACTTTCCGGGGAACAAGAGTTACGATGGCTCTACCCAAATTTGTTACCCGATTTTCGCCAGTACATTCGTCGACAAGACTTTACAGACGTAGCAATATTAATCGCGAAATGTCGTGAATATAAACGCTGAAGCAGGAGGTCGACCGGGTGTATAGCAAACCACCTCTCGCTCGCCGTCCCGCCAGTACACGCCAGTCCGACGATACTTCCGGGACGTTGCAACGCTTAGGTCTGGGAGACCGTACTTCCAACCAACCGTCGTCACCACCTCCGCGGTCAAGCAGCGACCAGGCACGGACCGCGACGCCCTCCGAGAGGACGCGTGAAACCCAGGAAACTCGAACCCGTCCAAACCAGAAACGTAACGGAAATAACAGTCCCGCATCCGCAGACATCCCTACTGACCGAAGTACGATCTGTTGGCGTTGTGGCAAGACCGGTCACTTCCGCAGTGAATGTCGCTCGCCACCCCGCCTGTTTTGTTCACGCTGCGGCCGTCAGGGCACAATGACCCGCGACTGCCAATGTAACACAGCGGAAAACTAAACCGGAACCGCACCGTACCGAGGCCAGTTTGGTTCCGAAATATTACCGCCTCGCACCAGGAACTGGCACCTGAACATGACAACCGCCCACATATCCCCGTACGCATTCGTAATAAGACCTTCTCCGCCCTTGTGGATACCGGCGCCGTCCGTTCGTACGTCGGTAACCAAATACATGAATTTTGTACGCGATTGGGGATTAAACCGCAAACTGTTACCGCACCCTCTGCCCGATTGGCTAATGGCAACTTGGCTACCGTCACCCAAGCATATTCGCTAAAATTTACCATCGGCCGAACACAATTCGCTGAAGATCTATTGTATCTGGAAAATCTCTCGTCCGACATTGTCCTGGGAATGGACGTAATGAGCAAGCACGACTTTCTCATCACTCCAAGAATCGCTTCCGTTTCACTGAATGGTCATGTGGTCTCTCGACCACGAGTCACGCCCGCTAGCCCGTTAGGCACAGTTTCCTTGACTCTCACTACAAGCGAGGAGCATCGCCTGCAGAACTTTCTTGATAACGAGTTACCAAGTTTTCAAGAAATACGTGGTACTACCGACCAGGTACAACACCACATCCGTCTGTCGCATTCCGAACCAATCAAGCAGAGGTACCGTCCACAAAACCCGAAAATGCAGGAGATCATTAATCAAGAAGTTGATGAGATGCTAAAAAATGGGATCATCGAACCGTCTCACAGTCCGTGGAGTTCACCGGTAGTCATAGTCAAAAAGAAAGATAGAAAACCCCGGTTCTGTATAGACTTTCGAAAAATAAACGAAATTACCGAAAAAGATGCATACCCGCTACCATACATCAACCATATTCTCGGCAAGTTACGCCGAGCCCGATATATCTCTAATATCGACCTGAAACAGGGATACTGGCAGATACCTCTCTCCCGTTCCAGTAAACCCATCACCGCGTTCACCGTTCCGGGCCGTGGACTGTTCCAGTTTAGAGTAATGCCTTTTGGACTGCACTCCGCCCCCGCCACTTTCCAAAGACTACTCGACAGCATTATTGGACCCGACTTGGAACCCCACGCGTTCGCCTATCTGGATGATATAATCGTCCTAGGAGAAACGTTCGAGGAACACCTGACCAACCTGAGAGAAGTATTTCGCCGTCTCCGAGCCGCGAACTTACAACTGAACCCTGCGAAGTGTGAATTCTGTAGGACGTCACTGAAGTATCTGGGACATGTCGTTACGTCCGAAGGAATAAATACCGATCCCGACAAGGTGGAGTCTATTCGTCAAATTCCGACGCCACGTAGCGTCCGCGACGTACGCCGATTTTTAGGAGTTGCATCCTGGTACCGTCGATTTGTGCCTGCATTTTCGCAAATCGTAACCCCCCTGACGAGGCTACTAAAGAAGAATCATCGATTTAAATGGACTGCCGAACAAGAAGAAGCCTTCAACCGTTTAAAAGGCTTTCTGACCGAGGCCCCCGTCTTGACGTGTCCGGATTTCTCTCAACCATTCACTCTGCAAACAGACGCGTCCGACCAAGGCCTTGGGGTAGCGTTAACCCAGGAAATAGAGGGTGATAGCATACGCTAGTCGTACTCTCTCACCCGTCGAGAAAAACTATTCTGTCACAGAACGAGAATGTTTAGCGATTGTCTGGGGAGTAGAAAAGATGAGACCCTACCTAGAAGGCTACCGTTTTACCGTGCTAACCGATCACCAATCTCTCCGTTGGTTGCACTCGATCAAGAGTCCGGCAGGACGCCTCGCTCGCTGGAGTATCTTTCTGCAACAATACGATTTTGAGATTAAATACCGAAAAGGCACCTTGAACCGAGTAGCAGATGCCTTATCAAGACAACCGTTACCGGGACCGTCGTCCGCCCCAGATTCCGAAGAATTGGGAGCTCTAACTGAAACAGCTGACTGCTCCTGGTACAACCGGAAAAAGGCCGAAGTGGAAAAAAATCCCGAAGCCTTTCCAGATGATTGCATCCGAGACAACCGTCTGTTTCGCCACTTCTGGGATGCACATGACCTGACTGAGCCGGAGCTGTCTGACCCCTGGAAGCTATGTGTACCTACGTCTCTCCGTCCTACTGTATTGGCCGAAAACCATGATGCTCCGTCCGCTGGACACATGGGAATAGCCAAAACTGTGGCGCGCATGGCTCACCGGTACTATTGGCCTGGTATGTTTCGCGATATCGCCAAATATGTCAGAGGATGTCTACAGTGTCAAAGGTACAAACCGTCGCAACAACAGGTTGCAGGGAAAATGCAACCTTCCGCAAACCCGTGGGAAACCGTCAGTACAGATTTGGTCGCCCCCCTGCCACGATCCAGTAAAGGGAATAATTACCTTGTGGTTTTTCAAGATCGCTTTACTAAATGGGTCCAGTGCAAGCCGCTCCGAAGTGCTACAGCCCGTACTGTAAGTCAAGCACTGCATGACGAAGTTATCACCCGTTTTGGTTGCCCCCGCACCATTATAAGTGATAACGGCTCTCAGTATGATAGCCGCCTGTTCCGTCGCACCCTGGAAGAATTGGGAATCCAACACCGCTTCACGCCTCCGTATACGCCGCAAGCCAATCCCGTGGAACGAACCAATCGGACAATCAAAACCATGATCGCCTAATATTGCGAACAAGACCATCGTAAATGGGATCAAAACATCACTGATTTCCAATTGGCGATAAACAGCTCAAAACACGAGTCAACCGGATTTTCGCCTGCGTTCCTCAATTTTGGGAGAGAATTGGACTTACCCAAGTCGCTGTATCGCACAGAAACCCGACAGTAAGGGGAAGAAATAACCACCGACTCTCTCAAACCCGCTGACCTGAGTAACCGGTTAGAAAAACTGCGTGAAGTTTTTCAGCTGGTTCGAATAAACTTAGCCCGCGCGTTTTCTACACAAAGTCACTATTACAACTTGCGTAGGCGGGAATGGCGCTGCCACCGTGGTGACCGCGTTATAAAGCGAGAAAACCCGTTGTCTTCCGCCGTTCGCGGATTTGCCGCTAAACTAACTCCGAAATTTTCCGGACCGTACACTGTCACCCGAGTCATTTCACCCGTCGTTTACGATTTGAAAAGTGATACCGGCAAGCAAGTGCGACATATCCACATAAAGGATAAAACCTACCCCAATTCCTCCGTACGAGTAACTCACTGTCCGTCTGTTTCAGTATTTTCCCAAACATGGGCCGTCGGAAAGGAACCAGTATCCGTCCCGCAGTTCCGCCAACCGGAGTATCGTGCATTGAATACATCCACTTGAGATCCGACCGCAGACACCGGCAAATGGAGGCAGCCACCCGGCGACAGACCGTCCGGAACCTGAGGGACCAATTGAGCAGTGCCCAACGTCCAATACCCAAAGTCCGGATCCTGCAGGATGTGTCTCTGACGCCCTGGAAGCCGGCCCCGCCAAAAGGGAAACCTCCCACGACGCCGCCGGAGCCTGCCGACCCCGCCACCCTCATGCCCATGCAAGATCGCCCATCTCCACGTACGCTCCAGGACAGGGTGGTGTCGCCCCAGCAACCAGGGAACAGCGTACCGGAAACACTGAGGGTGGTCCCCTCGTCCTCTGAGATGGAGGCACGGGACCAAGAGCATCAATGGATTGCGCGGGAGATGGCTGCACATTCGCAGATCCGGACATGGGGTCTGGAACTATGGAACCGGGTCCAGGCATTACGTCCTGCTAATGCTAACCCAGACCGGCGACACAAGTTCCTGCTCCGTACCCGTTCGGGACCTCTGCGTCGGATTTTCATCCCAGCCGTCCATCGGTTTACCGAATCTGAAGTTCACCCGCCCGACATTCTACCTACACCGCCGTGAATAAATTCCCTCGAAGTAAAATTTTTGTTTTAATTTTCAGAAGGACCAGCCCCTGACCATGGTCGGCCCAGTTGAAGGACCCCCAGGGAATGCTGACCACCCGAGAACACGTTAAGCCCAACTGGTAAGACGCACCGAATGAAGACCCCCAGAGGTAATGACACCGGTCCCGGGAGGCTGTTTAAAGTTAATTTTGTTTTTTTGCTAATTTAGAATTTTGTTCTGTAAATACTAGATTAGGGAGCTTTCCGTTTTCAATTAATTTTGCCTTTGTTTACCTGGAGCCTCCCAGGGAGAAGAAAAAAAAATGTATAATGAATTATTATTTTTTTTTTTACCGAAGTAAGAGGGGGGTGTAACGAAGTGATTTTTTCCGATCAAGGAATGTTCAATTTTGCTTTAAATATTACCGTCACTTGGGTACACCCTGCCGCTGTTTTAGTAAGTAAGTCCTGTTTTAATTAAGTTATTAATGAGTTGTTAAAAAGTCCGCTGGTAAACAAGCAAGCAAGTAATTAATTGATTAATTTTCGACAATACCTCGTATAAGTAAAATCCGAGAAATATTATAAATAATGGCCGAGTCGGAAATAAAAATCATTCGTTATTAAAAATGTTAATCCTTGCCTGTTTTAATCCGTTTCTTTTTGCAACATAGTATAGAAATTGCAAGTAGCGCATTTCCGGTTATCGACGCTCTGAACGAATACTCCAAATTGCATAATCCGCTTGCACTCTGCAACGAGCGTCGTGTTGAGCACACGATCCCATCGTGTCAAATCAGTACGCCCCTCTTAACATGCCATATGGGCACGTCAGAAAGGTCATAAAAAGGAAGAATCGCCCTGGAGTGGACACCAGATCCGATCCACCTTCAGAAGTGCCAGATCGAACCAAAGCCGTCTACAGTTTCGCGCCGCCGCTCCGAATTAAATAGCAAATCCTATCAGAACGTGATTCCGAAAATTATTTTGGTAAGAATACATCGTCGTGCACTGCATTTTGCAAGTACTGCTTTCAGTTAAGTATAGATATTCAAAGGTTTTTGTGTCCGCACGTATTGTTGTATTATACTACTCAATCAAACCAGAGCTAATTAGTAATACCTCCGTTGGTCTTTTGTTTGTTAACATATGCAGCAGCCGCTGAGGTCTATTCGCTAGGGTCACCTCAAAAGTTCCACTGCATAATAGGTTACCGGAAAACCTACGATAAATCTAATAGCCATTATATGCATCAACTGAGAGGAATTGTTCGCTAGGGCCTTCCAAACGGGTGATCTGCATAGAACTGGCTCGCGAAACTCACGTAATAATATAATAATAATATAAGCATTAGCAAATAGCTCTACGTTTGTGGCCGTAGTTTGCCGTGTATGTAAAAATTCTATATAACCTAGAGTATCTATAGCTAATCGATTGCCCGCCGTGCATAATTCATCCTAGTGGAAAGGTCCGTTTGCTTGTCGTAAATAAAAATTCATTAATCCCACGTATCCGAAAATTTCGACGCTAAAAACTCGTAAAGATTCTTGCTTGCCAGCTCGACTTATTTTTATCATTTTTGAAATAATTTTATACACACTCGACTGTACAGTCGTGGAGGTTTAGAGTAAATTAATTTGTTCATTATTATCCTTGAATAAATCCGTTATTTTAAAAAGGTAAAACTCACGAGTTATTATTTCTGCTATTTTAATTTCTGATTAATCCGTTTGAGTAGGGGTTGAAGTCCTTTAGACAAACCCCCAACTTACGACCCACTGGCGTTTATCTGTATCTCCATCTGTTAGCTACCCCGGATTGCTTTCCCAAATAGGAAAGCCAAAAAGTGCTGTCCTTTGCACTCAAAAGTTAAAGGGCTGGCGCCCGAGATTTCCGTATAAAGGATTACGTAAGTATCTGGAAAAGCAAGCACCATTACAGTGTATATGTGAAAGGTGTATGAGTATATTATATATATAGTCGTACTTACATTTTTCATACAATCTAGTTAGGTAGAGTTATTTATAACATTGAAATTAATATTTCATAAACAGATAAGATGGAATACCTAACATATTTGTAAAAGAAAAATGATTTATCTCCTTCTTCTTCAACTTTACTATAGTCGAGTAAACTTTAACTTGGCGTGTGGATGAGTTGTTAGTTGTTATTGTGCATACTATTTCATTTTCTCTTGCACACAAAGTTAAAGCAATAACCCAAAAACATTGTTCACGTATGGTTTATACGTAAACAATGGTTTTGGGCCATTGCTTCAATTTTGTGTGCAAGAGAAAATACAATAATACGCACAATATTAACTCATCCACACGCCAAGTTAAAGTTTACTCGAGTATATGTATTTTGCTGTGTTGTACGATTTACTGTTTGTTATAGCATTAAGCTAGGGGGAATATGATATAATACTGTTAAGTTAGACTGTACACTTACAAACTAGATCTCTTTCAGTTCTTCGTGAGTTTCGGTGGTTTATTCATTTTATTTCTTATTCTTAAGCAGGATATACTGTAGTTATTTTCTTTATGAATAAACTTATTATTTTTTTTTTTCCGTTTCCGGAAGAAAGTGCTGGACAGTCTCCCTGTGGCCTCCGACACCACACAGAGAGAGCGCCAGCGAATAATCTACAGCAACTCCCCACATCCCGCAGGGTTAGTCACTGTAGATTCCAGACTCGTGTGCCCTAAGTAGACGAAGGGATCCCAGGATGACCGCTTTCTGCATTTGACCAGCCCGATTATCAGGACGAGCATTTTGATATACTGTAGTTATTTTCTTTATGAATAAACTTATTATTATTTTTTTTTCCGTTTCCGGAAGAAAGTGCTGGACAGTCTCCCTGTGGCCTCCGACACCACACAGAGAGAGCGCCAGCGAATAATCTACAGCAACTCCCCACATCCCGCAGGGTTAGTCACTGTAGATTCCAGACTCGTGTGCCCTAAGTAGACGAAGGGATCCCAGGATGACCGCTTTCTGCATTTGACCAGCCCGATTAACAGGACGACTATTTTGACAGAGTAGCCTGGGTATAGCACTTGGAGCTCGTACCGGAGATCTCTGTATTTAGTCCGTTTCTCCTCCTCCTTCAAGGCGATGTTTGTCTCAGCAGGTGCTGAGAACTCGATGACATACATCACCTTGGTCTGATGATCGAGGAGGACTATGTCAGGCTTATTGGCGTGAATTCGCCTGACGGTCGGGAACGAGTAGTTCCAGTAAATCCGGCATTTCTCGTTCTCGACAACGGACTCGATATCTCCGGGGACGTAAGGCAGCACTGGTGTTTGGTCTATCTGGTACGAGTGCCGTAGATGGTAGTATAGCACTCTAAAAGCCGCGTTATGTCGGTGGATGTAGACCGAAGTCGCATAAATCGGGCATGCAGATAATAAATGCATGAGCGACTCCGGCGCCTGACGGCAGGTCCTGCAGTTGATATCATGTACCTCTACACCCATCACGCGACTGCGATAGACCAATGTGTTAATAACACTATCTTGGCAGGCCACAATGTATCCCTCGGTCTTCGACTTCAGCCCCGCTGACCTTAAAAATGCGAAGGTCAGCTCTGTCGATAAACCCAGTGCTTCTATGTTGTTATAGAAAACACCGTGCAGGGGTTTATCGACGTGCTGCCTGAACAGATTTCTCTGTTCGGCAGCTTTGATGTGGGCTGTCAGACGATTAGGCGGAAGCTCAGTGACTGAGTCACCTCGCCGGCCTTCTCGCCCGTAGTCGAACACGAGACCGAGTTCATCAGCGGCCCTCTGTGCTGCCCTAAACAATAAAGCGCCAACTCCCACAGTTTCATGATCTCTCACTAACTGTAGGAATGGGTCCGAGCTCCTGATGACCTTACATGCCATACTCAGTGCCACTCTGCCATGCATGCACTCCAGACTCAAGAGTCCTCGGCCCCCCCGTTGACGTGGGAGGTACACACGAGGAACGGACGATCTAGGATGAATACTCCTATGAATATTCATCATCTTGCGGGTATTCCTATCCAATTGACGCAGCTCATCTACTCCCCATTTGACTACGCCAAAGGAGTAGAGCAGAATCGGAACGGCAAGCATATTAGTGGCAGACACCTTGTTCTTCCCCGAAAGTTCTGATGACCAGATCTTTCGGCGTCGGTGTCTGTACTTGCCACGGAGAGAATCCTTTATTTAGTTCACATCCTGGATGTGGCGCTGTTCCACGCCCAGGTATGTCTAGGTCTCTCCGGCATCCAAATGTCGTAGGATGCTTCCGTCTCCGAGCAGCGCATCTTCGTGGAATTCCCCGCATCGTCCTCTCTTGAAGTGGACGACTGCGCATTTGTCCAACCCAAACTCCATTCCAATTGTCCGCGTGTATTCCTCGACCACTCTGAGAGCATTTTGAAGTTCTCGCTCTCCGGAGGTATAGAGTTTAAGATCATCCATATAAAATAGATGGGTGACCTTATGCCTCCGGTTACTGGGTGGCCCACAGTGATACCCGCGGGTTTGGCGGAGTCCAACAGATAGCGGTAACAGTGAGATGCAGAAGAGGAGGGGACTCAAAGAGTCACCCTGAAACACTCCTCTCTTAAATGTCACCAACTCTGTCGAAACTCGCTCGGCACCGGATGTTATGGTGAAGCGAGTTCTCCAAAGTGGCAACAGTTGTTCGATGCATCTCACTAGTGGTGCTGGTACCGCAAGACATCCGAGCAAGTGTAACAAAAGCTCGTGGGATGTTGTATCAAATGCCTTGCGATAATCAATCCAGGCCATTGACAGATTCCGCTTGTACTGCACAGAATCCTGTGTAATACAGCGGTCTATCAGCAGGTTTTCCATGCAACCTGCCAGGCCCTTCTTGGCACTGTAACGAAGTGATTTTTTCCAATCAAGGAATGTTCATTTTTGCTTTAAATATTACCGTCACTTGGGTACACCCTGCCGCTGTGTTAGTAATTAAGTGCTGTACTAGTTAAGTTATTAATGAGTTGTTAAAAAGCCCGCTGGTAAACAAGCAATCAAGTAATTAATTGATTAATTTTCGACAATCCCTCGTATAAGTAAAATCCGAGAATTATTAGAAATAAAGGCCGAGTCGGAAATAAAAATCATTCGTTACTAAAAATGTTAATCCTTGCTCGTTTTAATCCGTTTCTTTTTGCAACATGGTATGGAAATTACAATACAAGTAACTCATTTCCGGTTATATATGTTCTGAGTAGATGTACTAAATTGCATAATCCGCTGCACCTCTGCAAGTTACGCTGGGTTGTGCATTCGAGTCCGTAGTTTCAAGTCGGTGACCGCCCCTCTATCACGCGACCTAGATACGTCAAAAAGTTTACAAAAAGGGAAAGAACACTGACTTCGCTCTCATTCCGTGCTCATTCGCATTCCAAGAAAACCGGCAGCAGTTCAGCTCACTCCGTGAAAGCCGTCCGCAGTCCAGAAACCAGATCAAACCAAAGCCGTTCACAGTTTCGCGCCGCCGTTTCGAGTTAAATAGTAAATTCCATTAGAACGTTATTTGAAAATTATTTTGGTAAGAATATACCGTAGTCCACTGCATTTTGCAGGTACTGCTTTCAGTTAAGTATAGATATTCAAAGGTTTCTGTGTCCGCACGTATTGTTGTATTATACTACCCAATCAAACTAGAGCTAATTAGTAATACCTCCGTTGGTCTTTTGTTTGTTAATATATGCAGCAGCCGCTGAGGTCTATTCGCTAGGGTCACCTCAAAAGTTCCACTGCATAATAGGTTACCGGAAAACCTACGATAAATCTAATAGCCATTATATGCATCAACTGAGAGGAATTGTTCGCTAGGGCCTTCCAAACGGGTGATCTGCATAGAACTGGCTCGCGAAACTTACGTAATAATATAAGCATTAACAAATAGCTCTACGATTGTGGCAGTAGTTTGCCGTGTATTTAAAAATTCCGTATAACCTAAAATATCTATAGCTAATCGATTGCCCGCCGTGCAAAATACATCCGAGTGGAAAGGTCCGTTTGCTTGTCGTACATCAGAATTCATTAATCTCACGTATCCGAAAATTCAGACGTAATATCACGTAAAAAATTCTTGATTGCCAGCTCGACTTGTTTTATCATTTTGAAATAGTTTTATACACACTCGACTGTATAGTCGTGGAGGTTTAGAGTAAATTAATTTGTTCATTATTATCCTTGAATAAATCCGTTATTTTAAAAAGGTAAAATTCACGAGTTATTATTTCTGTCATTTTAATTTCTGATTAATCCGTTTGAGTAGGGGTTGAAGTCCTTTAGACAGACCCCCAACTTACGACCCACTGGCATTTATCTGTATCTCCATCTGTTAGCTACCCCGGATTGCTTTCCCAAATAGGAAAGCCAAAAAGTGCTGTCCTTTGCACTCAAAAGTTAAAGGGCTGGCGCCCGAGATTTCCGTATAAAAGATTACGTAAGTATCTGGAAAAGCAGACGTCGTTACAGCACCACGCTGTTCGTTTATCTGTTGGTAGACCGGATCAACAGACCTCAACATCCTGGTATACAAGATACGACATGCAGATAAAAAATGCATGAGCGACTCCGGCGCCTGACGGCAGGTCCTGCAGTTGATATCAGGTACCTCTACACCCATCACGCGACTGCGATAAACCAATGTGCTAATAACACCATCTTGGCAGGCCACAATGTATCCCTCGGTCGAAGGTCAGCTCTGTCGATAAACCCAGTGCTTCAATGTTGTTATAGAAAACACCGTGCAGGGGTTTATCGACGTGCTGCCTGAACAGATTTCTCTGTTCGGCAGCTCAGTGACTGAGTCACCTCGCCGGCCTTCTCGCCTGTAGTCGAACATGAGACCGAGTTCATCTGCGGCCCTCTGTGCTGCCCTAAACAATAGAGCGCCAACTCCCACAGCTTCATGATCTCTCACTAACTGTAGGAGTGGGTCCGAGCTCCTGATGACATTACATGCCATACTCAGTGCCACTCTGCCATGCATGCATTCCAGACTCAAGGGTCCTCGGCCCCCCCGTTGACGTGGGAGGTACACACGAGGAACGGACGATCTAGGATGAATACTCCTATGAATATTCATCATCTTGCGGGTATTCCTGTCCAATTGACGCAGCTCATCTACTCCCCATTTGACTACGCCAAAGGAGTAGAGCAGAATCGGAACGGCAAGCATATTAGTGGCAAACACCTTGTTCTTCCCCGAAAGTTCTGATGACCAGATCTTTCGGAGTCGGTGTCTGTACTTGCCCCGGAGAGAATCCTTTATTTGGTTCACATCCTGGATGTGGCGTTGTTCCACACCCAGGTATGTGTAGGTCTCTCCGGCATCCAAATGTCGTAGGATGCTTCCGTCTGCGAGCTGCGCATCTTCGTGGAATTCCTCGCATCGTCCTCTTTTGAGGTGGACGACTGCGCATTTGTCCAACCCAAACTCCATTCCAATTGCCCGCGTGTATTCCTCGACCACCCTGAGAGCATTTTGAAGTTCTCGCTCTCCGGAGGTATAGAGTTTAAGGTCATCCATATAAAATAGATGGGTGACCTTATGCCTCCGGTTGCTGGGTGGCCCACACTGATACCCGCGGGTTTGGCGGAGTCCAACAGATAGCGGCAGCAGTCAGATGCAGAAGAGGAGCGGACTCAAAGAGTCACCCTGAAACACTCCTCTCTTAAATGTCACCAACTCTGTCGAAACTCGCTCGGCATCGGATGTTATGGTGAAGCGAGTTCTCCAAAGCGGCAACAGTTGTTCGATGCATCTCACTAGTGGTGCTGGTACCGCAAGACATCCGAGCAAGTGTAACAAAAGCTCGTGGGATGTTGTATCAAATGCCTTGCGATAATCAATCCAGG
The DNA here is from genome assembly GCA_963680705.1 of Rhagium mordax. Taxonomy (NCBI): domain Eukaryota; kingdom Metazoa; phylum Arthropoda; class Insecta; order Coleoptera; family Cerambycidae; genus Rhagium; species Rhagium mordax. Next base: position 67,774,177 of record OY796656.1, on the reverse strand, counting down.
CCATTGACAGATTCCGCTTGAACTGCACAGAATCCTGTGTAATACAGCGGTCTATCAGCAGGTTTTCCTTGCAACCTGCCAGGCCCTTCTTGGCACCACGCTGTTCGTTTATCTGTTGGTAGACCGGATCAACAGACCTCAACATCCTGGTATACAAGATACGAGTAAATAACTTGTAGCAGGAGTTGAGGCAGGTAATCGGCCTATAATTTTTTGGGTCAGACAGATCCCCCTTTTTGGGGATTAGCACAGTTCGCCCCTCGACAAACCAGTCCGGAATTTGCTGCCCCTCGTTTAACCATGAGTTGAAAACTCGGGCCAGATGGCGGTGGGTGGAAGGAAACTTCTTCCACCACCAGTTGTTTATACCATCTGGACCCGGGGCAGCGAAGTTCTTGGTTCCAACAAGTGCTTGTTGAACCTCTTCCGTACTGATTGCCGGGCACACTTCGTCTGGCTCTTCTAAAACTCTACGACAGAGGGCCTCGAAGTGTGCTATAGCTGGAGTGTCATTATCGAATGGACTCGCGACTTCGTAGATTCCTTCCCAGAAGGCTTCGACATTATCAACAGTTGGCGGATTTTCGACAACACGCTGTGGCTCTTGGAACAGGCGAGACGGGTTTGTTTGAAACAATTTGTTTTGTTCCAAACTCCGCATTCGTCTGACCAAAGTTTTCTTAATAGCCATAAGCGCTCGAATCCTATCTAGACAGTGCTGCTTGATGGTCTGCAGCACTGTGCGATTTAGAGTGTGGTGTTGGCGTCTCAGTCCGGCTGCCACTCGCCGGACCTTCGGTGTAAATGGTCTACCTGCGACTATATAATCCACCACACTCTGGATTCGAGAAGCGTGTTGCTTTGCTGATCGAATTTTAACTTCGATCTTCTGTACGCGCCGCTTAGCTTTCTCGACCCTATCAACTGCGCTTGCCAGGCGCTGTTGTGGGACGAGTTGCTTGGCGGCAGCGTACACCGCGCTGCTGTTGATCTGCCAGATGTTGGCATCTTCTGGAAACTCCTCACTGATCAACGAGTCCATTCGTGCCAGGTCTTGTGGCTTAGGGTTAACCCTGGTGTTAAGGTTAACCCTCGTCCTTAAATCGACGTCGGTATACTGTGGAGGATGACCCTCGTCAGCAGGTATTTGCCCCGCGGTGGAAGTGCGGCCAGGCACTTCCTCACGCTGAAGAGGTGCCCTTACGTAACCTGTTCGGCGCAGGAAGGATACTTGGTCTCTCAGATGTTGTTGAGAGAAGGCGCGATACTCCGGGTGCATATCGCACCACAACCGGCGTAATCGCGCCATGTATCCCCTACGCCCAGGCTCGCTGCTCTCATAGCAGGTCAGCAAGTCATCCCTCAGTTCCCCTGTCCACTTAAAGCGTCCGTGTGCAATAGCTGGTTCGTCATCGTTGAGACCATCTGGTATGGCCCCTCCCATCTGTCTCTGACCCCCGTCCGAGTGGGGTCGATTGTGAGGGGCCTGTCCTCTGTTGTGGTCGAAAACCAGAGGGCTTGGGATTAAAGGATGGTTAGTCCTGTAATCCCACGTCCGACATTAGCCAGAGAGGGTTGCCCCTCCCTGCCCAGGGTGCACCGCGTGGAGGCTGCCGGTCCGCCTTTCGCACCCCTTATTATTATTATTTTTTTTTTTTTTCCGTTTCCGGAAGAAAGTGCTGGACAGTCTCCCTGTGGCCTCCGATACCACACAGAGAGAGCGCCAGCGAATAATCTACAGCAACTCTCCACATCCCGCAGGGTTAGTCACTGTAGATTCCAGACTCATGTGCCCTAAGTAGACGAAGGGATCCCAGGATGACCGCTTTCTGCATTTGACCAGCCAACCATTCTGCCGATGTTTGGCAGGCAGGCATGGTCTTCAATGCGGAGAGCAGCGTAGGCTTCATACCTCCGAGTACACCGATTATCAGGACGACCATTTTGACAGAGCAGCCTGGGTATAGCACTTGGAGCTCGTACCGGAGATCTCTGTATTTAGTCCGTTTCTCCTCCTCCTTCAAGGCGATGTTTGTCTCAGCAGGTGCTGAGAACTCGATGACATACATCACCTTGGTCTGATGGTCGAGGAGGACTATGTCAGGCTTATTGGCGTGAATTCGCCTGACGGTCGGGAACGAGTAGTTCCAGTAAATCCGGCATTTCTCGTTCTCGACAACGGACTCGATATCTCCGGGGACGTAGGGCAGCACTGGTGTTTGGTCTACCTGGTACGAGTGCCGTAGATGGTAGTATAGCACTCGAAAAGCCGCGTTATGTTGTTGGATGTAGACCGAAGTCGCATAAATCGGGCATGCAGATAATAAATGCATGAGCGACTCCGGCGCCTGACGGCAGGTCCTGCAGTTGATATCAGGTACCTCTACACCCATCACGCGACTGCGATAGACCAACACTGCGATAGACTAACACCATCTTGGCAGGCCACAATGTATCCCTCGGTCTCCGACTTCAGCCCCGCTGACCTTAAAAATGCGAAGGTCAGCTCTGTCGATAAACCCAGTGCTTCTATGTTGTTATAGAAAACACCGTGCAGGGGTTTATCGACGTGCTGCCTGAACAGATTTCTCTGTTCGGCAGCTTTGATGTGGGCTGTCAGACGATTAGGCGGAAGCTCAGTGACTGAGTCACCTCGCCGGCCTTCTCGCCTGTAGTCGAACACGAGACCGAGTTCATCTGCGGCCCTCTGTGCTGCCCTAAACAATAAAGCGCCAACTCCCACAGCTTCATGATCTCTCACTAACTGTAGGAGTGGGTCCGAGCTCCTGATGACATTACATGCCATACTCAGTGCCACTCTGCCATGCATGCACTCCAGACTCAAGAGTCCTCGGCCCCCCCGTTGACGTGGGAGGTACACACGAGGAACGGACGATCTAGGATGAATACTCCTATAAATATTCATCATCTTGCGGGTATTCCTGTCCAATTGACGCAGCTCATCTACTCCCCATTTGACTACGCCAAAGGAGTAGAGCAGAATCGGAACGGCAAGCATATTAGTGGCATACACCTTGTTCTTCCCCGAAAGTTCTGATGACCAGATCTTTCGGAGTCGGTGTCTGTACTTGCCACGGAGAGAATCCTTTATTTGGTTCACATCCTGGATGTGGCGTTGTTCCACACCCAGGTATGTGTAAGTCTCTCCGGCATCCAAATGTCGTAGGATGCTTCCGTCTGCGAGCTGCGCATCTTCGTGGAATTCCCCGCATCGTCCTCTCTTGAGGTGGACGACTGCGCATTTGTCCAACCCAAACTCCATTCCAATTGCCCGCGTGTATTCCTCGACCAACCTGAGAGCATTTTGAAGTTCTCGCTCTCCGGAGGTATAGAGTTTAAGGTCATCCATATAAAATAGATGGGTGACCTTATGCCTCCGGTTGCTGGGTGGCCCACAGTGATACCCGCGGGTTTGGCGGAGTCCAACAGATAGCGGCAGCAGTGAGATGCAGAAGAGGAGCGGACTCAAAGAGTCACCCTGAAACACTCCTCTCTTAAATGTCACCAACTCTGTCGAAACTCGCTCGGCACCGGATGTTATGGTGAAGCGAGTTCTCCAAAGCGGCAACAGTTGTTCGATGCATCTCACTAGTGGTGCTGGTACCGCAAGACATCCGAGCAAGTGTAATAAAAGCTCGTGGGATGTTGTATCAAATGCCTTGCGATAATCAATCCAGGCCATTGACAGATTCCGCTTGAACTGCACAGAATCCTGTGTAATACAGCGGTCTATCAGCAGGTTTTCCTTGCAACCTGCCAGGCCCTTCTTGGCACCACGCTGTTCGTTTATCTGTTGGTAGACCGGATCAACAGACTTCAACATCCTGGTATACAAGATACGAGTAAATAACTTGTATCAGGAGTTGAGGCAGGTAATTGGCCTATAATTTTTTGGGTCAGACAGATCCCCCTTTTTGGGGATTAGCACAGTTCGCCCCTCGACAAACCAGTCCGGAATTTGCTGCCCCTCGTTCAACCATGAGTTGAAAACTCGGGCCAGATGGCGGTGGGTGGAAGGAAACTTCTTCCACCACCAGTTGTTTATACCATCTGGACCCGGGGCAGCGAAGTTCTTGGTTCCAACAAGTGCTTGTTGAACCTCTTCCGTACTGATTGCCGGGCACACTTCGTCTGGCCCTTCTAAGACTCTACGACAAAGAGCCTCGAAGTGTGCTATAGCTGGAGTGTCTTTATCGAATGGACTCGCGACTTCGTAGATTCCTTTCCAGAAGGCTTCGACATTATCAACAGTTGGCGGATTTTCGACAACACGCTGTGGCTCTTGGAACAGGCGAGACGAGTTTGTTTGAAACAATTTGTTTTGTTCCAAACTCCGCATTCGCCTGACCAAAGTTTTCTTAATAGCCATAAGTGCTCGAATCCTGTCTAGACAGTGCTGCTTGATGGTCTGCAGCACTATGCGATTTAGAGTGTGGTGTTGGCGTCTCAGTCCGGCTGCCACTCGCCGGACCTTCGGTGTAAATGGTCTACCTGCGACTATATAATCCACCACACTCTGGATTCGAGAAGCGTGTTGCCTTGCTGATCGAATTTTAGCTTCGATCTTCTGTACGCGCCGCTTAGCATTCTCGACCCTATCAACTGCGCTTGCCAGGCGCTGTTGTGGGACGAGTTGCTTGGCGGCAGCGTACACCGCGCTGTTGATCTGCCAGATGTTGGCATCTTCTGGAAGCTCCTCACTAATCAACGAATCCATTCGTGCCAGGTCTTCTGGCTTTGGGTTAACCCTGGTGTTAAGGTTAACCCTCGTCCTTAAAGTGAAATCGGTGTACTCAGGAGGATGTTCCTCGTCAGCTGGTATTTGCCGCGGTGGAAGTGCGGCAGGCACTTCCTCACGCTGACGAGGTGCCCTTACATAACCTGTTCTGCGCAGGAAGGATACTTGATCTCCCAGATGTTGTTGAGAGAAGGCGCGATAATCCGGGTGCATATCGCACCACAACCAGTGTAATCGCGCCATGTACCCCCTGCGCTCAGGCTCGCTGCTCTCATGGCAGTTGAGCAGGTCATCCCGTAGTTCTTCCGTCCACCTAAAGCGTCCTTGTATAATTGCCGGGTCGTCATTGTGAAGACCGTCCGGTAAGGTCCCTCCCACTTGTCTTTGACCCCCATCCGAATGGGGTCGATTGTGAGGGGCCTGTCCTCTGTCGCGATCTAGAACCAGAGGGTTTGGGATTACAGGGTGGTTAGCCCTGAAATCCCACGTCCGACATTTGTCAGAGAGGGTTGCCCCTCCCTGTCCAGGGTGCACCGCGAGGAGGTTGCCGGTGCGGAGAGCAGCGTGGGCTTCATACCTCCGAGTACACCGATTATCAGGACGACCATTTTGACAGAGTAGCCTGGGTATAGCACTTGGAGCTCGTACCGGAAATCTCTGTATTTAGTCCGTTTCTCCTCCTCCTTCAAGGCGATGTTTGTCTCAGCAGGTGCTGAGAACTCGATGACATACATCACCTTGGTCTGATGGTCGAGGAGGACTATGTCAGGCTTATTCGCGTGAATTCGCCTGACGGTCGGGAACGAGTAGTTCCAGTAGATCCGGCATTTCCGCCTGTAGTCGAACACGAGACCGAGTTCATCTGCGGCCCTCTGTGCTGCCCTAAACAATAAAGCGCCAACTCCCACAGCTTCATGATCTCTCACTAACTGTAGGAGTGGGTCCGAGCTCCTAATGACATTACATGCCATACTCAGTGCCACTCTGCCATGCATGCACTCCAGACTCAAGAGTCCTCGGCCCCCCCGTTGACGTGGGAGGTATACACGAGGAACGGACGATCTAGGATGAATACTCCTATGAATATTCATCATCTTGCGGGTATTCCTGTCCAATTGACGCAGCTCATCTACTCCCCATTTGACTACGCCAAAGGAGTAGAGCAGAATCGGAACGGCAAGCATATTAGTGGCAGACACCTTGTTCTTCCCCGAAAGTTCTGATGACCAGATCTTTCGGAGTCGGTGTCTCTACTTGCCACGGAGAGAATCCTTTATTTGGTTCACATCCTGGATGTGGCGTTGTTCCACACCCAGGTATGTGTAGGTTTCTCCGGCATCCAAATGTCGTAGGATGCTTCCGTCTGCGAGCTGCGCATCTTCGTGGAATTCCCCGCATCGTCCTCTCTTGAGGTGGACGACTGCGCATTTGTCCAACCCAAACTCCATTCCAATTGCCCGCGTGTATTCCTCGACCACCCTGAGAGCATTTTGAAGTTCTCGCTCTCCGGAGGTATAGAGTTTAAGGTCATCCATATAAAATAGATGGGTGACCTTATGCCTCCGGTTGCTGGGTGGCCCACACTGATACCCGCGGGTTTGGCGGAGTCCAACAGATAGCGGCAGCAGTGAGATGCAGAAGAGGAGCGGACTCAAAGAGTCACCCTGAAACACTCCTCTCTTAAATGTCACCAACTCTGTCGAAACTCGCTCGGCACCGGATGTTATGGTGAAGCGAGTTCTCCAAAGCGGCAACAGTTGTTCGATGCATCTCACTAGTGGTGCTGGTACCGCAAGACATCCGAGCAAGTGTAACAAAAGCTCGTGGGATGTTGTATCAAATGCCTTGCGATAATCAATCCAGGCCATTGACAGATTCCGCTTGTACTGCACAGAATCCTGTGTAATACAGCGGTCTATCAGCAGGTTTTCCTTGCAACCTGCCAGGCCCTTCTTGGCACCACGCTGTTCGTTTATCTGTTGGTAGACCGGATCAACAGACCTCAACATCCTGGTATACAAGATACGTTATTATTTTTTATTTTTTTATTTTTTTTTTTTTTTTTTTTTCCGTTTCCGGAAGAAAATGCTGGACAGTCTCCCTGTGGCCTCCGACACCACACAGAGAGAGCGCCAGCGAATAATCTACAGCAACTCCCCACATCCCGCAGGGTTAGTTACTGTAGATTCCAGACTCGTGTGCCCTAAGTAGACGAAGGGATCCCAGGATGACCGCTTTCTGCATTTGACCAGCCAACCATTCTGCCGATGTTTGGCAGGCAGGCATGGTCTTCAATGCGGAGAGCAGCGTGGGCTTTATACCTCCGAGTACACCGATTATCAGGACGACCATTTTGACAGAGTAGCCTGGGTATAGCACTTGGAGCTCGTACCGGAGATCTCTGTATTTAGTCCGTTTCTCCTCCTCCTTCAAGGCGATGTTTGTCTCAGCAGGTGCTGAGAACTCGATGACATACATCACCTTGGTCTGATGGTCGAGGAGGACTATGTCAGGCTTATTGGCGTGAATTCGCCTGACGGTCGGGAACGAGTAGTTCCAGTAAATCCGGCATTTCTCGTTCTCGACAACGGACTCGATATCTCCGGGGACGTAAGGCAGCATTGGTGTTTGGTCTATCTGGTACGAGTGCCGTAGATGGTAGTATAGCACTCGTAAAGCCGCGTTATGTCGTTGGATGTAGACCGAAGTCGCATAAATCGGGCATGCAGATAATAAATGCATGAGCGACTCCGGCGCCTGACGGCAGGTCCTGCAGTTGATATCAGGCACCTCTACACCCATCACGCGACTGCGATAGACCAATGTGTTAATAACACCATCTTGGCAGGCCACAATGTATCCCTCGGTCTCCGACTTCAGCCCCGCTGACCTTAAAAATGCGAAGGTCAGCTCTGTCGATAAACCCAGTGCTTCTATGTTGTTATAGAAAACACCGTGCAGGGGTTTATCGACGTGCTGCCTGAACAGATTTCTCTGTTCGGCAGCTTTGATGTGGGCTGTCAGACGATTAGGCGGAAGCTCAGTGACTGAGTCACCTCGCCGGCCTTCTCGCCTGTAGTCGAACACGAGACCGAGTTCATCTGCGGCCCTCTGTGCTGCCCTAAACAATAAAGCGCCAACTCCCACAGCTTCATGATCTCTCACTAACTGTAGGAGTGGGTCCGAGCTCCTGATGACATTACATGCCATACTCAGTGCCACTCTGCCATGCATGCACTCCAGACTCAAGATTATTATTATTATTATTATTATTATTATTATTATTATTATTATTATTGTTATTCATAATGCCTGTCTATACAACTTTTGCTGTTTGATGTTATTACTGTTCAAATACGAAATAATAATTCAAAAAATGTAAAATTGCTTTGTTTTGTCTAGTACAATCACTTTATTTTTTTTTTAACAAGAACTTTTTGTTTATTTTGTAACTGTCAATTTATTATTAAAACTGTTTTAGCTATTAACATATCTAGGAATGTTATGACTATCATAACTGCCGCAGATGTCGGTTTAAAATCCGAGCTCGTAGAGCGAGGATTTTAACACATCTAAGGCTGTTATTATTCATAACATCCGTGATTTGTTCAATAGTTTATCGGTTTCAGAAAATAAAGACATTATTAATAGATATTACCTTTTGATATTCTCTTATTAATAACGTTTTCATTTCATTAGTTGGTCAAGTCTGTATGGGTTGATTTGTCGCCATGGTTACAGTTATATTTTGTTTGTTTTTATTTGTTATCTTTTTTCATATTACATAAATGTTTACATTTTTAATGCCACAACGGCTACATAAAAATGGACCTTGAATTGCCTGAAAATACATTAGTTGGATTTCAGTATATAATTATTATTGTTTGGAGTTTTCTGTCTGTTTGTATTAATAAATAGCCCTATAGTTTAATTATTTATTATTTCATCTGTTGACCGTTATTGACAGATCTGTATTGTAATATTACCGTACAAGCAATAAATACTACTGTACAACTTTAGTTATGACTTATTTACCAGCCTACTTTTGCATATGTAAACAAAGGTTATCAATATAATACAATATCCTGAAACCGATAAATATGTTTTTCTTCAAGCGTATAACAATACTTACTTTACATAATGCAACACGTCCTGTAGAAAGAGTCTATTATTGTATTAGTACAAATATTTCTCATTTTTTTCCTAGTACAAAAATGAAGTAATGTATCCATGGCAACGAATTAAAAATCTAAGTTATGACTTGTCATAAACTGTCATTTTAAAAGTTGACGTCGCGCGTCGAGCCGTTTTTTAAATTTAAAAGCGAAAATGTCTGAAGAAATGCAGTGCATACCACCTGAAATACTTGAAATTGCAAATTCACCTATGACATGTTTCATTGATAAATGAAATGGTTAGTATTACATATACTTTTTTTTACTAAGGTTGAACGCATTTGACCTGTTGTAATTTTTCAAAAGTAAAGTTTTGATATTTTTGATTTTAACGCTTGAAGAAAAAATAGTATATGCCACTCGGAGTAGAAGGCTCATTATGTGTTTCGCCCAGTTTGCTGCCTCGGCTTACGCCTCGGCTGAGCAAACTTCTGGGCTCAACAATAATGGTCGCCTTCTACTCCTTGTAACATAATATACTATTAAAAATCATGAGATAAACATTTTACTTTACATAATTAATTTTAATTCTTTATTATTACACCTCAAAACCCTGTATCATCAGTTAACGGCATATCTTCCCTTCCATGTCCTTATACAAATCAGCAATAAGGTCGATTTCGAGCGCGCACGACTACCATTCATAAGACTGACTTTGTTTTGAAACGCATAGATCCGTGACGTTGCATTACAATTTATACCGTTATTATCAAGAAATGAAATGCGTATATCAATCTATTTGTACTTAAATAAAAGCTAAAAGAATAACGAAGTTTTCTGTGTATGTATTAGAATTTTGCTAAGCGTGAAATCAAAAGTTATGGCCAATAGAAGTTTGGACTTACCCGTAGTACGCACACTATTATTCCCCTTTCTATTTACCCTGAACGATTACTTCTGCCATTTTGATAAAGTTGATATACATGGACGAATTCAGCAAATAATTGAGAACATTTTGGTATAAAAAAATATCCTCTACCGTATACTTTTATCGAATTACAGTAAAAATGGTAAGTAGAAACACATGTTTAAAATAAAAATTACTTTCTGGACTGTAACTACCCCTTATACCAACTTACACACTGAATAACATCTATTTTCTGATGTGATAAGTTATGACCTACATTTTCGTATATAGTTCCTCTTGTTCTACTCTATTGATAGGTTGCTCGCTAAGTGCGTTGGGGGCTCACGCCGCTACGCTATATGTAGTGGTCAATAATTTCGAGTCAGATTATTACACATCTGATTCAGGGGTTCCACAGGGGTCAAATTTGGGACCGCTTTTATTTTTGTTGTTCATAAATGATATCGTGGACAAAGTAAAGTATTCATCAATAAGCCTTTTTACTGATGACATGAAAATTTATAAAGAAATAGAAAACTGTCAGGATTGTATACAATTGCAAGATGATATCGATGAAATATTTGGGTGGTCCCTTGAAAATCGGTTGCCCTTTAATATAAGCAAATGCAAGATTATGATTCTCTCATTATGTAAATATACTGTCAGTTATGTATACAAAATCGGGAATAAACAGTTGGAAAGACTTCATTCAAAAATGGACCTGGGTGTAATTTTCGATTCGAAATTGTCATTTAGTGAACACTTAACAACAATTACAAATAAATGTTATAGAAATTTAGGGTTCATTCTACGTAATTGTAGGTCTTTTAAGTGTGAGAAAACTATTTTGATGTTGTATGCCTCCTTTGTAAGGTCTAAACTTGATTACTGCTCTGTAGTTTGGAACCCATTCTATATTAAATACATACAAATGTTAGACAATGTACAGAAAAAATTCATAAAACACCTTAACTTCATTTTGCAAAGGGGGTATACCAGTAACTCCGTTTATTTAGATTATGTTTCTAATTATAACTTAATGACACTAAATAATAGAAGAACGTATTTTGATATTGTCTATTTGTTTAAACGTATACATAACCTTTCGTATGACTTAACCTTCGAGCATATAAGGGAAAATAGAGGTGGCGTGACATCTCGTAACAATGGGATTGTTGTCTGCGGAACTGGCGAGCGACTGTAGGTGAGGGACGCGCGAGGGGGGGCATTTGTTTACATCTCATCCTTTCAACAGTGGCGTAGCATTTATTTTTATTTTATTTTTTACAATTATTTTCATTTATTTATTATTTATTAACTTGAATAATATCTCCTATAACATTAATAATAATTATATATATTCGATATGATATTAGCTTATATGTTCATGGAGGAGGAAAATTTTAAGTATAATGAACAATAGTATAAAGTTTTTGTGGTTTGAAGGAATGGTCCAAGCGAGAGTTAACATCCAAACTATTATGTATATTTGAGTTCTGTATTCAGACGAACATCTGCAATTTTTTTTGCCTAGAGTTAATAAACGCTGTTTACCGGGATTATTATATTATTTGACCAAGTTAATAAATAACGCCAAGTCGGTATACACCTAAAACTCAACCGAACTATTAGGCTTAACACTAGGAAACAATATCAAATGATTTGCGGGTATTGACCATGTTAGTGAAAAAATTAAATAGTATACTCCGAATTTTATCAAGTTCGTTTGGTGTCTTGAAATGTTTTAGCAGGACCTACCTATATAACTTCAATTTCATTGCCAAATATGAAATTGATTTATCAAGTCAAAAATTTTTAAACCGCAGAAAAAATAAGCAGGGTCATTTTAAAATGAAATTTGATGAATGCTGCATAGGCCGCTTGGAAGGAAATAAACTACTCACAATCCCAGGTTTATATATTTTTCATATTAATGAAGAACACAAAATTCTTTATATATATTTACTTTAAGAAACAACAATGTAGAACTTATAAAAATAAACACAAATCAGATATTTTATTGTGTATTTCCGACGCACCTGTACCATGTTACAAAACATCAAAACAATATTTTTTAACATTCTTAGACCTTCATAATATTTCATAACGGGTAGCAAACAATTTGTTAAAATAATAAATAAGTAACTTGTTGCATTTCATCCAAATTAATCGAACATGTTGAATATATAACTTTGTTATGTATACATATGAGAATGGGCATTTATGCATGATAAATGTGAGTAGAAGGAAATGGAATAAAACTTAACACAAATACAAAATTAAGATAATTAACTATACAATTCTTCAACAAATTCTAAAATTTGAGGAAAACTTTTACAGACGATAACAAATAAGATTAACTTTTTTTAATGTTAATAAAATAAAAATCAGAAAATAGCCCACTAACTAATCTACTGTCATTCATGTCACTTTCGCAGACTACGATGTGTCTTGGATTTTGCAGTGTTCTTCTAAAATATAGTAATATTTATATTAATTTATTTTATTTTTGTCATATTCACATATTGCTTACATTTTTCTTGGTGGTAGAACGGCAAAACTACTAGAAGGTGAACTGGCAGATAACGTGCGTTCAGGTGATATGCCCACAACAATTTCAACATTACTTCCGGATGAACTGGCAGTAAGTCCAGGTGATATTTCAACAACATTTCCGAATAAACACGGTCCCGCCTTACGAAAAACTACTGGAATTAGCAGTTAAAGAACAATTGGTTGAATATTGTGATCAAAATTCAATAATTATGCCAAATCAATCAGGTTTTAGACACAAATATTCTTGCGAATCAGTTATAATAAGTGTTTGTGATAATTGGCTTAAATCGATAGACAAAGGAGAAATAGTAATAGCAGTATTTTTAGATTTCCGAAGAGCTTTTGAGACTATTAACAGAAATTTATTAATAAAGAAACTGTTTAAGATGGGTGTCCGTGATCATGTGTTGGATTGGTTTAAATCATATTTATCAAATAGGAAACAAAACGTAAAATATAAAAATTGTGTATCTACAGACATTGTAAAAAATAGTTGTTGATATCATCTGCATTGGCCAGCTCATCAGGTAAACTTTTTTTATCCCTGTTTGATTTAGTACATGTTGCCCAGCTTGACAAATTTTTCCATAGTTTTTTTGACTTATGTTTATTTTTATCTAATTCAAATTGCATATATGCTTTTTTCTCACGCGCTATAGCTTCTTTCACATAATTCCTCAAAGATACATAATATTCCCTATTGTTAGCAGTTTTTGTTTTTAAATATTTTTTATGTGCTTTATCCTTAGTCTTAATCATTTCTTTTATAGTAAACGCTTCTCGAAAATGGCGACAGCTCAGCAAGTCAGTTTAGTGCGCTCTAGCAATATAACTTTTAAATGCTGTAAAACAAAAAATTTTATTCATTTTGTGTGTATTAAATGCTACAGTGTATATCATAAATCGTGTTTGTCTAAGTATAAAAAGAAAATACGTTTTGTAAAAGAAAATACACTAATTTGTTGTGAGGATGAGAGTTTCAATGATAGTGACGAAGAAAAAAGTGTTTTGGAAAGAACTATAACCGATCTCACACAAGAAACTTGCAGCAAAGATAGGTATATAGAAAAAATTAAACGTGACAATGAGGTTTTCCTGCAGGAGGCACTGCAAAGAGAGGAGGATATGATGGACCTAATTAAAACTCACGAAAGTACTATTGAGGAGATGAGGAAACAAATAAGTTACCTTAATAAAAACCTTAATGAAAATATTATTAATAAGACTTCAACAAAATCAAAAGAAAGAGGTTGTCAAACAAACTTAATTATTAGTAAAAATATATCAACCAGTACCGAATTAAATTCCTCCGATCTTGCTATAAATAAAAATATAGCACAAAACACGCAAATTATACAAAAACGACAAATCGACAACAGGCAAGAAACCGCCCGCAACAATAAAACTTCAGTGATAATGGGTGGAAACAAAAATACAAATATAAATACTGCCAATGGTAAAAATAAATGTAATCCAGATAAAATTTCTAATCTTAAGAAACAACGCATTCTATTACTTGCAGATGATGACATAACCTGGCATTTCAGAAAGTTAATAGATCTTAATTTATATGATGTATTATCTGTCAAGAAACCAGGTGCACTCTTAAATCAAATTATGGAAAATATGACGACACTAACAAAGGATTTTACGTTCCAGGATTACGTGATTGTTATGGGAGGTAAAAATGATATCGATAAATATCGTACACCATCTTTTCGGATTATCTGTAATCAGTTGAAAATGTGCACTCATACCAATGTACTGTTTTCGTCTGTACCATTTTAGTAGAAGAGTAATACCGGAAGGGTGCTCCCCCCACCACTATTGCTCCCCCCACCACTTTTTCTGGGGTGGGGGGCAATTAGGATAATTAGATTGGGGTGGGGGCAATTAGGATAATTAGATTGGGGGTGGGGGGCAATTAGGATAATTAGATTGGGGGGAGGTAATTTGTAATTGCGTAATTAGTAATTTGTAATTGTGTAATTAGACTATTTGCGCATTAATTACGCTGATGTAATTAGTCTGGGGGGGGGGGGGGATAATTAACACCCAATTGTCGCGAGAAATGAAAGTAATTGGATTATTGCGCTGTAATTAGACTAGTATAATTGCAATATATCTAATTGAATTGGTACAATTGTATATTAATTAGTGCATCAATGGGAGAAATGAAAGTAATTGGATTATTGCGCTGTAATTAGACTAGTATAATTGCAATATATCTAATTGAATTGGTACAATTGTATATTAAATAATGCATCAATTGGAGAAATGAAAGTAATTGGATTATTGCGCTGTAATTAGACTAGTATAATTGCAATATATCTAATTGAATTGGTACAATTGTATATTAATTAGTGCATCAATTGGAGAAATGAAAGTAATTGGATTATTGCGCTGTAATTAGACTAGTATAATTGCAATATATCTAATTGAATTGGTACAATTGTATATTAATTAGTGCATCAATTGGAGAAATGAAAGTAATTGGATTATTGCGCTGTAATTAGACTAGTATAATTGCAATATATCTAATTGAATTGGTACAATTGTATATTAATTAGTGCATCAATTGGAGAAATGAAAGTAATTGGATTATTGCGCTGTAATTAGACTAGTATAATTGCAATATATCTAATTGAATTGGTACAATTGTATATTAATTAGTGCATCAATTGGAGAAATGAAAGTAATTGGATTATTGCGCTGTAATTAGACTAGTATAATTGCAATATATCTAATTGAATTGGTACAATTGTATATTAATTAGTGCATCAATGGGAGAAATGAAAGTAATTGGATTATTGCGCTGTAATTAGACTAGTATAATTGCAATATATCTAATTGAATTGGTACAATTGTATATTAAATAATGCATCAATTGGAGAAATGAAAGTAATTGGATTATTGCGCTGTAATTAGACTAGTATAATTGCAATATATCTAATTGAATTGGTACAATTGTATATTAATTAGTGCATCAATTGGAGAAATGAAAGTAATTGGATTATTGCGCTGTAATTAGACTAGTATAATTGCAATATATCTAATTGAATTGGTACAATTGTATATTAATTAGTGCATCAATTGGAGAAATGAAAGTAATTGGATTATTGCGCTGTAATTAGACTAGTATAATTGCAATATATCTAATTGAATTGGTACAATTGTATATTAATTAGTGCATCAATTGGAGAAATGAAAGTAATTGGATTATTGCGCTGTAATTAGACTAGTATAATTGCAATATATCTAATTGAATTGGTACAATTGTATATTAATTAGTGCATCAATTGGAGAAATGAAAATAATTGGATTACTGCGCTGTAATTAGACTAGTATAATTGCAATATATCTAATTGAATTGGTACAATTGTATATTAATTAGTGCATCAATTGCTAAATTATGCGCTCTTATTTGTCAAAAATATATGTCATTCAGTATCGCTAACAAGGGGTCTGGTATATTACCTGTTAAATTATGCGCTCTTAATTGTCAAAAATATATGTCATTCAATATCGCTAACAAGGGGTCTGGTATATTAGCATTACGTCTCGTATTGTTTTAGGTATCTAGCCCGAGCTTCCGATATTAAATTGAACGCGGATTACCCCATGGTCTGTAAGAGGATTTATTAAGCCTGTTAAATTTTCTAATGATCAAAGATTAAATCAGCTTTTAGTTTTTACTGTCGCATATAAATAGTTAAAAAGGTTAAATTTATAGCCCCCATTTGTTCGATAGACAATGGGTTTTGAATAAAGGACACAGGTACGTAGGCCGGGCGGCTCACGTGAACGGTACCTATCTGAAATCGAGGGTAATTAAATTGTTATAAGACACTTCTTCTATAATGACTTTGTCATAGGGAATTAACTATCTCGTAATTATTAATATTGTTACATTTTATTGTTTGGTGTCTTTAAATCGGAGGGGGTTTACTGTTGCTTTTGTATACATTTAATGACTACCTACATAGGGGTCCTTCCTTAAAATTTTAAGTTAGCAAGGTTATAGACAAAAGAAATTTGACAAAAGAAATCGATGTACCACATTATGGGTTCACAAAACAGGCGACATGAATCATTTAAATATATTACGTAAAAGCCGTACGGCTTCTTGGAAAGCATTCAAAAGCCATTTAAATGTATTGCGCCCTACAAAAGAAATACCTACAGCGATTTGGTTGATATAACAGCTACCCAAAATCATAAATTAAATGCAAGTAAATCTGTTTTTATGTTATTTGGTCCTAAACAAAAAGGGAGGTTATAAAACAACACATTAAAAATAACAGGTAGTGCGATTCGAATAGGACAAAAGGTTTGAACCGCATACTATAAAGAAATCATTCAATGCCGCTAACAACGGTCACAATATATTAGCTTATCTTATTTACTGTCACAAAATTTCTCGAAACAGGTACCTATCTGAAAATCATTCGTATATTTCAAGATATAACAAACATGCGAATGCAAAGATTTTAGCGTTCCACCGGTCAACTTTCCCTTTAAGCCATTTAGGTATAGACGCTAACAAAAATGTATTTTATATATGAATAAATATCTTGTAACAATATCTGTTTTTTATCTTAAGTAAAAACTTTTGATGAAACTACATTTTACAGCTAATAATATATATTTAAATCATAAAAACATGTAATAAAGAACTTTGTTTTTAACTAAGTATCTAAAATACATAACAGCAAGTTTTATACTCACGTCTAAAGAAATTGTAGTATATATAATAAACTTAAAAATATTTTTATTTTGTTTACAATTTAACATTAAGGAAATAAATTAGACAAATATTAATATACTACATTCGTTTTATTATTTATTTATTATACATAAAAAATATTTCATGACATAACCATGTAATGATACAATAATATATTTTCTAGATAGTGACAATTTTAAACAAGAGAAGCTCTATCAACCCACGAGTTGTGTTCTTTAGAGAGTTCACAAAGAATCTTTATTAAATTTTAATTATCATTATTTATCCTTAATTACCCTTAATTACCCTTAATTATCCTTAATTACCCTTAATTATCCCTAATTACCCTTAATTATCCTTAATTACCCTTAATTATCCTTAATTACCCTTAATTATCCTTAATTATCCTTAATTATCCTTAATTACCCTTAATTACTCTTAATTATCCTTAATTACCCTTAATTATCACTAATTATCCTTAATTATCCTTAATTATCCTTAATTATCCTTAATTACCCTTAATTATCATTAATTATCCATAATTATCATTGATTATCCTTAATTATATTTTAATTATCCTTAATAATACAAGGTTTCGTAAATAACCCCTACTTTATTTAAAAATAAACACTTCATTGAAAGGTACAATAACTTTTAAAGAAATTTGGAGAGTGCCGTATTCAGCCTTGAATTACGAGGGGGAAAGCGTATGAGCAATCGAACCCTCGATTTCAATTCAAACAAATCTAAATAATTATATGCCTCTTTTAATCTGTTTTACTGAATAATAGGAATGGCTCTCTTCAACCGTCTGTAAAACTATTTAATGAAACCTAGTTAAAAATTCAGTTCGATAAAGAAGCTACGATAATTATGATTTAGTTAATCACGATCCATTTTATTATATTTTTTATCAGTTTGTAAAGAGAGAGCGCAGGCGGTCTTATATGTACGGTGGCGCAGGTAGCTTTCGGTCGGTCGAAAATAACAGTCAATTCTTTCTTTACAAACTGGTCACTCCCTAAAATATACGGCAATAAATCAGTCACCCTAAATGAAACAATACAACTGTAAAATTAACAAATGGGTCGAAATGCTTGGCTACCTGAAACATTAGACGAAAGATTCACTTTTGTAGACTTATGGCGTACTTACCAGTTTTTATAGTAGGTGAATATAAAAATAAATATAATGTATAAATTATATAATACTTATGTGTAAATGATAAATAGATAATAGGTACACATATGGTACATTCTTATTAAAATATAATAGCCACATATGGTACATTCTTATTAAAATATGAGACAAGAACAGTGAGTGTGTTTCATTTAGTTTATACGATTAATTTATAGTTCTATAATTATAAAATGTATTACAATATTAAAATTAAATGGTATATTCAATATTTATATATAACAGCTTCTGTACATTCTAGTATTTGTTTGAAATTCTATTTTGTTATTATTCACCACCATGACAGTATGCCAACGAAGTATATTCTACCAAAGCATCAATATCGAAACCTCAGATCAAGTTCATATATTGATAGTGATGCCTTTCCCACGTGGGTTTCAGAACTGAAGAAGAGAAAACTGGTTTAAGTCTTTCGTTTCGTAGAAAAACAAATTTGACAAATTGGAGTGGTATAATGCAATTGTAGTTGTAATTAGTGTATGTGTATTCCAAGTAGTGGGGGTAGCTCGACTACTATAAAAAGATGTAGTCGCAACACAAAATCATTTTATATCGTGAATCATCTACAGCTAGCAAGTCAGCCTATTGCAGTGATTTCAAGTGTGCAAATTTACTCGTAATTCTTTCATTGTATTCATTTAAATATGGCAATTTCCGAAGTTGACTTATTAGCACTTAATGAGCTAATAAATCAAAATATACAGGTTTTAGAGCAAAGATCCATTTCAGCGTTAATTTTAAATAAACCTTATATTATTAAAAAAATGTCTTTGGTTAATACAAGATTTGGAAAGTCAATCATAGTAACTTTGTTTGAGGAAAGCTCAATAACGACTTTTAAATCATTTTTACCGAAACGGCTTGTGGAAATTATATGTCCGAACACTATTGATAAAATAAATTCGTCAAATGGTAAAACTACATTAACATATTTAGGACAAAGTTCTCCGGCTTATCCTGGAGCAAAATCTAGTCCACTAATACGTTTCGGTGTTTAATTCTTAAACAAAAATAATCATAATAGTATTTAAGTTAGTTAAGTATTAAGTAGAAATGGAATATTGTGGAACAATGGAGTCTTTTAAAAATAGAATCACTTGTTAGCTTACAAAGATTCAGATAGTACAATATATTTCTTATTTCGTGTACGTCGACAGCTGCAACGTAAGTCCAATTAGTACTGTTTTATATATATTTTTTACATTTTTATTTTTAATTTCTAGGTACTTAGGTAGCAAAGATGTGGATGCAATATTCAACTCAAACATGAAGTCTGATAGAAGACATTAAATCTGCCATTGAAAGATTGTCTTGTAAACTAGATGACATAAGGAGGGGTTCACAGCATTCTTTAAATTATCACATAAATGTCTGCTTCGATGCTGAAGAAGTTCGACGTGTTAAAATTTGAATGAGCTTTGTGAACATGTGGGCAAAGTGGGTCTAAAACACTTTCTATGTGGCATAGTGGAGTACCTACCTAAGAATATCATTGAAAAATATCAACCAATCTGACAAAGAAGCTAATGTGGATACATAAATAATGTTCTTTTATTTTTAATGCCATATTTATTACATCAAATATTGTATGTATATGTAGTTATGATGGTATATTTTATATTATATTATAAGGTTAAATAAATGAAATACACATTAAAAGATTACATTAATTTTATTTCCTATTTTTTATTACACAACTAAAAACACCATAGTATAATTAAAAGAGTTTTATTTTAAATACACAATTACATTTTTGAGAAAATAAACATTTGCAAATACATCGTGATTATTGTTGATAAAATGTTTTTACTTGACATCAAGAAAGCCATTTGCTACATGCGATATCCCCAAAATATACTCTACATACATAGACCATATCGGACGCTTTTGTGTGCTTCGATAATCCTCAAAATGATTCATACTCTTTCGACTACTATAAAAAGATGTAGTCGCAACACAAAATCATTTTATATCGTGAATCATCTACACAGCTCGCAAGTCAGCCTATTGCAGTGATTTATATGGTAAAACGAGCTGCCGCTTCTGTATTCCATAACAGCTAAATACTTTGAAGACGACATGACTGATGTAATTAAATTGCGTTACCCAATTTATTGTGGATTACAGCAATAATGGTATAATTTCCTCTTCTTTGAAGTTGATGGTAATATATTTACATTGTTATTGGATGCCACATTTACATCGTTTACCTTACAATAGCAGCAAAACATTTTTCGAGGTATTGGACCGTCATTAGCATCAACACTGCCTTCATGATCGTTAAGGTAATGTTCTGTACAGTATTGATATTTTAATATATCGACATCGTTCTGAAGATGTGTAGGTAGCTTATCCCATACTAATGCAATTTCATCTGAAGCCAACCCAATCATCACTTCTTTGGGCATATCTGCAAGTTGTTGTTTGCTCATCTTCAATAGACTACGCAAACGGGAGAATGCAATTAGTGAGTGACCCATTCGCTTGATACCGTCTCGATCCATTGCTGGGGTTATAGTTTTCAGCTCCATGGCGTTTTATATTTATTTCGTAGAGAGAAACTTTAAACACAAATGTCCACACCACACAGTGTTAAAATTCTGTACACGTTTGTAGTTATAGAATATTTGGTTGACCCTCCTTGAATCGTTATTGAAATATGTAACTAATTTTATAGGTGGGGGTAAATCACCAAAACTATCAAAGTAATTTACTAAACTACCTCGTTTTCTCCTTCAGATGTCTCAGTTGAAATCTTGCTTTACTACCTAGCAGTTTGCTCGTCAATTTTACTGCTCAAGTGCATAATTAGAATTGTTCAACGTATAAAGTGTCTATTTATGTTAAATTAAGAAATACGTAAAAACATCATGTGTGACTCATCAGTACCAACATCGCTAAAAGAAGCTGTTGATATGCTGCTTACTTCATTAAAATGTGGCTTAGGTGGTGAACTACATAAAGACAAATATAGTCTGGGCATAAATTATTGTGAACTTTATATCAGTGATTATATTACGCTGAATAACTTTTGTGATTCAATGGTAAAATGTGGTCTTCATGAACAATTAAAGCAATATGTTTCCAAGTTTATAACTGATGAGGTACTCTATAATAAATATATGGGCGACGATGAGGTTGACTTAATAGAAAAAGAAAGCTCTCCACATCTTATTGCAGAAGCAATTGATTCGCTCCGTTTTATTTTGAGTCAAAGCCTGCAACTATATACTAATCCACTTGATGAAAATCGCCGTACCTATCTGAATAAAATGGGAATAAAATATTGTGATCTTTATATCTGGCACTATATTACGTTAGATAAATTTTGTACTTCGATGAACCAATTGGAGCTGCATGATCTATTAAAAGAACATCTGTCTGGACTTGTAAGTGATGAACTTCTCGATCTACTTCCCGATTACGAAGGAGCACTTTAATATAAATATTTAACAAAAATGTATTTCATATATGAAGAAATATCTGGTACCAATATCTGTTTTTTATTTTAAGTAAAAACTTTTGATGAAACTGTACATTTTACAGCTAATAATATATATTTAAATCATAAAAACATGTAATAAAGAACTTTGTTTTTAACTAAGTATCTAAAATACATAACAGCAAGTTTTATACTCACGTCTAAAGAAATTGTAGTATATGTAATAAACTTAAAAATATTTTTATTTTGTTTACAATTTAACATTAAGGAAATAAATTAGACAAATATTAATTGAGTACATTCGTTTTATTATTTATTTATTATACATAAAAAATATTTCATATGACATAACCATGTAATGATACAATAATTTATTTTCTAAACAGTGACAATTTTAAACAAGAGAAGCTCTATCAACCCACGAGTTGTGTTCTTTAGAGAGGCCACAAAGAATCTTTATTAAATTTTAATTATAATTGTTTATCCTTAATTATCCTTAATTATCCTTAATTATCCTTAATTGTCCTTAATTGCCCTTAATTATCCTTAATTATCCTTAATTATCCTTAATTATCTTTAATTATCCTTAATTATCCTTAATTACCCTTAATTATCATTAATTATCCTTAATTATTCATAATGATACAATAATATATTTTCTAGACAGTGACAATTTTAAACAAGAGAAGCTCTATCATCCCACGAGTTGTGTTCTTTAGAGAGGCCACAAAGAATCTTTATTAAATTTTAATTATTATTTATCAATTATCCTTAATTATCCTTAATTATCCTTAATTATCCTTAATTATCCTTAATTATCCTTAATTATCCTTAATTATCCGTAATTATCCTTAATTACCCGTAATTATCCTTAATTACCTATAATTATCATTAATTATCCTTAATTATATTTTAATTATCCTTAATTATTCATAATGATACAATAATATATTTTCTAGATAGTGACAATTTTAAACAAGAGAAGCTCTATCAATCCACGAGTTGTATTCTTTAGAGAGTCCAGCCGGGAAACACCTAGTTCCGAGATACAATGCAACTAATTGAATTGGAACAACTGTATAGTAATTAATGTGTATGCATCAATTGCTAAATTATGCGCTCTTATTTGTCAAAAATATATGCCATTCAGTATAGCTAACAAGGAGTACAGTTTTCCTCAAGTTTGAGATTTTTTATTTTAAAATGAGGTAGAAATATCAAAATATTGTATATTTTAAGTTTTTGGTGTTGCAAGCCAAATCCTAGACGCAACGTCTTGATAAATGATTAAAAATATAAGGCGTTTCAAGTAGGGTGCAAATTGGATCTGACTTGCAACACCCAGTTTTTTTTTGACATCAAATTTTTTATTTAAAAAAAAAACAATCATGCGTCAACTGTAGTGGAAGCATTCATTAACAGTATGGTATTTTTTTTTGTTTTGATAAAACACTAAAATATGACAATAAAATATTTTATTCAATAATGCCCATGTGTCGTAAAGTGTTTATATATATTTGAAAATCTACGCCTAGACGCATGTTAATTCTTATCGCCTCAACTATATCTCGTGGGTTAGTATCAAAGCCCCAGTCTTTCTTCTTCATTTTTCATCTTCCCCAAATGTTTTGTAACATCTTCCTCGATTGATGGTGTCTTTCGAAGTGCTACAGACGGTGCAGCAAATTTTTTCAACTTTCCATTTGTTTGTGTTTTATTTCTTGTAATAGATAAATATTTTTCTGTAGGTGAGGATACATTAGACACTTTATTATTGTAATTTTCCCTTTGATCTTCCTCGTCAGTCGTTTTGAGTGGCAAATTAATGTTTTTGCAGGTCGCCTTCATACTATTGGATGAAATATGCAACTCATCGACGCGATGTACTCTTTGCGCATGACTAATTAAATTATCTTTTCTATTAAATGTTTTATCACACAAATCACACTGGAAAGAGATGTTTCTATGAACATTTGTATGTCTACTTTGACTACTGGACCAACGGAATGTTTTGTTGCAAACATGACATTTATAATACATGTTTATCCTCTACTATATGGCATCAAATAACTAAAAATAATAGGTCTTCCGTATATTATCCTCATATTATTCTTACGGCCATTCTCACCGATTACTGTTTAAGCAACCCTTAGTTAAGGTTGCTTAAATATTTAAATATGGTTTAACTTTGTTTGCATTGCACCGCAAAATATTTAAGTCCGCTTTAATAAGTATAGATTTTATTGTAATACACCTACTTTTAGGTCATTTGTAATTTGTTGGCAACTTCGTTACGTTCTTTGTTATGTCATATGTCATCCCCATTAGTTTATTCTGTCTGTACCTACATCACGTTTTGTATTTAGAAAATAAGAATAAAATGGAAACCCCGAGGAAGAGAGTGAGGTCCGCAAATTTTACAAACGATGAAAAGATCCTCCTCTTGAATATTATTAGTAAATATAAAGATATAATTGAAAACAAAAAAACTAACTCTGTATCCTGCGAACAAAAATCTTACTTACGTACTGTACACTTAAATTATAGAAGGGAATATATTTTAACACATACATATCACTGGGGAACTCCAAATTGGCTTCAATTAAAGTCAAAATATATAAAACAGTATCTTTACGCAATCTAAACCGGCTAAAGAAAGTTAGCTCATCTAATTCAGCAAAATAATTTCTTCTCACATAAATTCTTCTGGGAAACCCGAAATCGATAATTTCCAATATATCAATATCGTCCTCAAAGATATCTTCATCATCAGATTCGATTTTATAATAAAATAGGTAATTTAAAGATTGAAAATTGAAATCAAAATCAATAAATGTCAGTAATGACATGTAATTTGTAAAAATGCGCATGCTCAGAACTATTCTTAAATTTAAACCAGCTTTAAGCCACCATTTTTCAGGGCTTAAATTTAAGGAACCTTTAAGGCGATTTAAGAACGCCTAAGCAACGGTGCAACGAAAAATTCAGATTTAAGCACTCCTTATCGCTAAACCTTCCTTTAAAACTACGGTGAGAATGGCCGTTATTGTCCTTAAATTTATCCTTATTTTATTCTTTTTTTTTGCCCTTACATAATCCGTATTTATTCTTCTTGTCCTGACATTAACCCTATTTTATCCTTAAATGAGGATTTCCCTTATGAGATAGGAATTTGGGCGCAAAGAACTTTAACAATGAATTTGTAACTAACTGATAAAATTCTTAATTTACTAAAATGAAACGTCAATTGTATTTGTATTTGCTCGTCGATGTACATTGGAGGGATTGAAGAATTCCAAACACATATTAACCATATAAATCGTTATATTTGGTACTATAATAGCTATAAGTGAAAATTAAAGTAACTTTTACAATTTTATTGGTTGAACATATTATGTGATTTTTGTATTGATGTGGTTGATTTCTTATGGTATATTTGTATTGAGCTGTTGTAACCTTCTGTTAGAAAGCCACTCTTAATTTAAAGTGTCCGGTAGCTGTACCTTTTTGGAGCCTTTGCAATACAAATGCTCGGAATTATGAAACCGTTGAGTAACTACTTAAAGTAAAAGAATTCATTTTGCGTGGGTTACTGAACATAAGGGGGTGGTAGGAAACCATAAGACAAGTTGTTTAGCAAAGTTAGCCGCATCAGAAAAACCAAATAATAATGAGACTTGTAACTAACTATGCACACCTTATTCAACCGTATAAAGAAAAAAAAATGCGAGAAAATTCGCAGACGCATTGGTAAAAGATCATCGACACCAAAAAAACCTCGTTTGGGGTGATATTTCCACACGTGGGTACGATTACACAAACGAAAAATCTTATTATCCTTAATTTGTATCCTTATTTCTTATCCTTCCTTTTTATCCTTAATTTTTATCCTTACGTTAACCCTATTTTATCCTTAAATGTGGATTTTCTTTATGAGATATGAATTTGGGCACAAAGAACTTTAACAAATGAATTTGGATACAAACAACTTTAACAAATTCTATAGTTGGTGGTGACGCCCCTTTCTATGACGTCAGGGTCCTATAAAATAAGTGGCAACCACAAAACGAACATCATTAAAACTTCATACATAGCACAATAACGTTAAAAGGGGGATACAATGGTTTTACCAAAGGAATGGAAATTAAAACCACTAATTGCTGCACATCCATACAGCTATAATAAGTCAAGAATGTGTCATAATTGCTTTTGTGCTTGGCGTAAAGATAGGATTAACCCATATACCGGCCTATGTAGAAGATGTTTAAAAGAGAATCCCATACAAAATAAAGTGAAGAATAAAGAATTTCAAGGTAGCCGTCCAAGTGGAATGCAATGCCGAAGTTGTCTACAAGTGCTCAAATGGGTGAATTTTGGCATATGTCGAGATGTGTGTGAAGCCTGCAAAATAGATAGATCGCAATTAAGGCAGCGGTGTACATACTGCAATAAATATGAAGACGATTGTTGGAATAATATGTGCATGAAATGTATGACAGGAGCAAGTATACTTTGTGATCGAGTTGGTTTATTTTATAGCAGCTGGAATCACCACAATAAAAATTGTTGGTGCCATAATTATAGGTAAAACATATTGAATATTTTATGTGCTTATATAGGTACTATATCTATTGTAAATATATTTTTTGAAAATGTAACAACATATTTATAGTAAATTTTCATAAAATAAATAATTATACAAAAAATTACTCTTTTTTAATTTAATATTTATGGAAAATATGCTAATAATCAATTAGCTTTTACCAAGGATATGCAAGATTAAGGGCAGCTGATATATCAACCAAAGTCGCAGTATTTTTTTGTATAGGATGCAATATATTTAAATGGCTTTTGAAAGCTTTCCAAGAAGCTGTTTACTATTTAAGGTCTTTGTGTTAATTTATGGTCGTTATATCTCCCCGCTTTTCCACTACATGATCAAGTTGGTAGTACCTCGATTCTTCAAAGTATTTAGCTGTTATGGAATACAGAAGCGGCAGCTCGTTTTACCATATAAATCACTGCAATAGGCTGACTTGCTAGCTGTAGATGATTCACGATATAAAATGATTTTGTGTTGCGACTACATCTTTTTATAGTAGTCGAAAGAGTATGAATCATTTTGAGGATTATCGAAGCACACAAAAGCGTCCGATATGGTCTATGTATGTAGAGTATATTTTGGGGATATCGCATGTAGCAAATGGCTTTCTTGATGTCAAGTAAAAACATTTTATCAACAATAATCACGATGTATTTGCAAATGTTTATTTTCTCAAAAATGTAATTGTGTATTTAAAATAAAACTCTTTTAATTATACTATGGTGTTTTTAGTTGTGTAATAAAAAATAGGAAATAAAATTAATGTAATCTTTTAATGTGTATTTCATTTATTTAACCTTATAATATAATATAAAATATACCATCATAACTACATATACATACAATATTTGATGTAATAAATATGGCATTAAAAATAAAAGAACATTATTTATGTATCCACATTAGCTTCTTTGTCAGATTGGTTGATATTTTTCAATGATATTCTTAGGTAGGTACTCCACTATGCCACATAGAAAGTGTTTTAGACCCACTTTGCCCACATGTTCACAAAGCTCATTCAAATTTTAACACGTCGAACTTCTTCAGCATCGAAGCAGACATTTATGTGATAATTTAAAGAATGCTGTGAACCCCTCCTTATGTCATCTAGTTTACAAGACAATCTTTCAATGGCAGATTTAATGTCTTCTATCAGACTTCATGTTTGAGTTGAATATTGCATCCACATCTTTGCTACCTAAGTACCTAGAAATTAAAAATAAAAATGTAAAAAATATATATAAAACAGTACTAATTGGACTTACGTTGCAGCTGTCGACGTACACGAAATAAGAAATATATTGTACTATCTGAATCTTTGTAAGCTAACAAGTGATTCTATTTTTAAAAGACTCCATTGTTCCACAATATTCCATTTCTACTTAATACTTAACTAACTTAAATACTATTATGATTATTTTTGTTTAAGAATTAAACACCGAAACGTATTAGTGGACTAGATTTTGCTCCAGGATAAGCCGGAGAACTTTGTCCTAAATATGTTAATGTAGTTTTACCATTTGACGAATTTATTTTATCAATAGTGTTCGGACATATAATTTCCACAAGCCGTTTCGGTAAAAATGATTTAAAAGTCGTTATTGAGCTTTCCTCAAACAAAGTTACTATGATTGATTTTCCAAATCTTGTATTAACCAAAGACATTTTTTTAATGATATAAGGTTTATTTAAAATTAACGCTGAAATGGATCTTTGCTCTAAAAACCTGTATATTTTGATTTATTAGCTCATTAAGTGCTAATAAGTCAACTTCGGAAATTGCCATATTTAAATGAATACAATGAAAGAATTACGAGTAAATTTGCACACTTGAAATCACTGCAATAGGCTGACTTGCTAGCTGTAGATGATTCACGATATAAAATGATTTTGTGTTGCGACTACATCTTTTTATAGTAGTCGAGCTACCCCCACTACTTGGAATACACATACACTAATTACAACTACAATTGCATTATACCACTCCAATTTGTCAAATTTGTTAATAACAAAATAGAATTTCAAACAAATACTAAAATGTACAGAAGCTGTTATATATAAATATTGAATATACCATTTAATTTAAATATTGTAATACATTTTATAATTATAGAACTATAAATTAATCGTATAAACTAAATGAAACACACTCACTGTTCTTGTCTCATATTTTAATAAGAATGGTGGCTATTATATTTTAATAAGAATGTACCATATGTGTACCTATTATCTATTTATCATTTCCACATAAGTATTGTATAATTTATACATTATATTTATTTTTATATTCACCTACTATAAAAACTGGTAAGTACGCCATAAGTCTACAAAAGTGAATCTTTCGTCTAATGTTTCAGGTAGCCAAGCATTTCGACCCATTTGTTAATTTTACAGTTGTATTGTTTCATTTAGGGTGACTGATTTATTGCCGTATATTTTAGGAAGTGACCAGTTTGTAAAGAAAGAATTGACTGTTATTTTCGACCGACCGAAAGCTACCTGCGCCACCGTACATATAAGACAGCCTGCGCTCTCTCTTTACAAACTGATAAAAAATATAATAAAATGGATCGTGATTAACTAAATCATAATTATCGTAGCTTCTTTATCGAACTGAATTTTTAACTAGGTTTCATTAAATAGTTTTACAGACGGTTGAAGAGAGCCATTCCTATTATTCAGTAAAACAGATTAAAAGAGGCATATAATTATTTAGATTTGTTTGAATTGAAATCACAAGATAATGAAGGTCCTACTAAACAAAATAGTGAGTGTAATAGGTTAAATTATAGCGATATTTTAAAACGAAATAAAAGTCCAGTTATTATTATCAAGCCAAAAAATATCCAGGATAGCAAAGTGACAAAAACTGACATAGCACAAAAAATTAATCCTAGTGAATTAGCAGTCTCAGTAAGTAGCATAAAAACTGTTTCTCAAGGAAGTGTCCTGATTGAATGTAATGATAAGAGTTCTCTAGAAAAACTTCAAAACAAAGTGGTCAATGAACTTGGTTCCGATTATGATATAAAGATACCCAAAACAATAAGGCCTAAAATTCTTATAGTTGGTGTTCGGGAAGAGAACTTAAGAGATAACCAAATGTTTATTGATGGAATAAGATCGCAAAATCCTTTATTAAAAAGTATTAATCAGGATGAAATTAGATTTGTTCGTAAATATAAGCCAAAAAATAAAATTCATTTCAATGTTGTATTAGAAATCCCACCGCAGTATTTTACACAGATTTTATATAATCAAAAAATTTTTATTGGATGAAACAGTTGTCCAGTATATGAATTCATAGGCGTGCTTAGATGTTTTAAATGCTGGCGATTCGGTCACAAAGCAGGCGAATGCCGGCAAGAAAAAAGTATATGTCCTCTATGTAATGAAAATCATTCAAGTAATAGCGAATGTCCTGTTGATAAAATTGAATGCACAAATTGCAAATATGCAAGTGAAGTAATAAAGGTGCCAAATATAACATTTAATCATACTGTTTTTGACAAAAATTGTAAATCTTATTTAAGAGCTCTCGAACAAGCCAAATCTAAAATAGAATATCAGTCGTAGCAATTAAATAACAAAAATTGCTCTAATAGTACGTGTCTGTGCATAAATATTCAGGGGCAAACTACACATATGCCTGAATTATACCAATGGTACTGAAAGAAGAGCCATTGGTTGTTTGTGTAACTGAAACGCATATCACCCAAGATATAGAAGAGGTTGAACTAATGATTCCAGATAAAATAGGATTTATAGGAAACAACTACTGGACGGGCAAAGGCCCCTACTCCCATTGAATTATACCTATAAATCCAAATTGCATGATAAAATAGGATTTTATCATGTTTCCTATAAATCCTATTTTATCATGCACGTTTTAGTCCATCAGGGCTAGAGGTCGCCGCTCTTGGTGCTTGCTTGGCAAGCCGCTATCGGTCACAGAGACATCTTCGATGTCTCGACTGGTAGTAGCAACTGACCACCAGAGGGATGCACTTATCCCTCACTACTTAATGATTCCAGGTTACAAATGTATCTCTTGTTTATCTCATAGCAGACATACGGGGGGAGTCATTATTTATGTTAAAAAAAATGTAAACAGTAGTATAATTTGCAATGTTGCTACGTTAGAGTACTGGTCATTGTTTATAAAACTTCAGACAAACAATCAATTATTTGTAGTGGGAGCAATTTACCGTTCGCCAAATGGCAACTATGAGGAGTTTTTAAATTTTTTTGGGCAAAAAATTGAAAATGAAGACATATGTAAAAATAAAGTTTTGATAATGGGAGATTTTAACATAAATTTTAATGATACGAAAAATTATAACACAAAAAAACTGAACAATATGATACAAGATTCTGGCTACAAACAAATAATGAATCATGACACCAGGATTACAAATACCTCATCTACAATGATAGATCTTATTATAACCAATATGTATGATTTAGAACCATTACCATTGATATATCCCAACATTTCAGATCATCTGATAATTGGTACAAACTTGAATATTTGTGTAAGAAATAATATAGAAAGTATGTGTTTCAGAAATTTTAATAAAGAAAACATTAACAAAACTAAAATTGATTTAATTGGTAAAAACTGGCAGTATGATTGTACTGATTTGGATATATTGTATGACAATTTTATTCATAACATTTCATCATCAGTAAATAAAATTTCCCCTGTGGAAAATAAAATAGTGTACAAAAGTAAAAATTGGTATAACGGTAAAATAAAGTGTGCTCAAAAGGAACGTGATAAGGCGTATACTAAATATCAGTTGTCAAAAATTAACGAAGATTGGATAGATTACAAACAAAAAAGAAACAAAGTCACAGAAATAATCAGACAGGAAAAGAAAATTTATTTTGAGAAAACAATAGATATGCATAAGGGAGACAGTAAGAAGATGTGGCAGACAATAAAAACTTTGTTGGGAAATAATAAAAATACTGATTTAGAAATAAATAACGTGGTTTTTGAAGCTGACACGGGGCAAATCGAAGAAAATTTTAACAACTTTTATGCGGATAGTATTGAGCGCATTGCAAATAGTATTGATGATATACCTGAAGACGAAGAGATACAAAATGAAGTTACAGAAACAACACAGTTATTTGAATTTAAGACAATAAGTTTGAATAAATTAAGGAACATTATTTTTAGTTTAAATAATAAATCTACAGCTGATGATTTGTTAAACGTAAAATTGTTAAAAGAAATATTTGATAGTGTCGGATATCCTCTGTTAAATTTAATAAACACTTCTTTGAAAACCGGACAAATACCAACTAGTCTGAAAATAAGTGTTATAGTGCCAGTTCCAAAAGTTCAAAATCCAAATCAGGCAAGTGAATATAGACCAATAAATTTATTTCTCATAGTAGATAAAATATTAGAAATTGTGGTGACTGAACAATTAATTGAGAGACTACTTTGAAAAAAACAAACTTTTATGCAATGCTCAATCAGGATTTAGACAAAGACATTCGTGTGAAACAAGTCTTCAATTGGTGTGTGCAAACTGGAGAAAAGAGATGAATGATGGTAGTGTAGTTTTAAGCGTGTTCGTAGACTTAAAGCGAGCGTTTGAAACTATTGATAGATCTAGGTTAATTAGAAAATTAAGTGAGTATGGTGCAACGAGGGCAGCTTTAAAGTGGATTGAAAATTATTTGGCAGACAGGTACCATAAAACTAAAATAAAAAATAAGACATCTAGTAAAATTTCGAGTTTATATGGAGTGCCCCAGGGTAGTGTTTTGGGACCGCTCTTATTTATTATATATGTGAATGACATAAATTATGTTTTAAAGAATTCATTTGTGAATCTTTTTGCGGACGATACATTAATTTCTGTTTCTGGAAAAAATCATGCAGAAATGACGAACATAATGAATAATGAGCTTTGTATATTATATAGATGGTTATGTGTAAATAAATTAAAACTAAATAGTGATAAAACTAAATGTATGGTTCTTGGGACTAAAGTAAATTGCCAAAAATATTTAAGTAATGGACATGTTCTACAAATTAATAGCACAAACATTGACTTTGTCAAACAAATCAAATACTTAGGAATCATTTTAGATCCCCAGCTAACGTTTGCACAACATGTGGATTACTTATGTAAAAAAATTGGCAAAAAGATATCATTCTTGCGCAGAATATCAAATGATTTAACAAAATGGTCAAAATTAATTATATACAATACCATAATTTATCCACATTTTAATTATTGTTTTTCATTGTTGTTTTCATGTAGCAAATCAGACATTAACAGATTACAGCTGTTGCATAACAAAGGAATGCGTGTTATATTAAATTGTGATCGGTGTACGTCTATTAAAGATATGTTGGATCAATTAGGTTGGATTTCAGTGGAGCAAAGCATTGAAAAAGCAAATTTGGTTTTAATCTATAAAATTGACAAAAATCTTGTACCTAACTATCTTAGATTATTTTTAATTAAACGATCGGAATTGCACAATTATCCCGTGAGGTCTGCTGAAAATTATAGTATAGATCTTACCAAACTATCGTTTTTAAAAAAGTCACTTTTTATTGATGGTTTAAGGTTGTACAATGCCTTGCCTACTGAAATTAAAAATTCTGCTTATGTAAAAGTATTTGGTAAAAATGTTACTAAGTTATACAGAGACTCTAGAGCACTATCAAATAAGTAATTATTTATTAATTGTATGTAAATAGCTTTTGCTAAATAAAATTCTATTCTATTCTATTCTAAATCGAGGGTTTCTCTGCTCATACGCTTTCCCCCTCGTAATTCAAGGCTGAATACGGCACTCTCCAAATTTCTTTAAAAGTTATTGTACCTTTCAATGAAGTGTTTATTTTTAAATAAAGTAGGGGTTATTTACGAAACCTTGTATTATTAAGGATAATTAAAATATAATTAAGGATAATCAATGATAATTAAGGATAATTAATGATAATTAAGGGTAATTAAGGATAGTTAAGGATAATTAGTGATAATTAAGGGTAATTAAGGATAATTAAGGGTAATTAAGGATAATTAAGGATAATTACGGATAATTAAGGATAATTAAGGATAATTAAGGGTAATTAAGGATAATTAAGGGTAATTAAGGATAATTAAGGGTAATTAGGGATAATTAAGGGTAATTAAGGATAATTAAGGGTAATTAAGGGTAATTAAGGATAAATAATGATAATTAAAATTTAATAAAGATTCTTTGTGGACTCTCTAAAGAACACAACTCGTGGGTTGATAGAGCTTCTCTTGTTTAAAATTGTCACTGTCTAGAAAATATATTATTGTATCATTACATGGTTGTCATATGAAATATTTTTTATGTATAATAAATAAATAATAAAACCAATGTAGTATATTAATATTTGTCTAATAAAATTTATTTCCTTAATGTTAAATTGTAAACAAAATAAAAATATTTTTAAGTTTATTATATATACTACAATTTCTTTAGACGTTAGTATAAAACTTGCTGTTATGTATTTTAGATACTTAGTTTTTTTTTTTTTTTTTTTTTTTTTTTTTTTAATGGCATTGGATAAGGAATCCATTAGCCAGCCACTATTTTAAAACAGATCCATACAATAAAACCTAACACAAGATTACGGATAAATTAATAGAAGACCAACAACGGGGAAACAAACAGGGTTACACTCTTCTTGCCCAGGGGCCCATCAGAGCATTAAAGTATCGACACACAGGTTTGAGGCCACGGATAGACGGGGTGCAATAAACAAGAGGCATAACACATAAGGATACGATTCTAACCTATATACGATTTTATAGCAGTTGGTTGATATTATTCAGAAAACGCATTAGTTCTTTGTATATGTGTATGTTCTTAAGTGCTAAAAGGTGCAATAGATTAGTGGGAAGATGGATCTTTAATTTCAACAATTGGGTGATGCATTCATTAGTAGCAACAGTGTGGCACGAACAGCCAAAAAAAATATGATCCAAATCACAAATAATACCGCATGTTGCGCATATATCTGTTTCAATAACTCCTATTCTATTCAAATGCTGCGCAAAACAAGCATGGCCAAATCTTAATCTAGAGATGGTAGTAATAAACTTTCTATTTAATGTCAAATGTCTAAACCAAGGAGCTTTCGGTAAACTGTCTTCAATTTGAGTATAGCGGTTATTTGGCCTGTCAGTTTTATACTGTTCATAATATTCACTCCACTTAACAAACATATTGTTTTTTGATGCATTCACAAGATCAGATAAACATACTTTGTACCGGAGGTTTTCACCTGAGGCGGCACCCTCTTTGGCAAGCTTGTCCACCTGTTCATTAAAGGTAATACCTACGTGGGCTTTAACCCAGACAAACACAACATTAACCTTATTTTTGTGTAGGTTACAAAGAAGGAGTAGTATTTTGAAAATGTAGCTATTAATTCTGGGATTATTAATTACGACTGTTTTTAAGCTTAGTAATACACTTAAGGAGTCCGTAAAAATTAACGTTCGCATAACTGCGTTGTCTTTTACATAATCTAAAGCTTTTAATATTGCAATAGCTTCACTCACGAACACCGTTGTACGAGTTTCCAATTTAATTTTTATTTCGTAATTTACAGATGGAATGTAAACAGCACACCCCGTATATTCTGTAGTTTTAGAACCATCTGTGTATATATGCATATGATTAGAGTATAATGCTTTTAAGTTATTAATTATCAAATTATTCTCAGCAGTAATTTCTGAATATGTTGGAGTTAAAATACAGGGTTCATAAAATAGTTCAAAGTACTCCAGGTCTAAATGGGATATGTCTGAATATTTGAGAAGAATATTAAGCTGTTCACCTAATTCACGAAATCCAGAGCAAAGAGGAGGGGAGTTTTTTTTGGTCCAATACTTATTTGTTAAATCCTGTATGCTTAAGTGTGATATCTTAGAGACGATCGACAGGCTTTTATATTCAGCTTTTAGAATGTATTTTTCGCTAAGAAATTGTCTTCTAAGCATCAGGGGTTGTTCTGAAGCTTCAGCATGCAAAGGAACCAGTGGGGTCGATCCCATGGCTCCCAAGCAGATACGAAGGGCTTTGTTCTGTACAATGTCTAAGCGTTTTAGGACAGAGTTACTTGCAGATCCATATAAGGTGGACCCATAATCTATTATGGAACGAATATAAGATTTGTAGAATAGAATAAGTGTGTCAGGGTTTGCACCCCACCATGTTTTACAGATCATTTTTAAAAAATTAATGCCTTTTTCACATTTAGCCACAATACGTTCTATATAGGTACCCCAATTAAGTTTTTTATCCAGTGTAATACCCAGATAAGTAATTTGATTTTTATAAGGATAAGAATGTTTACCTAATTTTATTTCGTTAACATGGGAGGTATTGTGTCTTGTAAATATACTCGTTACCGATTTTTCCACAGAAATATCGAATCCATAATTAAAAAACCACTTCTGCAAAAGCCCAGTGGCATTACTTAACTTGTTAATGCAGGCATTGTATTTATTATGTATTACGTAAAAACAAAAATCATCTGCATATTGAATTATACTACAGGAAGAATTTATATAACTATGTATACCAGCAGTATAAATATTAAACAAAATAGGACTAAGAACCGAACCTTGGGGCAATCCGATGGAACTTACCCTATATCCAAGTTTTTTATTGTCGACTCCTCTTAAGAAAATAGATCTATTTTTGTATAGATTAATGATTATATATGCTGTATGGTTTGGAATAGACATTTTTATCAATTCACAAAAAAGAATATCTAAATTTATGCAATCATACGCTCCCTTAAGGTCTAAGAAAAGAGCTCCTAGGTATGTATTATTCGAAAAATTATTCTGAATATCTGTAACTAAGTAGGTGACTGCATCAAGGGTACCTAAACCTTTCTTGAATCCAAACTGCAATTGAGGCAATGAAATGTTGTTGTTCAACCACCATTCTAAACGATTTTTTATCATACGTTCAAGCGTCTTAAGCACGCATGATAGTAAGGATATTGGACGGTAAGAGTCAGCCAATTCAGGATCTTTACCTGATTTAAAAATAGGTACAATGACTACTTTCTTTAAAACCTCTAAATCAGAACCCTTAAGCCAGATGTCATTAAAAATATCTAGAAGAAATAGTTTAGTGTTATTTGGTAAGTGGGACAACATTGGGTATTTGATTTCATCATAGCCTGGTGCTGTGTTGGACGCGGTTTTGATAGCAAGATTGAGTTCGTGAATTGTAAATGGTTGAGAAAAAAAGTGACCCTGTACAGGTTCAGAATTTATTATTGGATCATTATTTGAAACACTAGGACGAGCAACTTGGTTGAAAAATTCATCCATCCACAATTCAGAACGAGGAAGGGAAACATTATTGACAGGAATTCTTTTTAATTTTTTTGCATGCGACCATAATACTTTAGATGGGGTGGACCCATTTAGATTTTCACAATAATGTTTCCAGTTTTCCTTAGCTTTTGTTTTAAATATTTTTTTTGAAGAGGCTATTACTTTTTTACAAGAGATACAATTTTCCATAGAGCTAGTTTGTTTATAGGTATTTAAGGCATCTTTTCTCTTTTGCAAAATTTGCTCACATTCATCATCCCACCATGGCGGGGGTGGACGTTTTTTAACCTTAAAAGGTTTAAAAGTCGGAATAGATCTTTCAGCCGCGATATTAATATTTTCGATAAAGTAATGATATTTATCAACAGAGTTGAGTCCTGTGGGGGAGTTTTGGAAGGTATTGTCAAGGGTAGCCTCGTACAATTTCCAGTTTGCCTTGTCAGTGTTCCACTTACTTTTGGGATGTATGGTGTATCGAAAATTTAAATTAGCTGTGTACTCTATTATTATCGGAAAATGATCTGATCCAAGATTATCAGAATAAACATTCCAACTTATTTGTGAAGCTAAGGATGACGTAGCGATTGTTATGTCTACTACAGATTTAGCCATATTAGGGGCAGATAATCTAGTCCTGTCACCATTATTTAATACAATTAAATCTCTATCCTCTATACAATTAATTAATTGCCGTCCGACTTGATCATTTTTTGAGGAACCCCAGAGGTTACTATGTGCATTAAAATCGCCACCAATTATAACTGGATGATCGCATTGTTTGAAAATGTTAATCCAATCGCTACACTGAGTATTGACATTAGGTGGTCTATATAATGATATGAAAGAAACGGGTGATTGGTTAATTTCCACTGATATGCCACAAACTAGAATGTCTTGATTGTATATATTACCATCAAATGTTATTTCTTTAAAGGCTAACTGTTTTTTAACTAAGATAGCTACTCCAGCTCGGCCATCTATTCTGTCTCTGCGGATTATGTTAAAGCCTGGGAACCTCTCAAGTTGACTTGGTTTAAACCAAGTTTCACTGATCAAAGCAATAT
This sequence comes from Rhagium mordax, assembly GCA_963680705.1. Classification (NCBI taxonomy): domain Eukaryota; kingdom Metazoa; phylum Arthropoda; class Insecta; order Coleoptera; family Cerambycidae; genus Rhagium; species Rhagium mordax. The sequence goes on along the minus strand of OY796656.1, from coordinate 67,736,435 downwards.
GAATGTTTTGATCGATTAAAAATTTTTTTAAATTAGCTTTATTTGCAATAGCTGAACGCGCATTCCATTGCATAATATTTAAATTTTGATTTTTTTTAGCCATATATTAGTCATTATTATTAAGGACACCCTCCAATATCCTGTCAAATTCATTCTTTAATAGACTAACATCTAAATGTTTGAATTCATCAGCATCTTTAATAGTCTTAAAAATTGACACTATACAGTGTGTAAGGTAATCCGTCACATTATTTGTAATTCCGGATGGTTTATAATTAGGTCTATTATTATTTGGCGGAAGGGCTTTACTTGGGCCAAACCTAAAGGGGAACATATTCTCGGTAGATTCTTGCGGGGGAGATGGAGATATTACTTTTCGTTTTTTTGGAGCCTGAGTTAAAGTACTGTGTTGGTAGTTGCGTGAGCTAGTTGATGGCCGAGACAATGAAATGTTAGGTATGGTTTGGGGATTTTTTTTAGGGAGAGGAGGAAATTCTTGCTCATTTTCTAAAATATTAAATCTATTATTGGATACAATAGAAGAGAAAGAATTGTCCATAATTTTTTTTGCATCTAAATAAGGAATGTTGTTTAAGGACATTTGTTCCTTTATTTTCTTTTGGGTTTCGTAATTAGGGCAATTCCTAGATGTTGAATTGTGCAAATTATTTTTACAAAAAATACAGTAGGTGTCCTCAGATTCACAATTATGATCATCTAGTTTTTCTTTACTGCATTTGGTACATAACGTTTTGGTACTTCTACATTGGTTAGACACATGTCCATACTTTAAACATTTATAACATTGAACAACTTTGCTAACAAAAGGTTCAACGGTAAATTGTACACTATTTATAAATACATATGTAGGAAGAATATTTCCCTCAAAGGAAATAATAACTAATTGTCTAGGGATCCATTTGTCAGAACCATCGATAGAAATTTTGCGATTAAGTCTTTTAACATGATTAACTGGGCTCGAACTCTGAATATTTTCTTTTATGTAATTCTCATCGAATCTGGTATCAACTGACCTTATTAAGCCCTTTCTTTCAACCAAATGATTGGGGATAAATGCCCGTAAGTTCTCTGAATCTAATTGTTTGTTGTTAATAAGTTTATTAGCGTCAAATGCACTTTTCATTATGACTCGGATTCTATTATTCCCTATGCTATTTATTGAAACAACATTAGTAATATGCAATTTTTTCAACAGAATATGCCCAATAAACATCGGATGAAGGCGGCCTACGTTTTTGTCCATGCTTTCAATATAGACATAAAAAGACTTACCGTATAAATGGATATTCTTAAGATTAAAAACCTTCTGTGTTTTTTGTTGTGAGCTATTATCGCTTACCACCTTCTCTAGAGAGCGGTTTGCCGTAGGACCTGAATTTATATTAGACTCTTCTGACTCATCCATAACTATATCCGCTACCTTTGTAAGATCAACTAAATTATCAGGGCATTTTGATGTTTTATCATAATTAACCTCCAATATTTTAGAATTACAGGATTTTCCCGTTCCCGGGGAATCATAACTCATGATTATTATACACTAGCCACTTAATATTCACGATAGTATTTGATTTCACAATAATTATTTAGATAAAAACCACCTATTTATTCGGTTTGAATAGCGCTTCGGAAACGTGTGTACAGCTAACACTCGTACGCGAAAAACTGTAGATACTTAGTTAAAAACAAAGTTCTTTATTACATGTTTTTATGATTTAAATATATATTATTAGCTGTAAAATGTAGTTTCATCAAAAGTTTTTACTTAAAATAAAAAACAGATATTGTTACAAGATATTTATTCATATATAAAATACATTTTTGTTAGCGTCTATACCTAAATGGCTTAAAGGGAAAGTTGACCGGTGGAACGCTAAAATCTTTGCATTCGCATGTTTGTTATATCTTGAAATATACGAATGATTTTCAGATAGGTACCTGTTTCGAGAAATTTTGTGACAGTAAATAAGATAAGCTAATATATTGCGACCGTTGTTAGTGGCATTGAATGATTTCTTTATAGTATGCGGTTCAAACCTTTTGTCCTATTCGAATCGCACTACCTGTTATTTTTAATGTGTTGTTTTATAACCTCCCTTTTTGTTTAGGACCAAATAACATAAAAACAGATTTACTTGCATTTAATTTATGATTTTGGGTAGCTGTTATATCAACCAAATCGCTGTAGGTATTTCTTTTGTAGGGCGCAATACATTTAAATGGCTTTTGAATGCTTTCCAAGAAGCCGTACGGCTTTTACGTAATATATTTAAATGATTCATGTCGCCTGTTTTGTGAACCCATAATGTGGTACATCGATTTCTTTTGTCTAATTTCTTTTGTCTATAACCTTGCTAACTTAAAATTTTAAGGAAGGACCCCTATGTAGGTAGTCATTAAATGTATACAAAAGCAACAGTAAACCCCCTCCGATTTAAAGACACCAAACAATAAAATGTAACAATATTAATAATTACGAGATAGTTAATTCCCTATGACAAAGTCATTATAGAAGAAGTGTCTTATAACAATGTAATTACCCTCGATTTCAGATAGGTACCGTTCACGTGAGCCGCCCGGCCTACGTACCTGTGTCCTTTATTCAAAACCCATTGTCTATCGAACAAATGGGGGCTATAAATTTAACCTTTTTAACTATTTTGTTTCGAGATATGCGACAGTAAAAACTAAAAGCTGATTTAATCTTTGATCATTAGAAAATTTAACAGGCTTAATAAATCCTCTTACAGACCATGGGGTAATCCGCGTTCAATTTAATATCGGAAGCTCGGGCTAGATACCTAAAACAATACGAGACGTAATGCTAATATACCAGACCCCTTGTTAGCGATATTGAATGACATATATTTTTGAAAATTAAGAGCGCATAATTTAACAGGTAATATACCAGACCCCTTGTTAGCGATACTGAATGACATATATTTTTGACAAATAAGAGCGCATAATTTAGCAATTGATGCACTAATTAATATACAATTGTACCAATTCAATTAGATATATTGCAATTATAATAGTCTAATTACAGCGCAATAATCCAATTATTTTCATTTCTCCAATTGATACACTAATTAATATACAATTGTACCAATTCAATTAGATATATTGCAATTATACTAGTCTAATTACAGCGCAATAATCCAATTACTTTCATTTCTCCAATTGATGCACTAATTAATATACAATTGTACCAATTCAATTAGATATGTTGCAATTATACTAGTCTAATTACAGCGCAATAATCCAATTACTTTCATTTCTCCAATTGATGCACTAATTAATATACAATTGTACCAATTCAATTAGATATGTTGCAATTATACTAGTCTAATTACAGCGCAATAATCCAATTACTTTCATTTCTCCAATTGATGCACTAATTAATATACAATTGTACCAATTCAATTAGATATATTGCAATTATACTAGTCTAATTACAGCGCAATAATCCAATTACTTTCATTTCTCCAATTGATGCACTATTTAATATACAATTGTACCAATTCAATTAGATATATTGCAATTATACTAGTCTAATTACAGCGCAATAATCCAATTACTTTCATTTCTCCAATTGATGCACTATTTAATATACAATTGTACCAATTCAATTAGATATATTGCAATTATACTAGTCTAATTACAGCGCAATAATCCAATTACTTTCATTTCTCCAATTGATGCACTAATTAATATACAATTGTACCAATTCAATTAGATATGTTGCAGTTATACTAGTCTAATTAGAGCGCAATAATCCAATTACTTTCATTTCTCCAATTGATGCACTAATTAATATACAATTGTACCAATTCAATTAGATATGTTGCAATTATACTAGTCTAATTAGAGCGCAATAATCCAATTACTTTCATTTCTCCAATTGATGCACTAATTAATATACAATTGTACCAATTCAATTAGATATGTTGCAATTATACTAGTCTAATTAGAGCGCAATAATCCAATTACTTTCATTTCTCCAATTGATGCATTATTTAATATACAATTGTACCAATTCAATTAGATATATTGCAATTATACTAGTCTAATTACAGCGCAATAATCCAATTACTTTCATTTCTCCAATTGATGCACTAATTAATATACAATTGTACCAATTCAATTAGATATATTGCAATTATACTAGTCTAATTACAGCGCAATAATCCAATTACTTTCATTTCTCCAATTGATGCACTAATTAATATACAACTGTACCAATTCAATTAGATATATTGCAATTATACTAGTCTAATTACAGCGCAATAATCCAATTACTTTCATTTCTCGCGACAATTGGGTTTTAATTATCCCCCCCCCCCCTCCAGACTAATTACATCAGCGTAATTAATGCGCAAATAGTCTAATTACACAATTACAAATTACTAATTACGCAATTACAAATTACCTCCCCCCAATCTAATTATCCTAATTGCCCCCCACCCCCAATCTAATTATCCTAATTGCCCCCCACCCCAGAAAAAGTGGTGGGGGGGGGCAAAAGTGGTGGGGGGAGCACCCTTCCGGTATTACTCTTCTACTCATTTTGTCAAAAAAATTAAAGAAATAGGCATATTCTCAAATACAACACTAAATTATATGAATTCTTGTCTAAATTCAACAAATATACTGAGGGTCAAGTCGCATATATAGAAATAAACAAGGAAAATTCAAAGAAGCTTACGAAATTGGTAATGGCTTCCCAGATTAAAAATGCAGTCTCAAAAAAAGTTCCCATCAAGAATTTAAAATTTGTCTGCGTAATGAATAACACTCGTAGTGAAAGTGATAGTGCCGTAACTCCAAGAATTGAAATTGATCTAACTCAAAATCTTCAGGAGGAACTTACGGCAACAGAGGTAAACCTAAGTGGTGTAGGACCAGGTGACAGTGATAGTGCCGAAGCTCCAATTAATGACTTAACCCAAAATCTTCAAGAGGAAATTATGTCAATAGAGGCAAACCTAATAGTGGAGGATCAGGTACTTTTTTATACCCACGGCTCTCTCAAATGTCCCTCTTATAGGTAATTGTAATACTATTAATAAAAATAACTGCAGCTTAGCTTTAGTTTTGTTAAATATTCAGTGTATTCGCAATAAAACTGATGAGTTAGATATTTTCTTAGATAGTCTATCTTACCCTGATATAGTGTTAATAACTGAGCATTGGCTAAAAAACAACGAACCAATTACTTTATTCAATTATTCTGTTTTATCAAGGTATAACAGAATTAATTCTATTCATGGTGGAACATTAATATTAGTAAATAATGCACTACAAAATAGACTTCTTTTTGTTAATTTTAATAAATATGACGATGCTCTGGAGGAAAAAATATTTGAGTTGTTAATAACTTATTGTAGCGCTATTAATATGTATATTTTATGTTTGTATAGATCACCCTTATCAGATGTAAATGCATTCCTAGATAAACTTGAATCATTGTTAATTCGGTTTCCTGTAAAATCTTCTATTTTGCTAGCTGGTGACTTTAACATTAATTTTAATGACAAAGAGTCGGTTGACACCCAAATGATGACCAACCTTTTAATCTCCTTAAATCTCAATATGCATGTTAATTCATGTACTAGAGTATCTCAGTACTCAGCTACCACAATTGATTATATATGTAGTAATTTAAGTGAACAAGATGTTACATGCTCAGTAATTGCAGCTGGTCTATCAGATCATGAAGCTGTATATTGTACATTACAGATAGAGTCAAATATAGTCAGCCAAAAATATAAATATGGACGTTTATATAGTCGGAATAATTATAATAAGTTTTCTCAGAATTGCATAAAAACTGACTGGACAGATCTCTTAAATACGGAAGAACCTTTCGATGCTTTTTATCGGTGTCTAACTCATGCATTTAATGATGCTTTCCCTATTCAAAAAATTAAATTAAAAAATAAAAAACTGTGGGTGACTAAAGGAATAAAAACTTCAGCAAAAAATTTAAGATCACTTCATTATATAAGGAAATATACAAATAATCAATTATTTTTTTATTATTTTGCCAAATATCGTACTATATACAAAAAACTTATCAAAATGGCAAAAGAAAATCATTACAATTCTAGAATTGACATGGCAGTTAATAAGACAAAAGAGAGCTGGTCTATTATAAATGACCTTAGGGGTAAAAGCAAATCAACTATTAAAAGTTCTTTAAATCCCAATATTATAAATAAGTACTATTGTTCAATCGCAGATAGATTAACCGAAGACATAATTCCTCCAAAAGATCCCTTGAACTATTTAAATGGAACATATAATCAAAAAACCTTATATTTATATAATACAAATTTAATAGAATTAAAAGAAATTATTAGGGAGATTAAAAATAAAAAATCATCTGGTATTGACGAAATTTCTGTTAAGATAATTGAACAATTGCCTGATTCCGCTCTTTTTGTGTTGGTAGCCATAATAAATAAGTCTTTTGAATCGGGAATATTCCCGACTTGTTTAAAAACATCAGTAGTAATTCCGCTATATAAAGGGGGTAAATTGGATGATCCATCTAACTTTCGTCCTATATCATTAATTCCCACATTAGCAAAAATAATTGAAAAACTAGTTAAAAAAAGAGTTGTAAATTTTTTGTCTTCCTGCAACTTATTAAGCGAACATCAATTTGGCTTTCAAAAAAACAATAGCACGAATGATGCAATGTTTTCACTATTTAAAAAAATTTACAAAGAAATAAATAGTGGAGATGCCGCTGCAGCAATATTTTGTGATTTGTCAAAAGCCTTTGACTGTGTCCAACATGAAATATTGTTGCAAAAGCTTGAACACTATGGTTTCAGGGGCACTACCTTAAACTGGTTTCGTTCTTATTTGTCTGATCGCAGCCAAGTAGTTAAAAATCCAACCTACTCCAATAAATTAAACATAAATCATGGAGTTCCCCAGGGTTCTGTCCTAGGCCCTGTTCTTTTTTTGCTATATTTTAATGATCTGACTGCAATTAATATTACAGGAAATTTCACCTTATTTGCTGATGACACCACTATACTGTGGCATAACAAAGATCAAAGTGCTCTTCAGAAAATAATATGCTCCGATGTAAGTAAGGTTAAAGACTGGTGTGACTCTAATCTACTTTCTTTTAATATTAATAAGACAAATATAATGACAATTCGATGTAGTCCTTTTGATATTCCATTAGGTAACCATGTCCTTGAAAATAAAACATGTTCAAAATTTCTTGGTTTGAATATCGATTGCAAGTTAAAGTTCAAAGAACATGTGATTAGCTTAAGTAACAAACTAGCATCTGGAAGCTATGCAATTAGGATTATATCCAATGAATTAGGCTACGCAGCTGCAAGGACTGCATATTTCTCATTAATAGAGTCACATTTAAGATATGGTATTTCTTTCTGGGGAGTATGTAGTGCATATCTAATGCGAATAATATTATTGTAATTCAAAAGCGTGCTGTTAGATACCTATGTAAAGCTAAAATTCGCGATTCATGTAAACCTCTATTTCTGGCTCATGGTATCCTCACTGTGATATCCATTTATATTATGGAATCAGTATGTCTGATTCATAAACATAAAAGTAATGTCAATATTGTTTCTTCTCATTATCTAACTCGTCAGGTTAACAATATTGCTCTACCTATTCCAAGATCCACTCTAGTCAAAGACTCTATTATTTACAATGGGTATAAGATATATAATCATTTACCCAAAAATATTAAGGAGATTAATTCAGTCAACGAATTCAGAAGAGTTGTTAAATCCTTACTAATTACGAAACCCTATTACAATTTACAAGAATATTTTGACGATGCGCTTTAATGTAATATAATTGTTTTTTTTTACTCTTTAATTATCTGTTGTGACTATATATTGTACCTATATGTTAATTTTACACCCTGTTTTATGTATGTATACGTGTGTATATGATGTGTAATATGTGTATATGTATTTATATTTATACTTGTTTATACTTATTTCTTGGCTTTTTTTACTTTGTCAATGATAACTTGTTGTCTGGACAATAAAGTATATTATTATTATTATTATTATTATTATTATTATTATTATATATGGACGGTAATTACGTTTAATTTTAATGGTGCGAAGGGGAGCATGTACATCAAACAAAGATAATATATTTTCATTTATAGCCGAAGTTCTTAAATTTAGGTCTACAATGGTGTCAAGATAATCCCACTGTACATATGTGGCGTCAAGAGAGAAGTTATTTATATTAAAATTATTGTAATTCCTATAGCTAATTATTTTTTGTTTAGGTTTCTCTACTTCAAATTTTAATTTGCAAAATACGAACATGTGATCTGTGTTGTTGTACATATCTATGGTGTTAGAATAGTCCAAAACTAGGTTATCGCTTATACAAATTACATCAATTAAAGACTCACTTGTTTCTGTGATTCTAGTAGGCTTGTCAATTACTTGAGATAGATTAAAACTGGATATCACAGAAAGAAACTTTTTCGAATCGGGAGCGTCTTTATGGATAAGATTTATATTAATGTCGCCCATAAGTATGACAGAATGGGTTTCTAAGTGTACTTGCTCTAAGACATCGTATACCTCATTTAAACAGGTAACATTAACATTAGGTGGACGGTATATTACTCCTAAGTCAAAAATAGTATTGTTTATGTTAACTAACAACCACATTTGTTCTAGACCACTATCACTTATTTCAGATAAAAAACCTTTAGACTTGAATTGTTGTTTCAGGTAAATAAGTAGCCCTCCACCTCTTGTTGGTCAATCTATTCGAACTATGTTATAATCTGGTATGGTTACATATTTATCCAGAAAACCTTCATTAAGGAAACTTTCTGTGACAGCTACTATGTCCATATTGTTTTCTTCAATAAAATCTTTAAGACTAACAAAATTTGTAGTTAGCGACCGAATATTTACATGACCAATGTTAAGGTACCGTTTTTTGATTTATTAATGGTAGGAAGTCCGTTTAAATATCTAATAAACAGATCTGTTTCTCCATTTTGTTTCCTTTCCAACAGCTCATTCTTTATTTTATTAAAGTACTCCTGCTGCATTTTGGTCTGGTCAGTAGAAATATTAACTTTAAAGTTTGAGTCTTTAAGTTTCTTTTTATTTTTTAATACATTCAGAACATCATCTCTACTGGACAAAATAACTTTGACAGGGGCTTGTTTGTTGTTGTGAGACTTGCCTAGTCTGTAAATTTTAATAGAATCTACGGATACATCTGGTGATATACTTTTAATAATGTTTTTTACGGTAAGTAAATCTGCGGTCTTTTTTTCGTCAGGAGTGCCATCTTTCTCTTTTAGTTTGTATATAATTAGGTTTTTTTCCCTTTTTTGTCTATCAGAAATTTCATTAATTATTGAATCGGCGCTGAAATGATCTTTTTGAACATTTTTTAATTCTTTTATTTCATTCTGTAGCAATTTTACGGTTTGCTGCAGTGACTCAATAAGGTTGATTAATTTATCGTTATCAGATTTTAAATTAGTACACCCTGTACATTTCCAAATACATCCATTTATTGATGATAAAATATCTAGCTGGTTTTTTGTGATCTTGACACATTTTATGTGAAAGAAATCCATACAAAAAATACATTGAAGGCCAGGCGATTTAGAGTTCAATTGTAATGTACATATTTTACATATTTGCGACATTATTTATTGTTATTTAAACAAGTAGTATTTGATCCTGATATTGTTGTCACTTGCCAAAGTTCCGTGAACAATATTTATTTTACTTTCGGTACTAATGTGTATAGTTTTACTCACTTTTAATGCTGTTTTTTAACTCGGCGATGTGAATACGACTTCACTTCACTATAATATGAGAAAACAATATATGAATAAATATATGAATATTCTTTTTTGTTTGTATTTTGTTAATTTTTTTTTAATACATCATTAAAATTATTTAATATAAGTCGATGTTATAATACGAAATGTATGTAGAATATGATACTTTCTGCGTTAGATTTGTTTGTATTTTTTATGTTACCTAAAAATACCATCGCTTTACTTAATATTAAAATACAAAAATTATTCAAATAACAACAGAAATGACTAAAATAAAATATATCGTGCAATTAAAATTTGGTTTATACTCGGGTTTATATATAGAGACGTATACATTATTAGTTTCAGAGACACTTATGTGTATTTTAATTTTATTTACTTTTTAAAATCATGATAATTTTCCGCGCAATACCGGGTCAGTGATTGGTACAAAAGGTGTGTTTCTTCCTCCAGGTTATATCAGTTTAGAGCAGCTAAAAAAAGATGCGACTAATGCAAATAGAGTAAGCTGAAAAGAGATAACTATTCTCGAAGCGATCAACTCGTGATCCGATCCGTGATCCGTTATTCCGCTATAAATCTGATCTGCATTTCTGCATCGTTTGGCGGGTTTGGTTGATGGGTTTGGCGCTTTTTTGTTTTCTCTTCACTATTCCCTTCGAGGCTCGAGCTTGCAGATTGTGCAGAGAAAATTCGATCAAGTAATAAATGTGAATCCTGTTATATTCCGTGTGTTTTGGATGTGGATATTTATTGTTATTTACCTAGGTAAGTGTATGTCTCGAGTTCTTGAGGTTAACAATAATAATATCTTCTAATTTATAACAATCTTTACAAAATATTGATTGTTTTATGCAATTTTTTACTACCCTTTGGAACCCCTGGCATAAAATTCATATAGGTATATTTGTTATGGTGCTTAACACATAACAATTTATGAAATTATTAAGCAGGGTAGCGTCAGCAACATTTTAAGAGGTTTTCTTGCTTGGAGGTCTTTAGTTAAAAATACATACTTAATGGCAAAAATTTCGTACCTAATATAAAAACAGATTAAAAATTTCGTAATTATTTCGAGGCATTGGCAAAATTTTTGAGTGAATTTTACATGAGAATTCTCAAAATGTTACATATAAAATTTGATAAAACGTGTTTACAATTTATTTTCTACAAATTACTCGTGATGTTTAATAAATATCAAATAGACTTTCCTGATATAACATATGAATGTGTGTCGCTGATATTTTACTATGTTTTAATATAAATTTAACTTTTAAGGAATCCTGACAAAACTGCTTCGTAACTCTTACTGTGTCATTATTGGCTTCGCCGATCTCTGTGCACGCAAAAGTAAGCTGTGTAAGCATTCCAATAAATTACGTCGAGGCGTGAATTCAGATAAGTATATAAATTGTGAGTTATTAGTTTTTTACATTAGGAATATATAGGTACAAAATTTAAAATTAATACATTTTTATATTTAATTAAAATGTCAGTAAAAGCTGCTAGTAAAAGGTCCTTTTATAGACAAATAAAGAAGAAAATTGATTATGTTTTAAAACAGATTAGATTAGATAATGAGAATTTGACTCGTGCTAATGAGAATACAATTTTTCCAGAACCAAATATATCTGAAAACCTTGCTGCTCGTGAAACTGTTTCAATTGATAATAGTGATGAGGGAGGCAATGTTTGTAATAATTATATTTCATTTGATTTAGATTATCTTGCATTTAATAATTCTGATAATGTTTCTGACTGTATTTCTGATGTTTCACTGCCAGTATCTGAAAATGCATCGTCTGAAGGTTCCTCAAATACCAATAATTATCATACTTATATGCCTAGTAGTTCTGAACAGCTGAGAAATTGGGCCGTAACATATAAAATTAGCCACACAGCAGTAAAAGATTTATTAAATAAAAATGTAGGTAACAAAGTACTCAGCGAACAAAAGCTCCGACCTGCATTGAATTACGCCTACAAATTCAAATTGGTAGCCAAGTTTATTATTTGTCTCTTCTTTACCAAACACATTTATTACAAATTTTGTCTAACTCAGATGTTGCCTCCTTTAAAGATTTACCGAAAGATCCAAGAGCTTTTTTGAAAACACCAAGACAAACTAAAACACGTTATGTTGCTCCAGGACATTACACTCATATTGGTATACAAAAGTCTATAGAGCAACAATATAAAGTATTAAAAATAAATAAACCGACAGACATTATAGAGCTTGGCATTAATATTGATGGATTGCCATTGACCAAGAGTTAATCAAGCCAAGTTTAACCCATTTTGTGTATAAATAAAAGTATTGCGTTCTCAAATAATGTTGTATTGGCAGCATGGTTATGAGAAACCTTCCGATTTAAATGATTTTTTATCAGATTTCGTTGAAGAAGTTATTTATTTATATAATAATGGAATAAGTATATTGGGAACAACTTATCGTTTTAAAGTCGTTTTTGTTTGATGCTGTGGCCAAAGCTAGTATTCTATATATTAAAGGTCACTCTGGCTATAGTTCTTGTACTAAATGCACAGAAGTAGGCGAATATAGGAAGGATCGAATTTGTTTTCATGATTTGAATTTTGTTAAAAGATCTCACGATAACTTTATAAAACAAAGTGATCTTGAGCATCATACAGGGCACACTATATTGGAAAACATTCCTGGCATTGATTTAATAAAAAATACCCCTTGACTACATGCACCTTGTTTGCCTTGGTGTCGTCAAGAAAATGCTCTCAATTTGGTGTTTTGGTCCAGTACCTCATAAATATCCAAGTGCAGTAATCGACAGTATTTCAACTGCATTAGAGTCACTTTCTCCATACATAGCGTCAGAGTTCGCTAGAAAACCAAGGAGTTTGAAAGAATTGAAACGTTTCAAGGCTACTGAGTTTGGTCAGTACTTATTGTATACCGGACCACTTGTCTTGAAAAACAAAATAGCCAAACAAAAGTATCAACATTTTCTAACATTATGCGTTTCCATCAACATTTTAATAAGTACAAAATCTTGTCATACTTATTAATTATAATAATTATGCACACTCATTGTTGACTCATTTTGTAAATACAATGAAGTTACTCTATGGTCCTGAGTTTTTATCTCACAATTTTCATAACCTTTTACATTTAAGTGATGACGTGACTAAATTTGGAAGCTTGGAAAATTTCAGTAATTTTTCAAGTGAAAATAATCTTCAAACATTAAAATCGTTACTTAGAAAACATGACAACCCTTTAGCACAAATTGTTCGCCGCATTGAGGAAATTAACAGTACTAAAATTCCCATCAATTATAAAAAGTCTTCCAAATTTCAACTTATGCAACAGTATTCTAATGGTGTTTTAATTAAAGATTGTACAGATCCACAATACAAATCGGTCATTTTCTGCAATTATAAACTTTCACTGTCAGTTAGGGATTCTTGTTGCAGTTTAAAAGATGGAACAATTATTGAGGTTAAAAATTTTGCATTTTCACCAGTAATTAATGATTTTGTTGTTATAGGGCAGAGTTACACAGACAAACAAGATTATTTTACTTTCCCGTGTAATTCATTTCTTTTAGACATATTTTTTGTAAATAAACTTTCTGATGTTACATTTTGGCCCTTATGTGAAATTCATTTAAAATTAGTAAGATTGCCATACTCAGATGGATTTGTTACGTACCCTTATTTACATTTAAACAGCTAAACTGAGTTTCATATGAAGATGTATTTTATAAGACTAGGTCTAATTTTTATGTGCTAAATGTTTCTTTTTTATTGTAAATTAATAATTTATATTATTAGGTGTATAATTTATAATATATTTGGTAAGTACTTATTTCATTTGTAAAATAATTTTAACTTATTGTAGTGAACGAAATTATGACGTGGATCGTAGTTAAATTTATAATTAGCAATGAGGTGGAAGTAATTCCAAGTCTTTGGTACAACGAAAATGATGATATCTGCCTATATCCTTCATTCCATAAGGATGCGAAAAAAATGGAAACGGCCATAAAAACTAAAATGGTTCCAGAAGAAACATGGGTCCCCTATAAGGTTAAGTTAATGTCACACTCGCAATATGATTCATTTCAAACTGCAAATGCTAAAGCCAGCAAAGCTTGTGTCCGTTCAGACATATCAGACACCGAAGAGCTCCCTGTGAAGAGAGTGCCAAGGAAAACATTTATTAGTTCAGACGAGGAATCAGATGAATCTTTAAAAAACATTCCCCGTCCACCCCAGAAAGATGCCACGAAGCTAGGTAAATTTTCATATTTAAAAAAAACTATCTACAGAATGTCCCAAACTCGATACCTCAGTTCTTTTATATTATTTGACATAGAGGCAATTGAATAAAAAATAAATTATGTTTATTTGACATTAACTTAAGCTCGTTAAGTTAATGTCTAATAAACACCTTGAATTGTTTTTACTCGATTGTTCCCTCCTAGAAAAAAAAAAAGGCTGAGACATTGAGTTTGGAACGTTGGAAAAGTAACGAACAACTGCAAAAAGTTTTCAGTATATTTTAATTATGTCATTATGACTGACCAATTTTTCACAAATACAAAATAAAATCGATTGATATTAAAAAATATTGGTTAATTTTATTAGTTGTGCTATTTACACATTTTATCAAGAAATAATATTTTACAGATTCTAGAAAAGTATGTCGTAAGGAACTTTCGCAGCATGAGGAAGTTAATAAGAGTAATCAAAAAATTGGCAAGTAAATCCCTTTTGTATTAAGTTAAATTATGCCTTAATATACACATATTGTAGATATATCAAAATTTGAGAACCAGGTAATCCAGTATATGGTTAAAAATAAAATGATGCTTCAAGAACAGGAGAAAACCTTAAATGGGTTGAAAACAGATATTAATAGAATTCAGTTAACTTTAGATAAAATTTTGCAAAAAATTGAAGACTCTCATCAAGAACATGCTATTGCGACAAATGGAGATTGTGTCATGGATATTGTCGAAAAGTTTCCAATAGAAAACATGGAAATTTTTGAAATAACGGAAGAGCTTTACAAAATAAAGACCAGTTTACGCAATTAGTAAGTAAATAGTGTGTATTGTAGTCTATAGATGTACTTATTTATTTTCTTAATTGTTTTTAGATTACTTATTTGTCTAGATTAGGTGGTTTAAGTTACAAGGAATGTGTTCGAAGAATTTTATGCAAAATTTTAAGTAATAATGTTGCTGAATTGTATAGCCTCCATGGTCATAAAAAAAAAAGTTTTTGTTACCACAAAACTCTTTCAAGTAATTACTGGTAAGTAATACTTTATCTGTTTAGAAATCGCTTTCCATTAAGTAATTATTTGCGTGCCTTGCACACATTCTAATTTTTAAAATAGGTAAAATGATATACGTTTAGTAAAATAATTCAGGTTGTTATTAAGTTTAATCGGTACTGGTAGTCAAATAACACCTCAGCTGATTGTAGTAAATTTTACAAAGAAACAGTTTTCCTTCAATTTTCATTGTCAATAAAATTATTTGTTTCGGCAATAAATTAATTTTTTTTCTCTTAATTAATATTTTCATTATTTTCTTATTTTCAGAGTCTGTCAAGTCATCAGGTTTTGGAGCGATTACCAAAGAAATTGAGCTTTGCACTGGCGTATGGCTGACCAAGGCATCGGAAAGAAAAAAGAAAAATGGGAATGAGATGAGAGACGATGTAGCTTAATATACAGGGTGAATCTTAGAGTGGCGGCCATATTTATATGAGGCGACACCGTTCAACTATGGGAACACAAAACTACAAATTTTTTTTTTTTTAACGCGCTATGAAAAATGAATATTGTTTAAACCCTTTTTATTTGAATTTGGGTACCCCGCCAGTGGAATGCGCTAGCGAGAGTAACGTCTAATAACTGAGACGCACACGCCTGTCTAGAATAGTGCGTTGTTGCCAAACTTCACGACTGAAATAAAATACGGGGAATTTATTGTAAAGCAAACAAGAAACTAAATAAAATGAACTATCTAAACAATAACAAAGTAAAAACTATTCTCCGTGAGTGTAACAATAAAAAAAGTAATACCTAAAAAACTTAATACTTAGTAACAAATAATGAACAGAAAATTATTTTTTCTAATAGCAATAAATCTTTACTTATCTTGGATCGGCATTTCTCATAGCAGGTGTTGAAACTGTCCTCCGTTATTTTCCAAACACGCTGTAGCTCGCCGCATCATAGAATCTCCAACTTTATTGAAGTCCGTATTCTGCCTTATGTGATTCGCAGCGTTTTCTACTATTTCCCGTAATTCTGCAACGTTGTTGACAGGAGTCGTGTACAAACCACCGTACATTGTACGGTGCACCAAACTTTTCATGTGCCCCCACAGATAAAAGTCGCCTCTAAAACACCACTAAAATAAAACTACACACACGTAGAAGGTACACCTCACTCAATTATTAAAAACACAAACGCAAAACTACCACTTTTATAAATTTCTTTCACTAAAAACTGAAACAATTTAATTTTATAACCATAAACCACACTAGCTGCTGTCTGACTGGTCACTAACACTAAAAACTAAAACTAAAACATAGAACAACTGGCACGCCGCCGTGCGAGGCTTTTGCATTTATCACCCTTTTTTGTTAATGCACCTGCTAAGTAACTAGGTCAGTGTCATAGTTTGTAAACAGTTCAGCGACTCTAACAGCTGATGGGTGGTTTTAAATTTAATGTCCTAACTAATTCTGTTTTTAAAATCTTTTTCATTTTGTGTCATAATTATGCAGACTATGCAGCCGGCTTTTTCATTTTGTTTTGTATTACAATTTTCATTATGGAAGTTAAAACTGCGTATTTCAATAAACCTGTTTATCCAATTGAATTAATTAATTTTTCATTTTCACTAGGTACCCTTATCTCTCTCTCGTGATTGGGTATCTCTGAATTATTAATGAAAAGTGAAAATGTAAAATGTAATCGATTGGTTTTATATCATCTACACTTGGCAACACTGTCGACCGGGCACACGTAATGCAGCAAGTGCTTGCCCAGCGGCACCGGAATTACAGGAATTATACATGAATCGCGAATTTTTTTAAAAAATTCATAACTCGGCCATTTTACAACCTACAAAAAAAAAAAATTCGGATTCATGTTCATGACGACTAGTACTATTAACCCCAAAAATATGGCCGCCACTCTAAGATTCACCCTGTATAGTTATATAATATTATATAATACGGAAAATAAAAATAAATTTATACTATTTTTGTTATTACAGATGTCAAAAATTATGTTGATGACCGATTTGAACATTTAAGCACTGAAACTATCATTATTAACTTTCATATGCAATTTGACAGATAATCTTAAATAGTAAATGTTTTAGTTGAGTTTTAAATTGAAGTCCAAATAGTAAGTTGGTAGATATCTAATAGGCCAGTATATATAGGAAAAATAGAAAAAAAAATGATACAAAGCTGGATTTTGGTATAGATGCTCAATTGGTCATGCAGTTTAATATACTAAAAGTCCTCAATGATACCATGTGAACTTTCTTCACTATGCCCTTTAAAATGTTTTCTCACGTAATTTGACACCAGCCTACTTTTAGTATTTTACACTAATAATCGTGCTCATAGCTTTTGCTATCAGGCAGAAAGATATTTACAAAATTTCAAGAAGGGTAGTTAATTTCACCCCTTTGTGTACATACTAGGTGGATGAAATGATTTCGTTGGATGCCTTTTGATTAGTAACCAAGGTGTGCCAAATTTCATCTTTTTCCGATTACGCTATTTTGAGATATAAATTAAAAACCATTTTTTAGCCCACCCCTGTAAGGGGGTGTAGCCGAACAGGGAAAGCTTATTTTGGAAAATTTCATATGAAGTACCCACCTTAATTTTCGAGGAGGAATCTCCAGTTAAATTTTTTGCACTTTATTACGGGACACTCTATATATACTTACAGGGTGAGTCAGGTTGTATGGTAAAAAATTAATGTGAATAGAGCATGAAAAAACAGTATTGACGTTTTGCTATATAACCCTTAATTTTTGTATACAAGGTATTAAAGTTGTAAATGTTTCGTTGAATTTTTTTAATATATTTTGGGTAAATGCAGTCGTATCAATGAAATTAAGTTGGTTTATATAGGGCGCTATCAACTGGCGATAACAGTTTTTCAAAATTAATCCAGTGGCGCGCGTTAACACATTTTTTTCTGATAAGAATGCCGATAACTGTGCGCCGCTGCATTTTTTATACAATTTATTAGTTGAAAACCTAATGTAATATTAATAAAATACTCTAAGGAAACAAAATCTCAATTTGGTGTTTTGGTCCAGTACCTCATAAATATCCAAGTGCAGTAATCGACAGTATTTCAACTGCATTAGAGTCACTTTCTCCATACATAGCGTCAGAGTTCGCTAGAAAACCAAGGAGTTTGAAAGAATTGAAACGTTTCAAGGCTACTGAGTTTGGTCAGTACTTATTGTATACCGGACCACTTGTCTTGAAAAACAAAATAGCCAAACAAAAGTATCAACATTTTCTAACATTATGCGTTTCCATCAACATTTTAATAAGTACAAAATCTTGTCATACTTATTAATTATAATAATTATGCACACTCATTGTTGACTCATTTTGTAAATACAATGAAGTTACTCTATGGTCCTGAGTTTTTATCTCACAATTTTCATAACCTTTTACATTTAAGTGATGACGTGACTAAATTTGGAAGCTTGGAAAATTTCAGTAATTTTTCAAGTGAAAATAATCTTCAAACATTAAAATCGTTACTTAGAAAACATGACAACCCTTTAGCACAAATTGTTCGCCGCATTGAGGAAATTAACAGTACTAAAATTCCCATCAATTATAAAAAGTCTTCCAAATTTCAACTTATGCAACAGTATTCTAATGGTGTTTTAATTAAAGATTGTACAGATCCACAATACAAATCGGTCATTTTCTGCAATTATAAACTTTCACTGTCAGTTAGGGATTCTTGTTGCAGTTTAAAAGATGGAACAATTATTGAGGTTAAAAATTTTGCATTTTCACCAGTAATTAATGATTTTGTTGTTATAGGGCAGAGTTACACAGACAAACAAGATTATTTTACTTTCCCGTGTAATTCATTTCTTTTAGACATATTTTTTGTAAATAAACTTTCTGATGTTACATTTTGGCCCTTATGTGAAATTCATTTAAAATTAGTAAGATTGCCATACTCAGATGGATTTGTTACGTACCCTTATTTACATTTAAACAGCTAAACTGAGTTTCATATGAAGATGTATTTTATAAGACTAGGTCTAATTTTTATGTGCTAAATGTTTCTTTTTTATTGTAAATTAATAATTTATATTATTAGGTGTATAATTTATAATATATTTGGTAAGTACTTATTTCATTTGTAAAATAATTTTAACTTATTGTAGTGAACGAAATTATGACGTGGATCGTAGTTAAATTTATAATTAGCAATGAGGTGGAAGTAATTCCAAGTCTTTGGTACAACGAAAATGATGATATCTGCCTATATCCTTCATTCCATAAGGATGCGAAAAAAATGGAAACGGCCATAAAAACTAAAATGGTTCCAGAAGAAACATGGGTCCCCTATAAGGTTAAGTTAATGTCACACTCGCAATATGATTCATTTCAAACTGCAAATGCTAAAGCCAGCAAAGCTTGTGTCCGTTCAGACATATCAGACACCGAAGAGCTCCCTGTGAAGAGAGTGCCAAGGAAAACATTTATTAGTTCAGACGAGGAATCAGATGAATCTTTAAAAAACATTCCCCGTCCACCCCAGAAAGATGCCACGAAGCTAGGTAAATTTTCATATTTAAAAAAAACTATCTACAGAATGTCCCAAACTCGATACCTCAGTTCTTTTATATTATTTGACATAGAGGCAATTGAATAAAAAATAAATTATGTTTATTTGACATTAACTTAAGCTCGTTAAGTTAATGTCTAATAAACACCTTGAATTGTTTTTACTCGATTGTTCCCTCCTAGAAAAAAAAAAAGGCTGAGACATTGAGTTTGGAACGTTGGAAAAGTAACGAACAACTGCAAAAAGTTTTCAGTATATTTTAATTATGTCATTATGACTGACCAATTTTTCACAAATACAAAATAAAATCGATTGATATTAAAAAATATTGGTTAATTTTATTAGTTGTGCTATTTACACATTTTATCAAGAAATAATATTTTACAGATTCTAGAAAAGTATGTCGTAAGGAACTTTCGCAGCATGAGGAAGTTAATAAGAGTAATCAAAAAATTGGCAAGTAAATCCCTTTTGTATTAAGTTAAATTATGCCTTAATATACACATATTGTAGATATATCAAAATTTGAGAACCAGGTAATCCAGTATATGGTTAAAAATAAAATGATGCTTCAAGAACAGGAGAAAACCTTAAATGGGTTGAAAACAGATATTAATAGAATTCAGTTAACTTTAGATAAAATTTTGCAAAAAATTGAAGACTCTCATCAAGAACATGCTATTGCGACAAATGGAGATTGTGTCATGGATATTGTCGAAAAGTTTCCAATAGAAAACATGGAAATTTTTGAAATAACGGAAGAGCTTTACAAAATAAAGACCAGTTTACGCAATTAGTAAGTAAATAGTGTGTATTGTAGTCTATAGATGTACTTATTTATTTTCTTAATTGTTTTTAGATTACTTATTTGTCTAGATTAGGTGGTTTAAGTTACAAGGAATGTGTTCGAAGAATTTTATGCAAAATTTTAAGTAATAATGTTGCTGAATTGTATAGCCTCCATGGTCATAAAAAAAAAAGTTTTTGTTACCACAAAACTCTTTCAAGTAATTACTGGTAAGTAATACTTTATCTGTTTAGAAATCGCTTTCCATTAAGTAATTATTTGCGTGCCTTGCACACATTCTAATTTTTAAAATAGGTAAAATGATATACGTTTAGTAAAATAATTCAGGTTGTTATTAAGTTTAATCGGTACTGGTAGTCAAATAACACCTCAGCTGATTGTAGTAAATTTTACAAAGAAACAGTTTTCCTTCAATTTTCATTGTCAATAAAATTATTTGTTTCGGCAATAAATTAATTTTTTTTCTCTTAATTAATATTTTCATTATTTTCTTATTTTCAGAGTCTGTCAAGTCATCAGGTTTTGGAGCGATTACCAAAGAAATTGAGCTTTGCACTGGCGTATGGCTGACCAAGGCATCGGAAAGAAAAAAGAAAAATGGGAATGAGATGAGAGACGATGTAGCTTAATATACAGGGTGAATCTTAGAGTGGCGGCCATATTTATATGAGGCGACACCGTTCAACTATGGGAACACAAAACTACAAATTTTTTTTTTTTTAACGCGCTATGAAAAATGAATATTGTTTAAACCCTTTTTATTTGAATTTGGGTACCCCGCCAGTGGAATGCGCTAGCGAGAGTAACGTCTAATAACTGAGACGCACACGCCTGTCTAGAATAGTGCGTTGTTGCCAAACTTCACGACTGAAATAAAATACGGGGAATTTATTGTAAAGCAAACAAGAAACTAAATAAAATGAACTATCTAAACAATAACAAAGTAAAAACTATTCTCCGTGAGTGTAACAATAAAAAAAGTAATACCTAAAAAACTTAATACTTAGTAACAAATAATGAACAGAAAATTATTTTTTCTAATAGCAATAAATCTTTACTTATCTTGGATCGGCATTTCTCATAGCAGGTGTTGAAACTGTCCTCCGTTATTTTCCAAACACGCTGTAGCTCGCCGCATCATAGAATCTCCAACTTTATTGAAGTCCGTATTCTGCCTTATGTGATTCGCAGCGTTTTCTACTATTTCCCGTAATTCTGCAACGTTGTTGACAGGAGTCGTGTACAAACCACCGTACATTGTACGGTGCACCAAACTTTTCATGTGCCCCCACAGATAAAAGTCGCCTCTAAAACACCACTAAAATAAAACTACACACACGTAGAAGGTACACCTCACTCAATTATTAAAAACACAAACGCAAAACTACCACTTTTATAAATTTCTTTCACTAAAAACTGAAACAATTTAATTTTATAACCATAAACCACACTAGCTGCTGTCTGACTGGTCACTAACACTAAAAACTAAAACTAAAACATAGAACAACTGGCACGCCGCCGTGCGAGGCTTTTGCATTTATCACCCTTTTTTGTTAATGCACCTGCTAAGTAACTAGGTCAGTGTCATAGTTTGTAAACAGTTCAGCGACTCTAACAGCTGATGGGTGGTTTTAAATTTAATGTCCTAACTAATTCTGTTTTTAAAATCTTTTTCATTTTGTGTCATAATTATGCAGACTATGCAGCCGGCTTTTTCATTTTGTTTTGTATTACAATTTTCATTATGGAAGTTAAAACTGCGTATTTCAATAAACCTGTTTATCCAATTGAATTAATTAATTTTTCATTTTCACTAGGTACCCTTATCTCTCTCTCGTGATTGGGTATCTCTGAATTATTAATGAAAAGTGAAAATGTAAAATGTAATCGATTGGTTTTATATCATCTACACTTGGCAACACTGTCGACCGGGCACACGTAATGCAGCAAGTGCTTGCCCAGCGGCACCGGAATTACAGGAATTATACATGAATCGCGAATTTTTTTAAAAAATTCATAACTCGGCCATTTTACAACCTACAAAAAAAAAAAATTCGGATTCATGTTCATGACGACTAGTACTATTAACCCCAAAAATATGGCCGCCACTCTAAGATTCACCCTGTATAGTTATATAATATTATATAATACGGAAAATAAAAATAAATTTATACTATTTTTGTTATTACAGATGTCAAAAATTATGTTGATGACCGATTTGAACATTTAAGCACTGAAACTATCATTATTAACTTTCATATGCAATTTGACAGATAATCTTAAATAGTAAATGTTTTAGTTGAGTTTTAAATTGAAGTCCAAATAGTAAGTTGGTAGATATCTAATAGGCCAGTATATATAGGAAAAATAGAAAAAAAAATGATACAAAGCTGGATTTTGGTATAGATGCTCAATTGGTCATGCAGTTTAATATACTAAAAGTCCTCAATGATACCATGTGAACTTTCTTCACTATGCCCTTTAAAATGTTTTCTCACGTAATTTGACACCAGCCTACTTTTAGTATTTTACACTAATAATCGTGCTCATAGCTTTTGCTATCAGGCAGAAAGATATTTACAAAATTTCAAGAAGGGTAGTTAATTTCACCCCTTTGTGTACATACTAGGTGGATGAAATGATTTCGTTGGATGCCTTTTGATTAGTAACCAAGGTGTGCCAAATTTCATCTTTTTCCGATTACGCTATTTTGAGATATAAATTAAAAACCATTTTTTAGCCCACCCCTGTAAGGGGGTGTAGCCGAACAGGGAAAGCTTATTTTGGAAAATTTCATATGAAGTACCCACCTTAATTTTCGAGGAGGAATCTCCAGTTAAATTTTTTGCACTTTATTACGGGACACTCTATATATACTTACAGGGTGAGTCAGGTTGTATGGTAAAAAATTAATGTGAATAGAGCATGAAAAAACAGTATTGACGTTTTGCTATATAACCCTTAATTTTTGTATACAAGGTATTAAAGTTGTAAATGTTTCGTTGAATTTTTTTAATATATTTTGGGTAAATGCAGTCGTATCAATGAAATTAAGTTGGTTTATATAGGGCGCTATCAACTGGCGATAACAGTTTTTCAAAATTAATCCAGTGGCGCGCGTTAACACATTTTTTTCTGATAAGAATGCCGATAACTGTGCGCCGCTGCATTTTTTATACAATTTATTAGTTGAAAACCTAATGTAATATTAATAAAATACTCTAAGGAAACAAAATCTTTAATAACAAAAATTTAAAAACAACAGCGACTTAATTACTACTGTTGACAATAAATTTTCAAAATGAAGTACATTAACCTCAATGCACTCTAAAGATTAATCAATTACAACCAACAAGTACTAGTTGACCGAATAGTACATTTTTCACGTCAACTAAGGGTAGATGTGCATAAACTCAGGAATATATAAAATTAAATTTCCTTGCGGGCACGAAAGTGCATTGAGGTTAATGGTCTTAATTTTGAAAATTTATTTTAAAAAATAGGTAGTAATTAAGTCACAGTTGTTTTTAAATTTTCGTTAATGAAGATTTTGTTTCCTTAGAGTATTTTATTATTTTTGCATTAGGTTTTCAAAAAATCCAGTGACGCACAGTTTTCGGCATTCTTATCAGAAAAAAATGCGTAAACGCATGCCACTGGATTAGTTTTGAAAAACTAATATCGCCAGTTGATAGCACCATGTGAAAAATATAAACCAACCAAATTTCATTGATACGACTGTTTTTAATCAAAGGATACTTATTTAAAAAATTCAACGAAAAATTTTCAACTTTAACACCTTGCAAAAAAAAATTACAGGTTATACCTATAGCAAAATCCTGAGACACGTCAATACTATTTTTTCATGCTCTATTCACATTGGTATTAATTTTTTACCATACAACCTGACTCACCCTGTATATATAAATTAAGGCACCAGAACAGAATAATCAACTCTTATAGAAAAAAATTACAAAATTCCAACTCATATCTTATAATTTTTAAGCTCTAACTTTTTTAATTTTTAAGCTCACAAATTTCTACGTCATTTTATAATTTTTGAAGTTTTCTCGAATTTTCCTATTTTCATAATTTTTGATAACGGCTAAGATAATAAAGGTATTTGACTTTAAACGAAAATTATCACGAATTTCAAGATGGCGGACGATTTTTTTGTGTGTTCAGATACTCGGATTTTTGGGATTTTTATTGACATATTTAATACCCCCTCCCCGACATTTTAACGCAACAAACAGCTTGTTACAAATTTGTTCCGAATTTAAGGTATATTTCACTTAATTTTACTGGCCTATAATAGGTCGAACGCCCGCACAGTAAGTCGCACTAGTAGCGCAGTGCGCGGTCATGCGTAATGTCGCACAGTAGCCGAAGCTCACGTGGAATCTTTGAGGACTTTTAGTATGTTAAACTACACGCTCAAATAAGCATTTGTACCAAAATCCAGCTTTGTATCACTTTTTTTTTCTATTTCCGTAAATAGAGACTAAAGTGACTGTACTATAAATTATGAATTGGATTATGCCCACAATATTCGTGGAAGGATGAAGTGTTAATCTAGGAATATTCTGTCAGGCAAAAAATATTATTAAGAGAATATTTATAAAATATTCTCAGACTAACTCGAATATTCCTATAATATAAATTTTGGATAATCCCAGAATATCTATAGACTGTGCCATTTGCATGAAAAAGAATATTCTTGTAATATCCGGAATATTTAAAAGTTATTCCAGGAATAATTGAATCTTCCAGAAGTATATTCAGTGATTATTCCAGGAATAAGATTGTGCTATCTGGGAAATGTCCGATTTACGTTTTATCATGTACTATATGACACATTACGCACCTTTTGTTCACTTTCTTTTAGTAATAGAGTATCCAAACACTCAAAAACACAACAAATTAACGAAAATCAGCAAATAAACTAAAAATGACAGTAACTGTCATATACAATGAACCTTCGGAGCAGTACAGAGCCACAGATATAGTTAATCTGTGACAGAGCATGACATTATTTTCGCCAACCAATAAGATTAGGGGATTTGCAGTTTGTTTGTTTACTAATATTTACTAAATATTTACAGTTGTTGGTCAGACAAACAAACGGGGCTTTGGCCCCCTCTATTTTCCCTTATATGCTCGAAGGACTTAACCACTCTAGATAAAATTGTAATTAATATTCCAGATGAAAGAACACGTTTTTATAGAACTTTTTCTTACACTACACCTACAAGAAATTATGAACTAAAATCACCTCCTGTACGAATTGCGAAAAGTTATAATTCATTGCAACAACATTTAAATATATTCAATGATAAATATGTACTGTTCATTCAAAAGTTAAAAAATAGATTACTTAACATCCAACACCAAATAGAGATTTTGTGAACATTTGTCATCATCTTGTTACACCTCTTATTTGTTATTTATTATTTAATATCTAGGTCTCTTATTCTTTTCAAAACTATGTATCTATGTCAAATTGGTCTTTAAGGTAGGTAAGTTAGTTTAAGTTAGGATAAGTCTACCATAGTCACAGTCTGTAATTGGGTTGTTCAAACCTGTAGACTTGTAACGAGAATAAATAAATAAATAAATAAATTACTAGCGAGAATGCGAAGCGATCGAGAACGTCGTCTGTTCAGATATGTATCTCACCCACACACCTCTATATTCCCCGGTAAGTCACGAATCATTGACAGTTCGCGTAGACAATAATTTAAGGGAATTAA
This sequence comes from Rhagium mordax, assembly GCA_963680705.1. Classification (NCBI taxonomy): domain Eukaryota; kingdom Metazoa; phylum Arthropoda; class Insecta; order Coleoptera; family Cerambycidae; genus Rhagium; species Rhagium mordax. The sequence continues at coordinate 67,710,159 of OY796656.1, read as the reverse complement.
TTCAAAATAATTATATGCGAAATAGTATATTCTGTAATGAGTTTGGAATGAAGCATATTCTGCGCGAGCGGAAGTTTGTCACCCGAGCGAAAGCGAGGGGGACGGTCCGCGAGCGCAGAATATGCCATTCCAAACGAATTACAGACTATACTTTTTCTACGGCTATAATTTAATTAATTGTTAATCTACATACAATTAACTTGTTTTGTGCAACGGCCCTTTAAGGTTAACTGTCAATAGAAACGTCAACTGTCAGCAGAAACGCAAACAGTATTACAAATTGCACTACTTCTAGATGGCGCAACCCATGCTTGTTACACACTCTTGTTATACATTTTAGGCATGTAATGAATATTACATCATCACTCACTGGAATATAGGTCATTCCTTATTTAAAATCGACATCATAATGCTCATATTACATAATAGGCGTAGAAAATAGTATATTCTGTAATGAGTTTGGAATGGAGCATATTCTGCGCGAGCGGAAGTTTGTCACCCGAGCGAAAGCGAGGGGGACGGTCCGTGAGCGCAGAATATGCCATTCCAAACGAATTACAGACTATACTTTTTCTACGCCTATAATTTAATTAATTATTAATCTACTTACATTTAACTTGTTTTGTGCAACGGCCCTTTAAGGTTAACTGTCAATAGAATTAGAAACGTCAATGTCAGCAGAAACGCAAACAGTATTACAAATTGCACTACTTCTAGATGGCGCAACCCATGCTTGTTACACACTCTTGTTATACATTTTAGGCATGTAATGAATATTACATATCACTCACTGGAATATAGGTCATTCCTTATTTAAAATCGACATCATAATGCTCATATTACATAATAGGCGTAGAAAAAAACAATTACGTATTATAACTAAGATTATAAATTAAAACTAAACTAACTATAACTAAAAATGCGGTTACTTAACACCTACCGGGTGGTTAAAAAAAAACCGGAATTTTTTATTTCTCTAATAGTTTCGCCAATTTTTAACCGATTTTAATTATTCAAAAACTAAATTATAACTAAAAGATCACGTTATGAGGTAGTATAAATTATTTTAATGCCGTTTTGACTAAAATAAATATTGGTTTTAGACGAGTGGCATAGAATATCAACAAAATTGTGATAAAACGGTTTTATGTTACGGACTATATTTTCGGAACCAACTGGTCGATTTTAGTGTTTGATGTCTTAAAATATTCACAAATGTTTGTTCTATTATACTTTCTCGATAATTTCATTGTTTATTTAGCAAAAAAAGTTCCAGCCGATCTTAAAAAAGGCCCAAGTTTGATGACTAACGCCATCTACAATTTTAATAATAATTAAAATATATTTATATTACCTCATAACGTGATCTTTTAGTTATAATTTAGTTTTTGAATAATTAAAATCGGTTAAAAATTGGCGAAACTATTAGAGAAATAAAATATTCCGGTTTTTTTTAGACCATCCGGTATATCAGAGGCCACGTCATAAATGGTTTTTTGGCGACCGAAACCACTAGTTTGGATAACTGTGGTTTGAGTTGTGATTGGTTGAAATAAATTCCTATGTAAAAATACACCAATCGCGAGCTAAACCGCAGCTAATCGGAGTTAGTGGTTTGATACGCCAAAAAATGTTTATATTTAATTGGCACTGCATTAAAGTCTTTTTTTTTGCCGAGAATATTTAAATATTTAGGTAAAAAGTGTTTTTCACATAATAATTTGTCTTTCAGCACATGATCGTCTATATCGAGAGGTTTAACATTTCCACAGTTATTCACCCACAGATTACAACGGGATTGATCGTTTACGGGAAATTTAAAGAATGCCGTGTCAGGCGTGGTGTTCCTCGAGGTTTTACATTTCACATATACACAACAATGGCTTGCAATTATTGTAAAACTCATTTTTTTAACTTCACCGCCAAAACAAACTTATAGCAACGCTTATAGGAATACAAATCAATCAACGAAAATATCTACGTTAGGTGCGCCACTGGCAAATTAAGTGTGACAGGCAATGCCAAGTTTAACGCCGATAATATCGCACATTTCAGTCAATGAGGTATTTTAGTTTATGTTCTAGAAGGTAGGTGTCGCGATACTAGCGTTCATAGCGGGTAGAACTTACAGTCGGCGCGTTTAGTGCCGTCTAGTTAAAACATTTATAAATACTTCAATCAACGATAGAGACACAATGACATAGGCGGGTTATTAAAAAAGGGTGACATATAAAGAAAATAGAAAGATATCACAATCGTTTAAAATAGTTGTCTCTAACAATTAAATGAAAAGGCACCATTACCATCTTGTCTCTATTTATTGAAAAAGGTAGAAAATGTTTATTTGAAGTCAATAAAGAATAAGGCTTACAAATTATAATTTGTTATTTCGTAAAAGTAGATAAAAAGTATTAAATACCGACATTAATATATAAAATATACAATTTGTCTCGCACGCAAAAACATAATTATTCTAGTCAAATGATATATTATGATTTGTGAGGCAAATACACGATGTGTATATATTTTAAATAATAATATATAATAATAATTCTTTATTTTCCTTAAAAGTAACCTAGCATAATATTTTAAAGAATAATATAAGAGTATTTGTTTTTAATTAAAGAAAAAATTATTCACTTTTTTAATGTTTCAAACAGTAGATATTTATTTAATCTCTACACGTGTTTCAGCTTTCTAGGCCTTTCTCAAGAGTACATACAATACCGTAGGTGGCGCCCTCTCCAGCAAAACTATGAACAGATTTGAATCCCTCGCCTCAAAAAAACCAACAATCACCAAATTTTGTTAAAATATTTAAACTTTAAAAGAAATTATTTTAAAAAAAAACTAAATTTAACTGTTGCTCTGTGTACCATTACTTATGAATCACCATGTATAAAGCTATGCATGTATAAATTTGAAATGCATAAATAGTACACAACTGTAGGGAAAAATAGTAATTCGAGATTGTTTACCCATTTTCAAGTTTCAAAGAATAATGTCTATTACACTAACTTCCTCATCTTAAAATTTAATGTTCATAGCCAAAATTTTTCAAACTTGATTACCGATTAAAACATATTTCTTCCTCACACTGCATGGAATCTGTAGAAATTGAAGCTACATTTGGAATAGCACTATCTTGTAAATGTTGAGACACCCCAGCCCTGGGCTACATCATACCTTCTTTGTTGGCTGCACGCGAAATTGGTAATACGTCACAGGGAAAAATCGTATAAATACTGAACCCAAAACAGAAATCGAGGAGACTTTTGAAGACTCCAAAGTGACTAGTTGAGTCGTGAATCGACACCTGTCACGCTTCTTCATAAAATTCCTATCGAGGGACGGACTTAAAATACGACGCATCGTATTTAAGTGAAACCGAATTTACCATACGCGACGACGTTTCCATACACGTATAACCTGTATGCATCTGAGAAGTGGTGTACGCGGGGCGTCACCAGACGTCGCGACGTCGTTATCAAATATGAGTTCCAGCGAAGAACGGGTTGGTGAATCCGGGGGAGAGGTTATCTCTAACTTCACCGTAGTTCCTAGACTACCATTTTATGTATTCAATATTAACTTCACGAAGTAAAAATGACAAATTACGACTCTATGAAATTACCGTCGCTGTGGTACTACTTTAATATTTTACTATTTATGTCTGTTCATTCAAATCACATTTAAGGGAATTTTATTACCTACTTAACCATCTGGTATCTGAGTCTTTATGCTAAATGTTGTATAGTTTTAAACCCCAGTCATTTCTTGTAACTTCATTGCATGTACGAGTGCCGATGGTCGATCTGTTGAGTTTTACAAGCCTCTAACACGCTTTTGAAATATGCCATCTGGATTATTGCTGACCGACCCTGTTGGGGTTAACCATAAGCGTCCTTAGCGGTAATCTCGGTGGTACTCCGTCTAATATATACACTATAACTCTACGATTGGCAATAAGTGTTTACCTTGGTTTCCTACTGATGGGGGTAGTCACAACGTCAATAAACGAAAGACAGTTGTCTCTCACAAAAAAGAATACAGAGACAGTGTCTCGTATTTACGACGAGTTATGCGACCTAAAGAATCATAGTGAGACTGTCAGTGACAAAGACTCGCTAATTAAAAAGCAAGGCTTGTTTTACTTATCAGTCGATTGTGTCACTGGTCATCCAATGAAATCTTACGAGAGGGGTTCCTCTCCGCCTATGTCGAAGTTTTGTCATTGGCACATCTGCTCAGATCTTATATAAATCATTTGTGACAGTTTTCTCTAAATGCAAATAAATTGGTTTAACTATTTCGAGAGTATTCATTCACTAATCGTTTTCTTTCAGAAGGTAAATTAAAGGGTACTTAAATATCCGATTTAAGTTTACCTGTATGAATTATATAGTAATTAAATAATATCAAACTTTATAAAAAGAATCTAAGTAAAAGCTACAAACACAACGTAGTTTGGGTCCTACCACTTAAAAACTAGACGATCACATTAAAAGGCCAAATTCGCATGTTCTACGGAAAGAGATTAATAAACATTCGAGGGGGGTATGGGGTGTCACAATGTCTTACTCCAGATGGTATTCTTACAAAATCATTGTTCGCAAAATGGTCAGAACAAACAAAAGTATTGTTCGGAATGACCTAGTCTTGTTTCTCCAGGACCAGCTTCCATTTATTTCTTCTTTCCAGAATGTTTGGAAATCTAAAAAAACTAATATATTGCACTACGATTGTAAAAAACATAATAACTCGATAATAAGCCGCCTGATTAGAAATTAAAATGAGGTAATCACTGGAGGAACTAGTTAATTATACGAAACTCAAAATTTTTTTGATAGAATATTAATTACGATATCTGACCTAAACACCTATTGCCATTACAAAGCCTCCGCCCATGCATGGATTCACTTACTTATGAAATGTTGTAACAGTTAGTTTATGATAGCGATAATTTATAGTAAATAAGATTTTATTTTGTAGTATAAGCCGTATTTAATATATATTATTTGTAATTAGGTTTGCCTCATACAACTAATCTTAGGGGTAGTTTTAAGTTGAACCATCTTTCGATGCACACCCTGTATATTGGATCCCTATACTATAACCGTATCACCTCGAAATATTCCTGAAATACGCTATTATAATACTAATCAGGACCAGAGTTTTTGCTACTATTATAAAAAGTTGTCATGTCCCGATGAATCGAGAATTTATGCCAGCTCTTTCTGAAGTAGTACGCTGTTGTCAGATTTATTTCTCCATACAATCAGATTGATAGGTAGAAACCTTAATTTATAATAGTTACTTACAGTAAATATTTGTAAGCGCTGGTCCTGATTAGTATTATAATAGCGTATTTCAGGAATATTTTAAACCAGCGCTTACAAATATTTACTTGTAAGTAACTATTATAAATTAAGGTTTCTACCTATCAATCTGATTGTATGGAGAAATAAATCTGACAACAGCGTACTACTTCAGAAACAGCTGGCATAAATTCTCGATTCATCGGGACATGACAACTTTTCATAATAGTAGCAAAAACTCTGGTCCTGATTAGTATTATAATTGGGAATAAAATTTAAGACTTCAGCGCCCTCATCGGTCAACCGTGAATTAATTCCATGTACATCAACTTGCAGTTAGATCATTTGTTTACATTGAGTTATAAAATTTGTGTGTTTATTTTTGAATATTACATGTAATAATTACGTTTTAACAGGTAAATACCCACGTGCGAGCGATCTGTAAGAGAATGTCAATGTACATGGAATTGATTCGGATTGTGCCGCCAGGGGGCGTATCGCTTCTGTTGAATAGCGTATAGCGTATTTCAGGAATATTTCGAGGTGATACAGTTATAGTATAGGGATCCAATATACAGGGTGTGCATCGAAAGATGGTTCAACTTAAAACTGCCCCTAAGATTAGATGTATGAGGCAAACCTAATTACAAATAATATATATTAAACCCAAATATTACTAGCGTCCTTTTAAAAGGACGGTAAACAGAAGTCTGTAATATTGAGCACAGTTTGCGTCTACTAGATGGAACTATTAGTTTTCTACTAGGAATTTGTTTGTGACACATGTTGGAGTTTTCTGTTACCATTCCTGATGCAATTCACTCGTATTTTGTGAAACGAATCGGTTTGCCTTTTTAGTGTCTAATTTGCGCATGTACCATGGATAATATTCGGTAAGTAATATCATATCTTATAAAGATTTGTTGAAGATAAATGCATTTATTGTTTTTAAAATATGTGTTTTGAAGTTATAATGTGCCAAAATAAAAATGCAAATAATCAACTCTTGTCTATAAAGAAATTTATGTTGCCGTCCTTTTTTTTAAAAGGACGATAGTAATTTAGGCGGACAATAATCCTGATTTTTTTTTCTTTATATATTCCAGTTATTGGAAAAAGCCACTGTCCTTACACAAGCTTTTATTAGAAGCGGAAAATATTGATAATGATGAAGATCAGACTCCTGTTGAAGTAGTTATTTTTTCGCCTGAATGTGCCAACGAATATCATACTGACGAGGATTCAGGTGACGAGGTCTTGGTGAATATCAATAATCTTCCCGGAAGCCAACTACGAGCCCCCGTAGAAAATATATACGCTTATGATGCCAATGAAAATAGTGATTCAGAGAGGTGTAAAGGCTACAGGTACTGTGAGAGAGAATAGACTTGGTTCGTGCCCTGTACGATCCTCAAAGATTTTGATGAAGGAAGAGAGAGGCAAGTTTGAAACACCCTACGCAACTTCAAGTACTGCTAACCTATTTATATAATAATAATAATAATAATAATAAACGTCTTTATTGTTTCCAGTAACAGAAAAAAAAATACAGCTCTATATTACATATATATCATACACATTACTATTATTGGAAGCAAAAGGCGAAGTTCAACTTATTTAGTGACCAGGAGTAACACTAAAAAGTTGCTCTTCCACTTAACCCAAAAAATTATTCCTTAATCTAAATTACAATGGAATAGGCGTGCTATATGAAATACTTACTAGACATAATAATCTGTATAAAATGAAACAAAATAAGTTAGACTAAATCAATAATTAATTTCATTGCTGTGTATCGAGAAGAAACTTTTTAATTTTAATTTTGAATTGATGAATACTTTTAGTTTTTAATAACTGTGGAATGAAGTTATATATTTTGTAAATTTGATAGGTGAAGGATCTCTTAAAAAATTCCGTTCTAAATTTCGGTGGGCTTAATAAAGATTTAAACCTAACATTAATGTTGTGAACATCAGTACGATATTTTATTTTTCTGTGTAGATAGGATGGCATTTTATTAACAATAATTTTATGAAAAAATGTGGCAGCATGCATAATTCTACGATTTTCCATATTTAACCAGCCAATATCTTTAAGCTTATGCGATATTCTTTGTCGTCTTCTTACTCCGAATATAAGTCGTAAACATGAATTCTGGACAGTTTGAATTTTCCGTTTATATTGACTGGTTAAATTTGGACCGTAAATAGTATCCGCATAGTTAAATTTTGATAACACCAATGTTTCACAAAGCATTACTTTTATTTTCATTGTCAAATAATGTCTATTGCCGTAAATCAGTTTTAAAGAGGAGTATGAGCGATATATAATGGTATTAATATATTTTTCAAATCTTAAGTTATAATCCATTAGCAACCCTAAATTTTTTACCTCATTGACAATTTCAAGCGTGGAATTATTAACTTTAATATTAACTGCGTTATTTACAATTTGACGATTTATTTTTGTTCCAAATGTTATTACATTAGATTTAATAGGATTTATAATTAAGCAATGCTCCGTGGCTGCTTTAACGAATGCTTCAAGATCATTATTTATTGACCTACACGCCTCATGCACCATCTGATGAGGAAAGCTGTAATAAATTTGTGTGTCATCTGCGTAAAAGTGAGTTTTGCAATGCTGTAAGCTATTTATTAGATTAAATGTATAAATTGAAAAGAGTAAGGGGCCTAAAATTTATCCTTGTGGGACTCCTGAGTGAAGAGTTAGATAACGAGAGCTTACTCCATCTATACAGACCTATTGTTGCCTATTTTTGAGATAATGCAAGTGGAATGACAACAGCGTGGTATCTGTTGCTAGTAATGCATGTTCCTGTGAACCTATTCATAAAGTAAAACGTTATTCTCAGAAAGACAAACATAATATACTAATAAATCAACCAGACATGATAAAAAGTTATAATTCGAATATGGGAGGAGTTGATCGTGCGGATCAGAACATTGGGCTTGATAGAGTTTCGATCCGAGGTAAGAAATGGTATTTCCCTCTCTCTCTCATTGCATCGATATGGCAGTACATAATGCCTGGCAGATTCACAGACTTCAGGAGGGGAAAATGGATCAACTTACTTTTAGAAGAGCGATAGCTACGAATATACTGGAAACGCACAAGAGACCACCCAAAAGAGTAGATATGCTATGGGGCTACGGCGCCAAAATCCCATGTTATTTCTTATGGAGGTTCATCCTGGTCATTTTTGACGAATTTTACCCCCTCCACTCCCACCTGCTGAAGACCTGGAGGATGTCTTCGTGGAGGTAGAGGTCAAGGCTACGCATGCACCAGGTGATTAATGATAGGTGTGACACGGCTAGGATAATATGATAGGTGCGACGGCTAGGTAAACAATGTAGTAATAGGTATGGCGTAGATTACAGAATTTTAAGCCAGGCATTCGATGGCTAAATAATAATATAGCCAGTGCAGGGGAGAAATCAGGCGCGCATCTCGAGATGATCGTTCCCAGCATGGGCCTCGCGGCAAATGAGTGCAGACGCTAACATCGGCCGTTTAACAAACTAATGTAGAGGTGGCTCAAGGAAAAAATACTACACGACATATAATGCATTGAACATGGGTGCGTGAATGACATAGGGGCATACGCGTGGAAAATCGACACAATAAAATACAGAGATATACATTCAATGAAATAATATACTACGTATATTGAATTAAAATATAGTTAGATAAACAATGTAGTAATAGGTATGAGTAGGTTACAGAATGTTTAAGTCCAGTTTTCGATGGCCGGTATAGCCGGTGCAGAGGAGAAATCGGGCGCGCGCGATACGCGATACGCGAATTCCCCACATTAGAATAATAAATTATTGTTTAAGTCATTGTAAAATAATTTTAGGATCAATTAAATAGGAATACTAGCAGTCTAGATTGTAGTAATTACAAAAGATCATACTTGTAACCTAATATCCTAGTAACGTAGGTCAGCATCAATAACAAACTTAAGCAATCTCTGAATTTATTTCATATCATTGAAAACGCTGATGTAGAAAAAACCTATTTTTAAGTTCTAAATATACAGAGTGGACATTCTTTTCATGTTTCGCGTGTATGTGTATTTACAGGAGATATTTAAAGCCATATTTTAATAGAGTAATTAGAACAGAAATACCTATCGGCTATCTATAATGCTATATAAACTTATATTTAAAAAACACATTGTGATATAGGCGCTGGACATAACCAATATATATTTAGTGGTTCCTTACGTATGAAGTTAATATTCTTGGGTTAACTTTATAGATAAAAAATATCCCTCGCAATTAAATTAACAAATACGTAATAATTTTATATGAATCTGTGATTTATGAAGAATTTTAAACATGAATAATATTACTAAACCTTACGTACTTATTATTGTTAGAACGACGTATTTATTTCGCAAGTAGTTAGCCTTTCAAATACTCTCAAGCAAATCAAAAGATTTATTAGACAAATAAGCAAGACAAGCATTTTTTAATTCTTTATTCATATGTACATATTTAGCTATCCTGAAGATAAAGGTTGCACAGAGAGCGCCAAAGCAAATCTGTAAATAACCAAAGAGCATTAGGTAGTAAAAGTTTTAAAATAATATGGCTTAAGTCAATGTATCCAGAAAATATTTTTACATGTACACTTTGCACATTTAGCAAAAACGATATTCCAGGAATTTTAGCTCGAGTGTGGGACCGAGGTTAATATCAACATTTAGAGTGATTTATCTTAACGCATGTCAATATTAAACAAATCAGCGTCTTTATGTTTAAATGCCGACATATGAGAAATAAGTAATTGGCACGTATTTTTCTTAGAAAAAAGCGTGACGTAAGCCCCGCAGCTGCACTTGTAGAACAAAGCCCTCATATGATGAGAAATACGTAATCAAGATGACGTCACAAATTACATAAATAAGCCGTACGCGTCACTACAAGCGCAATTCTTCGTATAGCTACGCATCAGTTATCTCGCGTACTTCTGTGTTCATTAATATTAACTGATAAGTGAATTTTATAATACAGACATTTAAAAAATACTTTTTATAAATTTCCATTGGTGTGCTTTACCAATATTTTAAATAATTCAAACGTGCTGTGTTACAGCGGATATAACACGTAAGTAAACTTATTATTTTGCCTGTTTAGATTTATTCTAATAGTTCAATTCATGAAGTCAAGCGAATTTAATTACAATTACCAAATACAGCATGAAACTTATTTTAAAATTATTTGAGGGACTATTAAAAGAGTTTTTCTTTAAAGACAGTATCAAAGTAAGCCAGACACTTAAAGACTGCCATATATTGAAGTAAACCATACACATAAACTTAATTACGTCTAGCAATTATTTAATCATTTCAAAATTATTCGAGATACTATTATTATTATTATTTCTTTTGCATTTAAGACTTAATATATTTTAGCAATTCATATTTATTTTTTAATATTAGCCTTAGAAGGCGGGAACTTAAAGTTAATCAACCTATTATTTATTATACATTTAGGGATATCATAACTTATCAAACAGCCAATATAGAGTTAATAGTTTATTAGAATATTTTATAAAGTAAACCGTATTAATATTTCTTTATCATTTAAGATTTTAGCATTCTCAACGTTTTCATCTAGACATAGAGGCTATTATTTAATCATTTTTATATTTTTAATATTAAGGTAAATCATTTATTAACCCAAAAAATAGCTTGACACTTTATTAAGGTAATTTAAAATATACACGCATTTATTATTGATATTTCAAGCAAAAATGCATCCAAAGCACTTTAATAAATTTTATCTGGTAGCTCATACACAGCAGAAGGCAATTTCACATAAATAACACTGATTATTATTTATATTATATATTTAGAATTGGTATTTATAATCTCATATAGTTTGAATTTCGCTGCAAATCCTATTGATTAGATCTATTTAAAAGTAATTTCACATCCTAAATTCCAAGAAAAATGTTTAAATTTCGCATCAAAACCAATCATATTTCATGAAGAATCTCTTTTAATTTTCAAATTTCCCGCCAAAAACCAATCATATTATATTTCATAAAAATCGTTCTAGAATATTCCAATTTAGCAATAAAAATTTCTGAACGTACTAGAATTTCTGAACACGCTCTGATCACGTGATATATTTTCAGGTTATATCTCACCGCTACTCATCGGCTCAACTTTAATAAAACCGGAGGAAAGGAAGATTTCTCCTCATTCAACAGTTAGTCTTTGAAGAAGCAACATGTCTGCTAAAGATATTCTAAAATATTTCTGCGTAACCATTGCCGCGCTACTTGGTGTTCTGTCCACTACATATAGTGAAGATACGGCCAAGGACGGTCTTAGGCAATGTACTAAGGCCATCCGAAATATAAAGGACCAGCTAAAAACTGCTAAGACCGTGGGAGAAAAACAGAACTTGATGTCTTCCATGGCCCAAATTAAAAGTTTTAGAGCTCAAATCAAATTTGAGCAGAAACGTGGAGCAGGGATGGCGCCAAGGAAGGAAACTGCAAAACATAGGGTTCATTGGGATGATACAGATGCGGCGTTCACTAGTCGCATCCGTACTGGAGTCATCACCAATTTAAAACATACCGATTCCAAGCTGTTCCTCAAAGACTGTTTTGATTTGTTTAAACGTCGCATTGCCAATGCTCTGAAAAAGGACGAGACCATTAAGGTTAATGCTGTGTTTGGAGGACAGTTTATCCTTCAGAAAGCAGATAGGGTCATAGAGGAATTTAAATATTTTAATACTAAAAATGCCCCAATCTACAGGAACACCGATCTGTCTGCATGGTTCCAAAAGTATGTTATTGACCCAATTTTAACACAGCTGGAAGAGTTCCAGGAAAGAGACTCTGGATTTTCATTGAAGGCCATCACCAATTTAGGCATTAACATAAACACCCCAGCTTGGTTCATCGTACATTCCATTACCAGGAAAAATTGCTAAAAAGCAGGCATGCATCAACGTAAAAAACGACGACAACGCTTGCTTCGCTTGGAGCATCGTCAGCGCTCTTTATCCTGTGGACAGACTAAATCACCCAGACCGTACTGCCTCCTATCCCCAGTACTCTGAAGTTTTAAACCTAACCGGTATCCAGTTCCCTATGACCTTGAAGCAGATACCACGCTTTGAAAAGCAGAACCAGATATCGGTTAATGTTTATCAGCTGCAGAAGAAGAAGAAAGCATTTGATGTGCACCCAGTTTATCTAACTAAAAATAAACTGGCTAGACATGTTAATCTTCTATTGGACCAAGATCGCTATGATGAGGAAGAAGAAGAAGAACATGACATACCCAGCAACCCCCTCCAGTACCACTATGTATGGATTAAGGATCTATCCAGGCTGGTATCCAGGCAGCTAAGCCACCACAAAAGCAAAAAATACTTTTGTGACCGCTGTCTGCACTATTTTTACACTCAACCCAGCTTGGATAAACACACAGAGGACTGTATTAATATGAATGATTGCAAAATCCGGCTGCCCACCGAGGACCAGAAAATGGTAGAATTTAAAAATTATAAAAACAAGGAGAAGGCACCATTCATTATTTATGCAGACCTTGAGTGTGTACTGAAGCCAACAGAGGGAGGGGGAAAATATCAAGAGCATGTGTCATGTAGTGTGGGCTACTACGTCAAGTGCTCATATGATGACTCATTGTCCTTTTATCGATCGTACCGAGGCGAGGACTGCATGTCTTGGTTTGCATGCGAAATGAAGGAATTTGCTGAAGACGTGGAAACCGTTTTCTTGTGCCCCTTTGATATGACATTGACAGCTGAACAACAAGCTGAATTTAATAAAGCCACGCATTGCCACATCTGTGAACGGACCTTCAGTCCAGAGGATGTTAAAGTGCGGGATCATAATAAGTGTTAGAGTAGCCGCTGGCTAAACTTCGCCTATGTACCCTGAAATGTATTATTCATGCATTTTCATTCAATAAAGACGTATTTATTATTATTATTATTATTATTTATAATCATTTAATTCCAGAGAATAATTATAGGGGTGCAGCTCACAATTCTTGTAACATTAATTACAAGGATAAGGTGAATGTACCGATTGTCTTTCATAATTTATCAGGATATGACGTACATTTCGTATTGGAAAATATCGCGAATGACATGCCGGGTCGCATTGATTTATTACCCATAACCAAAGAAAAATATATTTCATTCACAAAAAATTTAGAACAAAATTTAATTAAATTCAGGTTTATAGATTCATATAGATTTTTAGCTTGTGGGTTAGAAACATTAGCCTCATATCTGACTGACTTTCCAATCTTAAAAACAGAATTTTTGACATTGACAGACGGACAATTTGAGTTATTGAAAAAGAAGGGCGTATTCCCATACGATTTCATGGACAGCTTTGAAAAATTCAATTTTGACGCTTTACCGGAACAAAATCAATTTTATAATCGTTTGGAAGATAAAGATATAACAGGCACACAGTATGAACATGCACAACGGGTTTGGAATGCTTTTGACATTAAAAATTTAGGTGAATATCCAGATCTGTACATGAAAACGGACATCATTCTTTTAGCTGAAATTTTTGAGCAATTTAGGGAAACCAGTCTAAAAAATTATGGGCTACATCCGGCACATTATTATACCTTGCCGGGGTATACTTGGGACTGCATGCTCAAGTATACCCAGGTAAATCTTGAGCTCATAACCGATATCGATGAGGTCATGTTTATCGAAAGGGGTATTCGCGGCGGGCTAAGTCAATGCTCTAAACGCAAAAGCATTGGCAACAACAAATATCTACAAAATTTTGATTCAAGTAAACCGACTAAATATATATCATATTTCGACATTAACAATCAGTATGGTTGGGCGATGAGTCAGTATTTACCATACGGAGGGTTTGAGTGGGTAGATCCGAACATCGACGTTACAACTGTGTTGGACACATCGAGTGTGGGCTATGTATTGGAGGTGGATCTCGAGTATCCCGAAAATCTCCATGACCTTCATAAAGATCTGCCGTTTTGTCCTGAACATAGGGCTCCTCCCGGATGTAGAAACAATAAACTTTTAGCTACTTTACACAACAAAACGCGGTATGTTATTCATTACATGGCTTTAAAACAAGCATTGCAACACGGTCTAAAGATAACAAAAATTCATAGAGTCTTGGCCTTTAAACAGAGTGCCTGGTTGAAGGATTACATTGATTTGAATACTTCGCTACGTCAGGCAGCAAAAAATGAATTCGAAAAAAATTTGTTTAAGCTCATAAATAACGCAGCATTCGGAAAAACGATGGAAAACATCCGCAAGCACTCTAATGTAAAGCTTGTTAACAAATGGGAGGGGCGCTATGGGGCAGAGGCTTTAATTGCTAAGCCCGAGTTCAAGGCGGCAACCATTTTTAATGAGAACTTGGTGGCTGTTGAATTAACAAGACGGAAATTTATTTTAATAAGCCAATATACGTTGGAATGGCGATTTTGGATCTCGCAAAAACCACCATATACGACTTTCATTATGATTACATGAAACCCGAGTTTGGTGACGACTGCGCCGTCCTCTATACTGATAGTGACAGCCTTATATATGAAATAGCCGATAAAGATATATATGAAGTCATTCATCGCGATTGTCATTCACGATTCGACACCAGCGAGTACCCCAAAGACAATAGGTATAACATCCCAAAGGTTAATAAAAAGGTTTTGGGTATGATGAAGGATGAATTTAACGGTGTACCAATCCAAATTTTCGTGGGGCTCAGGGCGAAAATGTATACTGTTAAACGAGCAGCGAGTGATGGCGAGGCTTTATCAAATAATGTCGGGTTAACTAAAAAGATAAAGGGTATTAAGAAATCGGTGATCAAAAATGTCATCACACTCGAAGATTTCATAGAGTGCGTAGATAATTTTAAAAATAAATTTATCACGCAAAATCTAATTAAATCAGAAAAACATCAGGTTTATTCCATCACCCAAGACAAAATAGCTCTCAGCCCTCATGACGATAAAAGGCACTTGATCGAGGGGTCATATGACACTTTGCCTTGGGGACATTATTCCATCATGGCTACATGTAATGATCTTTCTTAAACCTCTGAAGAAGAATAAATAACATACATACAACCATTCATCACCATTTTCAGTCTGACCGCCAAACAGTCAACATGCCTAGGGAGTGCGATTGGGGAAGAGCCTGCAACTGTTCAGAGTGCACTCCTAACCTCAAAGATGCCTGCGAAAAATGCGGAGAAAAAGCTTACGGTGTTACCTCCATATACAGACGCGATAGACGAAACATTGGCTATTACGATTTCACAACATGCTGTTATAATTGCTATCAATTAAATGGGGGAATAAAAGAAGCTTCCAGATTTCGGGATATGTGTAACCAGGTGCAAGGATTACCCCTAATTGAGGAAACGGACTCTCTACCTGAAATACTTAAAAAGCATTTTGCTTTACAAATACCATTGATTGAAGATTTTCGTAAGATTACCAAGGAGATGCTGCGTATAGAGATACATATGATGCTCTATAGTAATAAGATCAAGTACAGCACTGCATTAGCACCAATGATATTATGTAGTGACACGGATCCAACGCGATGGTTTGAGAGTATTGTATTGAATATAGCCGTTCAAGAGCTGCAGCAATATGGAAGCCCTATCACATTATTATCAATGACTGTGAATGTTTTATATTTATATACTATTTTTTATCGATATTTTGCATATAATTTATATGTATTTTGTATATTATTCTCTAATCATATTTTTCAATATTTAATTACTTTGTATTATACGACTTTAATAAATTTAGAGGACTCAACCTTTATTAAAAGGATAATAACCTATATATTTTATATTGTAACCTCTGCATATTTATGGCTTAATATTTATTTATCTTTATTAAAACCTATATTTTATATTGTATTATGTAACCTCTATAAATTGAGGAACCCTGTATATTGTATTAGCCTAAAGTAAAAATTGAATTATGTATATACTTTATATTTATTTATGTTTTATATTACATGAAATTGATATTTTGTAACCTCGTCAAAAAATTTTTTAATAAAAAATAATTTATTTACATGTGTGTTTTATTTTGAAAACATTATTACCCCATATCATTATAAAATTGTATGTGTGCCTTCTGCTCTTATGATCCGAAACAGAGAGAGAGAAAAGGGGAGTGATTAATTATAAATCTTAAGTCATTAAATTATAATGGGAAATCTATACAAAATATTTTCATTTTAAAAAACATGCGAAAGAGGAAGATATTTCAAAGAGTTTATTGAAGGTCATACAATTATATATGATAATGCTAAAGCATATATAAAATTAAGAAGTTTAATAAAAGTGTAAGTATAACATTTATTTATAAATGTTACAATCCGGCCTATAGAGCAAATGAAGTTGAAATAGAGGAATGTAGAGTGGTGAGACATCTAGCATAAACAATTGATGGCGCTGCCTAGGACAAAATATGTATATAAACGAGGATTTTATTAATATCAAAGTATGCATTCACACAGAGAGAATAACCACAGGAAACAGTTAGGGATAAATTGAGAACAGGGAGGGATAATTTAAACAGGTCTGTAAACAGGTAAACAGGTATTTTAAACAGGTAAACAGATATTTTAAACAGGTCTGTAAACAGGTAAACAGGTATTTTAAACAGGTAGGGATAATATTGTTAACAGGTAGGGATAAATTGGGATAATATTGAACTGATGAGGACCAACGAAATGAACCCGCTTCATTTCATTGGTCCTCATCAGTTCAATATTATCCCAATTTATCCCTACCTGTTAACAATATTATCCCTACCTGTTTAAAATACCTGTTTACCTGTTTACAGACCTGTTTAAAATATCTGTTTACCTGTTTAAAATACCTGTTTACCTGTTTACAGACCTGTTTAAATTATCCCTCCCTGTTCTCAATTTATCCCTAACTGTTTCCTGTGGTTATTCTCTCTGTGTGAATGCATACTTTGATATTAATAAAATCCTCGTTTATATACATATTTTGTCCTAGGCAGCGCCATCAATTGTTTATGCTAGATGTCTCACCACTCTACATTCCTCTATTTCAACTTCATTTGCTCTATAGGCCGATTGTAACATTTATAAATAAATGTTATACTTACACTTTTATTAAGCTTCTTAATGGTTATATATGCTTTAGCATTATCATATATAATTTTATGACCTTCAATAAACTCTTTGAAATATCTTCCCCTTTTGCATGTTTTTTAAATGAAAATATTTTGTATAGATTTCCCATTATAATTTAATGACTTAAGATTTATAATTAATCTGACTCCCCTTTTCTCTCTCTCTGTTTCGGATCATAAGAGCAGAAGGCACACATACAATTTTATAATGATATGGGGTAATAATGTTTTCAAAATGAAACACACTTGTAAATAAATTATTTTTTATTAAAAATTTTTTTGACGAGGTTACAAAATATCAATTTTATGTAATATAAAACATAAATAAATATAAAGTATATACATAATTCAATTTTTACTTTAGGCTAATACAATATACAGGGTTCCTCAATTTATAGAGGTTACATAATACAATATAAAATATAGGTTTTAATAAAGATAAATAAATATTAAGCCATAAATATGCAGAGGTTACAATATAAAATATATAGGTTATTATCCTTTTAATAAAGGTTGAGTCCTCTAAATTTATTATAGTCGTATAATACAAAGTAATTAAATATTGAAAAATATGATTAGAGAATATACAAAATACATATAAATTATATGCAAAATATCGATAAAAAGTGGTATATAAATTATAAAACATTCACAGTCATTGATAATAATGTGATAGGGCTTCTATATTGCTGCAGCTCTTGAACGGCTATATTCAATACAATACTCTCAAACCATCGCGTTGGATCCGTGTTACTACATAATATCATTGGTGCTAATGCAGTGCTGTACTTGATCTTATTACTATAGAGCATCATATGTATCTCTATACGCAGCATCTCCTTGGTAATCTTACGAAAATCTTCAATCAATGGTATTTGTAAAGCAAAATGCTTTTTAAGTATTTCAGGTAGAGAGTCCGTTTCCTCAATTAGGGGTAATCCTTGCAATCTGGCTACACATATCCCGAAATCTGGAAGCTTCTTTTATTCCCCCATTTAATTGATAGCAATTATAACAGCATGTTGTGAAATCGTAATAGCCAATGTTTCGTCTATCGCGTCTGTATATGGAGGTAACACCGTAAGCTTTTTCTCCGCATTTTTCGCAGGCATCTTTGAGGTTAGGAGTGCACTCTGAACAGTTGCAGGCTCTTCCCCAATCGCACTCCCTAGGCATGTTGACTGTTTGGCGGTCAGACTGAAAATGGTGATGAATGGTTGTATGTATGTTATTTATTCTTCTTCAGAGGTTTAAGAAAGATCATTACATGTAGCCATGATGAAATAATGTCCCCAAGGCAAAGTGTCATATGACCCCTCGATCAAGTGCCTTTTATCGTCATGAGGGCTGAGAGCTATTTTGTCTTGGGTGATGGAATAAACCTGATGTTTTTCTGATTTAATTAGATTTTGCGTGATAAATTAATTTTTAAAATTATCTACGCACTCCATGAAATCTTCGAGTCTGATGACATTTTTGATCACCGATTTCTTAATACCCTTTATCGTTTTAGTTAACCCGACATTATTTGATAAAGCCTCGCCATCATTCGCTGCTCGTTTAACAGTATACATTTTCGCCCTGAGCCCCACGAAAATTTGGATTGGTACACCGTTAAATTCATCCTTCATCATACCCAAAACCTTTTTATTAACCTATTGTCTTTGGGGTACTCGCTGGTGTCGAATCATGAATGACAATCGCGATGAATGACTTCATATATATCTTTATCGGCTATTTCATATATAAGGCTGTCAGTATCAGTATAGAGGACGGCGCAGTCGTCACCAAACTCGGGTTTCATGTAATCATAATGAAAGTCGTATATGGTGGTTTTTGCGAGATCCAAAATCGCCATTCCAACGTATATTGGCTTATTAAAGTAAATTTCCGTCTTGTTTAATTCAACTGCCACCAAGTTCTCATTAAAAATGGTTGCCGCCTTGAACTCAGGCTTAGCAATTAAAGCCTCTGCCCCATAGCGCCCCTCCCATTTGTTAACAAGCTTTACATTAGAGTGCTTGCGGATGTTTTCCATCGTTTTTCCGAATGCTGCGTTATTTATGAGCTTAAACAAATTTTTTTCGAATTCATTTTTTGCTGCCTGACGTAGCGAAGTATTCAAATCAATGTAATCCTTCAACCAGGCACTCTGTTTAAAGGCCAAGACTCTATGAATTTTTGTTATCTTTAGACCGTGTTGCAATGCTTGTTTTAAAGCCATGTAATGAATAACATACCGCGTTTTGTTGTGTAAAGTAGCTAAAAGTTTATTGTTTTTACATCCGGGAGGAGCCCTATGTTCAGGACAAAACGGCAGATCTTTATGAAGGTCATGGAGATTTTCGGGATACTCGAGATCCACCTCCAATACATAGCCCACACTCGATGTGTCCAACACAGTTGTAACGTCGATGTTCGGATCAACCCACTCAAACCCTCCGTATGGTAAATACTGACTCATCGCCCAACCATACTGATTGTTAATGTCGAAATATGATATATATTTAGTCGGTTTACTTGAATCAAAATTTTGTAGATATTTGTTGTTGCCAATGCTTTTGCGTTTAGAGCATTGACTTAGCCCGCCGCGAATACCCCTTTCGATAAACATGACCTCATCGATATCGGTTATGAGCTCAAGATTTACCTGGGTATACTTGAGCATGCAGTCCCAAGTATACCCCGGCAAGGTATAATAATGTGCCGGATGTAGCCCATAATTTTTTAGACTGGTTTCCCTAAATTGCTCAAAAATTTCAGCTAAAAGAATGATGTCCGTTTTCATGTACAGATCTGGATATTCACCTAAATTTTTAATGTCAAAAGCATTCCAAACCCGTTGTGCATGTTCATACTGTGTGCCTGTTATATCTTTATCTTCCAAACGATTATAAAATTGATTTTGTTCCGGTAAAGCGTCAAAATTGAATTTTTCAAAGCTGTCCATGAAATCGTATGGGAATACGCCCTTCTTTTTCAATAACTCAAATTGTCCGTCTGTCAATGTCAAAAATTCTGTTTTTAAGATTGGAAAGTCAGTCAGATATGAGGCCAATGTTTCTAACCCACAAGCTAAAAATCTATATGAATCTATAAACCTGAATTTAATTAAATTTTGTTCTAAATTTTTTGTGAATGAAATATATTTTTCTTTGGTTATGGGTAATAAATCAATGCGACCCGGCATGTCATTCGCGATATTTTCCAATACGAAATGTACGTCATATCCTGATAAATTATGAAAGACAATCGGTACATTCACCTTATCCTTGTAATTAATGTTACAAGAATTGTGGGCTGCACCCCTATAATTATTCTCTGGAATTAAATGATTATGATCCCGCACTTTAACATCCTCTGGACTGAAGGTCCGTTCACAGATGTGGCAATGCGTGGCTTTATCAAATTCAGCTTGTTGTTCAGGGGCATAAGAAAACGGTTTCCACATCTTCAGCAAATTCCTTCATTTCGCATGCAAACCAAGACATGCAGTCCTCGCCTCGGTACGATCGATAAAAGGACAATGAGTCATCATATGAGCACTTGACGTAGTAGCCCACACTACATGGCACATGCTCTTGATATTTTCCCCCTCCCTCTGTTGGCTTCGGTACACACTCAAGGTCTGCATAAATAATGAATGGTGCCTTCTCCTTGTTTTTATAATTTTTAAATTCTACCATTTTCTGGTCCTCGGTGGGCAGCCGGATTTTGCAATCATTCATATTAATACAGTCCTCTGTGTGTTTATCCAAGCTGGGTTGAGTGTAAAAATAGTGCAGACAGCGGTCACAAAAGTATTTTTTGCTTTTGTGGTGGCTTAGCTGCCTGGATACCAGCCTGGATAGATCCTTAATCCATACATAGTGGTACTGGAGGGGGTTGCTGGGTATGTCATGTTCTTCTTCTTCTTCCTCATCATAGCGATCTTGGTCCAATAGAAGATTAACATGTCTAGCCAGTTTATTTTTAGTTAGATAAACTGGGTGCACATCAAATGCTTTCTTCTTCTTCTGCAGCTGATAAACATTAACCGATATCTGGTTCTGCTTTTCAAAGCGTGGTATCTGCTTCAAGGTCATAGGGAACTGGATACCGGTTAGGTTTAAAACTTCAGAGTACTGGGGATAGGAGGCAGTACGGTCTGGGTGAT
Organism: Rhagium mordax; assembly: GCA_963680705.1. Classification (NCBI taxonomy): domain Eukaryota; kingdom Metazoa; phylum Arthropoda; class Insecta; order Coleoptera; family Cerambycidae; genus Rhagium; species Rhagium mordax. Next base: position 67,688,459 of record OY796656.1, on the reverse strand, counting down.
TTAGTCTGTCCACAGGATAAAGAGCGCTGACGATGCTCCAAGCGAAGCAAGCGTTGTCGTCGTTTTTTACGTTGATGCATGCCTGCTTTTTAGCAATTTTTCCTGGTAATGGAATGTACGATGAACCAAGCTGGGGTGTAAATTTGTTTATGTTAATGCCTAAATTGGTGATGGCCTTCAATGAAAATCCAGAGTCTCTTTCCAGGAACTCTTCCAGCTGTGTTAAAATTGGGTCAATAACATACTTTTGGAACCATGCAGACAGATCGGTGTTCCTGTAGATTGGGGCATTCTTAGTATTAAAATATTTAAATTCCTCTATGACCCTATCTGCTTTCTGAAGGATAAACTGTCCTCCAAACACAGCATTAACCTTAATGGTCTCGTCCTTTTTCAGAGCATTGGCAATGCGACGTTTAAACAAATCAAAACAGTCTTTGAGGAACAGCTTGGAATCGGTATGTTTTAAATTGGTGATGACTCCAGTACGGATGCGACTAGTGAACGCCGCATCTGTATCATCCCAATGAACCCTATGTTTTGCAGTTTCCTTCCTTGGCGCCATCCCTGCTCCACGTTTCTGCTCAAATTTGATTTGAGCTCTAAAACTTTTAATTTGGGCCATGGAAGACATCAAGTTCTGTTTTTCTCCCACGGTCTTAGCAGTTTTTAGCTGGTCCTTTATATTTCGGATGGCCTTAGTACATTGCCTATGACCGTCCTTGGCCGTATCTTCACTATATGTAGTGGACAGAACACCAAGTAGCGCGGCAATGGTTACGCAGAAATATTTTAGAATATCTTTAGCAGACATGTTGCTTCTTCAAAGACTAACTGTTGAATGAGGAGAAATCTTCCTTTCCTCCGGTTTTATTAAAGTTGAGCCGATGAGTAGCGGTGAGATATAACCTGAAAATATATCACGTGATCAGAGCGTGTTCAGAAATTCTAGTACGTTCAGAAATTTTTATTGCTAAATTGGAATATTCTAGAACGATTTTTATGAAATATAATATGATTGGTTTTTGGCGGGAAATTTGAAAATTAAAAGAGATTCTTCATGAAATATGATTGGTTTTGATGCGAAATTTAAACATTTTTCTTGGAATTTAGGATGTGAAATTACTTTTAAATATATCTAATCAATAGGATTTGCAGCGAAATTCAAACTATATGAGATTATAAATACCAATTCTAAATATATAATATAAATAATAATCAGTGTTATTTGTGTGAAATTGCCTTCTGCTGTGTATGAGCTACCAGATAAAATTTATTAAAGTGCTTTGGATGCATTTTTGCTTGAAATATCAATAATAAATGCGTGTATATTTTAAATTACCTTAATAAAGTGTCAAGCTATTTTTTGGGTTAATAAATGATTTACCTTAATATTAAAAATATAAAAATGATTAAATAATAGCCTCTATGTCTAGATGAAAACGTTGAGAATGCTAAAATCTTAAATGATAAAGAAATATTAATACGGTTTACTTTATAAAATATTCTAATAAACTATTAACTCTATATTGGCTGTTTGATAAGTTATGATATCCCTAAATGTATAATAAACAATAGGTTGATTAACTTTAAGTTCCCGCCTTCTAAGGCTAATATTAAAAAATAAATATGAATTGCTAAAATATATTAAGTCTTAAATGAAAAAGAAATAATAATAATAATAGTATCTCGAATAATTTTGAAATGATTAAATAATTGCTAGACGTAATTAAGTTTATGTGTATGGTTTACTTCAATATATGGCAGTCTTTAAGTGTCTGGCTTACTTTCATACTGTCTTTAAAGAAAAACTCTTTTAATAGTCCCTCAAATAATTTTAAAATAAGTTTCATGCTGTATTTGGTAATTGTAATTAAATTCGCTTGACTTCATGAAATATTGAACTATTAGAATAAATCTAAACAGGCAGAATAATAAGTTTACTTACGTGTTATATCCGCTGTAACACAGCACGTTTGAATTATTTAAAATATTGGTAAAGCACACCAATGGAAATTTATAAAAAGTATTTTTTAAATGTCTGTATTATAAAATTCACTTATCAGTCAATATTAATGAACACAGAAGCACGCGAGATAACTGATGCGTAGCTATACGAAGAATTGCGCTTGTAGTGACGCGTACGGCTTATTTATGTAATTTGTGACGTCATCTTGATTATGTATTTCTCATCATATGAGGGCTTTGTTCTACAAGTGCAGCTGCGGGGTTTACGTCACGCTTTTTTCTAAGAAAAATACGTGCCAATTACTTATTTCTCATATGTCGGCATTTAAACATAAAGACGCTGATTTGTTTAATATTGATATGCGTTAAGATAAATCACTCTAAATGTTGATATTAACCTCGGTCCCACACTCGAGCTAAAATTCCTGGAATATCGTTTTTGCTAAATGTGCAAAGTTTACATGTTTTGACTAATTCCTTATTTAAAAATATGTTCTGGATACATTGACTTAAATCTTTTGCCATATTATTTTAAAACTTTTACTACCTAATGCTCTTTGGTTATTTACAGATTTGCTTTGGCGCTCTCTGTGCAACCTTCATCTTCAGGATAGCTAAATATGTACAGGGTGGCCCGTTTAACTTGGGCCTATACCTTATCTCAGAAACTATAGGTGTTATGAAAAAAATGTCGAAATAAAAGTTGTTCGAAATCAAATGAACTATTATATTTTAATAAAACGAGATCTCTATCTTGCTTTTATACAGGGCGATAAGTTAAAGTTGTATTTTTTTAAATGGAACACCCTGTATATTGTTGCAGTTTTAGATTCTACATAAAATTCTCATCATTGTCATATATGGTATCATGTATCTAAAATGCCTATTGTTTGAGTTACAAGCATTTAAAATAAAAAATTGACAGATTGGGATCAACTTTGAAAAATTTATAATTCCGATACTAGATATTATTATTATTTGAAATTTTACACAGACGATTAACACATGCCATTGTGTAGAACAGTCGCAGGAAAATTTGAAATTTATTGTACAGGGTGGTTGTAAAGTCGCTGTCAATTTCCAAAGCTTTAAACCTTGATAAGACAAAAATCTTAAATGGAACACCCCGTATATTATTCCCTAGATCGATGTAGAATTAAATTCTCTTCAAGCTGGTATATGGTTTCCCTATACTTAAAGTTGCTCGTTTTCATGATATTTGACATTTACAAGTTTACATTTCTTATGGTTTGTCAAAATGTCACAATGCACATTATAAAAACTCAATATTCAAATTGAGGCAGCAAAGTTGCTAAGAATAATAAAATAAAATCGTAAACAGAAAGACGAAAATTTTTTAATCGATACTATGAAATAGAAAAAAAATTAAAGTCGTACATTTTCGGTAAACAACTAACAATGTTTCTACACGAACACTTTTTACTGATATAAAATCTAAAATACTAAACAAGAAATTTAATAGCGCCGTATACCCCAAAAATGAAACATGATGCAACTGCGGACACGTGTTTCGGAGTTATTGCTCCTCGTCAGCGTAGCGTAGCTAAAATAAAGGGAGGAATGTTTTGCGGGGTTAAAAGTAGTACAAGAAATTTAATAGCACCGTGTACCCCAAATAGATAAGTATGTAAGTACTACTTAAAAATAAACTACGAGAAATGTCAAATAATGTGCTATGTGAATTATTTGTTTTATTCTTTCATTGCTATCTTCTTTTTAGAATTAGTAAAAATTAGAATATGAATCATGTGATCTACCTACTATATAATTTGATTGACTAATAATAATTTAAAGGAGTAGTAAAAGATTATCAAAACGAGAAGAATAATATCACCGTTTATTGACTGTCAACTATTTAGTGGCGAAAATGTTTAGTCAGTTTCGGAATTCGTAAGTAAGTAAAAATGGTGAACTTGTATGTAAATGTCAAATATCATCAAAACGAGCAACTTTAAGTATAGGGAAACCATATACCATCTTGAAGGGAATTTAATTCTACATCGATCTAGGGAATAATATACGGGGTGTTCCATTTAAGATTTTTGACTTATCAAGGTTTAAAGCTTTGGAAATTGACAGCGACTTTACAACCACCCTGTACAAAAAATTTCAAATTTTCCTGCGACTGTTCTACACAATGACATGTGCTAATCGTCTGTGCAAAATTTCAAATAATAATAATATCTAGTATCGGAATTATAAATTTTTCAAAGTTGCTCCCAATCTGTCAATTTTTTATTTTAAATGCTTGTAACTCAAACAATAGGCATTTTAGATACATGATACCATATATGACAATGATGAGAATTTTATGTAGAATCTAAAACTGCAACAATATACAGGGTGTTCCATTTAAAAAAATACAACTTTAACTTATCGCCCTGTATAAAAGCAAGAGAGAGATCTCGTTTTATTAAAATATAATAGTTCATTTGATTTCGAACAACTTTTACTTCGACATTTTTTTCATAACACCTATAGTTTCTGAGATAAGGTATAGGCCCAAGTTAAACGGGCCACCCTGTACATATGAATAAAGAATTAAAAAATGCTTGTCTTGCTTATTTGTCTAATAAACCTTTTGATTTGCTTGAGAGTATTTGAAAGGCTAACTACTTGCGAAATAAATACGTCGTTCTAACAATAATAAGTACGTAAGGTTTAGTAATATTATTCATGTTTAAAATTCTTCATAAATCATAGATTCATATAAAATTATTACGTATTTGTTAATTTAATTGCGAGGGATATTTTTTATCTATAAAGTTAACCCAAGAATATTAACTTCATACGCAAGGAACCACTAAATATATATTGGTTATGTCCAGCGCCTATATCACAATGTGTTTTTTAAATATAGTTTATATAGCATTATAGATAGCCGATAGGTATTTCTGTTCTAATTACTCTATTAAAATATGGCTTTAAATATCTCCTGTAAATACACATACACGCGAAACATGAAAAGAATGTCCACTCTGTATATTCAGAACTTAAAAATAGGTTTTTTCTACATCAGCGTTTTCAATGATATGAAATAAATTCAGAGATTGCTTACGTTTGTTATTGATGCTGACCTACGTTACTAGGATATTAGGTTACAAGTATGATCTTTTGTAATTACTACAATCTAGACTGCTAGTATTCCTATTTAATTGATCCTAAAATTATTTTACAATGACTTAAACAATAATTTATTATTCTAATGTGGGGAACTCGCGTATCGCGTATCGCGTATCGCGTATCGCGTATCGCGCCCGCCCGATTTCTCCTCTGCACCGGCTATACCGGCCATCGAAAGCTAGACTTAAACATTCTGTAACCTACTCATACCTATTACTACATTGTTTATCTAACTATATTTTAATTCAATATACGTAGTATATTATTTCATTGAATGTATATCTCTGTATTTTATTGTGTCGATTTTCCACGCGTATGCCCCTATGTCATTCACGCACCCATGTTCAATGCATTATATGTCGTGTAGTATTTTTTCCTTGAGCCACCTCTACATTAGTTTGTTAAACGGCCGATGTTAGCGCTGCACTCATTTGCCGCGAGGCCCATGCTGGGAACGATCATCTCGAGATGCGCGCCTGATTTCTCCCCTGCTCTGGCTATATTATTATTTAGCCATCGAATGCCTGGCTTAAAATTCTGTAATCTACGCATACCTATTACTACATTATTTACCTAGCCGTCGCACCTATCATATTATCCTAGCCGTGTCACACCTATCATTAATCACCTGGTGCATGCGTAGCCTTGACCTCTACCTCCACGAAGACATCCTCCAGGTCTTCAGCAGGTGGGAGCGGAGGGGGTAAAATTCGTCAAAAATGACCAGGATGAACCTCCATAAGAAATAACATGGGATTTTGGCGCCGTAGCCCCATAGCATATCTACTCAATAGAGGGCGTCCTAGATCATCTAATAATGCTCATGCTTATTCTCGGTACGACAGGATCGACCATCTAATCATATATCAAGACAAACAAACAAAATGTGCCAACTGTCATAGAAAAGTTCAGTTTACATGTAAGAAATGTGACATTGGTCTGCACCCCAAAGAATGTTTCAAGGAATATCATAGTCTTAATTCCTGAATGTTTTCCATTTATTTTAACTTGTATTATTTTTATATGACAATAAAATTTAAGAAAGTTATTAGTAACCTATATTACTAGTGGCCTTTTAAAAGGACTGAAGTTTTTTCAAAATGATTCAATAAAAAAAAATACAAAAAATTAAACATAAGTGAATATGACCACTAGAAGTTATAAGCAACTGTTGCTACAAATAATTTCGATTTTTTTTTCCAAAATTTAAATCAGTTATATCTGGGTTATACGGCTTATACTACAAAATAACATCTTATTTACTATAAAAAGATCGCTATAATAAACTAACTGTTACAATGTCCGCTTCTCGCACTTTTTAAATAGAAATTTGCAAACAAAGCACTTCCTAACCATATCTGTACACTAAATAATGTCTTTAATACCAAAATAACTTCAAAAAACCACCAAAATCACACAATAAACACAAAATTACGCTGCTAGATTAATGGCTGCCGGAGTAAACAAACATTATCCAACGACGATATGTCTGAAAAACAGCGGGAGTACCCGAACGACACGAACCAACCAATAAAAAAGTGTGTCCTCAAATGTATGTAAACACTGTTGATTTTTTTATACGCCAGTCATCTTAAACAAAAAAAAGGCAAAGTTTGCAAAAAATCCGGTAGTTATGAATTTTTTAAATGTTGTTAGGATTCATATCAGCTGCATAAAACCAAGTTTGCAGCTTCGAAAGACTTGTGCCCGCTGCGTGGTGGGGAAAAAACACGATATTTTTTTACTTTTTTTAGTTTTTGGGTTATAACTCGTAAATAATGGATCCTACGTAAAAAAATAATCTTAGCTTTTTTCAATCAAAATTTCCTTCATTTAGAGACTAAGTGCAGTGTTGTACGACCAATAGATTTTGAGATACGGGACTTCAAAAACTTGATTTTTTTTCTTTCGAGCAAAACATGAACTATATAATCCATATTACAAATAAAATCACGATTATTAAATTAAGCATAAAACAAAGCATGTAGAGTATTTCATGTACGGTGACTTCATTTAAGTTGCTCAAAAATTGTTTGTTCTGGACAAGTCCACGTTCTTCACTTACTTCAATTAGCGTCTGAACACCGCGTCTTTTCACAATTGTCACTTTCCCTTCTTCAACTGTAGTACGACAAATAAAACAAACACCCAAAGGAACCGACGTGCTTAGTGCAAGCACTTTGACAATTTGTGTGGGCTAAGCCTAGTAGAGATGACAACAATGTGTCGATATTTCTAAAACATCGATTCTGTTTTTCTGATGTTTAATTTAATAAAGAACTGCATTACTTATATACCTCGTGATTTAATTTGTAATATGGATTATATAGTTGATGTTTTGCTGGAAAGAAAAAAAATCAAGTTTTTGAAGTCCTGTATCTCAAAACCTATTGGTCGTACAAAACTGCACTTAGTCTCTAAATGAAGGAAATTTTATTATTATATTATTATTTATTGAAAAAAGCGGAGATTATTTTTTTACTTAGGATCCATTATTTACGAGTTATAACCCAAAAACTAAAAAAAACTAAAAAAAGTAAAAAAATATCGTGGTTTTTCCTCCACCATGCAGCGAGCACAAGTCTTTCGAAGCTGCAAACTTGATTTTATGCAGCTGATATGACAACATATCAAAACATATAAAAAATTCATAACTACCGGATTTTTTGCGAACTAGAGTGTATTAAATGACTGGCCTATTATGTACGTTCGCAAACAAACAATTTCAAAGCTACTTCTAGTGGTATTAATTCGTTGGTTCCATGGGTTTTGCCTACTTACGAAAGTATTATGAGATATTGTTTATGGACCCTCAATTTTAAGAATAATCTTCAATTGTATGTGGTTCATCAAACAGAGATGAATTTATGAGAGCGAAAATTGAATCTCGAAAAATATTACCGAATTCGTTTAATACCAAAAACGAATATCACACAGATATTAGGATTTTTGATTTTGTGCTTATTTCGATACGAACAATGCTTGCTGGCATTTTTTTTGTAAAATTATATGTAAATAAATATTTATATAATAAATATTAATAATAATAAATAAATCTATTGTTCTATATTTAAATTTATTTATTTTTTATTTTATCACATAATTGATTACCCTTGGGGCAGTACAAGGTACCCAAACAGCACAAATAGTTATACTTTGGTCATCGTGATGTTACAGTTGCTAAAAGAATTGGCTAGTTGGTTATAATGGCTATTATGGAAACCTCATTATTACGTTTTAGAAGCGTAATGGTGGTCAAAATGGGGAATAAAAACGCAACTGGAGTCTAATAGTCATGAGCATATATTGACTTTCATTTTGATTTTTGTGGCTGTTTTATTGCTAGTTATGAAATGGTTTTCATGACGAAAGTATAACCCTAGGAGTTTGGCTTTTTGTGGAAATTATTTAGCTATAAAATCGTCTCGAATATTATTTATTCACGAGTACTTGATCATAACTGTGACTAAAATATACCTTTTTAGACGTAAAAACAAAATATTATATAGTAAAGTACATACAATCTCTACATCCACCATTTTTGTAATAGTTATTCGGTATTCCATCTTGAAAATTATGCCTTTGGTCATTGACAGCGGGCCAACTTTTACTAACGCAGGCATTATTTCTGTAAACTTACATAAAATATTCACAAAAACGGAAGAGGTCTCTTTAATACCACTATTTTAAGTTTGATTGAATTAATTCGATCTATACAGTGTGTTACAATTTGATCCGGAACACCCCTGAAAAATCTGAATCAGCAGCGCGATTTTGGTGATATATTTTTTTTCATATAGGACCGTCCTAGATGTACGTGAAAAACATATTACAGTGTCCAGATTACAAAGCCGTGGCTTGCTATGATTTTTTTTCGACGCCATTTTTTCAAAAAATTATATTAGCGATTTTTTTATTCAAAATCTGACGACGTAGCGTTAATCGGCATCCTTCAAAACGTACTCTCCCCCATTTTCTTGAAATTATCAATTTGGATGGTAATGTTGACCAAAGTGCAACCAGAAAGCTGACCAGAAAATGGATGAAATATTTAGTAAGTTTCCTCGCCAAAAAATGGCTATACATAACCTTACAAACGTCAAAAATGTCAAAATCAAATGACATCCAGCCAGAAGAGAACAGAGAGTTATCGCAGGAATACCGTATTTTCCTATATGTTTTGTGGTATTTTCTAGTACGCTATGACATCTAAACATGCACATATTTGTAAGGATGAACGTTAAACGTTATTCAGGATCATTTAGGATAGTTATTTAGGAAGGAATAAGGTGGCCGTTTTACGTGCAACGTTATGAGTTTCTGAAAATATCAGGAATTATCACGTTATGTTAAATAAACCTATTTATGCATTAATAGGTAGGTACCTAAAGAAGGTTAAGGAACAAAATACATAACCTTGAACTCGCAATTGTAGAAAAGTTTTTTCTTTTTTGAGAGCTATTACCCATTTTTCCTCAGTTCATCATTCTTAGGAAACCTATAAAATGAATTGACGTATTATTAATATAATATGAAGCTAAGATTCGATTAATTACGTATAGAAATAGGTTATTTATTCTTTATTCAACAAACTTACATGTGAAATGAAACTTCATTGCCGTTTTTATACTTATTGTTGCACCCATAAGCATAGCAAGACACAACCATGTCCTCTTTTACAGAAAATGCACTTAAAATGTGTAATAAACTCGATAATGCGTAAAACACAGCTCACACGTCAAAAGACCACACACGCGCTCGTTTTAACAACAATCAGCTGATCATCGATCGGCGTCTCTCTCGAGGTTTCGTCCTCATCACCTCTCTCTCTAGGCTCAGTCCATAGTATTATTAAGTCTATGGTGGTCATATTGTCCCTACTAGAAATGACCAATATATAGCTAAAAAATTTTATGTTAAATCACGACCACGGTGTAAAACAATTAGGTGGTGAAACGCCTCAATGTATCGTATGGTTAGAATGTCTCCAAACAAACGCATCGTAAGACAAAGAGAGAGAGTGTGTGGCCGCGAGGGCACCGCGGGCTAAGCCCCGAATCGTCCCTAGTTAATTTCCACTTCATTTTACCAGGTTGAAACATATACCATTCGATGCAGAAAAATATGTAGAACACGATTGTTGAAAAATTATGTGTTTAAATTGTCGGCTACTGTGCAAAAAAAAATAAAAACCATAAATGAAATTGGACGCCGGCACATTTAACTCGAAACGCTGCTAAAACCGTTCGAGTTATGAAAAAAATTAACATAAACAATTTTATAGAGAACTAAATTTCCTATAAATAAGTCAGTGGTGGCATTAGTCTATCTTTAATAGTTTTGGTGTGTGGGCGCCTCAAATTCGCGCGCTGATCTTTTGTTAAATTAAACTTATCGTTTTCCAGCGCACAACTTTCAGGCCCACGGTGTAAGAATTGTCTTACACCGTGCTCACGCCTAAAATATTTAAGATAGACATATGCCGTCACTGACTTTTTTATAGGAAATTTAGTTCTCTATAAAATTGTTTATGTTAATTTTTTTCATAACTCGAACGGTTTTAGCAGCGTTTCGAGTTAAACGTGCCGGCGTCCAATTTCATTTATGGTTTTTATTTTTTTTTGCACAGTAGCCGACAATTTAGACACATAATTTTGCAACAATCGTGTTCTACACATTTTTCTGCATCGAATGGTATATTTTTCGACCTGGTAAAATGAAGTGGAAATTAACTAGGGACGATACGGGCCGCAGCCCGCGCGACCCTGGTGGCCACACACTCTCTCTCTTTGTCTTACGATTTCGCGTCTCTAGCGTTAACAGTTTGGAGACATTCTAATTGAGGCGTTTCATCACCTAATTATCTTACACCATGATCAAGACTAAAATAATATGACCAAAATACAACTAAACGAAAGCCATTAAAACGTTTTTGTGCCTGCATTTTGGTTATTTCAGCTAAATAGTATATTTGTGCTGCTTGGGTAATGATCTAAAAATCTGAAATGTTGGCAATATCGTATATTGATCATACAGCACCCCCCACCCAGCCAAGTGCAAATTCTAACTTTAATTTTTTTGATCCACTCTAATGCACAGTGCCATCTCTAAACATTACCTTAGAGATCAAGTATCTTTCCTGCGTAGAACAGGTCATGTACGGGTACACCGTCAGGAGGAAGAAGTGTCAACTGCACTGCAATCAAATCCATCCGTTATTTTATTGTGAAAATGTAACGTTTTACTAAAACCTCTGTATCTTTTTTTGCAAAAAAGATAGGAGCAAAATTCAAAAAATGTTTTAAAGCAGACACATAAGACAAACAAATTTTATAAAATTCTAATATACAGGGTGTTTGGTCAACGCTATGCAAAAGATAAAAATTGACTAAAAACCAGGCATTTTTTTAACACTGTATAAAGATGTGGTTGTAACTTTATCTTAAAGTTAAATATGTAAGATGGAAGCTAATTAAATTTCCCTTGAAACGCTAAAAACCCGGCACAAATTCATACATTTTTGACAGTTTTACAGCGTTATAAATCTTGGTCAATTTTAAGGTGTCCCGAAGCAAATTTTGACGAGTATATATTTTAAATTAAAAACATGTAATTTTTATCCTTTAATTTACCTACTTGCACGCCACTGACTTATTGTCACCTGTTTGTTTAATCCGAAGATAGTCTCACACTAAACTATGCATGCAAGGATAGTCTCACACCAAGTGAAGGTCACGAAAAAATACCTCGGCAATTCATATCTACTCTGGTCTCGGGCCCCTTTATTTACTTAGGGCACAACATTGTAGAATATACAGGGTGATTCTAAAATGTATGGCCAAATTGATACAGCGTCATCAGGAGACCAAAATAGGTTGATTCAACCCAATTTACCTATATAAAAAAATGCACCCCTAAGAAGTTACAGCCCTTTAAATTTGGAAGCGTTTGGAACCAATTCAGAAAAACTGATATTTATCATCCTCTTTTAAAAGAGCATAATAATATCACCCTTATTATATGTATATTTTCCGAAAAAAGATTATATAAAAAAGTACGTTTATTTTTTAATCAGTTCTAATAATATCGGAAGACAATTTGGATCATCCTAATAATAGTATAATAGTACACACGACTACACCGACTGTCCACGAAAGTATTGTCTACGGAATAACTAGGTTTTTATGAAAAAGGCTTCTATAATTTGGAATGAATAGATCACTAAATCAGAATTTCATAACGAATAAGAAAATTCAAAAATATACAGGGTATTCTATGTATTAAAAATAAGGAAGGGTGTGTCACTTCTAGTTAAACCGGAATCAGTATTATGCACAGTTGTATTAGACTCTGGATTTAGTGACCTACTATCCATAATACATTTCAAATTCTACAAGACCATCATTCATTAGAACTTGGTTATTCCGTAGGCAATACCTTCGGGGCCTCGGTATATGCAGAGAAAATACTGACCTAAATTTAAAATCTACCAGCCGTTAAACCTAGAGTCGTATTATGTTTAACAAGGAAAGATAATTATAAAATTCACAATAACTTAAACTTAAACCATTGTGTAAAGGAATAATATAAAGAAGCGCAACCGAGCAGGTTTCGAGATTTCAATATTGTAGATATGTTTATGCAAATAACTTCAGGATTGTCATCAATTTTTAGCATTATGGAAAGGAATTTGTAATTTGGCTGCATAACCCTAAAAATTGAAAACAATCATGAAGCTACTGCCAAAAAATGCAATCTCGGAATCTGTTCGGTTGCTCTTCTTTGTTATTCTGTACACAATGCTTAAAATAACTCACCAACGTGTAATGCCGAGATTCCTGCATCTGAAGGTTTTCTACTTGAACTTGGAGGGGGAATGGGGTCATCTAAAAGATCACACATTCGTAGATCAGTCGCATGTTCTACTAAAAGCTCTACTATATCTCCTGTGCGGTCCATGATGGAACATACTTCCTCAAATGACCGGTCAATAAGAGAAACACCTCCCCATTCCAATACCTTGTCTCCTTGTTGTAATCCACCTTTTTCAGCAGGACCCCCCGGTACTGTCCATACTATATAAGCGAACAGTCGACCATCTGGTGCAGTTTTACCACCAACAACTCTCATGCCAAAGCCTCGTGCTGAAAATGTTTAATTATATACTTACATACTTAACTGGGTGTTTCATAAATAATAGAGTATACAATGTACTTCAATAAAAAATTCGTAGTTAATACATTACAGGGAGTTAAAATTATTTTTATTTTTTATTAAAGAACCTATGTTTCACATGTCTCAAAATTTTATGTCAGTAATAGTATTAAAAAAAAAAACAAAAAATACCTTGAAGAAGGTCATTGAACTTCTGAACTTAACTGTACACAATATATTTACAATATATTGCTAGTTGCGTTTAAAAATATGAAACCTCTGAAAGAAAGTAGCCACTGCAACTTGAGTTCTAGTAGCAAGAACACTGTTAAAAGTAATCGTGATTTGTGGATTTTCCACGTGTGATTTCTTAGTTGAGTTTTGTGAAAAAAAATCATTAGTGGTCTACACCACTGTTCTCGAAAGAAATTCAAAGTTAATTTTTTTTATTTGAAATGTTTCCTTAAGTCGTCACCGAAGCAAACCCTTAAACATCCTAGAATTTTGTGGCATCCACAGTTTCTCTCCATCTAAGGCCGAAGCAAATCAGATATAAATTTTTAATTTGACTCGTCTAATTTATCGCAAACAAACCGTTTATGTAATATAGCACTATCACTACCAATCTTTGATTTATTTGAACCAACATAACAGCCAATTTCTTAGAAATAAAACAAGTCTTCATATTGCAAAAACACGAGCACACTTTTCACTTTATAACAGTTGAACAACGAATGGATACAAAAATCACATTGCATAGACTACTTCGCCTCCGCCGTAGTTTATTCGGCCCTATATTATAATATGTCCTTGTCCTTAGATTATGGTAATTTGTTCTTATTACATATTAATTCAGTAATTAATCTATGAGATAAAAAAAAGTTATTAAAATTGACTTAAAAAATATTATTTTTGTTACTGTAATAATAATTTACAGCAATATAAGAAAGATGTATAGTTTAATGCTGTCGACTTGCGAATAATTCCGAGAGTTCCTCTCGATAGCCACTCACAGGTGCTCGTCCATTTGAGAGCACTTTTACGAATTTTTTACTCTCAGGTTGCTCCAGAGAGAAACTAGCTAAAAGTTTATAGCGGCAGTGCTCTTAAGACCCTATCCACAGCAACTGTGTGCTGCGAGTTCTGTTAATAAAAAAAGTGAAACGAAATTGCTGAATGGGCTCATTTACAAAAAATATATTTCGGAAGTACCTACACCTTGTAGTTAGTAAACGGACAAACTATTAGATTTTTTTTTCAACTGCTTCTCCTTCAAAATAAATAATGAAAATAGAGCTCGCGAAAACGCAGGGAGGCAATGCTGTGACGTCACATCACTCCTGGCCGTCGGCCGCTCGCCTAATAGGCCAGTAAAATTAAGTGAAATATACCGTAAATTCGGAACAAATTTGTAACAAGCTGCTTGTTGCGTTAAAATGTCGGGGAGGGGGTATTAAATATGTCAACAAAAATCCCAAAAAATCCGAGTATCGGAACACGCTAAACCATCGTCCGCCACAAAATCCTTAACTTGTCCAAGATGTGCAGGTGATCATAGTATCGACGATTGTAATGAAAATAATCCTTTAAAATGCATAAATTGTTTTAATGCTGTACAAAAAACAAAAATTAAAATAGATTTTCAACATGCTGCAACTGATAGAAGCTGTCCCTGTTACATAAGACAATTAAAAATCGAAACCGATAAAATAGACTATAAAACATAGCAATTAGGTCTGGAGTCAGCTAGTGATAAGAATATTGTATGTTTAAATTATCAAGGTTTTTTAAATAATAAATTTGATATAAATGCGTTAGCAGAAAACTGGAATCCAATTGTAATGTGTTTAACTGAAACACATATTTTAATCATGATTCGAAATGAATATAAATATAAATTACGTTACAAAAAATACATAAATAATTTGTGGATATTGACAATTGAAGTAAATATAAACAATAGCAAATATATAATTTCTACAATATATCGTTCGCCACAGTGTAACGATAATCTATTTCTGATGCAATTTGAAGAATTTCTAGATGAAATATGTGATTATGATGGCACACAAATTATATGTGGAGATTTTAATTATGATCTATCAAAATACAGTTTTTATGGGAATAAATATCTGGAACTGGTTACACAATATGGCTTAAGGCAAATTGTAATAGACCATACAAGAATTACAGCAAATAGTAAAACCTTAATTGACCATTTAATTACCGATAGAAAAAATTTGAAACATAAAGTTTATGAAACAATCAAAATAAGCGATCATTCGATTAATAGCTATACAGGTTGAAGCAAACAAGTCAAATTCTTATGAGATAGTTAAATACAGGAGTTATAAAAATTACGACAAAAATATTTTCCAAGAACATCTATTCAATGTATGTTGGAATAATAATGGCAATGTTGATGATATGTCAAACAATTTTGTTGATACTATATCAAATGTAATAAATGGCATGTGTCCAATACGGGAGACAATAGTGCGGGAAAAAGACAAGAAGTGGATAACAGGAGAAATAATTGAAAAAATTAAAATTAGAGACGATAAGTATAAAATTGCGGCAATATCAGGTGAAGAAAATGACTGGGATGGATACAGGCGTGCGAGAAATGAAGTTACAAAACAGATTAGAACTGAAAGAGAAAGTTTTTTTAAAAATATGTTAGACTCGAATAAAAATAACCCTAGAGAATTATGGAAAAATTTAAAGAGCTTGCTCCCAAATAAAAAGAACAATGTTTTACCTGAAAAAATTAAATTTAGAAATTATATTACTAGTGAGAATAGGGAAATAGCACACAAATCTAATATACATTTTACTGATAGTATAAGGGAAATAGTTAGTGGTATTAATAAATACAATGATAGTGAAATTATTATACAGAAAATTAGGACATACGAAATATTTTATAAATTTGAAAAAATCAACATGCAAACGTTAAAAAATTACTTAAAGACCTTAAAATATTCTACAAATATGGATAGCGGAATTTCAACGAATATCTTATGTGACTGTTGTGACTGTGTAGGAAACTGGATGTTGGATTTAATAAACGGATCATTGGATTCTGGCAAATTTCCTGAAAACTGGAAAATATCAACTATAGTTCCTGTACCTAAAGTTGAAAATACTTTCAACTGTGAAGAATTCCGCCCAATAAACACGGTTAAGCCTTACGAAAAACTACTGGAATTAGCAGTTAAAGAACAATTGGTTGAATATTGTGATCAAAATTCGATAATAGTGCCAAATCAATCAGGTTTTAGACACAAATATTCTTGCGAATCAGTTATAATAAGTGTTTGTGATAATTGGCTTACATCGATAGACAAAGGAGAAATAGTAATAGCAGTATTTTTAGATTTCCGAAGAGCTTTTGAGACTATTAACAGAAATTAATTAATAAAGAAACTCTTTAAGATGGGTGTCCGTGATCATGTGTTGGATTGGTTTAAATCATATTTATCAAATAGGAAACAAAACGTAAAATATAAAAATTGTGTATCTACAGACATTGTAAATGATTTCGGAATTCCACAGGGGACAGTTCTTGGACCACTACTCTTTATTTTATATACAAATGATATTGTTAATGTAGTTGAATATTGCAATATTCATATGTTTGCAGATGACACTATGATATATATTTCAGGAACAGATATACCATATATGCTAGATAGATTAAACAAGGACCTTGACAATATTTATAAATGGCTATGTGATAATGATTTATCTATTAATGTTAAGAAAAGTAAGTTCATCCTATTTGGATCAAATTATAAGTTAAGTTCAATAAAAGATATGGTAATAAACGTAAAAGTTGATAATGTACGCCTCGAAAAAGTTGTAGAAATTAAATATTTGGGGGTCTTCTTCGACGAAAATTTAAATTTTAAAAAACACGTAAATTATGTTATGGGAAAAATGTCAAAAAAAGTTGGTTTCTTAAGTCGTATAGGAAAATGTCTTAGTATGCATATTAAAATATTGTTATATAATTTAATAGTCTTACCGCATTTAGAGTTCTGTTCGGCAATACTTTTTAATATAAATCAAAATGAAATGCAAAAAATACAAAAGATACAAAATCGAGCAATGCGTTGCTTACTGAAATGCAATAAATATACACCAGTTACAACCATGTTACAAGTTCTGAACTTTATGTCTGTTAAATAAAAAATTCACAGTCCTTCTCAAAGATGCAACCGGAGGAGACATTGGAAATGACGAAGTAGAACGCAAATCTTGTGATATTTCTTATGTGATAAAAATGAAAATTTGTTGCAAAGTAGTAAATAGTTATTTCATTAACACAAAACATTTTCAAAAATTAAAATCTTATTATCAGTAGTTTTATTTAGAAATTAAAATAAAAAGAGTTATTTTTTTTATTAACAAAAACATTCCCATAATGAAAACTAAAATGGTATTATACACATTTTTTTCACTAACAAAAATTTTTAATGTTAAAACTAAAATAATTTCGTGAAGATGAAAAGTGATTCCTAACAATTACAAATACCGATATTGATTAATCGCAAACTATTAAACGCAGCTGGCAATTGAACCATGGGAAATTTTAAAAAAATAAGAATATTTTCATTTATAGAGAAATATTAATTTTTGACTTTTTTATTAAATTTTTTTACCAATTTTACGTTTGTTTCCTTCATTATTTGCTTGTTTATCTGTGAGTATATTCTGCAAAATGAAAAAGTACATAATCATTGTACAAGTGAGGATTATCGAGTTGTTTAAAATTTTATATATATTGAATGACTTTGTATCTAAAGAAGATCGGAATCGATAGCATATAAATAAATAATTTTATCTATGTATGAATTTAGACATCGTACTCCCTGACAATTTCCGTAAATTTGTAAGCATCTTCAACCTGCTTTTCTGTTGCGGTTGCAGGAGATAAGCTGCAATATTGATTCTGCTGTTGGCACAAAAAGTGTTGTCACAGGTTGTAACACCACTGTTGTGGATTTCTTTCATTGCCAAGCCATTTCTGAATTTTGTAGAATACTCGTAATGAATATTAAACGACTGCCTCTGAAGTTGATGGTAATATTTCCAACTTTGATTTTTGTTTGTGCAGCGATTTTTTGAATTGATTAAATCTGTATGAGTTGAGTGAGACATTTTTGTGATTTTCCTTGCATCGTATACCTACAAGTAGGAAAAGGGTTTCACCAGCCTCTTTTACTTGTTGGGGGGGTTGAATTCTTGCCAATGAAAGTTGTTACTACATTAACCAACTGCATTTCTTTCTAAAGAAGTTTGATGACTTTTAATTTTTCTTTCTGAAATATTGTAGACGTGGTATCAGAACCACTGAAGGCATGAGTCAGTAAAATTGTATTTTTCTACTACCGTCTATATAAATGAACTTTGTAACCCTAGCAACTCGCGCGATAACGAAAGTAAACATTCGAGTTACCTGGTTGCTAAGGCGTTGCTATCTACGAAAGCAAAACTTATGCGGCCAGGACAGAAAAGTAGAAAAACAAATTTTAAACGAAATTAATTCGTTCTATTTGAACGAATTAATACAACTAAACAATTTTGTATTAATATGTAAAGAAAGGTCTTTCTAGGAAGTACGCCAACATTTTTGTCGGCACGTAGTACCCAACGTAGTACCTACCTACTCCATTTTAAAAACGCCTCAAAGTTTGCATATACCTTGCTTTGGATTTCTTGGGGTAAAACAAGGCACAAGTAATATTCCCATTTATATCGCCACAAAACATTATTTGTTTATTTTAGTTTGAAACCACCAGAAATTAAAATGTGTAATATTTGGTTGCCATGGAAACAATTTTCACAGGCTAAACTATAAAATTTATTAAAAACGTCAATTAATTTCATTTCATAGTTTTAAATTAGTAAATCCCATAATTTTTTTCGGTATAGTAGAAAAAATATAATACATTTCACGATGCGAAAGCCCTTTTAAGTATTCGGTGTTTTTTTAAAGGTCTCGGCTTCGCCTCGACCATTCAAAAATAACCTTTCGCATCTAAACTGGTGCACAATTGAAGTGGATATTAGAAAAATATGGACCAAATTTGAATGTCTATATTTTTGGAACGGGTTGGTTAATCTTGATACGATTTTTTGTGACCATTAGCAAAATTCATTGACTGTCAACTGTCTCAAATAGATTTTTAAATTGTGGTTGTTTCTTTTATCCACAGGGTGATTAACCACACCCTTACATTTTCGTTAAATTTCATCGTTCTCCCAATTTCCTAAAAAAATTTTGGGATTTTTTTTAACACATTAATTATGATTTACAGGCAATTCTGAAAGACCAATTTGAAATTATTTTTGATAGCTCTGTTATTTTCAGAGATACCATTTGTTATAGGAAAAATTGCGATTTTTTTACATTTTAGTTTACAGTATTTTAATACGATAGTCAATTACAATTGTTTCTTCGATATTCAACGCTCCCAGGGTGCCCTTTTCAAGGCGAGCAAATTAATTTGGGTATAAGGAAATGAACCAACATAAAAATAAATAATTTAAACTTTTTGGTATTTTTACAAATTGGCGTTTCTTATATTCGACACTACCAAAAATCTGAAAATGAGCTTTTATCAATTTTGATAGAAAATTTTGGAATCTTGGACAATACTGCCGAAACGGTTTCAGAATTTTTGCGTCATCCCTATTATTAAAAGAGATACATTTTTTGGTAAATAAAAACGTATAATTTGCAATTGAGAAAACCTTGATTTACAAATTTGTTCGGATCTATGGCAGTCTGAGGTGATATATCGATATGAATAAGACGGGTCACTCTTTTTGGTCCATTGACGTACTGGAAACATTTTCTAAGGGGTCAAAAATGTGTTTTATTTCTAAATTTTTGCGGTGACACCACAGGTACTCGTAGGTGATATTCCTTAACTCTTGATATACCCCTAATATTTTCAGCCCCCTCCTACTCATAGGCGTAGTGGGAAAAGTAAAAAAAAACAAATTTTTGAATTTGATTGTGATCAAGACGCCACCAAATGACCCTTTCAAAATTCGCCCATGGGATTTATGGAGGTTTATCCGTGTTTCATTTTTGTAGAAAAACATCTTTGCAGTTTTCATAATTCCAGTTTCCGTGGTCGCGAGTCTATTGTAGACTATGAAATGGGACATGGTGACCGACGGTTTGTTCTGCTCCAAACATATTTATTAATTGATATTTATAAATACACTGCTTTTAATTTATGATCTCTAATTCATTTTATTAAATTCTTTTTAAAAATCTAGCCGTCACTGGAAACAATTTCTTGTCATTTAATAAAATTCAATTTGACAGTGTTTTGAGATCAGTGTTTCGAGTTAAAAGTAAAACACAAAATACAAACAATAATTGTTTCATTGATTACATAATATCTTACATAAAATTACAATAAAGACTTGGTTTTGCCGTGTTGTTGTATTCCAACAATAATTACACAAATATTAATTTTTAAAGCAAAAAAAACTTATTGGTAACCCTATATGACTACATTTTATTAGGAGGTAAATGAATGATTGAAGTTTTTTCACATATTCCAGTTTATTCAGTTTGATGAATAAATTGAAATTTGTTAGAACATAAACTCCTGGACAAAATTAACGCACCACCATAAATTTGCAACAAATTTGATGCTACTTTTTTTCTGAACCTATGGTCCGATTTGAATGATATTTCTAACATTTCAGGTCCATTCCTTGATAATGTCATTGTCCTCATTATTTTTGATAAAAAGTTCATTTTACTTTTATACCGGGTGTAATAAAAATGTTGTGTTTTTTTCCGAAAATTTGTATCACCCTGTGGCGTATACTAGCAATCCTAACATATCGCAGTTGAAATTAAACTGTAGCCTCATCTTTCCTTAACATTTTCATTTCTGTTTCACTTCATTATCTCTGTTATTAGAGGAGATACACCCTTTTATAAATATACGTATACGTATACGTTCATTTTTATAAATGTTTTGCAAGTAGGCTATGGATCTCCTTTGACATTTCAATAAAATTTTGTTAACAAATGTTTTAGTTTGGAATTGTCAAATAGAGTCAGTCTTGCTGATTAAAATCTGTTCACAAATTGCTTATTAAGACCAGTTCGTTTTGCATACCAAGTTTTTTTGTTATCGTATTTGTCAGTTACGAGTATCGGCGGAGGAGGCAGTAAGAGCATTAACTTTGTTGGATGAGGGCCTACACGATATTAACATCACATTGTCCATCACCATCATTTCTATTGTTTTCTTTTTTTTTCTGTTTTCCTGTTTCATTCGCTTCATTCATGTAATTTTGCCTTTATTCTTAATTTTAATATTGTGATTAAAGTAAGTTTAATTAAAAAGTGATTCGTTAATTTTGTTTTCATTTATCGATAAACATAAACATTACAGTCATTACATTGATTACATTAATTTATAAAAATGAACGTATACAAAAATAAAGTTTATAAAAACATGTTGAGTTATAGAAGGGTGTATCTCCTCTAATAACAGAGATAATGAAGTGAAACAAAAATGAAAATGTTAAGGAAAGATGAGGCTACAGTTTAATTTCAACTGCGATATGTTAGGATTGCTAGTATACGCCACAGGGTGATACAAATTTTCGGATAAAAAAACACAACATTTTTATTACACCCGGTATAAAAGTAAAATGAACTTTTTATCAAAAATAATGAGGACAATGACATTATCAAGGAATGGACCTGAAATGTTAGAAATATCATTCAAATCGGACCATAGGTTCAAAAAAAAAGTAGCATCAAATTTGTTGCAAATTTATGGTGGTGCGTTAATTTTGTCCAGGAGTTTATGTATTTACTAATATCTCGTAGGTCCTCCTCTGGCAGTTATAACCGCGAGACATCTCCTAGGCATACTTTCAATAAGGCTGTTTATAAAATTTTGAGGTATGGCCTCCCACTCTTCCCGAATAGCTACGACAAGTTGTTCCAATGTCTGCACTGGATTATTCCTAGAGCGAATCTTTAATTTTAAACGAGACCATACGTGCTCAATGGGATTTAAATCCGGTGACTTTGATGGCCACTCCATTCTCATAATTTGAAGTTGTTCTATGGCATCATTTACTATTCTTGCCCTATGGGGTCTAGCATTGTCATCTACGAGAATAAAGTTATCACCAAAGTTTCTAGCGAGGGGTGCGACTAACGGTCTGATACACCTATCCCTATAAATTTCACCATTTATAGACTGGTGACTGATGAACAAATCTGTTTTTTGATCAACAATCACTCCACCCCACACCGTAACTCCGCCACCACCAAATGCCTCTTGTGCAGCCATATTTTCCTCAAAATATCGTTCGCCCTGTCCTCGCCACACCAAAATTCGCCCATCAGATTTATACAGGTTTACACGTGTTTCATCTGTAAACAAACATCTTCTCCAGTTTTCATAATTCCAATGTGCATGGTGTTGAGCCCATTGCAGACGCATAGTTCTATGACGAGGGAGAAGCCTGGGACATGGTGCCCTACGTCTTGCTCTAAAAATATTAGTTGATGTTTACTTTCCATTACAGAAAGGAATTATAAGTAAATAAATATACGCTAACCATCATTGTTGTACATACCTTAGGTTATGCTCATAAAGAGTTCTTTTAATCGTCATATTCGAGACGACGATACCAGTGGCAGCTCTTAAATCCTCATTAAGTTTTCGAGCATGTTGTGTCCTACTTCGACGAACATTTCTCATTAACAATCGGTTTTCCCTCACGCCTATTTTTTTAACACGACCGCCACCATGCCGAAAGTTAACAATACCAGAGTCAGAAAATCGTTTGTGTGCTCTAGAAATGACACTCTGGGAAACACCGTATATATCTGCCACCTCTTTTTGGGTCATTCCCGTATTTAACAATCGAATGCAATTATTAAGTTCTTTTAAAGTGAGACGAGACATTTCTAATTGATATTTTCACGCAAAACTCAAAACACTGTCAAATTGAATTTTATTAAATGACAAGAAATTGTTTCCAGTGACGGCTAGATTTTTAAAAAGAATTTAATAAAATGAATTAGAGATCATAAATTAAAAGCAGTGTATTTATAAATATCAATTAATAAATATGTTTGGAGCAGAACAAACCGTCGGTCACCATGTCCCATTTCATAGTCTACAATAGACTCGCGACCACGGAAACTGGAATTATGAAAACTGCAAAGATGTTTTTCTACAAAAATGAAACACGGATAAACCTCCATAAATCCCATGGGCGAATTTTGAAAGGGTCATTTGGTGGCGTCTTGATCACAATCAAATTCAAAAATTTGTTTTTTTTTACTTTTCCCACTACGCCTATGAGTAGGAGGGGGCTGAAAATATTAGGGGTATATCAAGAGTTAAGGAATATCACCTACGAGTACCTGTGGTGTCACCGCAAAAATTTAGAAATAAAACACATTTTTGACCCCTTAGAAAATGTTTCCAGTACGTCAATGGACCAAAAAGAGTGACCCGTCTTATTCATATCGATATATCACCTCAGACTGCCATAGATCCGAACAAATTTGTAAATCAAGGTTTTCTCAATTGCAAATTATACGTTTTTATTTACCAAAAAATGTATCTCTTTTAATAATAGGGATGACGCAAAAATTCTGAAACCGTTTCGGCAGTATTGTCCAAGATTCCAAAATTTTCTATCAAAATTGATAAAAGCTCATTTTCAGATTTTTGGTAGTGTCGAATATAAGAAACGCCAATTTGTAAAAATACCAAAAAGTTTAAATTATTTATTTTTATGTTGGTTCATTTCCTTATACCCAAATTAATTTGCTCGCCTTGAAAAGGGCACCCTGGGAGCGTTGAATATCGAAGAAACAATTGTAATTGACTATCGTATTAAAATACTGTAAACTAAAATGTAAAAAAATCGCAATTTTTCCTATAACAAATGGTATCTCTGAAAATAACAGAGCTATCAAAAATAATTTCAAATTGGTCTTTCAGAATTGCCTGTAAATCATAATTAATGTGTTAAAAAAAATCCCAAAATTTTTTTAGGAAATTGGGAGAACGATGAAATTTAACGAAAATGTAAGGGTCTGGTTAATCACCCTGTGGATAAAAGAAACAACCACAATTTAAAAATCTATTTGAGACAGTTGACAGTCAATGAATTTTGCTAATAGTCACAAAAAATCGTATCAAGATTAACCAACCCGTTCCAAAAATATAGACATTCAAATTTGGTCCATATTTTTCTAATATCCACTTCAATTGTGCACCAGTTTAGTAATGTAAATAACTATTTTTATACGTTCTTGTCATTTCTGTATTTCCGACGAAGAAAGAATTTTCCATATAATTTTTCCTGTTCCTGGCCTTATGAAAAATATATCTTTTTCTGGAGTTAAAGCGATTAATAGAACAAGGAGATCAACTTCCTCATCAACTAAGTACAAATGTTCGTCTATTATTTAATATTTCAATTGCTATTTTAACAATAGGTCTACATCATCTACAGCTTGTTTTACAAAGAATCCATTATTTTAAAGAATTTTTGGCAACATTGAAATTAATCGGATTTCGTTTATATCATTTTACGAAAACTTTTCTTGAGGGAGGGCTACGATTACTGAATTTTGCCTAAATTTGGTTTTCACGTAGTTAACATACGTCGTACAAATGTGGATGCAATAAAAATCCACCTTCAAATTACATAAATAATAAGTATAGAGTTACAAAGATTTCGCAATTTTCTTTCTTATTTGATTAATTTCTGTACACTTTGCATGTACTGTAACCGTGTGATATACCATTGGATCAGGCATTGAGAGAGGAGTTGAACATATATTTTATTTTGCTTCAAATCACCGCTATCTTTGTAAATTGCGAAAAACGACAAAATTTTAAGTTACATATGGTTTTCGGCTATACATATTTCGACGGGACAAAAGGAAATAAGCTGTTCGACGTGCTTCTCGATGTTAAGTTGTCTTGGAGATTGTTGAGCGTGACTTTTATAACGCAGCGATAAATTTTTTTGTTTACTTTTGCTTAATCTACCTCATGTTAAAGTAATGGCACTCAAACCTAGTCTAACACTCGGTAATACGTACAAATCAGATATCGGCAACCTCCCAGAGCAACCCCGATCCTAAATCCACCCCTATGATTTGTCAAATTGCAAGTCATTGACAAAATTGAAAAAATTGCAAAAATAGGAAAACTTCAAATACTATTTCCAAACGAATTTCCGAGAGACTGTTTTGGTAAGAAACCCAAGGTAGAGGGTCGAACTTAGAACTACATCGTGAATTGCACGGTCACGCTCTGATTTTAGGCTCAATGGGAGTGAACGAAAAAGTGTAATTTTGACGTCTACCGTTCTGAAACCGCTGAAATCTCACGCGTTACGTCATTTTGCCATGAAACTGATTATCGACCCCCTACTAGGAAACTAAAAACATTTGTTTAATCCTCTCTTGAAACATGCAGTTTCTTACTTGGATACAATACTCGATACAATTATATGTCATAGGGAAGGAAAGGCACTATCGAGAAACAGAAAATTGTTTCGGGGTCCTGAAGTCGTTCCAAGTCCGAAACTGTAATCGGTTCCGTCCTCGGACCGATATTAAGAAATCATTAAATTTCGCTGGATCGACTATAAGGTGTAATCTATCGGACGCACTATGGATTTTTTGGCGAATTTTGCTATAACACGAAAATTTTAAACCTTATTTCCAAACGAAAACAGGCCGCCTAGCCGCCGTTCTGGCAATAAATCCAAGCTCGAAAGTCCAACTTGAAAGTACATCGTGAATTGTGCGGTCCAGCTGCGATTTTGTGGTCAGCAGATCCTAACTGAAAAGTGACATTTTTGACGTTAACGAAAAATTTTAAAGTTTTGACAAGCCCTGCACGTGCATGAAATGTGGAAGGCTCTGCGCACGCATTCGGCCTTTTTAATTTCGCAAAATTTACAAAACTCTTCGACATGATGGGGTATTGAAACGCTAATAACTTTTTAAATATTCAAAGAATCGCAACGAGATATAGCCGTTGGGATTTTCTCGACAAGAAGACGCTCATAAAAAAATAATAACATGACTGCCGGTACTACGCGATTTAGACAACCAATCAAAAATTGGTCACTATGTTGTCGCCACTGTTTCTATAAATGCATGCTTCATAATATGCAACATGAAACTGATTTTCAACCCCCTATACGAAAACAAAAACATTTCCAATGTTAAAATTATTTATAGGACATTGGAATTCATTTATAAAATAAAATATAATATACAACCAGAGTATTTATTAATAGTATTTTTTAATAGTTTATTCTCTATACTTTTTATATTTTATACGACATAATATATGTAGTTTTTCTATAACATATATTTTTGTATTCTTGTGACACTATTTATTTGTACTGCTTTTTTTAAATATTTGTGACGTTTTCTTCATTGACTATTTGTATACCTTTGTATATATATCTTTGTACAGTGGAGAAATAAATATTATTATTATTATTATTATTATTATTAAAAAACGTTAAATACGTCTCTGAAGTTCACGAGTATAATACTAGAAATAGGGATAATTTTTATGTTGATACTTGTCACAAAACACGAACATTTAATAGTGTATTTTATAAGGGTCTAATTTATTTTAATGACTTACCAACAGAAATTAGAAACTGTGAAAATTATAATAGATTTAAGAGATTATGTCGAGATTATGTAAAGAGCAATTATTGATTTTCTGTGTAATATATTATTATAGTTTAGTATAGATTAGTTTAAACTATAACTATTATTTGGTTTAATATTTTGATATTTATACGACCAGATGTAAACATCATTATTTTGTAAATAGCTTGATGCTAAATACATGGTTATTATTATTATTTTTTTTTTTTTTTTTTTTTTTTTTTTTTTTTTTTTTTTTTTTTTTTTTTTTTTCCGTTTCCGGAAGAAATTGCTGGACAGTCTCCCTGTGGCCTCCGACACCACACAGAGAGAGCGCCAGCGAATAATCTACAGCAACTCCCCACATCCCGCAGGGTTAGTCACTGTAGATTCCAGACTCATGTGCCCTAAGTAGACGAAGGGATCCCAGGATGACCGCTTTCTGCATTTGACCAGCCAACCATTCTGCCGATGTTTGGCAGGCAGGCATGATCTTCAATGCGGAGAGCAGCGTGGGCTTCATACCTCCGAGTACACCGATTATCAGGACGACCATTTTGACAGAGTAGCCTGGGTATAGCACTTGGAGCTCGTACCGGAGATCTCTGTATTTAGTCCGTTTCTCCTCCTCCTTCAAGGCGATGTTTGTCTCAGCAGGTGCTGAGAACTCGATGACATACATCACCTTGGTCTGATGGTCGAGGAGGACTATGTCAGGCTTATTGGCGTGAATTCGCCTGACGGTCGGGAACGAGTAGTTCCAGTAAATCCGGCATTTCTCGTTCTCGACAACGGACTCGATATCTCCGGGGACGTAAGGCAGCACTGGTGTTTGGTCTATCTGGTACGAGTGCCGTAGATGGTAGTATAGTACTCGTAAAGCCGCGTTATGTCGTTGGATGTAGACCGAAGTCGCATAAATCGGGCATGCAGATAATAAATGCATGAGCGACTCCGGCGCCTGACGGCAGGTCCTGCAGTTGATATCAGGTACCTCTACACCCATCACGCGACTGCGATAGACCAATGTGTTAATAACACCATCTTGGCAGGCCACAATGTATCCCTCGGTCTCCGCCTTCAGCCCCGCTGACCTTAAAAATGCGAAGGTCAGCTCTGTCGATAAACCCAGTGCTTCTATGTTGTTATAGAAAACACCGTGCAGGGGTTTATCGACGTGCTGCCTGAACAGATTTCTCTGTTCGGCAGCTTTGATGTGGGCTGTCAGACGATTAGGCGGAAGCTCAGTGACTGAGTCACCTCGCCGGCCTTCTCGTCTGTGGTCGAACACGAGACCGAGTTCATCTGCGGCCCTCTGTGCTGCCCTAAACAATAAAGCGCCAACTCCCACAGTTTCATGATCTCTCACTAACTGTAGGAGTGGGTCCGAGCTCCTGATGACATTACATGCCATACTCAGTGCCACTCTGCCATGCATGCACTCCAGACTCAAGAGTCCTCGGCCCCCCCGTTGACGTGGGAGGTACACACGAGGAACGGACGATCTAGGATGAATACTCCTATGAATATTCATCATCTTGCGGGTATTCCTGTCCAATTGACGCAGCTCATCTACTCCCCATTTGACTACGCCAAAGGAGTAGAGCAGAATCGGAACGGCAAGCATATTAGTGGCAGACACCTTGTTCTTCCCCGAAAGTTCTGATGACCAGATCTTTCGGAGTCGGTGTCTGTACTTGCCACGGAGAGAATCCTTTATTTGGTTCACATCCTGGATGTGGCGTTGTTCCACACCCAGGTATGTGTAGGTCTCTCCGGCATCCAAATGTCGTAGGATGCTTCCGTCTGCGAGCTGCGCATCTTCGTGGAATTCCCCGCATCGTCCTCTCTTGAGGTGGACGACTGCGCATTTGTCCAACCCAAACTCCATTCCAATTGCCCGCGTGTATTCCTCGACCACCCTGAGAGCATTTTGAAGTTCTCGCTCTCCGGAGGTATACAGTTTAAGGTCATCCATATAAAATAGATGGGTGACCTTATGCCTCCGGTTGCTGGGTGGCCCACACTGATACCCGCGGGTTTGGCGGAGTCCAACAGATAGCGGCAGCAGTGAGATGCAGAAGAGGAGCGGACTCAAAGAGTCACCCTGAAACACTCCTCTCTTAAATGTCACCAACTCTGTCGAAACTCGCTCGGCACCGGATGTTATGGTGAAGCGAGTTCTCCAAAGCGGCAACAGTTGTTCGATGCATCTCACTAGTGGTGCTGGTACCGCAAGACATCCGAGCAAGTGTAACAAAAGCTCGTGGGATGTTGTATCAAATGCCTTGCGATAATCAATCCAGGCCATTGACAGATTCCGCTTATACTGCACAGAATCCTGTGTAATACAGCGGTCTATCAGCAGGTTTTCCTTGCAACCTGCCAGGCCCTTCTTGGCACCACGCTGTTCGTTTATCTGTTGGTAGACCGGATCAACAGACCTCAACATCCTGGTATACAAGATACGAGTAAATAACTTGTAGCAGGAGTTGAGGCAGGTAATCGGTCTATAATTTTTTGGGTCAGACAGATCCCCCTTTTTGGGGATTAGCACAGTTCGCCCCTCGACAAACCAGTCCGGAATTTGCTGCCCCTCGTTCAACCATGAGTTGAAAACTCGGGCCAGATGGCGGTGGGTGGAAGGAAACTTCTTCCACCACCAGTTGTTTATACCATCTGGACCCGGGGCAGCGAAGTTCTTGGTTCCAACAAGTGCTTGTTGAACCTCTTCCGTACTGATTGCCGGGCACACTTCTTCTGGCTCTTCTAAGACTCTACGACAGAGAGCCTCGAAGTGTGCTATAGCTGGAGTGTCATTATCGAATGGACTCGCGACTTCGTAGATTCCTTTCCAGAAGGCTTCGACATTATCAACAGTTGGCGGATTTTCGACAACACGCTGTGGCTCTTGGAACAGGCGAGACGGGTTTGTTTGAAACAATTTGTTTTGTTCCAAACTCCGCATTCGCCTGACCAAAGTTTTCTTAATAGCCATTAGCGCTCGAATCCTATCTAGACAGTGCTGCTTGATGGTCTGCAGCACTGTGCGATTTAGAGTGTGGTGTTGGCGTCTCAGTCCGGCTGCCACTCGCCGGACCTTCGGTGTAAATGGTCTACCTGCGACTATATAATCCACCACACTCTGGATTCGAGAAGCGTGTTGCCTTGCTGATCGAATTTTAGCTTCGATCTTCTGTACGCGCCGCTTAGCTTTCTCGACCCTATCAACTGCGCTTGCCAGGCGCTGTTGTGGGACGAGTTGCTTGGCGGCAGCGTACACCGCGCTGTTGATCTGCCAGATGTTGGCATCTTCTGGAAGCTCCTCACTAATCAACGAATCCATTCGTGCCAGGTCTTGTGGCTTTGGGTTAACCCTGGTGTTAAGGTTAACCCTCGTCCTTAAAGCGATATCGGTATACTCAGGAGGATGTTCCTCGTCAGCTGGTATTTGCCGCGGTGGAAGTGCGGCAGGCACTTCCTCACGCTGACGAGGTGCCCTTACGTAACCTGTTCTGCGCAGGAAGGATACTTGATCTCTCAGATGTTGTTGAGAGAAGGCGCGATACTCCGGGTGCATATCGCACCACAACCGGTGTAATCGCGCCATGTATCCCCTGCGCGCAGGTTCGCTGCTCTCGTAGCAGTTAAGCAGATCATCTCTTAATCCCTCCTTATTATTATTATTATTATTATCTTGAAATTCGGGATATTTTTCGTTTAAAGTCAAATAACTTTATTATCTTAGCCGTTATGAAAAATTATGAAAATAGGAGATAAAACTTCAAAATCTATAAAATGACGGTTAAAAGTTTGTGATAGCTTAAAAATTAAAAAAGTTAGAGCCTAAAAATTATAAGATATCAGTTGGAATTTTGTAATTTTTTTCTATAAGAGTTGATTATTCTGTTCTGGTGCCGGGTGAGTCAGGTTGTATGGTAAAAAATTAATATGTGAATAGAGCATGAAAAAATAGAATTGACGTGTCTCAGGATTTTGCTATATACGTAGTATAACCTTTAATTTTTTTTATACGAGGTGTTAAAGTTGAAAATTTTTTACATATCCTTTGATTAAAAACAGTCGTATCAATAAAATTTGGTTGGTTTATATTTTTCATAGGGCGCTATCAACTGGCGATATTAGTTTTCCCAAACTAATCCAGTGGCGTGCGTTTACATATTTTTTTTCTGATAAGAATGCCGATAAATGATGACTGATGGTCGAGATGGTAGCGTACCTGCCTCTCTCCCGGGTTCGAATGTCGGTCGTGGCAATGGAAAATACTGTGAGAGGGATTTTTTCGTTATACACGGATATTGGATGTGTGTCCCTTGTATTATGTGTGTCCCTTGTCTTTAAATGTGTAGCCCCCTACCGCACAAGGCTCTAGAATCTGGGATAAAGGGGGTCGTAATTACTTGTGGTGTTATTTTATTATTAAATGTGAGCCACTGGATTTTTTCATAAGTTGAAAACCTATAATGCAATAATAATAAAATACTCTAAGGAAACAAAATTTTCATTAACGAAAATTTAAAAAGAACTGTGACTTAATTACTATTTTTTAAATAAATTTTCAAAATGAAGACCATTAACCTCAATGCACTTTCGGGCATTGATTAATTTCTAGAGTGCATTGAGGTTAATGTACTTCATTTTGAAAATTTATTGTAAACAGTAGTAATTAAGTCGCTGTTGTTTTCAAATTTTTGTAATTAAAGATTTTGTTTCCTTAAAGTATTTTATTATTATTACATTAGGGTTTCAACTAAGAAATTGTATGAAAAAATGCAGCGGCGCACAGTTATCGGCATTCTTATCAGAAAAAAATGTGTTTAGCGCAGGCCACCGGATTAATTTTGAAAAACTGTTATTGCCAGTTGATAGTGCCCTATATAAACCAACCTAATTTCATTCATACGACTGTATTTAACCAAAATATATTAAAAAAATTCAACGAAACATTTACAACATTAACACCTTTTATAAAAAAATTAAGGGTTATATAGCAAAACGTCAATACTGTTTTTTCATGCTCTATTCACATATTAATTTTTTACCATACAACCTAACTCACCCTGTATACCTATATATATAATAAAAGGCCACATATAATAAAAGGCCACATAAAATAAAAACACATTTTTATTTAAACCACAGAGGTTAATAAAAGTAAAAACAGGAACAAAATATTAAAGAAATTAATACATTAGATGTCAATTTCTGCTACGTCTTTTCACAAAGTCATAGGTGTTGCATTCGTGCAATATTGCCCAATGCAATGATGCAACTTGATGTGCATCTTAAATTGTATTTATTGCAGCTGCATAATTTTGAACAGTTTGTTTTGCAGTTGCAAAATAAAATTTTTAATATAAATTCAGGGGCACACTTTGGTGACATTTTTTCTGGTTCTAGTCAAATTTTATTTTTAATCCAACCCCAATTTTCAGGATTGACGTTATTTCCTAGCCTTTCTTGAACTTGAAAATACACTCACTCGTTTTATATGAAGTTTGGCTGCGTCAGAAGTCGGAGGTAAAACTTCCAATTCAAATTTATTAAATAGATTTTGGCGGGCAACAAGTTGGGTATATATTTAATGTATGTAAATGAGTTCAAATCTTTGCTTTTTTACCAATATAAAATAAATTTCTCACCCAACCCTACAAGATGTGACATATTAGTATGGATTTTTAAAATCTTCCAAATTTGAAATTTCCTTATCATTTTTTAATATACCTAGTTAGTGCTGTTTTTTTCCCTTCTTATAGAACGCTGACGTGTCGCAGCCTGAAATTGCATGTAAAAATAAAATATTTTTGACCACTGTTTCACCTAATAGATTAATTATTATGCTATAAGAAATTACAGATTAAAAATATTCAGTGTATTTTAAATTCACCCTGTATACTTAAAGGGTTAAATACTTAAGGAACATGCAAAAATAAATTAAAAAGTAAATATCACTAAATAAGCTAAGTATATTGATTCGGCGTAGACTATAAATGGTACTACGCTAACGAAGGAGATAAGTTTTGAAATCAGGAAATAACATAAATTTATAAAGTGTTCCATTTATAAAAATTGAGGTTATGTTAATATCTTATTTATATACGAGTAGGTAGTTGAATTAGGCTTTTTGGGCCGACTAAAAAAAACTACAATCTAATCCTACAATCTAAATGTTAAATAATCAACTTCGATGATAACCCACATAAACAACAGCATGAAAAAAAAAACAAACAAAAGGCTATATAATAGCTATTTATAAAACTAGTTGCAAAATGAGTGTATTTTTTGCACTAGATGTGAAGATTGGATCACGAGCGTAGCGAGTGGTCCAACACATCGTCTGCAAAAAACACGCAGTTTTGCATCGTGTTTTATACAATATTTTTTGCAATTTAGTTGTTACGAAAAAAAAAAAATTTTCGCTGCGTCTCCTTTTCATTTAGATAGTAGCAAAGCCATTTCTGTTTGTTTCTATGGATATAACAATGAATACGTTTCAAAACTGTACGTTTAACATGCATAGTAAATAAGATAAATGTTTTCTCAATAAAAATGTTGTATGTTTAATATTTATGTTGTATTCTTAGTAAAAATAAATGGATCTGTCGCAATATGTGTTTATGTGACTAAACTCATTTTAGCACAAGTGTTAAAATGAAAACTCGTTTTAGCACAAGTGTTAAAATGAAATCTCATTTTAGCACTTGTGGTAAAATGACCCACTTTTGACAATGACAATAAGTGTCAAAGAGATGATTTTTCATAACTAAATTGCAAAAAGCATAGCTAGCTCCAATCCATGAAGTTTGAAATCTGGCAACGCGACAGGTAGGCCACTCTGGTCGCGTTGTTTACCAGCGGTGTTTGTTTAGTAATTACTTTTTAGACTTTGTACTGTTTGTACTTTAGTACTGTGTTATTAAGAATTATTATTAATAATTTGTTACGTTTCAATTATTCACTGCCTAGGTAACATGAGAATGATACTACCCTGTATTACATATGAGAGCTGTTGGTGGCAATTGTGTTCCGTCCGACTCAGTCGGTATTAAAAATCGCTTGGTTATCGATGGAGCGCAGCCAATAGAGCTGAGCGTTCCTTGCGCGGAGAGATCCGTTTCTACTTGCTGTAGACGCGGGCATGATATATGGTTCTGTTTTACGTTTACACGAGATAGTGCTCCATAGTAATAACGCGATAAGTTAATTCGCGTTCCTAAGTGGGGTCTTTTATTGGAGTGCTATAAAATAAGGTGTTGTCTTTTGGGTCGTGCCTTGTGCTTTAGTTTAGGCCACCTTATATATCCGTTCCGGGATTATTAGCGTGTAAAATTACAGAATTTAGGTAAGCATTTTAGCGCCATTTTACATCTTGCTCAGCATGTCTAGATCGGTGTTTCTTTTATTAATTACAGAACGTGCAAGTCCATTTCCATCAAGTCTACGTAAACAATCAATCCGTAGTCAGTCTACAAATAGCGCAACCCTTGCAGCGACAAGGTGAGTTATCATTTTATTTTCATACGAGAAATTGCTTGGCTAAGCGTTATTGTGTATTAAACGGTTTCATTTCGCGTTTAAGGGTCCAAATAAAGGGTCCAAATAACGGGTCCAAATAACGGGTCCAAGTAACTATCCAGAGACGGGACCAGGTTCAGATCCAGATTTGGGGTCAGTCCAACAATCGTCCCCTAGCGACATAATCTTCGAGATCGTTGGAAATCGCTGGTAATCACTGGTACGAGTTCCCGACCTTCTGTCTGGTGGACATCGGCTTCATAGAGCTGCTCCAGGTTACCGCATAGATTACGTATCGTCAAGTCAGTCTTTAGTATTTAGTTTTAGTGTATTATTCTATTTGCTTATAAACTCTATTACAGGTAACGTTCATACTCTTGTCCCTAACACCGTTTATACCCTATTCTAGGTTCAGAGGTCAAAAGCACCAGTCGACTGAGGTTTTATACTTTATGTACATCCCTGATTCCTCCCCAATTATCTAGTGAACCCCCCATGTATTGTTATAGTGTTAAAAGTTACCTATAGTGAGAGTATATCACCATCATATTTTATGGTGCTTGTTCTGGTAACCACCCCTTCAGGTTGGTGAAATTCATATATACATTCATTTGTTCATTTTATTCTCTGTAAATATTTAGTAATATAAGTTTTGTTGAAAACGTTGTGGTATTTTATATATCGGTTGCTCATAGTTTGCTACCCCAAAGTTGATTAATATAGAAAGTAGTACGTTAGAGATACATCTTGTGAATAGTTTCGTGGTTAATTAAAGTCAACAATCTACTGGGTGAAGTAACGCCCTGAGCCGGAGACTCCGAAATTGGACTGAGCTAGAAATAAATAAACGCTGCATATACCACTCTACCGGGCAGATATATGTGCAGTCTGAACAGCTGTTCGCCCAGCACTTGTCCATCAGTCGCACCCTTAGTTTAAGAGTTAGTAATTCCATTTAATTCTGTATTCGAATTAAAGTAACACCAAACCAGCTGACAGTGGCGCCCAACGATAAAAAGGCTCAGTATATCTAACTATTGCTTTCTTGTTTTTTGGGATAAGTTTTGAAAAATTTGAAAATTGAAATTTTGGAAAAAGTTGCATTTGTTTTCACTTTTTGATAAGTAAATTTTGAGGGTTGTATTTTGATAACTTGAGTAATCAAAAATCAGAATTAGAATGGTGAAAGTCGTATGCAAATAATTAAATAAATTGCAAGTTTAGTGAAAGAAATTTAGTCCCATTTTTTGTTGCTAGTTCTTTGCTTCGAGTTATTTCTTGGTAGTTGAAATCAAAACAATTTAATATTCTTTGGGAATGCAACAAAGACAATCGATATATAAAGAGAGACACAATACGTAGTGGACGTTGATATTGAAATTTATTTGGAGTGTAGGAAACCAGCTGATTACTTGTTTCCATAAATGATGAAACTTTGGCTGTTTACAGACTTTAATTGCATTTATAACGAATTGGCAATTCGTTTTTTTTTTTTTTGGAAAGGGGAGAATTTTGAGAACTCTTTCCCTTGAGTGAATCTTAATTAATATCGGTTTATTGTTAATTAATTTATTGGTCAATTTAGCAAATTAACGGAATATAATTTTGCAGCCTCATATTTTGTATGTTTTGAGGTAATCGATTATTTGAGAAAAATTGATAGCTTTTAGGATCGTTGTTTTGTAACTGCCTGCCCATTGCTGATGAAATCTTGTCGTGTAGAATAGACGATTTGTAGTTTGATTTCTTGCAGGGAAGCTTTTGCAGTGGTTTTCTAATATTAGATTTGAATCGGTGTATTTTTACGTATTTCAGATTTCGGTTTGGTATACAGGGTGACAACTTGAGTGTTTTGTATATCGGACGGGAATATTTTTGAATTTATTTCACGGATTTGTCTATTTCGGCTAATCAATTATTGTGCGTTAAGATACTAGTAATTGACGCATTGTTTTGTTTAGGCCGGAGTTTATTTAGTAACGTGAATTATTATAGTAATTTATATAATTTTTTTTTGGATTGTTTGACAGTGCTCGAAGATAATTTTCATTGCTGGAAAAGATTTTATCGTGGGTTTTGATTCGATTTTGGGATAAATCTTTGCAGAAAACGTATAGTTACTGTCAGACACGTGTTAAAGTTTATCTTTAACAAACTTTTGGAGCATAAATTGAAGTCACAATCGGGAAAGTGACTAGAAAGTGACTTATGGTTGATTAGTATCGATTAATATTTTGAAAGTTTTGTTAAATTTTAGTTCTTTGTTTTAAATTTGAACTTAGATAAATAGAATGGCGGGCCAAACGAAAATGGACATCAACCGTTTAGTAAAGGATGAGCTAAGTTATGAGTTGGCCATTCGTGGTTTAGGAGATGGTGAAGTGCTCACGGTAGTAGATATGCGTGCTATTTTGCGTTCCGCGTTGAGTTTAGAGAGAACTGCATTGGCCATGAAAAATCCGCGATACCCGTTTAAATGGGCTGACGACGTCACAGCTTTAGATGCCAGTGTGGATAATATACGTGCGCTCATAGCAGATTTTTCAGGGGTAGTAAATGACAGTAAATACCGAACAATAACCACAAAGATTTTACATTCCATATGTCGCGTTAATAATTCGAGTCCTTCCTCTGCTGAGGAAATTGCCAAGAAAACGGACATTAGGCAGGCACTCTTGTTAGCAGTAGATCAGTTACAGGAGAAAGCCAAACGAGAACGTAGACAGGAATCAACGGTATTCGATTTGTCAGTGTTACGCAAAACCGTGGGACAACCAGAGGCTCATAGTTCAGCTACCGATTTAGTAGTTAGTAGTGATGATGAACAAGTAGTAGTTAAGTCGAAACCTGTACCGGTTCGCGATTGGAATTTGAAGTTTACAGGGAAGCCTGGAGAAATATCTTTCATAACGTTCATTGAGCAAGTGGAAGAACGACGTAAATCGCGCGGTGTTACAAAGGCAATGCTTTTTACCGACGCGGTAGATTTTTTTAGTGACGATGCTTACACTTGGTATAAGCTTGTGAAAAATTTTGCTGTTGATTGGGATAGCTTGGTAGAGCTAATGAAAGAACAATTCTTACCGGAGAACTTTGATCGTGATTTGTTCGAAGATATTAAAAAACGTACCCAAGGTGTTAACGAAAGTATTGGCTTATATGTAGCCAGCATGATTGGACTTTTTGGAAAAATGCGGACACCTGTAGCGGACATGACTCAGCTAGAAATTATTTTAGAGCGAATAGATCCGTATTACCACCCATTCTTAGCTTTTGCGGAAATTAATTCAGTTACGCAGCTGTTAGTGTTTTGCCGTAAACTCGATTTTAAGAGGGGACTTACTAAATCTTATGTACCTCCTCCATCGAAGAGGAAGTCGCTGATTCCAGAATTGGCATACGCTTCGAGTACTTCGTCTGTTGCGTCCACCTCATCAAGGTCAAGTTTATTGGAAGTTGATAAAGCTGGTACGGATACATGCACCGCCAACTTTAAGTGTTTTAATTGTGACAAAGCTGGCCATATAGCGAGGAATTGTTCCGAGGCTCGGGCGAAACATTGTTTTAAATGCGGCAAGAAAGGGTTTACTGTTAAAACTTGCCCTGATTGTAAGCGACCGGAAAACTACTCAGGGAGGCGGTAAGTAGTCGAGTAGCGTCCACCGAAAATTACGATTCGACTGATATTTTACATTGCGATCCGATATCTCAGTTTTATTTAAATTATATTTTTACACAGGTAGTAGGCGATCAACGTCCTTATTTGGAAGTGTCAGTATTTGGGTTTTCATTAGTAGGCTTATTAGATTCGGGTTCTTCGAGAACAATTGTAGGGCCTACGGGTTTTGAAATTTTGAAACAAATGGGGTTGCATTTGAAAACGAGACGTTCAGAGTGTACTGTTGCAAATGGACAGGTTTGTTATAGCATAGGTTATGTTACAACTCCAATTTCTTTGGGTGATAGAGTTCGGGTGATAGATATTTTAGTGGTACCAGACCTACCACATAGATTGATACTTGGGGTTGATTTTTGGATTGCTATGAACATTATACCCGATTTAAGACAGCGCATTTGGTATTTCTCGGAATGTGAACCTATGTTGACTTTGTGTAATATAGTAGATACTTCTAGTTTGGATGCGGATCAGAAATTGGTTTTAGATTGGTTATTGGAAAATAATAAAAGAATAATGGGGACAACCTTAGGGCGGACACATATGGTTGAGCATGACATAGAATTATTACCCGGCACTAAACCTATCAAGCAGCGTCATTACGCACAGTCTCTCCTGCGAAGCAAAAGCTTATCGACGATGAGGTCAAAAAGATGCTTGACTTGGGTATAATAGAGCCGTGTAAGAGTCCTTGGTCATCGCCTGTGTGCATGGTCCCGAAGAAGGACAATACCTATCGTTTTTGTGTGGATTATAGAAAGTTGAACGCGTGTACAAAAAAGGATGCATATCCTAGCCCTCTAATCTCGGGAATTTTAGATAAGTTAAGGGATGCTAAATTTATTAGTTCGTTGGATATTAAAAGTGCTTATTGGCAGGTACCGCTAGCGGAATCTTCGAAAGATTACACTGCATTTAGTGTTGTAGGTGGTTTGTATAGGTTTTGTGTCATGCCATTTGGGCTCACCAATAGTCCGGCTACTTGGGAACGGTTGATAGATTCGGTACTGGGTGCTGACTTACAACCTTCCGTGCTCGTGTATCTGGACGATATAGTGGTTGTGTCACAAGATTTTGAGACACACATGGAGACGTTGCAGAAGGTGTTTGATAGACTACACTTGGCTGGTTTGAAAGTTAATTTTGACAAATGTCAATTTTGTCGTTCAGAACTCAAGTATTTGGGTTATATTGTTGATAAATTTGGTTTACGTCCAGACCCAGCGAAAGTAGAGGCTATCTTAAACATTCCTGCTCCGAAAACTGTTAAAGAGGTTCGTCGATTCATAGGTACTGCGTCGTGGTATCGTAGATTCGTCCCTAATTTTTCAACTATTGTAGCTCCTTTATCGAATTTGACAAAGAAAAAGGTAAATTGGTGTTGGACACCTGAGTGTGAAGGTTCTTTTAAAATGCTTAAAGAATATTTAGTGACGGCACCGATACTAACTTGTCCTGATTTCGAACGTACGTTTTATGTGCAAACAGATGCTTCTGCGTATGGGATAGGGGCTGTGCTGACGCAAAATTTCGATGATGGTGAGAAAGTAATTTGCTACTTGTCTCGTTCGTTGACTAGTCAAGAGCGGAAGTACAGTTCCGTAGAGCGAGAATGCATTTCCTGTATTTGGGCAGTCGAGAAGCTACGGCACTATTTAGACGGTTTTCACTTTAAAATCCTAACCGACTGTCATTCTTTACTTTGGTTGCATAATTTAAAAGACCCTCAGGGTCGTTTAGCGCGTTAGGCTTTACGACTACAGCCCTACGATTACGAAATAATACATCGAAAAGGTTCTGATCATGCTGTCCCCGATTTTCTGTCACGTGCTGTACCAATTTCAACTGATTTTGTCGAAACGTCGTCGGTAGATATAATGGTTAATAATATACAGGATGATGAAATTTTAAATGACGATACTACGGATAAGTGGTATTTGTCTATGTTAGAACGTGTAAAAAAGTCTCCTTTGCGGTATCCCTTATGGAGGGTGCAGAACGATTGTCAGCTGTACAAGTATGTACGTCAAAGATATTCAGAGTTGGCAGATCCTTCTGATCCCTGGAAATTGGTGATACCTAAAGAGAAACGTCTCGAAATTATAAACTCGTCTCATTGCGATCCGTGTAGTGGACATGCTGGAGTATTTAAAACTGTAGCTCGAATAGGGAATAAATATTACTGGCCAAAATTAAGAGCCGACGTGGCTAAAGTTGTTAAATATTGCGAAGTTTGCATTAGCACCAAACCAGAACAGAAACCTGTAGCAGGTCACATGCTAAGTAAAACGCCTACCGTTGACAGACCTTGGTCATTAATCAGTGCTGATTTAATGGGTCCTCTACCTAGAACATCCAGAGGTTACGCGTATATTCTCGCGGTAGTAGATAATTTCAGTAAGTTTGTGATGCTGTTTCCTTTAAGAGCCGCGACCGCTAGTAGTGTGTCTAAAGCAATTGAGGAAAATATTTACCTTTTGTTCGGTGCACCATCCACCCTTATTGTTGACAATGGCACTGTATTCCAGAGTAAATTATTTAAAGATCTGGCGAAGAAATATAAC
This sequence comes from Rhagium mordax, assembly GCA_963680705.1. Taxonomy (NCBI): domain Eukaryota; kingdom Metazoa; phylum Arthropoda; class Insecta; order Coleoptera; family Cerambycidae; genus Rhagium; species Rhagium mordax. The sequence continues at coordinate 67,647,703 of OY796656.1, read as the reverse complement.
GTAAATATTGCATATACGGCAAATTACCATCCGCAGTGTAACATAACGGAACGAGTTAATCGAGTTATTAAGTCTATGCTTTCAGCATATGTTAGTAAAAATCATAGAGCCTGGGACGAATATTTACCGAAAGTAGGTTTCGCGATTAGATCTGCTAAACATGAAGTCACCGGTTTTACCCCCAACTTTATTAATTTCGGACGCGAAGTAAGTTTAGACGGGAATTGTGAAAAATATGTGCCTACAGATTCGGAATTTCCTAAATTTGATCCGGAAAATCGCAAGCTCGCTTTCGTGGAAATATATAGGGACGTTCAGGCTAAACTTTCGAAAGCCTATATTAAGAGTAAACAATATTATGATTTACGACGCCGGCCTGATAAGTTCACTTTGAACCAAAAGGTTTGGAGACGCGCACATGCGCAATCGGATGCGACTAAACACTTTTCGGCTAAACTGGCTCCCAAATTTATAGGACCGTTTACAATTAGTAAAGTTCTGTCACCTTGGACGTATGAACTCAACGATTCGGCGAGTAAGGGCACAGTTTGGCATATTAAGGACCTTAAGGCTCATCCACCTGATTTAGACTAGTTTCCTGTTTGGTTGGAATATCTGATGACGGATTGGCATGGCTTTGGTTAGTGAGTGTATACCTGATTTTGACTTTGGTAAACATATGTTTTTAAACATCTGTTTCGTTTTGGTAGTTCTTTTGTCGTGCCCTAGTGCAGGAAAAATACTTTTCGGCTATAGTGGTGTTAGATATTTGGTAATAGCCCTGTGACAGGGGTTTGTGAATACTGTCACCGCGGCATTCACCTGCGGGAGGTAGAAGTCCTCTGTACGGCCACTATTCGTCGACAAAGAGGGACTCTGGGTGGACCAGGGGCGGCGGCATTTCGGCGGCTCACTTCAATGTGAAGCTGGCGGAGGGTGCCTGGAGCGTCGGATTGGACCAAACACACAGCAGGTCACCGGTTTGGTTAGCCAGGTCGAGGCCTGGTTAACACTGTTGTGTGTGCCGGTCCGATGTTCTGCTGTGGTCTCTTGCCAGCTGCCGTTCGGAAGGGTCGTCGTCGTGGCCGACTTAGGGAGAAATCCCGCCGTCATCGCCTTGGCTAGATGGGTAGTTGTAGGACCGGCTACCCATGCCTTTTAAGTCCAGTGTTTGTTTTGTTGATAGCGCAATAATAGCCGGAGGCGGGTTATTATGATGCTTTTTAGCCTCATAGGATTAGGATAGGATAGCGAGTTAGGCTAGTCTCTAACGCCAATTGTTTAGTTCATTCTCGAGAAAAAAAAAAAGAAAATTCTTTTTTTTTCTTGTGAGTGAAGGGGGAGTTGTTACGTTTCAATTATTCACTGCCTAGGTAACATGAGAATGATACTACCCTATATTACATATGAGAGCTGTTGGTGGCAATTGTGTTCCGTCCGACTCAGTCGGTATTAAAAATCGCTTGGTTATCGATGGAGCGCAGCCAATAGAGCTGAGCGTTCCTTGCGCGGAGAGATCCGTTTCTACTTGCTGTAGACGCGGGCATGATATATGGTTCTGTTTTACGTTTACACGAGATAGTGCTCCATAGTAATAACGCGATAAGTTAATTCGCGTTCCTAAGTGGGGTCTTTTATTGGAGTGCTATAAAATAAGGTGTTGTCTTTTGGGTCGTGCCTTGTGCTTTAGTTTAGGCCACCTTATATATCCGTTCCGGGATTATTAGCGTGTAAAATTACAGAATTTAGGTAAGCATTTTAGCGCCATTTTACATCTTGCTCAGCATGTCTAGATCGGTGTTTCTTTTATTAATTACAGAACGTGCAAGTCCATTTCCATCAAGTCTACGTAAACAATCAATCCGTAGTCAGTCTACAAATAGCGCAACCCTTGCAGCGACAAGGTGAGTTATCATTTTATTTTCATACGAGAAATTGCTTGGCTAAGCGTTATTGTGTATTAAACGGTTTCATTTCGCGTTTAAGGGTCCAAATAAAGGGTCCAAATAACGGGTCCAAGTAACTATCCAGAGACGGGACCAGGTTCAGATCCAGATTTGGGGTCAGTCCAACAGTCGTCCCCTAGCGACATAATCTTCGAGATCATTGGAAATCGCTGGTAATCACTGGTACGAGTTCCCGACCTTCTGTCTGGTGGACATCGGCTTCATAGAGCTGCTCCAGGTTACCGCATAGATTACGTATCGTCAAGTCAGTCTTTAGTATTTAGTTTTAGTGTATTATTCTATTTGCTTATAAACTCTATTACAGGTAACGTTCATACTCTTGTCCCTAACACCGTTTATACCCTATTCTAGGTTCAGAGGTCAAAAGCACCAGTCGACTGAGGTTTTATACTTTATGTACATCCCTGATTCCTCCCCAATTATCTAGTGAACCCCCCATGTATTGTTATAGTGTTAAAAGTTACCTATAGTGAGAGTATATCACCATCATATTTTATGGTGCTTGTTCTGGTAACCACCCCTTCAGGTTGGTGAAATTCATATATACATTCATTTGTTCATTTTATTCTCTGTAAATATTTAGTAATATAAGTTTTGTTGAAAACGTTGTGGTATTTTATATATCGGTTGCTCATAGTTTGCTACCCCAAAGTTGATTAATATAGAAAGTAGTACGTTAGAGATACATCTTGTGAATAGTTTCGTGGTTAATTAAAGTCAACAATCTACTGGGTGAAGTAACGCCCTGAGCTGGAGACTCCGAAATTGGACTGAGCTAGAAATAAATAAACGCTGCATATACCACTCTACCGGGCAGATATATGTGCAGTCTGAACAGCTGTTCGCCCAGCACTTGTCCATCAGTCGCACCCTTAGTTTAAGGGTTAGTAATTCCATTTAATTCTGTATTCGAATTAAAGTAACACCAAACCAGCTGACAAATTCATTAGCTTTGTTTATTTGAAGTTTTTAAACTGGACAAAGGTAAGAAAGCATTATATACGGTCATTTAGTGAAAACGTCATGTGACAGATAATGGATGCAAACAATGTTTGAAGTTAGGAAAATGATAATAATTTAATTAAATTAAAATATTTAAGCACTAAAAAGGTATGTATATGATTGACTTACCAGTATTTTATAACCTGTTATAAATATAACATAATATAATAATGATATAAACTTGTAAAACTACTACTACTTGAACTTACATTTTATAATTAATAAACTGTCATATGTAACCATAAAAAACAAATTTCTAAAATTAATATATGCCGCCTACATTTTCATGTTTTCTTATAAAATACTCTACCTCTCTTTATTCGAGACTTGTTATCTATAAACAACCTTATTCAAGCCTTATATGGCCCATTCGCGTAGTGTCGTTGACCGGTAAACATCTGGTGGTTTCCAACAGTGTTATCAGTGTTTAAATCAAGCGATAAACAGTATAAACTTTTCTATTTGTAATTTTACCTAATAGTACAATATTAGTGCCAAAATTATAAATTTCTAGTATTATTTTCCTTATCTATATCGATAACATTAAATATTAATTAATATAAAGTAAGTATGAGTGGCGACGAGGGAGGCCTAGAGCCTCCCGCTAAAAAAGTAATACAAGAAACCGAACAAGAAGACCTCGATGCGGTGAGTACAATTATTATTGATAAGGATATGACGGTCGATTTACCAACATATGATCTCGATAATAAATACAGGGTGACCGATAATGGTCCTTATTACGTGTACGTAGAGCACCAAAATAAAAATTTAGGCCGATTATTCCCTATTCGTGTAGGACATTATTTATTTAATAATATTGAATTTAAAAATAATATAACTGATATTAAATCAGTCGGAATAAATAGTGTAGAGTGATTTTTAAAACATTTGACACAGCTAACAAATTAATTAATCATGAGCTGATTACAGCTAATGGTTTAATTGCACATATACCAAAATTTTACACTCACAAAAAAGGCATCATAAAAATGGTTGATACATATTTCGATGAATCTTACCTAATGAAAGCTATACAGTCAACAGTTAGAGTTGTCGAAGTTAAAAGAATGTTGCGTAGAATAAAAGATACAGACGGATCAACTAAACTCATTCCCAGACAAATTATAACTGTTACATTCCTAGGAAACAACTTGCCTACAAATGTACAGATAAACTTAGTTAACTTTGCCGTAGAGCCATATATTTATCCAGTGGTGGTACAATGCCACAAATGCTTAAGGTACGGGCACACCCTGAAATTATGCAAAAGTAATCAAAAATGTAAAAACTGCGCAAAAACTTTGGAAATCAATCACGATTGTGAAAAGGAGTCTCCCTTTTGCATTCACTGCAAGAGTGAGGATCATTCTTCCATATCAAAAATATGCCCGATTTATAAAAAACAAAACAATATTAAAAAAATTATGGCAACAGAAAATACATCCTTCAAAGAAGCTGAAAAAATTGCAAATAACCCGTCGTATGCTAAAATTGTAACCAACAATTCCTTTTCACTCCTCTCCACCTTAGAAAATTTTCCAGAACTACCTAGTAATAAGCCAAACAGAGTTGGGCATTATTTATATTTACAAATACTCAAATGTATTTAAATACTTGAAAGTATTTAAATACCGAGTATTTAAATACTTCTTGCAACAAGTATTTATAATGGTACTTACAAATACTCTGTTTGAAATATTTACTACTTAGTATTTGTGCGAATGATCCTAGAAGTATTTAAATACTTAAAGTATTTAAATAACTGGAAAGTATTTAAATACTTTTCCTGCAGTATTTAAATACTCTCAGAAATATTTGAATATCCTAAATATTTCAATCTCAAAAGTATTTAAATACATTTTCCAAACAAAATCAAATACCTAGGTACATCAGGCAGGTTTTGAAATTGTCAAAACATGCATTGATATGAAGTGCGCAAATTATTGGAAAAATAAAATATTGTTTTGTTTCTGGTCTAGCTCTACGTTTATAAGTAAACTATCCAATACTTAACTAAAACTGATTAATACAGAGGTTTTGAAATAATGTTAATTTGATTAAATTTGAAAACTTGAAATAATTCATAACTGCAATTTTTAAGTTATGGCCGGGTAGTCCGTGAAAAACACAGCAGCATATATGCCTTACCACTCTTGTCAGCCCCCAAGTGAAAGTATTTACCATTTAAATACTCTAATAATATTCCAGCGTTATCAAAGTATTTAAAAATTCTGAAAGTATTTAAATACTTTGAAAATATTTAAATACTTTAATAATATTTCTGTGTTATCAAAATATTTAAATATTCTGAAAGTATTTAAATACTTACTTTAAAATAACTAATTCTTTTGGTATTTATTATTTAAATACTTTTATATTTTGAAAAGTATTTAATATTTAAATACTTCTATGTTTTTGAAAGTATTTAGTATTTAATATTTAAATACTTTTTTAAAGTATTTGACCAGCTCTGAAGCCAAATATGCAAACTATAACTCAACGCACTTCCAATCGTCCAGTAGCACAGCCAATTTATAAAAAGCGCAAAGCTAAGTCGCCAGTACGCCCTGTCATTCCTCCGTCTCCCAAAAAGGCAACTACCAGCAAGTCACAACCAATTATCCCTAATCCGTATCGTGAAGAATTTATTGATTATAAAGAAAAACTTATTTTAGAAATTTCATTATTCATAACTGACGTGTTAAAAAACCCTGATCATTATAGGCAAAACTATTCTAACCCTGTTACAGCCCAAACGAATATTAGAAGTTATATATCCAATATTTTAGGAAACCAATCAAGTCAATATAATGAAAGTGACAATGACTCTACATATTAAAAATTGTTTAAATATGTTACAATGGAACGCTCGTTCCATTGTAGCCAATAAGCCCAATCTATTAAAATTTCTAAAAGAAACTGAAACTGATATTATTATTCTGCAAGAAACCCATATCAAACCTGTACAAAATTTCTATATTAAAGGTTTCAACTCATTTCTAGTAAATAGAAACGATGGTAAAGGCGGAGTCGGAATTTTCGTAACTAAAACTATTTCTTTTAAAAAAATAGATCTAGTAAAAAACTTTCACAACAAAATTGAAGTATGATCAGTTAACCTTGATAAGCTCGGTATCACTATAGTTTCGGTGTATAAACCTCCTAGCATCACTGCGAGCAAAACCGATTGGCAAAATATCTTATCACAATTTCCGAACGACACAATTGTGTGCGGGGATTTCAACTGCCACCATGGTCTCTGGGGTTCCGTGGAGGAATGCGGTCAGGGCACTCGGCTGGTGGAAGCTTTAGATACTACCGACTTCATAAATATAAATGATGGCAACCCTACCAGAATAACAATTCCCAACCAACGCCCTTCTATGTTAGACCTCACCTTCACGTCACCGAATTTGGTCAGTAAATGTGAATGGGTGGTGATTAGTGACTCTTTGGGTTCTGATCACTATCCTATCAAAATTAAGTTAAACATACAATGTGAATCGGAGAAAATCATCCCTTCGTCTAAATGGAAGGAATCATCCGCTGACTGGTTAACATTTCAAAAATATTTAGAAGATTCTCTTAACGATATTCCTGAAGATATTTGCAACCTAGAACAATTTCAAATTTTATCAACTTCCATTAATAATGCCGCAACAGCCTCTATGTCCATTAGGAAACCATTTATTCCCACAACACCTCTACCGATCTGATGGAATGACGCATGCGCCCATATTATTACTATTCGTAAAGAAGCTTTAAATAGATATAAACAATTGTCAAATCTCAAAAATTATCTAGATTACAAAAATGTTGAAGCCAAAGCTAGATTGATTTTTAAAAAGGCATACCGTGAATGTTGGATTGAATTTATCAATAAACTTGATAAAAACACTCCCGCATCAAATATATGGCAATTCATCAAAAAAATATCAAATAAAAATGCGCATCTAAATAAATCTCCGATGCCTCCCGAACTCATAGAAAAAATATTTGATATAATTGCCCCTCCATCAGTTTCAAACTTTATCTCTCAAAATATTCCTAATAATGACATCTCACACAATCCTTTAGAGAACGCATTTGACATAACCGAATTAGAAAAAGCTATCAATCTCTCGCGAAATACTGCACCCGGTTTAGACAATCTCACATATAATATTATCAAAAATCTCCCCGAGGCAGCTAAAATCCTATTACTAAAAATCTTTAATGATTGGTGGTTGAATGGTAATTATTTAGATCAATTTAAAGAAATAGTTATATGTCTGATACTGAAGCCGAACAAAGACAGTGAACTACCTTCATCATACAGGCCCATATCACTCTTGTCTTGCATTGTAAAAACTTTCGAAAGAATGATCAAGGTGAGGCTGGAGTGGTATGTGGAACATAACACTCTATTGCCCGCCCCTCAATATGGGTTTCGCCGCGGTTATGGCACTGTGGATGCAGCGGCCCAATTGGTCACTCATGCACAGTGCACCTTTTCCGATAATAAATATTTAGTCTCTCTTTTTATTGATCTTAAAGGAGCATATGATGCTGTAGATTTGAATATATTAAGGAATAAATTGACTGAACTCGGAATAGGTAGGAAGGCTGCTGCTAATGTAATTAAATTATACACAAACCGTAAAATCTTTGTCAGGGACCATAATAATAAAATATTCGGACCCAGGTACATTTCGCAAGGTCTACCTCAAGGATCGGTGTTGAGTCCCCTTTTATTTAATATTTATACGGCCAATCTGCACTGTTGGGCAGATGACTCCATCCACACCATTCAATATGCAGATGATTTTGTTTTTTACTCCATACAGAATTCATATAGCGAGTGCGTGGTTACCTTGAGACATATAATGTATATCATAAAAGACAGGCTCACAGAGCTTGGATTTAGCATCAACCCTGAAAAATCTGCGAGTATGTTCTTCACCAGACATAGACTAAAGGCACCAAGCAATATACATTTAAGCGGGTATACAATACCCGTGGTAAGCCATTACAAATACTTAGGTCTAGTTCTGGATAGCAAATTGCTATGGACAAAACATATTAAGCACATACAAGGAAAGTGTGAAAGGAGAATCAATATGCTGAAATGTATATCAAAAATTAAATGGGGTGCAGACCCCAAAATAGCATTAATGTTTTATAGGTCCTACATTCGCTCTATACTTGATTATGGATGTATCTTATACGGCTCTGCATCCAATACTAATTTATTAATGATAGATCGGATACAGTATAAATCCATTAGAATATGCATAGGTACGATGAAGCCATCCCCTTGCCAGGCATTACTGGTAGAAGCCCAGGAACCTCCACTAACTTTAAGACGACAATACCTGTCTAACAAATTTCTATTAAAGATAAGGGCACTCAATACCCATAACATGTTACAGAGTATTTACATATTGTCAACTGAAAACTTAACTAATAAATACTGGAGAATAAAAAATAGTCCGCCTTTAGCAGAAGCCTTTACTTCTACTAACAAATACTCAGAAATCCTTTTTACATCAGATAAATTCCCAATATTCAATTGTGAATACAGCGACATCATATTTAATTCATATTTCCTTCCTATACTCACTCATCACAAGTTAATAAGAATATTATGAAATCCATATTGAGTAACTACACTAATGAAAATATAATCTATACCGATGGGTCAAAAAAAATCTTGGGTACAGGCTGTGCTTATTACTTTTCAAACACCAATACTTCTAACAAAATTAGAGTCAATAATCTCTCTTCAATCTACACCGCAGAAGGGTACGCAATTCAGACCGCACTGGAACGAATATTAGAAAATAATATGGGCGACTCGGTTATTGTAACAGATTCGAAATCAGTATTACAATCTATTAATTCACAGGATATCTATAAAGACTATCAAAATCCCATCATATGTAATATTAAACATTTATTAAATATTCTTAACAATAATCAGTGTAAAATAACCCTTGTATGGGCAAAAGGTCATTCAGGCATTCCCGGTAATGAAATGGCGGACCAGTTGGCGAAGGAATCCATTAATTTAGAAAGTGTCAGCAGAATTTTTGTAAATGCAGACCTTATTGTCGAGTTAAAAAAAGACATGAAAAGTAAATGGGAAAAACATTGGTTAAACTTCGTACATAACTCCTCTAATCCGTACACTTTTTTACATCCTCAATTGCCAAATAAAATAAAGCACATTTTTGAATACCCTGTATCAAAAAACTACTCTACAATCATAACCAGATTAAAATTGAACCATGGCCGTTTTCCAGCACATTTATACAAAATAGGAATACTAAATTCACCGCTATGTTCTTGCGATAATACCTCGGTAGCGGACCTAAACCATTTTTTCTTTTGATGTAATAATCACACTCAGTTAACAGCCACCTTCCTTTATAACTTAAAAACGTTAGAAATTCCCCTTCCTACAAATTTGACATGCCTTCTAAATTATGATCAAAAGCATATCTCAGATATGTTGGTAACCTTTGTAAATGAGGCAAAGTTAAACCTTTGAGTTTTTTTAATTTAGCAAACTTCTGTGGCTGAGGAGTTATTCCTGAAGCCAGCGAACCACTACCACCACCACCACCACCTTATATGGCCCAATAATAACAAATTATCTAATATATTTATTGATGTTCTATTTCTGAACATGCAAATATAAATTATGTTGAATCAAAAAAAAATTGTTGAAACACTTTAGAACGTTGTTATTGTCGAATAATGCAAAAACAAAATACTCTGAAGGACTATATGTCATTCAAATTTTCATTATAATGAATAAATAAAAGTTGCTAAACATTTTACCGTTAGGCCACCATATAAAAAAAATGGCGGACGTATAATTTTCTTTGTCGTTTTCTGCAATTCTAATAGTTTCTGACCATTTTACAAAAATACAAATTTCAAAAACTATTAGAGCCTACTTTTATTTCTTTATTGTAATTTTTTTGTGCACTAAAACAGGTTTAATTTTGGCGCTATTTTTAAATCTATTTAATATTAAAAAATTTAATTTAGGTTTTATTAAAAATGGGTTATGTACCCCCTTAAAAAATTTTAATATACTGGGTGTCTTCTAAAAAACGGCCAAAGCCATAACTCAGTGAAAATATAATTATTTTATTTTTTAATTGGGGAATATATATTGGCCCACGAAACGCTCTTTTCAGCATATAAAATATGGAGGTACTACTTCCGGTTTTACCGGATGTGACTTCATTGTCATTTTTTTAAATAGCACCCTATACATTTTTTTTTCAAAATCTCTACTAAGCATAAATTTCCCTTTCCGATAATGTGTCACAAGTTAATATTTTCCCACCAATAACCTCCTAACAACTTAATTCTTCCCGAGGTAAGTTGCTATTAAATTATCATCAGTTGTGCCATGGAAAGAGATTTTATTGTTATGATATCATAAAACAAAACAAAGTGCAAAGAAACTGTGAAACTAATGTTAAATGTCGATTTGTTGACATTTGTGTTTGTTTCTGTTCTTCACGGCACAATTGATGATTTAATAGCAATTTGGCTTACCTCGAGAATAATTCAGTTGTTACAATTTGCCACCATACCAGAATGTCTTATACAGGGATCGGCAGAATAGATTTTACAATTTAAAATAAAATTGCTCTAAATTCAATATACATTTTTTAAACTTCAAAAGTTTCTATCCATTAAATAAGGAATGCTTTGGAGTTACTTTGACAGTTGTCAAAATAAATGATTGCCGTATAGACCAATGAATTTTTTGTGTTGAAGATTTTATCAAAAATAATAGTAGGACTATTCAAGTGCAACGTGATTTTAGAAGAACTTTTGGCGTGGGAAATGTTTCATCGCGTCCTACAATAATTATGTGTTGGATCAGAAAATGATGAACTGGAAGATTCGTTGTCAACGCTAAACATTCAGGTCGTCAGCGATCAGTAAACACAAAAAAATCAAAAGATAAGATAAGATTAAGTACCTCAAGAGAAATCCCTTTACGTCTAATCTCACGTCGTGGTGACATAAATTAGCCTGCCAGATCACCCGATTTGACTGCACTCGATATTTTTTGTGCGGTTTTCTCAAAAGCCGGGTATTTCGACCAAGGGCACGAAGCATCGACTAATTAAAAGAGCGATTCGCGACGAAATTCATGGAATTCCTGGCGTGGTGTTAAGAGCTGTAATGAGTAATTTCGTTCGTCGGCCGGTTAGAAGAGTGTATGGAGAGAAAGGGAGCTACTTAACCCACACAAATTTTCTTAAAAATAACTCCCATTCTTTTTCTTTGTAAAATTCTTTGTTACACATTGATACCTCCATACATAAAATATTTATTTCCAGTTGGAATTATAAAGTGAATTCTGCCGAACCAATATTTTGACAACTGTCAAGAAATTCCAAAGCACGCTTTATACTTTAAATTTTAAAGTCTATTCTGCCGATCCCTGTATAAGCACATTATTCGTGCAAATTATCAATCTTTTATATGGAAAATGTATTTAAATAATCAGTCAGATCTTCCAGAACCAGAAAATCAGGCTGGATTAAAAAAAATGATTATGGAAGAATTTCCCTGGATCTAGACTGGATGGATTGTTCCCCAGCCCCTGATTCAATTGTGGAGTTTATGTCCTGGTGCATGCTTAAAAGCTTGTCCCGACGTTTTGTTCATGCATAAAGAACAATTTACAATGCACTGACATGTGTCGGCTTAAAAACTGCACACCCCATCTCAGGAAGAAGAAAAGTACTACCTGTTTGAGGAAGATAATTCGGATGAGGATTAGTTTTGCTTATAAATCGTTAATTTTTTTGTTTTTTTTTTTACATTTCAAATAAGATTTAAATTTGACAACTTTTGCTTGCACCTACCATAATACTAACTTTAGTATGTAGGGGATAAAAAGTTATCAAAAAATGTTCTAATAAAAAATATGTTTTCTTTATTTTATTGTAAATCATCGTACAAGCATTAAAATTGCAGAAAGCGACAAAAGAAATTATATGTCCGCCATATTTTTTATATGGCGGCCTAACGGTAAAATGTTTAGCAACTTTTATTTATTCATTGTAAAGAAAATTTGACGCTCTACAAATTTGGTAACCGCAGTTTTTTGTGCCAGAATGACCCAAATTGAAATAAACGCTAAAAACGTGAAAAACACCAAAATGGCGGCATTTTTTTCAGTATGGCGGCCTTAAGCTGCCAAATTAAGAAGGCTATCATACACCATTCGATTCCTGGTCCAGAAAGGAATCGAACGACGTATGATAACCTTACTCTGGAAAGATGAGCCTGATCGGCACCTTTGCTCAACGTCTACTAACATAATGTACATAAGTGAGCCAATTAACTCTTTATAAGGTAAGTTTTTTATGTTTTCATTATTACTACAATTTTCAGAACTTAAATCTAATTTCGGCTGCATAGGTACATTTTGTGTTCTACACTCATTCATGTCAAATTTTTCTAAAATTTTTCTAGTTAACCCTTTTTGACTTATTATTAATTCATTATCAATTTTTTCTATTTCTAAACCAAGGAACAAAATTCTTGGATTATTCTCAAATTCTTTCATTTTAAAATTTCTCATTAATTCACATTTAACATCATTTAAATCATCCATTCTTTTTGACAATAAAGCACATCATCTACATAGATTATTATAAAAATATCCTTTTTATAATACAGACAAGGATCTTTTCTCGATTTATTAAACCCTAAATTTAATATAAAATTGTCAAAATGAGAATTCCAGCATTTAGGCGATTGCCTTAGTCCATATAATGCTTTATTTATTTTACATATCAGGTTAGGTAAATCACTATTTAAACCTTGCGGTTGATACATATAGAATAGAATAGAATAGAATAGAATAGAATAAGGTTTATTGTGCAGATTACAAAAAAAAAATGTACATATTATAAGAAAGTACAATAGGTAGTATTAAAAGTAATCACACAATTTGGTCGATGTTCGCATACATCTGCGATCTTCCACATCGCCTGCGTAATATATAAGTGAAGTTAATTTAAAAGCTATACATATAAAACTAATTATTATCTAAGTATATATGTACCTAGTTAATAAGAATAACACTGTTCAAGTCAAATTTTTGAGTTAATACTAATATACAATGATTGAAGAATGTACACAATTACACAATGATTAAGATATTATTCAAATGTTTATGAATATAGTTACATTATAATTGATTTTGAAACAAGAGTTCCTTTAATTCATTTTTAAAATTGGTTTCTGATAAACTTAAAAGATTAATTATAGTGTTTAATAGAGTAGGTGCTCTATAAGAGAAACATGCCTTATATTTTGATGTTGTGTGTTGTGGTATTGTAAAACTATTCGTTCGTATGTTTATACTATGAACAGTAGATCTTAACTGTAAGTTATTAAACAAATAATTTGGTATTTTATTTTTCACTAATTTGTAAAGAAACATGCAGTATAGATATATGAACCTGTTATGCAATTTTAATTCTCTGCAATTATTTATGAATGGTGTAACATGATGGGTATAAGGTATATCGAATACATATCTCATACATGCATTTTGTAGTTTTTGTAATCTAGTTTTACTATGTTGTGTTAAAAAATCATAATATACACTAGAGCAATAGTCCAACTTGGGGTAGATGAGGCTTTGTATTAGTTTTAGCTTTGTATCTGAGGATAATGATTGTTTCAGTCGATATAGCATTTTTAATTTTATATGATGTACTGATTATTTTATTTGTATGTTTTTCAAAATTTAAGTTGTTGTCAAATATGACACCTAAACTTTTAGTGGAATCTGACCAGTCTATCACTATGTCATTTAATATTACACTGAAGTCATTAAGATTTATTTTTGAATGTATTTGACGAGTACCAATACACATAGCGACTGTTTTTTCAGGATTAATCCGTAATCCATTTTCTCTGCACCAGCTATATAAGTTATTTAAATCGCTATTTACTTTGTGAATTGCGTCGGCTATATTATTAATTGTACAAGATATGTATATCTGTAAATCGTCAGCATACAAATGATATTTGCAGTGATCAAGACATTTTGGTAAATCGAAGGTAAATACTGAGAAGAGAATAGGACCTAAGATACTTCCTTGTGGTACTCCACTTTTCGTTCTTAATAAATTACATGTGGATTCCTTGTATTTGACACTCTGAGTTCTATTGTGTATATAATTTTTGAACCATGTCAGGGCCATATCATCACAGCCTATGTAGTTTAGCTTGGCAATTAATAAATCAAAGTTTACTACGTCAAATGCCTTGCTTTGATCGAGAAAAATGATGAATGTAACTTGTTTATTGTCAATAGCGAACGTGATATTATCTACAACTTTAAGTAATGCAGTTTGTGTACTATGCATAGGGCGAAAACCAGATTGATACTGTGGAATTATATTATTTTGATATAGATATGTTTTGAATTGGTCGGCAACAACTTTTTTCAATAAGTTTTGATAGTGTAGGCAAGATACTAAGGGGTCTAAGATCTTTTAATTCACTACAGTTGTCAACTTTGGGAAATGGAAGAACAAGTGCTGTTTTCCATACATCGGGGAATTGGCCGGTGGAATATGAGAAATTAATAATATTTACTATTAAGTTTATACAGTATGGTAAAACTAGGTTTAACATCTTTATGCTAATTTCATCTATTCCTATGGCTTCAGATTTAATTGTGTTTATTTGTTTGTAAATGTCTGCACTAGTTATTTCTTGTATCGAAAAAGTTGACATATCATTTAGCTTATTATTATTGTAATAATTTTTAATATTTTCATGTATATTAATGTCACCTCCTACATTAACAAAAAAATTATTTATGTCGTCACCAGTTACATCGTCATCAAGATTTAAAACATAGTTTTTATGACTTGATATTCCAAGATTTTTATTTTATTCCAGAGCGTTTTAGGATTATCCTTATTCTTCTCTAATTCAAATTTTATGTAGCAATCTTTTTCTTTTCTGATAGCATTGTTTAGATAATTTCTTAGTTCAACATAATACAATCGGTCATTGGTATTTTTTGTTTTTAAATATTTTTTATGAGCCTTATCTTTCAATGCTATCATTTGTCTAATATTGTGTGTAATGTATGGTGGTGAATGTTTTTTATTTTTATTAATAAGTTTAATAGGTGCATGTGTATTAAATAGGTCTGTTATAGTGTTATTTAAATCTGTTGTTATCAAGTTTATATCATTAGTGTTGTTTAAATCATCCCAATTTATACTTAAAGCATCTAGTGAAAAAGTATCCCTATCTAAATTATTTAGGTCCCGATAATATATCTTACCAGTTTCGGGAAGAGTATGATTTAAGTTAAGTTCACAACATACCAACATGTGATCAGATATACCCACCATATCCATAATGCCACACTCATTTACGCACAGATCATTACTAACACAGATAATGTCAATTAGAGATTCTCCAGCACTATGTATTCTTGTTGGTGTATTAACTAACTGTACTAGTTTAAACTGAATTAGAATATTATTTAACAACGTATATCCATTATTATTTTTATCCATAAAGTTTATATTTAGATCCCCCATAACTATAACAGAATCACATTCCAAGTATATTCTTTCTAACACTTCCACAAAATCATCTAACACGTCAGGTTTTGCATGTGGTGGCTTATAGATAACGCATATTACAATTGTTTGTTTTTTTAAATTAACTTTGGTCCATAGCTGTTCTAAACCTCTTGAAAAATCCGTAGTTTTGTAATAAATTGTAAATTTATAGCCATGTTTTATATAGAGTGCCGTACCTCCTCCTCTGGTAGGGCGGTCCGAACGTATTAATTGATAATTGGGCAAAGAAATATATTCGGATGGAAAGTCCTTTTGTAGCCAAGTTTCGCTAATACCCACAAAGTCAAATGATTCATTGCATATCACTTCCCTAAATATGTTAAACCATGTGTGTACTGAGCGTATGTTCAGATGGCCAAATTTCGCTCTTAGTTTTTTGGATTGCTTACTTTAGCTATTGTGGGTTTTCCATTTACATATTTTATATAGAGATTTTCGCCATTGTTTTTTCTATTTTCCATTTCATCAACTACAGTTTTCAGATAACTACGTTGTATGTTAGTTAAATCGAATGTTAATTGTATATTGTATGTGTTATTTTGTTTCAGTTTCTTCTTATTGTATATAATTTTTGCGGGTTCTTCTAAAGTCCCATACAAAAATGCTGACTGTACGTCCAGCTGCATTACTCGAAGGTCATATTCCAACATTAAACATAATAGCATTCTAATTGTTGTCATTTTCGCTACTGGAGCATAAACCTCGTCGTTTAAATCACTTTGCTGATAGCCACATGCCACTAACCTTGCTTTTTTCACTCTTTTATTATTCACAATTTTTTCACAAAATACCCATTTCGAATTAATAATTTTAAAATCTGGTTTTGCACTCACTAACTCCCAAGTGTTGTTTTCCTCTAATGAACTAAACTCCCTATCTATAGCTTCTTTCCATCCATTATTTAACCTTATCGCTTCTTCATATGTCTCAGGTAATTCCGAGGGTAAATTCCCCGTTGAAAGAGCCGCTACAAAATTCATTTCATAATCGTCAAATCTTACGGGAATTTTTGTATCCCTCTTTCTCCTGATATTTATTTCATTTCTCTGGTCATTATTTCCTTGTTCTATGTCTTGACCTATGTCTAAATCTTCACTCACCTTGCTTTCAGTACTTTCTTCCGAATTGGTATCTACTTCATATATATTGTTTCCTTTATTATATTCAATTTCCATCAACTGCTGTCTAGTATTTTTATAACTTAGTGATTCATCAAAAATTACATTCCTACCAACCACGACTTGTTTATTTTCTGTATCCCATAACCTATATCCATTAGGACAATATCCAATCATTATAAGTTTCACACTTTTCGGATCTGGTATATGTAAATAGGCATAACACCCAAATAATTTTAATTTTTTGACGTCAGGTTTTCTATTATACCACAATTCTGCTGGTGTCTTTCCTTTAAACTGAAGTGCTCTTGTTGGACAACGATTATTTATATATGCCGCTGCTCTGACTGCTTCTCCCCATAGATATTTTGGCAAGCCTGTATCTATGATCATCGCCCTTGACTTTTCTAACAGGGTCCTGTTAAATCTTTCAGACACACCATTTTGTTCGGGATTGTAAGGCATAGTGTATTCTAAACATATTCCATGTGATAAGCAAAATTTCTGAAATTCCTTCGATGTATATTCACCCCCATTATCCACTCTCATTTGACTTATTTTCCTTTCAAAGTGAGCTTCTGCAGATACTTTATATTGCTTAAATAAATTAAACACTTCACTTTTGTTTTTCATCAGGTAAATTGTCACAAAGTGGGTATAATCATCAATAAAGGACACAAAGTACTTATATTCATCATGGGTTGCAGGTGTTATCGGCCCACAGACATCCGAGTGTATTAATTCCAAAGGTCTTCGTGACCTCTCTTGTGCATATTTTGTATGTGGCAGAGCAGTTTGCTTCGCCTCAGCACATACTTCACAGAAACCCATTTCTTTATTGATTTTTTTCGGTACACCTTCTACCATACCTTTATTAAATAATTCCAATAAGTAATTCTTGTTTAAATGGCCAAACCTTCTATGCCACATCAACAATTCATTTACCTCCACATTTAAATTTACAGATTCCGAAACATGATATTTAAAAATCAGTTCATAAAGTTTTCCTTTCCGAACAGCTACAGCGTACGTTATATTATTCTTACTTATTAACGCTTGTCCATTCTTAAATGTCACTATAAATCCTTTTTCTTCCAATTTACATACAGACATAAGATTACACCTTAAGTTTGGAACAAATAATACATTATTTACATGAACTACTTTATTGTCCCATTCTAGTCTAATATAACCTTTCTCTGACGCTGTCAAATCTTCACCATTTTTCGCTACAGCTATGTGAACCGGGGTTGCCAGATCTTCCATACAATAGAAATATTTATCACAATTTGCCATATGTTCTGTAGCACCCGAGTCAAGATACCACTTCATCAATCTATTACTTTCACCAATTTTACCATCAAATAAAACTTCATCTGTTATAAAAGCTACTTCCGTGTTATTGTCATCATTTGTCGAGTCATTTGTACATACATTTGCTGCGTTCTGGACTGAACTAGGTTTAAACTTATTTTTCTGCCAAGGTTTCCCTTTCTGTCTACATTCCGACCGTTTATGACCCACCTTACAACCATAACATTTAAATTTAAACGTAGAAAATGCTGTTGAGGTTACGTTTCGATAAGATTCCGTTACATTTTTCCTTTTATTATATTCATCTAATAGACGAGTCTTGACAAATTCAACTTTTAAATGCTCTTGTTCCATTGTTTCTATTGCAACAACGACTGCATCATAGGACTTTGGTAAGCTAAGTAACAGGTGACAAATTATATCTAATTCCTCTACATGAGCACCAGATTCTCGTAACTGTCTTATGCACTTATCGAAATTCAACAAATAGACGTTCATGTCGTCCTTTTCATCATATTTTGTCGATAATAACTTCTTCCTTATGTACAACTGATTTGCTATGCTTTTCCTTCCAAAGATAGATTTAAGCGTATCATAAATTTCTTTGGCCCTACTTTTCTCTTGTATGTGTTCTAACTGACTCTCTGCTATGTAACTAATGATTATTGACTTACACTTCTTTTCAGATTTTATTAATTTTTCCTTAACTTTTGCTTCCGTTGCAGTTTGCAGTATTGCCCCTAGATCTTTTTCCACAAACTCTTTGAGATCGTGCTGATCCAAAATGGCTTCCAGCCTGAACTTCCAACTTGAAAAGTTACTTCCATCAAATAATGGCAATCTGTAGCGTTCTTCCTCCATCGCGATACCTGGGCCCATAACCTGTTGTTCGTTTTGAATAATAACACGACAGTGAACGTAAACAAGATATATATTGATAGGTTATTCAGATAATACAGTTCTAATTAACTTAAATTCACATACAGTGCACGCCTCATCTCACTGAACAAGATCGACGTACCACATCTACAGGGTTGCCAACCCTAACCAAACCACAGATCTTATATAGTACAGAATTGATTATCTACATAAGTGTCCTAATTGAAATTAATATAAATTACATATTTAACCGTGGCGACCAAAAAAAAAAAATTTTTAATCCCAACTTTTTCAAATCCTAAAAGGTTTTCCTAAATAAATTTAAGGTTTAAATTTACTACTACTACTAATTAAGGATTAACATTGCTATTATATTCTAGTAATGGTTATATGATAACTACGCGTACCACACGTCCAAATGCCAAATGGAGACCAATCCGGGAAGACACAATCGAGAAATTACACAATCGAGAAAATCCATTATCGAGAGATTTAACCATCACAAACATAATTAAAGTTATCATTAGGAATAAGGGAATAAATTAGTCTTATAGTTTTTTACTCACACCTTTAATTATGTCAAATTATCTCTCGAAAAAACGACTAGTTTCAAAATGCCTAGCATTTCATCTTCAGGTTAATACAGTCAAAAAGGCTACATAAAAACATACAACAAATTAGTATAATCAACAACATAAAAATTATATAGTTACGATTTAATTAAGATTTGTTACAAAACTACTCATAACATCAAAATATATAATCCAGAATGTAATAAATTCAATAATAAACATTTTTCAATACGTTATAAGTTGTTATAACTAACGATGGTTGAGGATTAATCTACCTTAATTCGATTTAAACATTAACAACGCAATAAAACCAACCACATTTATGTGTACATGACTAACTACAAAAACAAAATGGGGTTCAACTAGCTTGATGAAAACAAAAGCCTATCTTGGTGACATCTATATCATATAAATTAAATTACAAATAAATTAGTAAAAAGTGACCTCTATGTGAAATTGTCTAAAATATTATATTTTACTAATATATTAGAGAATAAAGAAAACTGTAATTATGGATTTAAGTTAAATGTGAATACTCTAATATAAATTGATATTATTGACGCATTATAACGAATTATCTATTAAACAATAATCTAATTTATAAATAAAACTATAAGATAAATCTAACATAAAAAACATAAAAAAATTACATTAGTCTAGTCTAGCTCGTCAAGAAGTGAAGACGTGTTTTAAAGTTTGTGCTAAATGCAAGTGAAGTGGCAAAAATAAACTAAAAAATAGATAAATATTCTGAGAACATCAACATACTTAACAAAACCTCTGCTCTTAAACATCAATTAAACATATCAGCGATAAGAAAGTGTCATAGTCTATACTACAAGCTGAAGTACCATAGTACCAACGATAAGTGAAGAGAGGGTGTGTCTAGCAAACCCTTGTCAACTCAAAACTAAACAGAAATATTGCCGTGAATTCTTTCACATAAACAGTATTCAGCACCTTAAGTGCTATTATCACTGAAACATTAAATAGCTTTTGTACAATAAATCGATAGATAAAAATACTAAATCTAAATATGACTTCGACTTGCACAAAATGTAAACAGCCCGTAAATGGTAAATCAGTTGGTCTTGAATGTGGTTTTTGTTCTCGAGTTTCCCACTTAAAATGTGTAAATTTAACAAACAGAAACTCGAATACATAAAAAGCAATGGATTATTCTGGAAGTGTGATTCATGTAAAAACGCAACAGATGATGATGGTGCCATTACAACAGTTCAATCGAGGGAATCTCCTAACGTCACAATAGAAAATAATCACGGTTCGGACAATTGCTCAGAATGCAAGCTGATACCATCTCTGCTTGACAGTATCCAAAAATTAAATGATACTGTAAACAAGCTACAGGAAAAAATCAACATAATGCCAGCCAACTCCAGCAGAGAAAATACAAATTATCCGGAAGAAATTATTAACGAGATATCAGAGAGACAAAAGAGAGCCAAAAATATAATAATATATAAATTGGAAGAAAGTAATAACGACACTGCAAAAACAAAAGAAATAATTAACATGATCACTGCAGATGTTGACACATCAAACATAAAATTGCTAAGATTGGGAAATCCAAACAATAATAATATAAGACCTCTAAAAGTTACACTAAACAATCCAGAAGAATCCGCAAAAATTATATACAATAAAAAGAAACTGAAACAAAATAACACATACAATATACAATTAACATTCGATTTAACTAACATACAACGTAGTTATCTGAAAACTGTAGTTGATGAAATGGAAAATAGAAAAAACAATGGCGAAAATATCTATATAAAATATGTAAATGGAAAACCCACAATAGCTAAAGTAAGCAACCCAAAAAACTAAGAGCGAAATTTGGCCATCTGAACATACGCTCAGTACACACAGGGTGTAACATATTTAGGGAAGTGATATGCAATGAATCATTTGACTTTGTGGGTATTAGCGAAACTTGGCTACAAAAGGACTTTCCATCCGAATATATTTCTTTGCCCAATTATCAATTAATACGTTCGGACCGCCCTACCAGAGGCTATAAATTTACAATTTATTACAAAACTACGGATTTTTCAAGAGGTTTAGAACAGCTATGGATCAAAGTTAATTTAAAAAAACAAACAATTGGAATATGCGTTATCTATAAACCACCATATGCAAAACCTGACGTGTTAGATGATTTTGTGGAAGTGTTAGAAAGAATATACTTGGAATGTGATTCTGTTATAGTTATGGGGGATCTAAATATAAACTTTATGGATAAAAATAATAATGGATATACGTTGTTAAATAATATTCTAATTCAGTTTAAACTAGTACAGTTAGTTAATACACCAACAAGAATACATAGTGCTGGAGAATCTCTAATTGACATTATCTGTGTTAGTAATGATCTGTGCGTAAATGAGTGTGGCATTATGGATATGGTGGGTATATCTGATCACATGTTGGTATGTTGTGAACTTAACTTAAATCATACTCTTCCCGAAACTGGTAAGATATATTATCGGACCTAAATAATTTAGATAGGGATACTTTTTTACTAGATGCTCTAAGTATAAATTGGGATGATTTAAACAACACTAATGATATAAACTTGATAACAACAGATTTAAATAACACTATAACAGAGCTATTTAATACACATGCACCTATTAAACTTATTAATAAAAATAAAAAACATTCACCACCATACATTACACACAATATTAGACAAATGATAGCATTGAAAGATAAGGCTCATAAAAAATTTATAAAAACAAAAAATACCAATGACCGATTGTATTATGTTGAACTAAGAAATTATCTAAACAATGCTATCAGAAAAGAAAAAGATTGCTACATAAAATTTGAATTAGAGAAGAATAAGGATAATCCTTAAACGCTCTGGAATAAAATTAAAAATCTTGGAATATCAAGTCATAAAAACTATGTTTTAAATTGTAACGATAATTTGGTAAATTACGGTTACAACTGGTTTCTACCGGAGACAATTAAATGTAGCTATGTTATGCGCGCGTCGACGGCACTGAAACGTTCTCGATCCTACCGCGTTCCTCCTACACAGCTTTTTCCTATCTTCCGTACTGGTAAGTCGTAATTTTATGAATATCTAATTATTTTTCTCGGATGTAGAATTTTTCTGTACCTTATCGTTATAAAGTATTATTTGCAATACGTAGCCTAGTAAATATTTAGCATGTTGGTTATTTATTACAGTCAAATGTGGTAAATATCGATTTAAATCGAATTTATCAATTGGGTGTGTTTGACGCCGGCATTTTAGCCAAATTTAGTGCTCTCCACGCGTGATTGATTTCATGCAAATATCTACACGTGGTGTCGTCTTGCAAGTTAACTTATGTTATTACCGTTCCTTATTATCTTTTGCAATTAAAATTTGCAATTATCGTTATTATCTTTATCGAGTTATTCATAAAATATATGCACTTACACAGATCTCTTTCGTTTGCGGAAGGTGGTAAAAAACTCCTCGAAATTAATAGTTTCCGCTTAACGGAAAATATTGGTTTTTATCTTATCTCACAATTTGATTATTGTAATTTTTCGTAATTTAATTTAATATTTAAATTATTCCCTGCTATATCTTAATACGATTTGAATTAATTAAAATTCATAGTTATTATCTAATTATCGTAAATTAATTGAATAATTAAAGCATTTCTTACCATTTCTTACTCCAATTGGGAGAATTAAATAAACTTATTGTTTCTTATCGTTCTACATTAAATAGTAGAAATTAACTTTAATTAGTAATCTAATTAAATCAGTTATAAAAATCAGAATACCTAACTTTTTACTTTCTTACTTATTGTATTATTTTGTGATTCACACATTTTCTATTTGTGAAAATATTGCGTTTTAGCAATATTAAAACTTAATTTTCTGAGTGTCTTATTGTGATTTGTCTATTTAATTACTGTTATTAAATTTAAATAATATAACAAATTTCTTTCTAACATAATTTCTTATTCAGAGGAATTATTTTTATTGCTTTAATATTGTCTAAGTTATATCTAGAGTAATTTCTAAAATTTTATAGTTTCGAAATTATAATAATTAGTTTATTATAATTTATATCTTGAGTTATTTTTAAAATAAAATAATAAATTCATATCTTTGTAATTATAATAATTGATTTATTATAATTCATATCTTTGCTAAATTGTTTAGTCAACTTTTCTAGAAGAAACTTGCCTTCAGTAAGTTTTTTCCTAATTTTATCAGCCGTAAGCTAACTTGCATATTTCCAACTTTACTTTGTACATTTTTGACACTGGTATATTTATGTTTTATTGAACGAGACCAAGAAGAGGATTCGACAGATTCAACTTTACCAGACCACATCAGACTGAAACCCAGATTATCCTATTATCTTATCCAGGATTGGTTACATCTTTCCCAGGTGCAGGTGAAGTCTAGCTAGACCCAGAAGATCAGTATACACCAGCATAGGCCATCTTGGCAAGGGACTAGATCATCGTGGAAATCCTTGGAAATTAAGGTCTGTAAGTCTGTGGTAGAACATATTTCCATCATCAGGTCTTCGGTTCCAGCGTAACAAATAATTGCCAGTAATTGTTCTTGTAAATGTAAGCCTTGCAGTTGATAAAATATTTTTCCTTTCATTCATTTTTTATTGTGATAGCCCTTCAGGCACTTATTTCCATTGTTTTGCCCTTCAGGTAAATATATATTTTTCATCATTGTTAAGAGTAATTTGTATTGTTAATATTTATTCTATTTGTTAATATACTATTTATTTGAGCTGAATCGTTTTATTTCTCTTATTGTGAAAATCTGATATCATACAAATTGTTACTAATTTTTTAGTAGCTGGCGCCCAAAAATTATCTTAATTTATCTTAATTTTACTTGATAAATAATTCCTTAACTTTTAATCTCTTATAACTTGCAGTTTTAAATCTTACTAAGCTAGAAACTTAAAGTGCACTCTTCAAGTTCTTTTGTTAACAAATCAGGGTTTTAACCAAATTTAATAATAAGTTTGTTAATTTATTAAACACCATATTCTGACTCACGACCCACCGGAAAAATCTGAGCAGCCGACAGGTAAAATAAACTTTGAAACCCAGAAGCCCATAAGGCAAATTAGATTTATTCAGTCTGGGGTTACAAAATCTTGATGATGATGTAACTGGTGACGACATAAATATTTTTTTTGTTAATGGAGGTGACATTAATATAAATGAAAATATTAAAAATTATTACAATAATAATAAGCTAAATGATATGTCAACTTTTTCGATACAAGAAATAACTAGTGCAGACATTTACAAACAAATAAACACAATTTAATCTGAAGCCATAGGAATAGATGAAATTAGCATAAAGATGTTAAACCTAGTTTTACCATACTGTATAAACTTAATAGTAAATATTATTAATTTCTCATATTCCACCGGCCAATTCCCCGATGTATGGAAAACAGCACTTGTTCTTCCATTTCCCAAAGCTGACAACTGTAGTGAATTAAAAGATCTTAGACCCCTTAGTATCTTGCCTACATTATCAAAACTTATTAAAAAAATTGTTGCCGACCAATTCAAAACATATCTATATCAAAATAATATAATTCCACAGTATCAATCTGGTTTTCGCCCTATGCATAGTACACAAACTGCATTACTTAAAGTTGTAGATGATATCACGTTCGCTATTGACAATAAACAAGTTACATTCATCATTTTTCTCGATCAAAGTAAGGCATTTGACGTAGTAAACTTTGATTTATTAATTGCCAAGCTAAATTACACAGGCTGTGATGATATGGCCCTGACATGGTTCAAAAATTATATACACAATAGAACTCAGAGTGTCAAATACAAGGAATCCACATGTAATTTATTAAGAACGAAAAGTGGCGTACCACAAGGAAGTATCTTAGGTCCTATTCTCTTCTCAGTATTTACCTTCGATTTACCAAAATGTCTTGATCACTGCAAATATCATTTGTATGCTGACGATTTACAGATATACATATCTTGTACAATTGATAATATAGCCGACGCAATTCACAAAGTAAATAGCGATTTAAATAACTTATATAGCTGGTGCAGAGAAAATGGATTACGGATTAATCCTGAAAAAACAGTCGCTATGTGTATTGGTACTCGTCAAATACATTCAAAAATAAATCTTAATGACTTCAGTGTAATTTTAAATGACATAGTGATAGACTGGTCAGATTTCACTAAAAGTTTAGGTGTCATATTTGACAACAACTTAAATTTTGAAAAACATACAAATAAAATAATCAGTACATCATATATGAAATTAAAAATGCTATATCGACTGAAACAATCATTATCCTCAGATACAAAGCTAAAACTAATACAAAGCCTCATCTACCCCAATTTGGACTATTGCTCTAGTGTATATTATGATTTTTTAACACAACATAATAAAACTAGATTACAAAAACTACAAAATGCATGTATGAGATATGTATTCGATATACCTTATACCCATCATGTTACACCATTCATAAATAATTGCAGAGAATTAAAATTGCATAACAGGTTCATATATCTATACTGCATGTTTCTTTACAAATTAGTGAAAAATAAAATACCAAATTATTTGTTTAATAACTTACAGTTAAGATCTACTGTTCATAGTATAAACATACGAACGAATAGTTTTACAATACCACAACACACAACATCAAAATATGAAGCTTGTTTCTCTTATAGAGCACCTACTCTATTAAACACTATAATTAATCTTTTAAGTTTATCAGAAACCAATTTTAAAAATGAATTAAAAGAACTCTTGTTTCAAAATCAATTATAATGTAACTATATTCATAAACATTTGAATATCTTAATCATTGTGGTGTATACATTCTTCAATCATTGTATATTAGTATTAACTCAAAAATTTGACTTGAACAGTGTTATTCTTAGTAACTAGGTACATATATACTTAGATAATAATTAGTTTTATATGTACAGCTTTTAAATTAACTTCACTTATATATTACGCAGGCGATGTGGAAGATCGCAGATGTATGCGAACATCGACCAAATTGTGTGATTACTTTTAATACTACCTATTGTACTTATAATATGTACAATTTTTTGTAATCTGCACAATAAACCTTATTCTATTCTATTCTAAACAACGAATTATACGACGACTTTCAGGTAAATACATTCCATCTTATGTGTCTAATTTAAAATTTAAATTAAATATTAATTAAGATATTTAATATTAATGAAACAATACCCTAATTAATGAATTTGGATTAAAATTTTGTTGTGAATTCAAAGCTAAATTATTATTGGGTGAAGTAATTCTTAAAATTTCTAAAATTTCTAAATTGTTTAATATTAAATTTTTTTCACGAAAATGTAAAATTTTAAAACAATGCTCAAAATCAAAATATGCCTCAGATGTTCTTTCTTTCTTATTTTAAAATTACGGAATGTTCTACCTACATAGACTTGAGGACAATCTCTACACATCATCTTATAAATACCAGATCTACACATAGAATCAACTTTATCTTTATTGTTAACTAAAAATTCTTTTAAATTATTACTTTAAAAGAGATGACACAATTAAACTGTTTCAATATATTTGCAATTTTGTAAGATAATGGGCCTATAAAATCAAGAGAAAAATATGTTTTAATTCTAACTACTTCATTATTCTGTGGTAAGTAAATATTATCGTTATCTAATTTAATTTTTCTTTTATATACCATTTTATCTATGATATTAGGGTTATAGTTATGTGATCTTGCTATTTGTTTTAAAATATTTATTTCTAAGTTAAAGTCTTCCTCTTTAAGTGGAATTTTGAACAATCTAGAAATATAACTATGAAAAACAGTTAATTTATGTGATAAAGGATGATGTGACTTATTGTCTATAATAACACCAGTATGTGAAGGTTTTCTAAATATTTGAAAATTATGTTTGTTATCTATATTTGTAATTGTTTAATCTAAAAAATTTATACTTTTATTTTCATTTTCAATTTCCAATGTAAATTTAATTTTATTATGAATCGTATTTAAATAATTTAAGAAAAATTTAGCATTTTCTAAGCTATCATTCCACAGTATAATTATGTCATCTACATATCTATAATAATAAATAATACTATCAAAATAATGATTTATATTTGTATTTAAAATAGGCTGTGTCTCAAATTAGTCCATAACCAAATCTGCTAACAAAGGAGATAAAGGAGATCCCATCGCTAGACCATCGGGTTGCTTATAAGTTACAGAATTAAAATTGAAAAAATTTTGTTCTAGGCAAATGTTTAATATTTATTTATTTATTTATTTATTTTACATACACTGTTCAACAGGTAGTTACCCAATTACAGAACAGGAATAGAGGTATACTAATACATAATTTCGATACAAATACAAATACAAGATATATCACAAATAATCACAAATAAACAAAAAGGAAAAGATGGAACATTAAGAAATATGAACTAAAGATAAATAATTGACAAAATAGGTATTACTATTACTATGTTGTGTTTAATCATAATACAATCTACTATATAAATTAACAGAAAATTATAAATTAACAGAAAATTATAAGTAGAAAAATAAAAATTTAAATTAACACTGGCTATTTAATATCATACTTATGTTTTATGTCATTAAGGCTGCAATTAAAGATATCAATATCATTACTCAATTTATTAAAATTATTACAAATTGAAAACAAAGGAGAATTTTTTAATATGTTGGTTTGTGGTGTGGGTAAATAGAATAACTGAGTATTGCGAGAAGTTAATCGGGGAACATGAAAATTTAGTTTACTGATTATTTCAGGTGCGTCAAAATCATTATGTAAAACTTTAAATAAAAAAACTTGTGAAAAGTACATACGCCTATGTTCAAGAGATGACAATGAATACCTTTCAAGTAACTCACTCTGCGGAAAACCAATAGCTGGATAGATTCCATCAGATTTGAACCAGAGTAATTTGGCAAATCTGCGTTGCACTGCTTCCAAGTTGTTTTTATGTACATCATAACTGGGACACCAAATAAGTGATGCGTACTCAAGTTTCGATCTGACAAATGACTGATATAAAATTTTCAACGTATCGGTATTAGTAAACTCACGACTAGTACGAACTATAAAACCAAGTGTTTTAAATACCTCAGAAACAATGTTGTCTATGTGATTAGTAAAGGCCAATTTGTTGTCAAACGTTACGCCAAGATCACGGAAAGTTAGTGGTCTCTGAAGTGTAACATTATTCAAATTGTAATTAAAAATAATGGGTGATGTCTTCAAAGAAAAGGATAATACATTACATTTACTGGGATTAAGGGGTAATTTATTTACTATGCACCAATTATTCACTTTATTAAGACAATCTTGAAGTTGTAGGCAGTCATCGATATCATTTACACGCGTGTAAATTTTTAGATCATCAGCATATAACAGGTATGAAAAATCAATTTCATCTATTGTCATTAATAAACACGTTAAAAAACAAGGGTCCTAAAATGGATCCCTGAGGAACTCCCGATGTGGCAACAAATTCGATAGACTTAAAACCATTGAGAACAATGTACTG
Organism: Rhagium mordax; assembly: GCA_963680705.1. Classification (NCBI taxonomy): domain Eukaryota; kingdom Metazoa; phylum Arthropoda; class Insecta; order Coleoptera; family Cerambycidae; genus Rhagium; species Rhagium mordax. The sequence continues at coordinate 67,618,589 of OY796656.1, read as the reverse complement.
AATTCTATTTGTTAAATAGGATATAAATAAAAGAAGTAATGAATCAGAAAGGCCAATTTTTTCTAATTTATTCAGTAGCAATTGATGATCAAGTCTATTGAATGCTTTGGAAAAATATGTGTAAATAACATCTGTTTGACTGTGTTGATCAAGGGATTCGAAAATATATTGAGTTACACAAAATAAATTTGTTGTAGTTAAGCGACCTTTCATAAATCCATGGTGGTGAACTGAGATTTTAGTATTAATTGAATAATATAATTTATCATGAAGTAATATTTCTAAGACTTTACAAAAGTTACAAATAACAGAGATTGGCCTAAAGTTCTGAATATCAAATTTATTCCCTTTTTTATAAATGGGGCAGACTTTGGAATATTTCCATAGATCGGGAAACTGGGAGTTTTTTTAAATTAAATTAAAAATAATAGTTAAGGGATATGCAAAAATAAGAGCGCAGTCTTTTAACAAGAATGCTGGTATGTGATCAGGGCCTGTTGTCATTTTAGGCTTTATTCGTTTCAAAGCCTGCATAACCTCAGCCTCATTGAAGGAAATTATGTTTACCGTGGGGTTATTATTTGGATAATCACGTTCGATGGAATTATGCTTGTCTAAAGTAGACTTGGTGTACGAATGACCAAAATAATTGGCAAAAGCATTTAATATATCCTGAGGATTGTTTAATGGAATTTCATTAAAATACATATATTCCGACACCTTAGTTGAACCTTTCTTATTGTTAATGAACGCCCAAAATTTGTTGGGGTCACTTTTATTGGATTCCTCAGAGTTTTGCACAAAACTTCTGTACGCTGTGTTAATATCACACTTTAATTCATGCCTAATATTCTTAAAATTATTATATATATATTAACATCACCAGTTCTAGTATGCTGCCTTCTAAGACTTTCTTTAAGATGCATCTTTTTTATAATATTGCCATTAAACCAGGGAGGGTATTTTCTACCATGCGAAACCGATTTCCTCGGTACACAGGATATAAAAACAGATTCAAGTTTGTCATAAAAATGAGTGCACATGTTATTGACGTCAGTGTAAGAAGAAAGAAAAGACCAGTCGATACCAAGAAGGTTGTCATACAATTTGGAGAGGTCACATTTACAAAAATTATAGCTGTTAACTTGGTTAGTTGGAAATTTGTCATTAAGATTATTTAAGCCGCTCAACTCTATTGATATGTTTAAAGCAGGGTGATGTGAGTCTTCGTTTGTTATCGGATCAATTGATTGAATTACATCACAATTCCTATTAAACAAAACTAAATCAAGAATATGAACATTGTGATTATGTATTACTGTGATAAATTGTTGATATTAAGAAAATTATTCAGAGCTCTTATTTGACCGTTGGTTTGCGAATCTATTAAGTACGAAGCATATTTGGAAATATTAAAGTCGCCAACATCCTTGTTATTATCTTGTAGATACTTTAGGTGACTTAGTGTTTCAAAGAAATGTTCATATTCGGCCACAGATACATTTGGTGGTATGAAAATAACAAATATATAGAGAATATACATAATATGTCTTGAATTTTTTGATCTGGTATGTTATTCAATTTAAGTTTACATTCTAATATGTTCTTAACTTCTAAAATAGGTATATTAGTAAATAAATTTGTTACATCTATTGAAATGAAGAAACTATTATTAGCAATATTAATATTTTTAATTTTTGAAGTTAATTCTGGACTATTTTTTATTGTGTATAAAAAATTTAAATCTAAAATATTTTTTAAATAATTATTTAATCATTTAGCCATTTCATAAGTTGACCTCTATGTGAAATTGAGAGGTCACTTTTTACTAATTTATTTGTAATTTAATTTATATGATATAGATGTCACCAAGATAGGCTTTTGTTTTCATCAAGCTAGTTGAACCCCATTTTGTTTTTGTAGTTAGTCATGTACACATAAATGTGGTTGGTTTTATTGCGTTGTTAATGTTTAAATCGAATTAAGGTAGATTAATCCTCAACCATCGTTAGTTATAACGTATTGAAAAATGTTTATTATTGAATTTATTACATTCTGGATTATATATTTTGATGTTATTGAGTAGTTTTGTGACAAATCTTAATTAAATTGTAAGTGGTAACTATATAATTTTTATGTTGTTGATTATACTAATTTGTTGCATGTTTTCATGTAGCCTTTTTGACTGTATTAACCTGAAGATGAAATGCTAGGCATTTTGAAACTAGTCGTTTTTTCGAGAGATAATTTGACATAATTAAAGATGTGAGTAAAAAACTATAAGACTAATTTATTCCCTTATTCCTAATGATATAACTCACATGATGGGTTCTATTTCGAATATTAATAACTCAGCGAGTCTGGCAACTTTAACCCAAACATATAAGAGGCTTTCCATTAAGAAAATATATATCCAAGGCAGTAATTATTTTAACAATATAGATGTTTGAGAGAAAACCTTACCCCAGTCTACATAAATATCAAGATTAATCAAACCAACTTATCAAGTCAATTTAAGGAATAATTTTATAAAAGAAGAACTAAGGAAAAACTACATTAATTTATATAATATAGACTTGAAGTTGAAGAGAATATACGATGACTTAAAGGTAAAATTTTCTTTTATAATTTTAAATCATTTTATGCAATCTATTCATACAATATGTGATAATATTAGGAAAAATAATTATAAAAAATTGAATAACAAATTGATTAATCTAAAACGTAATAATAGATATTTTAGTAGTGTAGAGAACTCAGAAATGGTACATAAATTTTATCCACCTTTAGTTAAATTTGGCACTCTGGAACTTAATCCAGAAGAATTGAATTTAGTTAGTAAAGGTTTTAAATATAAACCTAAAAATAATTATAGCAAAAAATATCAGAGAAAAGATTTAGAATTAGTTACAGTACAAACAGAGAGTATCATTGAAACATTAGAAGTAAATAATAGAAGTAATGCAAGAGATCAAATTAGACATTTAATAAAACAAGAACAAGAAAATATTAAAAATTCTACTCACCCTATATATGCAATAGATGAAGTCAAACAAATAATCAATATTAAACAAAAAGTCAAACAAAATAATGTTATAATTACTAAAGCAGATAAAGGAGATTGTATAGTGTTGCTAGGCCAGGAGGTATATAGCTAATAATAAAGTTTTAGATTTTGTTATAGATAATAATTTTTCAGCAATAACCCCGAAATTACCAACGTTTTGCAAAAAAGTAAAAGAAGTTATAAAAAATAGTAAGATTTTAGATAATTTTAGTAAACAAAGATTGAATCCTGATTTTACAATAATTCCTAGGTTATATCGTTTATTGAAAGTACATAAGTCAGATAATTTGGTGGATATGCCTATTAGACCGGTAGTCTCTTATAATAATTCACCAACTTATGAAATGGCTAAAGGGTTAAATAATTATTTAAAAAATATTTTAGATTTAAATTTTTTATACACAATAAAAAATAGTCCAGAATTAACTTAAAAAATTAAAAATGTTAATATTGCGAATAATAGTTTCTTCATTTCAATAGATGTAACAAATTCATTTACTAATATACCTATTTTAGAAGTTAAGAACATATTAGAATGTAAACTTAAATTGAATAACATACCAGATCAAAAAATTCAAGACATATTATGCATATTAAACATTTGCCTAGAACAAAATTTTGCAATTTTAATTCTGTAACTTATAAGCAACCCGATGGTCTAGCGATGGGATCTCCTTTATCTCCTTTGTTAGCAGATTTGGTTATGGACCATTTTGAGACACAGCATATTTTAAATACAAATATAAATAATTATTTTGATAGTATTATTTATTATTATAGATATGTAGATGACATAATTATACTGTGGAATGATAGCTTAGAAAATGCTAAATTTTTCTTAAATTATTTAAATACGATTCATAATAAAATTAAATTTACATTGGAAATTGAAAATGAAAATAAAAGTATAAATTTTTTAGATTTAACAATTACAAATATAGATAACAAACATAATTTTCAAATATTTAGAAAACCTTCACATACTGGTGTTATTATAGACAATAAATTACATCATCCTTTATCACATAAATTAACTGTTTTTCATAGTTATATTTCTAGATTGTTCAAAATTTCACTTAAAAAGGAAGACTTTAACTTAGAAATAAATATTTTAAAACAAATAGCAAGATCACATAACTATAACCCTAATATCATAGATAAAATGGTATATAAAAGAAAAATTAAATTAGATAACGATAATATTTACTTACCACAGAATAATGAAGTAGTTACAATTAAAAAATATTTTTCTCTTGATTTTATAGGCCCATTATCTTACAAAATTGCAAATATATTGAAACAGTTTAATTGTGTCATCTCTTTTAAAGTAAGAAATAATTTAAAAGAATTTTTAGTTAACAATAAAGATAAAGTTGATTCTATGTGTAGATCTGGTATTTATAAGATGATGTGTAAAGATTGTCCTCAAGTCTACGTAGGTAGAACATTCCGTAATTTTAAAATAAGAAAGAAAGAACATCTGAGGCATATTAGGCTGAACTCAGAAGAATCCTTGTTTGCTAAACATATATTAGAATCTGGACATAATTTTGATCTTGATCATTGTTTTAAAATTTTACATTTTTGTGAAAAAAATTTAATATTAAACAATTTAGAAATTTTAGAAATTTAAAGAATTACTTCACCCAATAATAATTTAGCTTTGAATTCACAACAAAATTTTAATCCAAATTCATTAATTAGGGTATTGTTTCATTAATATTAAATATCTTAATTAATATTTAATTTAAATTTTAAATTAGACACATAAGATGGAATGTATTTACCTGAAAGTCTTCGTATAATTCGTTGTTTAATGTAATTTTTTTATGTTTTTTATGTTAGATTTATCTTATAGTTTTATTTATAAATTAGATTATTGTTTAATAGATAATTCGTTATAATAATAATAATAATAATAATAATAATAATAATAATAATAATAATAATATTTATGGGGTGCAAAATTCGGACCGGCAACCTCCTCGCGGTGCACCCCGGACAGGGAGGGGTAACCCTCTCTGACAAATGTCGGCAGTGGGTCCTCAGGGCTAACCATCCTGGGGACTCATCTCCTCTGGTTCTCGACCAAAACGGAGGACAGGCCCCTCACAATCGACCCCATTCGGATGGGGGTCAAAGACAGATGGGAGGGGCCATACCGGACGGTCTTAACGATGACGACTTTGCAAACGTACATGGACGCTTTAGGTGGACGGAGGGATTAAGGGATGACCTGCTGACCTGCTACGAGAGCAGCGAACCTGGGCGCAGGGGATACATGGCGCGATTACACCGGTTGTGGTGCGATATGCACCCGGAGTATCGCGCCTTCTCTCAACAACATCTGAGAGATCAAGTATCCTTCCTGCGCAGAACAGGTTACGTAAGGGCACCTCGTCAGCGTGAGGAAGTGCCTGCCGCACTTCCACCGCGGCAAATACCAGCTGACGAGGAACATCCTCCTGAGTACACCGATATCGCTTTAAGGACGAGGGTTAACCTTAACACCAGGGTTAACCCAAAGCCACAAGACCTGGCACGAATGGATTCGTTGATTAGTGAGGAGCTTCCAGAAGATGCCAACATCTGGCAGATCAACAGCGCGGTGTACGCTGCCGCCAAGCAACTCGTTCCACAACAGCGCCTGGCAAGCGCAGTTGATAGGGTCGGGAAAGCTAAGCGGCGCGTACAGAAGATCGAAGATAAAATTCGATCAGCAAGGCAACACGCTTCTCGAATCCAGAGTGTGGTGGATTATATAGTCGCAGGTAGACCATTTACACCGAAGGTCCGGCGAGTGGCAGCCGGACTGAGACGCCAACACCACACTCTAAATCGCACAGTGCTGCAGACCATCAAGCAGCACTGTCTAGATAGGATTCGAGCGCTTATGGCTATTAAGAAAACTTTGGTCAGGCGAATGCGGAGTTTGGAACAAAACAAATTGTTTCAAACAAACCCGTCTCGCCTGTTCCAAGAGCCACAGCGTGTTGTCAAAAATCCGCCAACTGTTGATAATGTCGAAGCCTTCTGGAAAGGAATCTACGAAGTCGCGAGTCCATTCGATAATGACACTCCAGCTATAGCACACTTCGAGGCTCTCTGTCGTAGAGTCTTAGAAGAGCCAGACGAAGTGTGCCCGGCAATCAGTACGGAAGAGGTTCAACAAGCACTTGTTGGAACCAAGAACTTCGCTGCCCCGGGTCCAGATGGTATAAACAACTGGTGGTGGAAGAAGTTTCCTTCCACCCACCGCCATCTGGCCCGAGTTTTCAACTCATGGTTGAACGAGGGGCAGCAAATTCCGGACTGGTTTGTCGAGGGGCGAACTGTGCTAATCCCCAAAAAGGGGGATCTGTCTGACCCAAAAAATTATAGGCCGATTACCTGCCTCAACTCCTGCTACAAGTTATTTACTCGTATCTTGTATACCAGGATGTTGAGGTCTGTTGATCCGGTCTACCAACAGATAAACGAACAGCGTGGTGCCAAGAAGGGCCTGGCAGGTTGCAAGGAAAACCTGCTGATAGACCGCTGTATTACACAGGATTCTGTGCAGTACAAGCGGAATCTGTCAATGGCCTGGATTGATTATCGCAAGGCATTTGATACAACATCCCACGAGCTTTTGTTACACTTGCTCGGATGTCTTGCGATACCAGCACCACTAGTGAGATGCATTGAACAACTGTTGCCGCTTTGGAGAACTCGCTTCACCATAACATCCGGTGCCGAGCGAGTTTCGACAGAGTTGGTGACATTTAAGAGAGGAGTGTTTCAGGGTGACTCTTTGAGTCCGCTCCTCTTCTGCATCTCACTGCTGCCGCTATCTGTTGGACTCCGCCAAACCCGCGGGTATCAGTGTGGGCCACCCAGCAACCAGAGGCATAAGGTCACCCATCTATTTTATATGGATGACCTTAAACTCTATACCTCCGGAGAGCGAGAACTTCAAAATGCTCTCAGGGTGGTCGAGGAATACACGCGGGCAATTGGAATGGAGTTTGGGTTGGACAAATGCGCAGTCGTCCACCTCAAGAGAGGACGATGCGGGGATTTCCACGAAGATGCGCAGCTCGCAGACGGAAGCATCCTACGACATTTGGATGCCGGAGAGACCTACACATACCTGGGTGTGGAACAACGTCACATCCAGGATGTGAACCAAATAAAGGATTCTCTCCGTGGCAAGTACAGACACCGACTCCGAAAGATTTGGTCTTCTGAACTTTCGGGGAAGAACAAGGTGTCTGCCACTAATATGCTTGCCGTTCCGATTCTGCTCTACTCCTTTGGAGTAGTTAAATGGCGAGTAGATGAGCTGCGCCAATTGGACAGGGATACCCGCAAAATGATGAATATCCATAGGAGTATTCATCCTAGATCGTCCGTTCCTCGTGTGTACCTCCCACGTCAACGGGGGGGCCGAGGACTCTTGAGTCTGGAGTGTATGCATGGCAGAGTAGCACTAAGTATGGCATGTAATATCCTAAGGAGCTCGGATCCGCTCCTACGGTTAGTGAGAGATCATGAAACCGTGGGAGTTGGCGCTTTATTGTTTAAGGCAGCACAGAGGGCCGCAGATGAACTCGGTCTCGTGTTCGACTACAGGCGAGGAGGCAGGCGAGGTGCTGATGCAGAATCAGTTACTGAGCTTCCGCCGAATCGTCTGACAGCCCAAATTAAGGCTGCCGAACAGAGGAATCTGTTCAGGCAGCACGTCGATAAGCCCCTGCACGGTGTTTTCTTTAACAACATAGAAGCACTGGGTTTATCGACAGAGCTGACCTTCGCATTCTTAAGGTCAGCGGGGTTGAAGTCGGAGACCGAGGGATTCATTGTGGCCTGCCAAGATGGTGTTATTAATACATTGGTCTATCGGAGTCGCGTGATGGGTGTAGAGGTTCCTGATATCAACTGCAGGACCTGCCGTCAGGCGTCGGAGTCGCTCATGCATCTATTATCTGCATGTCCGATTTATGCGACTTCGGCCTACATCCAACGACATAACGCGGCTTTACGAGTGCTATACTACCATCTTCGGCACTCGTACAAGATAGACCAAACACCAGTGCTGCCTTATATCCCCGGAGATATCGAGTCCGTTGTCGAGAACGAGAAATGCCGGATTTACTGGAACTACTCGTTCCCGACCGTCAGGCGAATTCAAGCCAATAAGCCTGACATAGTCCTCCTCGACCATCAGACCAAGGTGATGTATGTCATCGAGTTCTCAGCACCTGCTGAGACAAACATCGCCTTGAAGGAGGAGGAGAAACGGACTAAATACAGAGATCTCCGGTACGAGCTCCAAGTGCTATACCCAGGCTACTCTGTCAAGATGGTCGTCCTGATAATCGGTGTACTCGGAGGTATGAAGCCCACGCTGCTCTCCGCATTAAAGACCATGCCTGCCTGCCAAACATCGGCAGAATGGTTGGCTGGTCAAATGCAGAAAGCGGTCATCCTGGGATCCCTCCGTCTACTTAGGGCACACGAGTCTGGAATCTACAGTGACTAACCCTGCGGGATGTGGGGAGTTGCTGTAGATTATTCGCTGGCGCTCTCTCTGTGTGGTGTCGGAGGCCACAGGGAGATTGTCCAGCATTAGGTTCGGGAAAGTCTTCGTATAATTCGTTGTTTAATGTAATTTTTTTATGTTTTTTATGTTAGATTTATCTTATAGTTTTATTTATAAATTAGATTATTGTTTAATAGATAATTCGTTATAATAATAATAATAATAATAATAATAATAATAATAATAATAATAATAATAATAATATTTATGGGGTGCAAAATTCGGACCGGCAACCTCCTCGCGGTGCACCCCGGACAGGGAGGGGTAACCCTCTCTGACAAATGTCGGCAGTGGGTCCTCAGGGCTAACCATCCTGGGGACTCATCTCCTCTGGTTCTCGACCAAAACGGAGGACAGGCCCCTCACAATCGACCCCATTCGGATGGGGGTCAAAGACAGATGGGAGGGGCCATACCGGACGGTCTTAACGATGACGACTTTGCAAACGTACATGGACGCTTTAGGTGGACGGAGGGATTAAGGGATGACCTGCTGACCTGCTACGAGAGCAGCGAACCTGGGCGCAGGGGATACATGGCGCGATTACACCGGTTGTGGTGCGATATGCACCCGGAGTATCGCGCCTTCTCTCAACAACATCTGAGAGATCAAGTATCCTTCCTGCGCAGAACAGGTTACGTAAGGGCACCTCGTCAGCGTGAGGAAGTGCCTGCCGCACTTCCACCGCGGCAAATACCAGCTGACGAGGAACATCCTCCTGAGTACACCGATATCGCTTTAAGGACGAGGGTTAACCTTAACACCAGGGTTAACCCAAAGCCACAAGACCTGGCACGAATGGATTCGTTGATTAGTGAGGAGCTTCCAGAAGATGCCAACATCTGGCAGATCAACAGCGCGGTGTACGCTGCCGCCAAGCAACTCGTTCCACAACAGCGCCTGGCAAGCGCAGTTGATAGGGTCGGGAAAGCTAAGCGGCGCGTACAGAAGATCGAAGCTAAAATTCGATCAGCAAGGCAACACGCTTCTCGAATCCAGAGTGTGGTGGATTATATAGTCGCAGGTAGACCATTTACACCGAAGGTCCGGCGAGTGGCAGCCGGACTGAGACGCCAACACCACACTCTAAATCGCACAGTGCTGCAGACCATCAAGCAGCACTGTCTAGATAGGATTCGAGCGCTTATGGCTATTAAGAAAACTTTGGTCAGGCGAATGCGGAGTTTGGAACAAAACAAATTGTTTCAAACAAACCCGTCTCACCTGTTCCAAGAGCCACAGCGTGTTGTCGAAAATCCGCCAACTGTTGATAATGTCGAAGCCTTCTGGAAAGGAATCTACGAAGTCGCGAGTCCATTCGATAATGACACTCCAGCTATAGCACACTTCGAGGCTCTCTGTCGTAGAGTCTTAGAAGAGCCAGACGAAGTGTGCCCGGCAATCAGTACGGAAGAGGTTCAACAAGCACTTGTTGGAACCAAGAACTTCGCTGCCCCGGGTCCAGATGGTATAAACAACTGGTGGTGGAAGAAGTTTCCTTCCACCCACCGCCATCTGGCCCGAGTTTTCAACTCATGGTTGAACGAGGGGCAGCAAATTCCGGACTGGTTTGTCGAGGGGCGAACTGTGCTAATCCCCAAAAAGGGGGATCTGTCTGACCCAAAAAATTATAGGCCGATTACCTGCCTCAACTCCTGCTACAAGTTATTTACTCGTATCTTGTATACCAGGATGTTGAGGTCTGTTGATCCGGTCTACCAACAGATAAACGAACAGCGTGGTGCCAAGAAGGGCCTGGCAGGTTGCAAGGAAAACCTGCTGATAGACCGCTGTATTACACAGGATTCTGTGCAGTACAAGCGGAATCTGTCAATGGCCTGGATTGATTATCGCAAGGCATTTGATACAACATCCCACGAGCTTTTGTTACACTTGCTCGGATGTCTTGCGATACCAGCACCACTAGTGAGATGCATTGAACAACTGTTGCCGCTTTGGAGAACTCGCTTCACCATAACATCCGGTGCCGAGCGAGTTTCGACAGAGTTGGTGACATTTAAGAGAGGAGTGTTTCAGGGTGACTCTTTGAGTCCGCTCCTCTTCTGCATCTCACTGCTGCCGCTATCTGTTGGACTCCGCCAAACCCGCGGGTATCAGTGTGGGCCACCCAGCAACCGGAGGCATAAGGTCACCCATCTATTTTATATGGATGACCTTAAACTCTATACCTCCGGAGAGCGAGAACTTCAAAATGCTCTCAGGGTGGTCGAGGAATACACGCGGGCAATTGGAATGGAGTTTGGGTTGGACAAATGCGCAGTCGTCCACCTCAAGAGAGGACGATGCGGGGATTTCCACGAAGATGCGCAGCTCGCAGACGGAAGCATCCTACGACATTTGGATGCCGGAGAGACCTACACATACCTGGGTGTGGAACAACGTCACATCCAGGATGTGAACCAAATAAAGGATTCTCTCCGTGGCAAGTACAGACACCGACTCCGAAAGATTTGGTCTTCTGAACTTTCGGGGAAGAACAAGGTGTCTGCCACTAATATGCTTGCCGTTCCGATTCTGCTCTACTCCTTTGGAGTAGTTAAATGGCGAGTAGATGAGCTGCGCCAATTGGACAGGGATACCCGCAAAATGATGAATATCCATAGGAGTATTCATCCTAGATCGTCCGTTCCTCGTGTGTACCTCCCACGTCAACGGGGGGGCCGAGGACTCTTGAGTCTGGAGTGTATGCATGGCAGAGTAGCACTAAGTATGGCATGTAATATCCTAAGGAGCTCGGATCCGCTCCTACGGTTAGTGAGAGATCATGAAACCGTGGGAGTTGGCGCTTTATTGTTTAAGGCAGCACAGAGGGCCGCAGATGAACTCGGTCTCGTGTTCGACTACAGGCGAGGAGGCAGGCGAGGTGCTGATGCAGAATCAGTTACTGAGCTTCCGCCGAATCGTCTGACAGCCCAAATTAAGGCTGCCGAACAGAGGAATCTGTTCAGGCAGCACGTCGATAAGCCCCTGCACGGTGTTTTCTTTAACAACATAGAAGCACTGGGTTTATCGACAGAGCTGACCTTCGCATTCTTAAGGTCAGCGGGGTTGAAGTCGGAGACCGAGGGATTCATTGTGGCCTGCCAAGATGGTGTTATTAATACATTGGTCTATCGGAGTCGCGTGATGGGTGTAGAGGTTCCTGATATCAACTGCAGGACCTGCCGTCAGGCGTCGGAGTCGCTCATGCATCTATTATCTGCATGTCCGATTTATGCGACTTCGGCCTACATCCAACGACATAACGCGGCTTTACGAGTGCTATACTACCATCTTCGGCACTCGTACAAGATAGACCAAACACCAGTGCTGCCTTATATCCCCGGAGATATCGAGTCCGTTGTCGAGAACGAGAAATGCCGGATTTACTGGAACTACTCGTTCCCGACCGTCAGGCGAATTCAAGCCAATAAGCCTGACATAGTCCTCCTCGACCATCAGACCAAGGTGATGTATGTCATCGAGTTCTCAGCACCTGCTGAGACAAACATCGCCTTGAAGGAGGAGGAGAAACGGACTAAATACAGAGATCTCCGGTACGAGCTCCAAGTGCTATACCCAGGCTACTCTGTCAAGATGGTCGTCCTGATAATCGGTGTACTCGGAGGTATGAAGCCCACGCTGCTCTCCGCATTAAAGACCATGCCTGCCTGCCAAACATCGGCAGAATGGTTGGCTGGTCAAATGCAGAAAGCGGTCATCCTGGGATCCCTCCGTCTACTTAGGGCACACGAGTCTGGAATCTACAGTGACTAACCCTGCGGGATGTGGGGAGTTGCTGTAGATTATTCGCTGGCGCTCTCTCTGTGTGGTGTCGGAGGCCACAGGGAGATTGTCCAGCATTAGGTTCGGGAAACCGAAAAAAAAAAAAAAAAAAAAAAAAAAAAAAAAAAAAAAAAAATAGCAAGCAATAAGTAACAATTTATCAACATCACTAGCCTAAAAATATAAATATTAAATAGTACTCAATAAGTGAATAAACACTTGTTTTGAGAGGAAAATAGTATTATAATAATTATGTTAATTAATATTAAATATAAAAAAAATAAATAAAAATATATACATTCACACACATACGAGTATACCTATATATACCTATACATACACACACATATATATATATATATATATATATATACAGGGTGACCCATTAAGAATGGAAACACTCGCGTACCAAACTTGTTTGTGGACCGAATTGAACGGGATTTTTTTTAAAAGATAGATCTTGTAAAGCTCTATCTTGGTGCAAAATTTGAAGACGAAATTTTGATGTTCAAGGCCTACTATAAATTTTTTTTTAAGTGAAAAATAGCAAAATTTTGTTAGCGATTTTTTTATAAAAAATCCGACTACACCACTGGATTTAGGAGCCCCTCAAATGCATCTGTCCCAATTTTTGCAAAAAAATTGTCATCCCTAAAAAAGTTATAACAATATCAGCATTATCAGCGTTTGCCGTTGTCGGTAAACTTATTCCTTCATAAAAACCGGATAGAACCCAAACACTGGTGTAATTATTAACAAGAACCATTGTGTAAACCAGTATACACAAAACAACCAACAATAATTACTCTAATGTACACAACAACTGATAAAAAATAACGATTAAAACATTACAATTTAAAAAAAGAAAAAGGAGTCAAATTAATTCATATTAACCATTAAATTTAAATTTTTGTAGCTTCCACTAATCCTCCGTTTAATGCTATACATTTTTCATAACGTACCTACCTACTTTAAGGTATATGTAAAATCAGTTAGTCTTAGTCTCTCTATGTGTATTTCTAATTCTTAACATTAGTTTTGTGCGAATGGCCCGCCGCCACAGCCATATTCCTAAATATAGATAGATAGATAGATAACGTTTTTTTACATTTTTTTTGTTTCTGTTTGGGTTCTATCCGGTTTTTATGAAGGAATAAGTTTACCGACAACGGCAAACGCTGATAATGCTGATATTGTTATAACTTTTTTAGGGATGACAATTTTTTTTGCAAAAATTGGGACAGATGCATTTGAGGGGCTCCTAAATCCAGTGGTGTAGTCAGATTTTTTATAAAAAAATCGCTAACAAAATTTTGCTATTTTTCACTTAAAAAAAAATTCATAGTAGGCCTTGAACATCAAAATTTCGTCTTCAAATTTTGCACCAAGATAGAGCTTTACAAGATCTATCTTTTAAAAAAAATCCCGTTCAATTCGGTCCACAAACAAGTTTGGTACGCGAGTGTTTCCATTCTTAATGGGTCACCCTGTATATATATATATATATATATATATATATATATATATATATATATATATATATATATATATATATATATATATATATATATATATATATATATATATATATATATATATATATATATATATATATATATATATATATATATACATATAAACCGGCATTATCAGGCCCAAAATTGTATGTCTTTAGAGTATACTAAGCCCGACACCTACTTACGAAGCCCGACTCCGGGCTTGGTAAAAACTTACGTGTATATTTAAGTGGTTAAGCTTGGTAGGGCTAATGGAACGTCCTCCCCAAATTTTTGATGGGCTTGGTAAGGTCGGTATTTCTCTCAAAATATACAGAATTAATTCCGAAAATTTCATATAGAGGGCGCACAACTTGATCAGTATATACAATGATAATATATGACCGATTTAACGAAGCCCAGTATTTTATTCGTATGATGCGTAGCCCGAAAACTTGCCAACATCGCATCAGGTAAAGTAGCTGTCTCTTCTAATGAAACAATTGAAAGTTACCGTGAATAAATTCATTTTATTAAGAAATACACCAATTAAAAAACTGGAAGTAGTCAGTACTATGATAATTTTCACTAATAATAAAATTGTCAAGTACAGTTTTGTTTATAAAAATAAAAGCCAATAAATTTTTGATGGGTTCATTTTAGGTGGATTACTCTATAAATAATCACGAAACTCGAACCGTCATTATTTTTAAATTAGTCGATGTAATTCGATGTCAATTTTAATTCTCTTTTAATTTATGGTTAAATGCAGTTTATTCAACTGTTAAAGCTGTTCATCCATTTAGGTTTTGCATAAGGAAGCAACTGAATCAAATAAGAGAAAATTAAAGTTAGAATTAGAATATTATGTTTTTTTAAAATTATAAAGTGTTTGGAATTTAAGAATACTATTATCTAAAGAGAAAAATAGAGTGGGTCCCAGGATCAGGTAACGCACTCTTGTAAACTATTTTATTTTTGATTTGCCGAGAAAGTCATTATTTGTAAAAAGTTTTGCTTGTCTTAGGAAGCCATAAGCAGCCGTCAAACTTGAGATCATTTTACAGGGTATTCTAAAATTGTTTTATGGCATTAGTATTTAGTCACTTAATTCTAAAAATTAGAATATAATTTTTCTTATTAGATTTTATTTAACATTTTCTTCTTTAAATTTATTTATTTTTTATTTATTTTTTGAAATTAGATTGATTCCTACTTTAATTTTGATTATTGGTTGAGGTTATCAACCTGAGCGAATTGAAGCTGGTATTTATTTATTATTTTATACTTTATTAGTATCTTTACCTATAATAATTTCAATTTTTTTTTTATCATGAAAAATGTTTAAGTTTTTATTTTTTTTATTAATAATGTAAATAGAGTTTTTATATATTTATGTATAAATTTAGTATTTTTTGTTAAAATACGTATATTTTTTATTCATTTATGATTACCTAAAGCTCATGTAGAGGCTTCTGTTTCAGGGTCAATAATTCTGGCAGGTATTATATTAAAATTGGGAGGTTATGGATTTTTACGTTTAATTTTTTGTTAAAATACGTATATTTTTTATTCATTTATGATTACCTAAAGCTCATGTAGAGGCTTCTGTTTCAGGGTCAATAATTCTGGCAGGTATTATATTAAAATTGGGAGGTTATGGATTTTTACGTTTAATAATATTATTTATTGAAATTGGAATAAAAATTCATTATTATTTTATTATTATTAGGTTAGTAGGTGGATTTTTGGTTTCTTTGATTTGTATTCGTCAAAGAGATAAAATCTTTAATTGCTTATTCTTCAGTTGCACATATAGTGATAGTATTAGCAGGTATAACGTTAAATATTTGAGGGTTTTGAGGTTCTCTGGTAATGATAAATGCTCATGAATTATGTTCTTCTGGTTTATTTTGTTTAGCTAATATTTCTTGTGAACGAATAGGGAGACGAAGACTTTATTTAAATAAGGGATTTTTAAATTAAATTATACCTAGACTTTCATTGTGACGATTTTTACTTTGTTCTTCTAATATAGCGGCTCCTCCCTCTTTAAATTTAATAGGAGAAATTTTGTTAAGTAATAGTTTAATTTCATTTGTTGAATAAGAATATTATTTTTATCTTTAATTTCGTTTTTTAGAGCTGTGTATTCGTTATTTTTATATTCTTTTTCTTAGCATGGTAATTTTTATTCAGGGACATTTTCTGTTTATCAAGGAATGTTACGCGAATATTTATTATTATTTTTACATTGAATACCTTTAAATTTATTAATTTTAAAGGGTGAATATTTGGTGTTATGAATTTAATCTAAGTAGTTTATAAAAAATATTGATTTGTGATTTCAAAGATATAGTTTTCTATTTTAGATAATTATTCTATTTGTAAATTTATTTTAATTTATTTTTATTAATTTTTTTATCACTTTTTTTCTCTTAGGCTACATTTTTTAATCCAAAATTTTAATTTAATTATTGAATTAAATTTATTAACAATAAATTCTTTATCTGTAATTATAACTATCTTATTAGATTGAATGTCGTTATTATTTATAAGATTTGTTTTATTTATTTCTTCTATAGTAATTTATTATAGTCAAGAATATATGTTTGTTGATGAAAATTTAAATCGATTTATTTATTTGGTGGTTATATTTGTTTTATCAATAATATTATTAATTATTAGACCTAACTTAATTTCAATTTTATTAGGCTGAGATGGATTAGGTTTAGTTTCTTATTGTTTAGTAATTTATTACCAAAATGTTAAATCTTGTAATGCTGGGATATTAACAACATTATCTAATCGTATTGGAGATGTTGTTTTACTTATATCTATTGCTTGAATAATAAATTATGGAAGAAGAAATTTTATTTTTTATTTGGATTTAATAAAAGAAGATTTTTCTATAAAATTAATTTCATATATGGTAGTTTTAGCTACTATAACTAAAAGAGCTCAAATTCCTTTTTCTTCTTGATTACCTGCTGCTATAGCAGCTCCAACTCCAGTTTCTTCTTTAGTTCATTCTTCAACTTTAGTTACAGCTGGGGTTTATTTATTAATTCGTTTTAATTTTTGTTTTTCTTCAAATTTAATATTAATTTTATTATTAATTTCAAGTTTAACTATATTTATATCAGGTTTAGGGGCTAATTTTGAATTTGATTTAAAAAAATTATTGCTTTATCAACATTAAGTCAATTAGGTTTAATAATAAGGATTTTAGCTTTAGGAGAGTATAAATTAGCTTTTTTTCATTTATTAACTCATGCTTTATTTAAAGCTTTATTATTTATATGTGCAGGAAATATTATTCATAATTTAAATAATTGTCAAGATATTCGTTTCATAGGAAAATTAAATAAGCATATACCATTAACTTGCACTTTTTTTAATATCAGAAAATTTTCTTTATGTGGGTTACCTTTTTTATCTGGATTTTATGAATTTAGTTCTGTCCATGTTGGGTCAAATTATTATTATAAAAATTTCATTCAACACTTATGAGTTGAAAATGGGTTTCCCAAAATAAGTGTAATATATTAACTCAGTTGGGCTTGGTAAGGTGACGCTATGAAGTGGCTTTACAAGTACTGGAAAATATATGATTAAGTGAATATTAAATAACGTTACCCCTCTCCTCTAGCAAAATTTATATAAATTGTCCTACGCGCAGTCACGTGAAATACGCACTTCTAAATACAATAGGAAGCCTGGGCTTCTGAGAGCCGGTGATATGTACCAGGCTTGGTATAGGTTGTTGGGTACGTATATGAGGTTGAAGTATTTGCATGAGAGTGTAAACGATGTTTGACAGTCGCACGTCTGATATAACACAAACCACAGCTGTAGCAAAAAGTAATTCCCCATCATAATTTCCCGTTTTTTTTTGTCAAAAATCAACACTCTTGATATACTAACTGTGTAAGGTAGACTGAACGTTAAATGAATACAGCGACGTTCATTTGTGCAAATTTGCATGCACAAATCAGTTGCGCAAATTGCATGAGCATCTAAACAGATGTACAACGACTCAGTACATTTGTGCAAATTTGCATACACAAGCCAACTGGCACAATTTGCATGACTGTCTAAAAGCGCCTTAACCTTGGAACAACGAATTTACTTGATCAAATGCTATGGAATCGGAAATGTTTCTTATAAATACGCTATTGAAGTTTTCTATGAGAAGTATCCAGATGTTACAGTGATACATAGTATGTAAATTAATTTATAAATTTGATACCCCCGGGGAAGTAAAAAATGTGAAAAAAAACAAAAACAATTAAATGAAGATGACGCTGCTACCGGTGTAGTTTTAGACTGTAGATTGTAGAACACCCAAGATGGTCGTTAAATAATTTAGGCATTAGCAAATCTCATATTCAGAGGATAGCTTAGGTTAGACTCCGCCTGAAATAAAGTCATTTTATTATTATGATTATTATTATTATTTCGTGCATTCGAACCTAAATTAATTCACAAACTTCAAGTTGGAGATGATGCTCGTCCTTTGGACTTTTGCTTAACGGGGTGAGAAAATTTTAGCAGATAGATCATTTTATCGAAATATTTTATTCGTGGACGAATCTACTTTTAAGACTAATGGGCCATGGGATAGTTTCCTCTCAAAATTGTAGGTACTGGGCTCAGGAAAATCCAATTTTCCGATTTATCACTAACAGTCGAAAGTTTAAAAACGACATATTGCATCATAGAATAAACGGTCCTTATTTTATTGATAGAATTTTGAACCAAGATACTTATTTAGAACTTTTAAATAATTTTGTTTTGGAAATTGGACAATGAAAATTTAAAACGTAGAAGAATAATTTTTCAACAAGACGGATGTCCAGCACATTCTACAATTCGAGTTCGAGTATTTCGGCCGCAACGATTTCGAAGACGACGTAGATTTATTAAAGCAAAAAATTGTAGAAGCTCTTGCAACCATAAATGAAGATGTGACCTCTAATGCATACGAAGAATTTAAAAAAAGATTAGAGAAATGTGTACTTTTTGGAGGTCTACATGTAAAATAGTTCTCAACTTAGTTAAATGAAATGTAATTTTTTAGAAATTAAGTATTTTAAATAATTGGAAACACTTTGCTAAATAAAATGTTCAATAAAGATGTAAAAAAGCAATTCACTTAAAAGTCCATAAATTTTCAAATTTTTAGAATACCCTGTATAATTTATCTTAAGTTTGACGACTGCTTATGACTTCCTATGGCAAGGAAAACTTTTTATAAAGAATAACTTTTAGTAAATATAAGAGAGTTTACAAGAGTGCGGTACCTCATCCGGAGTCACACCTGGTTTGCCCAAATTAATATGATAATATACAGGAAGTCCCATTAGAATGGGTCATTCGCGATGCCATACTTTTGACTCGTCCTGTATGAAATACAAATTTTTGCTTCCGGTAACATCAAAAAATTATATTTTATTCCTAATAGATTTTTGTAATATTTTGTGGTTTGAGCAGAAAAAAATCGATTTTAAAAAATTACTCTATTTTATTTGTGTCTCGCCCAGTATACAAACACATATTTGTCACAATATATTATTTGAAGTTAAAGAAATAACATTCATGCAAAAAATTGCAATCGAATCCTTAAATTGCTATAAATATATCGGGTGGTCCAAAAATAACCGGAATTTTCATTTTATCTTTATTTTTTCATCGATTTTCAACCTGTTGGGCTCGTTTGACAGCTAAAGCCTCCAGCTAAATGATTCTCTGTCAGACACTGATATAGTGATCATAAATGTCGAGGCTGACGTATTTAAACTTGAGCAATTTTTAATAACTTATGGAATTTTGTTGAAATGCCGTATTTACAAACGGTTTGCTTTATGATCATGGCTGGTCTTCTGGCAATATTTTGGTGGGCAGTTTTTAAAAATCGGTCAAGGAACTACGGAGCTGCACCAATAAATGTAGAGACGTATTGTAAACGTCTCGGCAGCCATAGTAAAAATCGAAATTTTCATTTTCCTTTATAACTTTTTGATTCCATTACCGATTTTAATTTTTTTCGGGTCACTTAAAACCCAAAGCCTTCCACTACAATCATAAATGTCAGAAATTGACATGAATTATAAATCCAATATGGCAGAAGTGGTCAAATTTACCTAATATTTAAAAGCCGTAAGAATTTTTTAAAATGACAAATTAAATGACTTTTTTTTAACTTGAAGCCTATTCTAAGAACATTGTGACGCAGAACACGAAAATCGGTTAAGAACTTATAAAGGTGTATAACGTAGTCATGTACACTGTACACCACAACAACAGTATCAAATTAATTCTTAACAGAGTTACCTATGCAGTTATCGTCATGGTTACAAAACAAATGAACATTGATTCATAACTGTTATTTCAGTCAGCTGTTTTTAAATAAAAAGTGTATTGTGGTACCTAGTTTTGTTATAATGGTGCTGTCAAAGGAAGACAAGATTTTCATTAAGTATCTGTGGGAATTTGTAGAGGTTTTAAAACTAGCATAATTTTTATTGAACATGGAATACGGCTTAATTTTCAACAGTATTGCGAAGTTGTTCCGAGTCAAATGTTTGCGAAGTTGTTCCGAGTCAAATGTTACCTTAAATTAGTGATTTCATACTCATGCAAATTAGTCGGTCTTGGTAACTACAATGAAATTTTAGGATGGACACTTGGATTTTTAAGAGAACATGCAGCAAATTTTATTGAACAAGAACACTGGCCTCCTAATAGTCCAGATCTTAATCCCCGTGACAATTACTTTTACATTTACAAGAACGGTTGTATAAGAATGGTCGTCATTTCAATAATTTAGGCGAATTGCGACAAAGAATTTTAGACTGTTGGGAAGAAACTGACCAGCAAATTATTAAATAAGCAATAGACGGTTGGCACAGGCAGGTTCAGCTCGTTGTGAACGCTAATGGAGGTCATGTTCCATTATTTAAGTATTAATTTTGACAATAAGTTATTGTTATTTAGTTAAATGATTCGTAATTAAATTATGTTTCTGGTTCAGCCCGTTATTTAATTAGATTTCATTTATTATTCATATCTTCGTAAGTCCTTAACCGATTTTCGTGATCTATAATACGTTCCAATGTTCTTAGAAGACAAGGCCTCAAGATAAAAGAAAGCCTAAATTCGCCATTTTAAAAAATTCTAGAGGCTTTTAAATATTAGGTTAATTTGATTACTTCCGCCATATTGGATTTATGATTCATGTCAATTTCTGAGATTTAATATTGTACTGGAAGGCTTTGGGTTTTAAATGACCCAAAAAAATTAAAATCGGCAAAGAATCAAAAAAGTTATAAAGGATAATAAAAAATTCCGGTTTTTACCATTGCTGCCGAAATGTTTACAACACGCTTCTACATTTTCTGGTACAGTTCCGTAGTTCCTTGACCGATTTTTAAAAACTACCCACCAAAATATTGTCATGACAAACCGTTTGTAAATGCGGCTTTTCAACAAAATTCCAGCAGTTACTAAAAATTGCTCAAGTTTAAATACGTCTGCCTTGACACTTATGGTGATAATATCAGTTTTTGATAGAGAATCAAATAGCTGGAAAATTTATCTGTCAAACGAATCCAAAAAGTTGAAAATCGGTGAAAAAATAAAGAAGTTATACGATAAAATGAAAATTCCGGTTTTTTTGGACCATATTTTATAAAAATAACCACTTTATATCTTTAACACCCTGTACCTTAAAGTCACAGGATTGAGTTGGGACCTTGACAGTTCTGATCAGGAAATTAAAATCTACAACATACTAACACTAACATTTTAGCAAAAATTCACCTAGAGCCATTTTTGCCTATATGTATTTTGTGCGGGCCCTTTAGTTTTCTCCATGTTGAGGAAAAATTATTATTATAAAAATTTTGTTGAACAGCTACGAATCTTTCAAAACGTTAATTATTGTAATAAAATACTTGAGAACATGAAAATAAAGGCAACGTTGCTGGGCTTCTCAAAATGCGTAAACTGTATTAACTATATACAGTCGGGCTTAGTAAGGTGGTGATGTGAAGTGGCTTGAGGGGGCTTGGGAAGAACTGGGAAATATATATTTAAGTAAATATTAAATAAGGTTACCCCTCTCCTGTTGCTAAATGTATATAAATTGTCCTATGCGCAGTCACGTGAAATACACACTTCTAACTACAATAGGAAGCCTGGGCTTCTGAGAGCCTGTGATATGTACCGGGCTTGGTATAGGTAGTTGGGTACGTATATATATATATATATATATATATATATATATATATATATATATATATATATATACAGGGTGACCCATTAAGAATGGAAACACTCGCGTACCAAACTTGTTTGTGGACCGAATTGAACGGGATTTTTTTTAAAAGATAGATCTTGTAAAGCTCTATCTTGGTGCAAAATTTGAAGACGAAATTTTGATGTTCAAGGCCTACTATGAATTTTTTTTTAAGTGAAAAATAGCAAAATTTTGTTAGCGATTTTTTTATAAAAAATCTGACTACACCACTGGATTTAGGAGCCCCTCAAATGCATCTGTCCCAATTTTTGCAAAAAAAATTGTCATCCCTAAAAAAGTTATAACAATATCAGCATTATCAGCGTTTGCCGTTGTCGGTAAACTTATTCCTTCATAAAAACCGGATAGAACCCAAACAGAAACAAAAAAAATGTAAAAAAACGTTATCTATCTATCTATCTATATTTAGGAATATGGCTGTGGCGGCGGGCCATTCGCACAAAACTAATGTTAAGAATTAGAAATACACATAGAGAGACTAAGACTAACTGATTTTACATATACCTTAAAGTAGGTAGGTACGTTATGAAAAATGTATAGCATTAAACGGAGGATTAGTGGAAGCTACAAAAATTTAAATTTAATGGTTAATATGAATTAATTTGACTCCTTTTTCTTTTTTTAAATTGTAATGTTTTAATCGTTATTTTTTATCAGTTGTTGTGTACATTAGAGTAATTATTGTTGGTTGTTTTGTGTATACTGGTTTACACAATGGTTCTTGTTAATAATTACACCAGTGTTTGGGTTCTATCCGGTTTTTATGAAGGAATAAGTTTACCGACAACGGCAAACGCTGATAATGCTGATATTGTTATAACTTTTTTAGGGATGACAATTTTTTTGCAAAAATTGGGACAGATGCATTTGAGGGGCTCCTAAATCCAGTGGTGTAGTCGGATTTTTTATAAAAAAATCGCTAACAAAATTTTGCTATTTTTCACTTAAAAAAAAATTTATAGTAGGCCTTGAACATCAAAATTTCGTCTTCAAATTTTGCACCAAGATAGAGCTTTACAAGATCTATCTTTTAAAAAAAATCCCGTTCAATTCGGTCCACAAACAAGTTTGGTACGCGAGTGTTTCCATTCTTAATGGGTCACCCTGTATATATATATATATATATATATATATGTGTGTGTATGTATAGGTATATATAGGTATACTCGTATGTGTGTGAATGTATATATTTTTATTTATTTTTTTTATATTTAATATTAATTAACATAATTATTATAATACTATTTTCCTCTCAAAACAAGTGTTTATTCACTTATTGAGTACTATTTAATATTTATATTTTTAGGCTAGTGATGTTGATAAATTGTTACTTATTGCTTGCTATTTTTTTTTTTTTTTTTTTTTTTTTTTTTTTTTTTTTTTCGGTTTCCCGAACCTAATGCTGGACAATCTCCCTGTGGCCTCCGACACCACACAGAGAGAGCGCCAGCGAATAATCTACAGCAACTCCCCACATCCCGCAGGGTTAGTCACTGTAGATTCCAGACTCGTGTGCCCTAAGTAGACGGAGGGATCCCAGGATGACCGCTTTCTGCATTTGACCAGCCAACCATTCTGCCGATGTTTGGCAGGCAGGCATGGTCTTTAATGCGGAGAGCAGCGTGGGCTTCATACCTCCGAGTACACCGATTATCAGGACGACCATCTTGACAGAGTAGCCTGGGTATAGCACTTGGAGCTCGTACCGGAGATCTCTGTATTTAGTCCGTTTCTCCTCCTCCTTCAAGGCGATGTTTGTCTCAGCAGGTGCTGAGAACTCGATGACATACATCACCTTGGTCTGATGGTCGAGGAGGACTATGTCAGGCTTATTGGCTTGAATTCGCCTGACGGTCGGGAACGAGTAGTTCCAGTAAATCCGGCATTTCTCGTTCTCGACAACGGACTCGATATCTCCGGGGATATAAGGCAGCACTGGTGTTTGGTCTATCTTGTACGAGTGCCGAAGATGGTAGTATAGCACTCGTAAAGCCGCGTTATGTCGTTGGATGTAGGCCGAAGTCGCATAAATCGGACATGCAGATAATAGATGCATGAGCGACTCCGACGCCTGACGGCAGGTCCTGTAGTTGATATCAGGAACCTCTACACCCATCACGCGACTCCGATAGACCAATGTATTAATAACACCATCTTGGCAGGCCACAATGAATCCCTCGGTCTCCGACTTCAACCCCGCTGACCTTAAGAATGCGAAGGTCAGCTCTGTCGATAAACCCAGTGCTTCTATGTTGTTAAAGAAAACACCGTGCAGGGGCTTATCGACGTGCTGCCTGAACAGATTCCTCTGTTCGGCAGCCTTAATTTGGGCTGTCAGACGATTCGGCGGAAGCTCAGTAACTGATTCTGCATCAGCACCTCGCCTGCCTCCTCGCCTGTAGTCGAACACGAGACCGAGTTCATCTGCGGCCCTCTGTGCTGCCTTAAACAATAAAGCGCCAACTCCCACGGTTTCATGATCTCTCACTAACCGTAGGAGCGGATCCGAGCTCCTTAGGATATTACATGCCATACTTAGTGCTACTCTGCCATGCATACACTCCAGACTCAAGAGTCCTCGGCCCCCCCGTTGACGTGGGAGGTACACACGAGGAACGGACGATCTAGGATGAATACTCCTATGGATATTCATCATTTTGCGGGTATCCCTGTCCAATTGGCGCAGCTCATCAAAAAATCCCGTTCAATTCGGTCCACAAACAAGTTTGGTACGCGAGTGTTTCCATTCTTAATGGGTCACCCTGTATATATATATATATATAGCTTCTTATTCTTTCTTAGGTTTTTTCTTCCATTAATTTTAATTTATTAAAACATCAAAAGGGGGGAATAACGATTATTAAAAAATTTTTTTTATAAAGTCATGTTTATTATATTATTCTACACGTTAGTTGACGTTTCGCCCATGATCACGGGCTTTTTCAAAACACTTTTACATTTTTAAGAACATTACTAAAAGAGAAACAAAAACAATTAAACATTTTTAGTCTGAAATTACAAGGTTATATAGATAAATTAATGATCGAAAGTTGGCAAACATACATACCTAAACAGGAAAATCGATAACAATAATAGTTAAAATATTAAACTTTTATTAAAATTTTGTAATTACAGTGGAGACATTTAAAACGTGGTTGTGGCCATTCCACCATTTTGGACCAACAAAACGAAAAAACTCAAAAGGAGACATGAACAGCATTGAAATATTAAGAAAACTTAGTCGGTAAAATAGTGTGCGATAATAGTAGATAACTATACTAGTAATAATTTAGATTTGTATTGATTTGAGTAATAAACTATTATGCCGGTAGATGGCGCATTGAAAATATATAATATAATCTATAGTTATTATTTGTTTTGGTAATAATAAATTAGTAATAAAATTAGTTTTTAGAAATAGGAACTATGGTTGTAATCATCTATCAATTATATTATGTTATGGTAAATTTGGCTTAAATATTTTATATCAGATCTGTCGTTAATAGAATTTTTATTTTTTTTGATATGGATCATCTCTTTAATTGTTCTTTTATGGTAGTTACTTTCAAATGTTAAAATTGTAGTGTTGTTATAATTAGCAGTATGTTTTAATTGAGTTAAATGTTTGTTTAATGCTGTGGTACTGTTTTTTGTGTATTTATGGCCTTTTATACGGTTTTCTAATAATTGTGAGGTAATACCAATATAAACTCCATTGCAGTCGTTACATGGAATACATTGGTCTCAATTGTATCTAGTATCCAATCACCGTTCTACAATCTTTCAAAATTTTTAGCAAAAATAATATCCAATATTAATTGTAAAAATGACTATTACGTCAAAGATTCTTTTTCTTTCAAAAAATTTATTGACTCTATTCAAATTCCCGATGATTACATATTAATGTCACTAGATGTTGTATCCTTATATACCAATATCCCAAAAGATTTAGTCACAATAGTTATCAAAGAAAAATGGAACCTATTAAAAAATCACACTAATTTACCGTTTGAAGAATTTCATAAAGCAATAGAATTAACCCTATCCACAAATTATTTTCAATATAAAGAAATGTTTTACCAACAAATTGATGGTTGTGCAATGGGTTCACCGATATCAAGTACAATAGCACAATTAGTAATGGAATTTCTAGAAAACTCTATTTTAAATAAACTAAAAGATTTCAATATTATTTTTTTCAAAAGATATGTAGATGATTGTCTCCTTGCAATACCTAAAAATAAACTCCATGAAGTGGTAAACATGTTTAACTCCTTTAACCCCAAATTACAGTTCACCTTCGAAGTAGAAGAAAACAATAAAATTAATTTTTTAGACCTAACTTTAATCCGTAAAGATCATAGCATACTTACACAATGGTATACTAAATCAACATGGTCAGGTAGATATCTCAATTTCAATTCCCATCATCCGTCATCACATAAAAGAAGCGTTATAATTGGAATGGCTGATCGAGCTATTATATTAACTTCTCCACAATTTAGACCTAATATATTAGAAAAAGCTAAAAATACCTTATTAAATAATAACTACCCATTACAACTCATTACACGCATTTTCAAAAAAAGAATTTTCAAATTTTATAATAAATCCAAAATTAAAAATACACCTTTTGATGAAAAAAATTGTATCTCAATTCCATATGTCCAAGACCTATCAGAAAAAATAACAAATATTCTAGCAAAACATAACATTAATACCGCTTACAAAGGTCATAACCTACTTAACCAACTTTATACCCCCCTAAAAAGTCAAACACCTTTACTGAAAAATTCAAATTTAGTATACAGTATTCCATGTAACGACTGCAATGGAGTTTATATTGGTATTACCTCACAATTATTAGAAAACCGTATAAAAGGCCATAAATACACAAAAAACAGTACCACAGCATTAAACAAACATTTAACTCAATTAAAACATACTGCTAATTATAACAACACTACAATTTTAACATTTGAAAGTAACTACCATAAAAGAACAATTAAAGAGATGATCCATATCAAAAAAAATAAAAATTCTATTAACGACAGATCTGATATAAAATATTTAAGCCAAATTTACCATAACATAATATAATTGATAGATGATTACAACCATAGTTCCTATTTCTAAAAACTAATTTTATTACTAATTTATTATTACCAAAACAAATAATAACTATAGATTATATTATATATTTTCAATGCGCCATCTACCGGCATAATAGTTTATTACTCAAATCAATACAAATCTAAATTATTACTAGTATAGTTATCTACTATTATCGCACACTATTTTACCGACTAAGTTTTCTTAATATTTCAATGCTGTTCATGTCTCCTTTTGAGTTTTTTCGTTTTGTTGGTCCAAAATGGTGGAATGGCCACAACCACGTTTTAAATGTCTCCACTGTAATTACAAAATTTTAATAAAAGTTTAATATTTTAACTATTATTGTTATCGATTTTCCTGTTTAGGTATGTATGTTTGCCAACTTTCGATCATTAATTTATCTATATAACCTTGTAATTTCAGACTAAAAATGTTTAATTGTTTTTGTTTCTCTTTTAGTAATGTTCTTAAAAATGTAAAAGTGTTTTGAAAAAGCCCGTGATCATGGGCGAAACGTCAACTAACGTGTAGAATAATATAATAAACATGACTTTATAAAAAAAATTTTTTAATAATCGTTATTCCCCCCTTTTGATGTTTTAATAAATTAAAATTAATGGAAGAAAAAACCTAAGAAAGAATAAGAAGCTGTATGAAATCAAAGTCCAAGAATAATCAATAAACTATATATATATATATATATATATATATATATATATATATATATATATATATATATATATATATATATATATATATATATATATATATATATATATATATATATATATATATATATATATATATATATATATATATATATATATATATATATATATATATATATATATATATATATATATATATATATATATATATATATATATATATATATATATATATATATATATATATATATATATATATATATATATATATATATATCAACATGTGTCGAAAATTGAATGGTTTTCCCAAAAAAAATTGTTTAACTTTGCTTTTTGAAGGTAAATTTACATGGAAAATAATAGAAAATGAGTTCTAAAAGTTTATGAGAAGGTGCCGGTCGAATATACAAATAGAAAATTGTAATGCGAATTTTTTGTCCGGTGGAGGGTTTTGGTGAAATAATTTATTGTATTTTAATACATTTTTAAAAAGAGGCATATGACAACGTCGCATCATATGGCTGGCAGTGGGCTACTGTTACAAATCACAAAGGAGTCAAAGGACTCAGTTGCCTTTGTTATCGCCGTCCGAGTGTTTTTAAGTTGGTAATTAATGTTTAGTGCGTTTTACTATTTTATTTTCGTCAGTTCATATAAGTTTTGTTCGCACATCTCAACGTTTGTTAGATACGGGAAGTGTAGTTTCGCGTGTACAAAACCGGGGACCACAACGACCGACATGCGGATAATTTGGTTATTGAGGAAGAAATTCTGGACATAGTTCATCGAGACCCAATTATTACTATTATTTCAGAGATTATTTCTCAATAACATAATGTAATATTTCGCCAAGAACACCTTTTTTGGCACATTACAGTCGCCTGAGTAGAGGATATTGAGGTAGGTTAGCACAAGTTACAGGTGCTCGTTGCGCTATGTTGCCAGATGCGCTATTTAATTAAATAGGGCATAACTGGGCAACGGTTCGAGAGAGAAAAAAAATTATTAAGAATTTTTTGTTCCTTCTACATCAATGTATCACCTGTTAAAAGAACGGTACTCATACTAATACACCCTGTATATATATATATATATATATATATATATATATATATATATATATATATATATATATATATATATATATATATATATATATATATATATATATATATATATATATATATATATATATATATATTTATATGGGGTACAAGGTGGCATCCCCCCATGTAAAATTTGCGGTAAAGGTGGCATCCGGTGCAAGGTGGAATCCGTTATACGGATGCCACCTTGAATCAGCCCCCAAAATTTTTCAGTAAGAGTACGTCACTCTCCCCACTCCGTAAAATAGAAATTAGGAGGATGCCACTTTGATGGTATATTGTATACAATTATACACCTTAGTTCCGCAAAAGTGGCGCTGCAGTTGCCTTTGCGAATATTAGGCTGCAAGATTACACTCAAGGTGGCATCCGCGCAACTGACAACGCTGCGGATGCATAATCAAACATGTGTGACTAAAAACCTAACCTTTATCGATACAAAGTAGCGTCTAGTTATCCAGCGCGGCTTTAAGGCAATAATGTCTTTATTTTCAAATTCATATTCTGTTTTAGGCAATAACAGTAAGTATTATGTCTTTATTTTCGGATTCTTATTCTGTTCTGACTTATAAAGCAAACGATTTGGCGGAAGAATCTAAAATGCAAACCTGCCGGCTAAAATCTCGAGTTTTTGGTATTTTCAGTGTGTTTCAAACACATATAAAATACATATATATAAAATTTTAAAAAATCGATATTTCAGCCGGTCCATAAATTCTGTCTCGAGACCGCCGATGTCCCTCAGCGAGAAAACTAGACCGCCGCCATACCGCTACGAGGACAATATGGTTCCGAGATTTTGACGCCTCGAAATCTGACTCTTCACCCGACCGCGACAACCGACCGCACGTATTAGTACATATCCGTAACTCCGTAACCAGATTTTTTCTGCCCTTGTCGACACCGAAGTCGTCCGTTCCCACATCGGCAATAAAGTAAAGAATTTGTGTACTACATGGGGTATTCCGTACCAGACCGTTACCGCACCGTCCGCTCAATTAGATAATGGTAACCTGGCTACCATCACCAGAGCTTATCAGCTGAAATTTTTCATCAGCTAAACCCGATTCTCAGAATATCTCCTGTATTTTGAGAATCTTTCGTCCGACATAATCCTGAGGATGGACGTATTGAGTACGCATAACTTTCTCATTACCTCAGGCACCGCTACCGTCTCGTTGAATGTTGTGTCGCAGGCAACAACCGTCAACGAACGCCCGCTACCTCATGCCCTAACCAGACAACCGCTACCAGATGCCGTATTCCGACAACCGCTACCAGGACCGTCGTCCGCTCTAGATTCTGAGGGTTTAGGCACCCTGACCGAAATACCTGACTGCACTTGGTATACTCGTAAGCAGACGCATGTTGAGAAAAATCCCGACGCCGCTCCAGAGGATGGTATCCGAGGTGACCACCGGTTGCCCAACCACCTTCGCCCCAAACCGTCTGAACCTGATCTCTAAGATCCATGGAAGCTACGAGTACCAACCGCACTTCGCCGTACCGTCTTGGCAGAAAACCACGAAGCTCCGTCCGCTGGACACATGGGAGTCGCCAAGACCATAGCTCGAATGGCACCCCGTTATTACTGGCCTGGCATGTTCCGAGACATCGCCAAGTATGTAAGAAACTGCCCAAAGTGCCAGCAGTGCAAGCCGTCCGCCTACCAGGGATATGCCGCCAAAATACCGACATCTTTCCGGACCGTCACCGATACCGGAAAACAACTGCGACATATCCACAGGAAGCACCTCAAACCAGTTTCAGGAGAAGTAGTAACCGTCCGCACCGGCAGTCATCGTCCGCACCATCCGTACCGTCCAGCTCCCCTCTCCCACAACGAGGAGAATTCAGGAGAATCTGCCACCACCCGAAGAGGTACCAGCCCACCGAACCTGTTTCCGCTTAGAACACGAAGACCAGGTCCTACGTGTGGTTGCCAGTGCCACTACGATAAGGACTAAACCACGTCCTCCGATTCGTATACCGCCGTACGTCTTGGGAGCACCCTCATCTCGAGGTGTTCACTCCCCCCCGTTTACCGCCGTCAATTAACTCCACGATAGCTAAATTTGTTTTGAATTTATAGAAGGACCAGCCAGGGAACCTTGACAGCCCAGGACCATCTTTGGCCCAGCTGGTAAGAATCACCGAACGAAAATACCTGCTACGTAATGAAACCGGTCCCTAGAGGCTGTTTCAAGAATTTTTGTTTTTTTTACTAATTTAACACTAGCTGTGTAAATACCAGATTAGGTATTTTTCCGTTTAAGTTAATTTTTGCATTTGTTTTCCTGAGCCTCCCACTTGGGTACACCCTGCCGCCGCTTTTTAGTCAGTAAGTCCTGTTTTAGTTAAGTTAGTATTGAATTGTAATCCCCGTATAATTAAAATCCGTGAATTATTGTAAATAATGACCGAGTCGGAACAGAAATCATTAGTTACTAAAACCGATTAAAATATTAATCTTTGTCCGTTTTAATCCGTTTTTTGCAATATAGTCTAGAAATTGTAAGTAATCCATTTCCGGTTATTGATGCTCCGAGTCTGTTGCTAATTGCGTAATACTCGCGACGTCAGTAGAATACCGTTGTGAGTACTCGTCCTTCGTTTCAAGTCAGTCCGCCCCTCTAACGCGGAGACTAAATACGTCATAAAGGTAATAAAACGCCGGAGAAGCGTCCAGTCCTGGTTCAGTCCGAGAAAGTCCGCAGCAGTCCAGGTTCAGTCCGAGACGGGCTGCATCAGATCCGATCTTCAGTCATCAGTTCCAGATCAATCCGAAGCCGTCACCGTTTCCGTCCGTAACCGCCGCTCCGAGTTATAGTAGTAAATTTTCTTGAATATAATATTGGTAAGAATACACCGTGGTCCGCTACTATCCGTCCGCACCGCCTTCAGTATATATATTCAGAGATCTTATTGTTCGTGTGTTTCGCTGTATTATACTACTAAATCAAACTAGAGCTAATTAGTAATACCTCCGTTGGTCTTTCGTTTCATAAAATATGCATCGGGTGGTTAGATCTGTTCGATCGGGTCATCTATAAAGCCTCAATGCATAAAGTTTACCGGAAAAATTTACGAAAAATAGTCATTGATAAATAGCTCTACGTGTGTGGCAGTAGTTCGCCGTATTATAAAACATTTTGTATAGACTGGAATATCTATAGTTAACCGACTGCCCGCCGTTCATATTATATCCTGTTGGAAATTTTGTTTGCTTGCCGCCCGAAATAATTTCAAACCTCGAAAACAGAGACCGGTTATCCAAACTCCCCGTCTTCCGGAATAAAATCGTATTCACGCTTAAAGACTCTAGATTGCCAGCGCGCCTGTTTATTATCGTTTTCAAATTTGTACATACTCGACTGTTAAGTCGCTGCAAAATACTAATTATTGATTTGTTCATTAAGGTTCTAATAAATAAATACGTTGGTCTATCTTTTCCAGACTCTAACTCAAGTAAAAATAAAATCAGTTAGTAATTTAAAATATCTAGGGATATACTTAGACGGTAGCCGCGTGGGTAAATGCGTTGATACGTACGAAAATTACTATTTCGTCACAAGTCCGGAAGGTGACTTGTTACAGTCGAGTAGATATTATGGACGAGGCGACGTCAGGAGCCGAGTCTAGAATATCTAAACGAGGCTGGAACAACACCTTACGGACGTGTGTCGAATGATATTTTATTTCATCCCGTCATTTCTTGTACAAGGTCCGGCAACAGGATTGAATGGTTTTGAAAAGGTTGCTGTGGAAATACTGTTTATTTGACAAATGTCAAATAGTAATAAAATTGTATTTTATTATGGAAGGTTTTGTGTTACAATGGCAAATTGGCCGGTTAATCAACGGGTCTCTGCTGTAAAATCATTTATCCTGACCCTAATTTTTTTAAGAAAACGGCCACACCGCTACAAACAGTCAATTCATTTCGGTACGTTGAAATGTTAGAAACATTTGTGGCTATGGAATTTCAAAGAATGGACCAACAGGACGGCGCCACGCGCATTCAGCTAGAGTCCAATGCTGTTTTACAGCGTGTGTTCCTGAATCGCCTAATTTCAAGGTTTGGCGACTTTGCATGGTCCACAAGATCACTGGACCTGATGGTCCCGGATTTTTTTCTGTGGTGTTTCTTAAAGTCCAAAGTGTACTCTACTTGTCTCCAAACACTTCTGGAACTCAAAGAAATGATTCGTGAAGAGATAAATTCGATAAACGAATATGTTCTCAGACGCGTTATGGTCAATTTCAGAAACAGATTGCAGCAATGTATAGACCACCAAGTCTTGGTCATCTTAGGGACGTGATCTTTGCAAACTAAAAGTGTCATAATAAATTTCCAGAGTTATGTGTTTAGTTGTAATAATAATTAGTCCAAATATATTCTTTGTTTCTTAACAGTGACCTATTAAAAACCGTTCAATCCTGTTGCCGGACCCTGTATATTAGTATATTTGTATAATTTGACACTTGGTTATTTTATTATGTCATTTGACATTTGACTTTATTTTTTAATTTACGGTTGATTTTTATATGTCAAACAACTGTCAAAAGGTATAATAACAGTTTGTGATTGGTTCGTAATAAGTTTCCGGTGATTTCCGGTACTTTACCGGCTCTGATACCGTAATGTCTCATTTTCCGGCCTCATATGAGTACTGTAGTGTTGTACTTTCCGGACGGGATGAAATAAATAATTTATAGTAAAAACATTAGATATTCTACGGACACATTGTAGAATATATGCAAATTATTTGACATTTGACAATTATATTCCAGTGTGATATTGCTAAATCAATTTAAAAATAAGAACCAAATAATGTATACCTATATGTCATGATTATCACACAAGAAGTAATAAACGTTAATTTTCAAAAAATCTGTTAATTTGTGGATATTAGAAAACAGAAAAACTCTAATTATAGACAATATACAGGGTCTTCTAAAAAACGCCGCAAGCCATAACTCCGTTATTTATAATCTGATTTTAAAAAACAAAGCATTAAACTTTTTTTTGAAATTGCAAATTTTTTATATTTTTTTTTATTTATTACTGTGTAAATTTCTTTTTCTACGACTGCCTCGAAAATGACAAAAAACCCACAGCAATCACGACCCGAAACTATCATTTTTCACATGATGTGTGCAAAAATCCGAAAACACAGTACTGTCATGTTTTTCACACAGTCCTGTCAAAAACAGAACGGACATTTGTTATTTGTATTTTTTTAGGTAGGCTAGGCTTATTCAGGTTCATAGTAACCGACCTGTAATTTTTTTTAATGGAATTAGTTTAGTTAAATAAAAATATCTATCAAATTGTTTGTTTTTTTCCAATCGTAGAAAAAATATTGTAAACAACACGTTTGAAAACATCTTTTCACACTCATTCGACTTGTGGGCTTCGCCTTCGGCTCATCCCACCAAACTGTCTCACTCGTGTGAAAAGACTCGTTTTCAAAACTTGTTATTTAAAATACTACTTCTGAATCCAACCATGTATAACAAATTGACAAATGAAAAATTTATCACAGAAAAAGAGCGCAATACCTTATTGCGCAATCGATAAACATTCTTTTTCTGTGAAAAATATTTCACAAAAGTCAATTTGTTATACACTGTTGGATTCAGAAAAGAAATCTGCACAATAGTAAATGAAAAAAAAATTGCTATTTGAAAGAAATAATTTTAACAGGTGATACATTGGCCTAAAAGGAACAAAAAAGTCTTATACCAGTATGTGTCGATTATTGAACGGTTTTCCCAAAATAAATGTAACTTTGATTTTTGAAACTTGTATATGTTAGTATATCATAAAATCTGTATGGTATAAGATTAATAATAATAAACTTCCCTTTGAACATTAAAAATTATTATTATTACTATTATTATGTAGTGAACTACGTAAATCATAACTGCAATACAAACATCTCACAACATTCACATTGGGTTTTTTTATGAATAAATAATGGCAACGTCGCAAAGGATGCCACCTTGGTGCAAAGAAAGGATATACGGAGGTCAATTTGTTTTAAAAAGGGAACAGAATTATTTACGGATGCCCAATTGAACGTCTGGTGGGTGGATGCCGCTCTTGATATAAAACATATGTCCTATATACGCGCAGTATATCCATGTATATTGGTCGGATGTCATTTAACAACATTTTTGGGCGGATGCCATTTTGTACTTCATATAAGTATATATATATATATATATATATATATATATATATATATATATATATATATATATATATATATATATATATATATATATATATATATATATATATATATATATATATATATATATATATATATATATATATATATATATATATATATATATATATATATATATATATATATATATATATATATATATAGCATTAAAATATAATACCATATAAGTTACAAAACAATATTCAGTACATATACAATATACAAAACAATATTTAATACATGTACAAAACAATATTGAATAATATTCAATACATAAGGGATAAAGAGCAGTAATGATGAAAGTAAAACACGCAGGCACCACAACGAGGAAGTAATTTATAAATTTTGTTATTTAAGTATTTTTAAGGTCAATATAATTATTAAATGTTGTTCTAGGATTCGATAATATATGAAATTTTAATTTTCTTTCAAACAACGATATGCTATTTATATTTTGTATGCTTTTTGGAATTGTATTATATAATTTAGGTGCTAAAAATGAATAGGATCTCTGACTAAGAGTTTTTGTCATTTGTGGAACTAGATAGTCATGTCTTTGTCGTGTGTTGTGGTTATGCGAAGGTAATAGAGCACGATGTTTGAAAAGGTGATATTTTATATTAATGATATAATAATATAGTTGTCTTAAATCGAAGACCTTAGCTTCTGAAAATATAAGATCTGAAGAATATTGCGTGCTTTTAGACATTATTATTTTCAGAAATCGCTTCTGTATTACTTCGAGAGGTGCGAGATGAGATTTTAATGCACCGCCCCATACCAATATACCATATCTCAGGTGAGTCTCGACTAAGGCGTGATAGAGTATTTTCAACTGTCCGATTTGAAGGATGTTTTTGAGATATTTAAATCTGTATAGTAAGCTCTGTAATTTTTTGATAACGAGATTTATATGTGAATTCCACTTTAAGTGTGAATCAATATTAACACCTAAATATTTGATATCAGATTTTGCAGAAATCACATATTGTTTTTCTTGGCTGTCGACTGTAATTTGGTTAAAAGACGGAAGTTTTGATTTTTGACAAGAGAACGGTACATAATAAGTTTTTTCAAAATTTATAGTTAATAATTTGTGGTCGAACCAATTTTTTAAAAGGGCAAAATCAGTTTGCACTGTCATTTTTATTTCTTCCCATGTATTACCCCTATAAAATATGGCAGTGTCATCGGCAAAACCATTTATTTCCCCTCTGCTCTGTAATGAAAACAAACCATTGATGTATAAGTTGAAGAGTATGGGACCTAAAACAGTACCTTGCGGCACTCCATACTCCACAACTTGAGTTTCACTCAGTACATTTCCTACTCTCACCGATTGGTGCCTATTTGACAAGTAGTTTTTAAAGATTTGTAAGCAATTTCCTCTGATGCCGATGTCTTCCAGTGATTTTAAGAGTAGGTCATGACTAATCGTATCAAAGGCCTTAGACAGATCTATAAATACACACAAACAAGGTTTGCCCTCATCCAATGCAGAGTGTATCTTGGTTGTTAAGGTTAAGATAGCGTCTTCGGTAGATTTTTTTGGTTTAAATCCGAATTGATTATCTGAAAGTAACTGATATTTATCGATGTACGATGTTAATCTGTTTTTCAGTACCATCTCAAACACTTTGCTTAGGTGAGTTATTAAAGTTATAGGCCTATAATTGTTTATATTATTAGTATCGCCTTTCTTATGGATGGGTATTACTACAGAGTTCTTGAAAGCTGAAGGCCACAGACCAATTTCCATACACTTGTTTATAATATACACTAAAGGTTTGAGAATGTAGCCGGAGATTGACTTGTACAGTATACACACGGGATGAAATCGCATAGAGACGGCATGTGATGAAATTAGAGCCATGCCACAAATCTTCCAGCGTGTTAGGTTTAATTTACTTAAAAGAGCTCAAGCTTGCATCCAACAAGACCCTCAGGGCATTTTGTACAGTATCTAAATTAATAATTCCTTTTTCAATGAAATATTTTTATTATGTAATAGTTAACTGCGTTATTTTGATAAATTTTATTTAAATAAAAATCAAATTTAATTTTTTTTTAAATGTGTGGTCGTACTTTAATACCAATTATCTCAAAAACGGAGTGCCTAATCGAAAAAACACAAAGTATGATTTTATTTGCAGAATAGAACAGTGAATCTAAAAATAAACATTTAAAAAAAAATGCAGTGGCGTACGTTTTTTTGTGATTTGAGGGGGTAACTTAAACGATGTTACGCCACTGGATTGAGCCAATCGATCAAACTCACCTCATTAATTGTATTCAGTAACACATTCGAGTGTACCAAATCTCAATATAATATCTTATGCAGTTTTTGAAAAACTCCAAAAAACTAAAAAAAAAATTTTTTTCAAAACCCTGTAGCTCGGTTAGGAAGCATTTTCGGACATACATTTATAACAACTTTCGTCTTATTTTGGATCTCAGAATCTCCAGTTTCCGTTTGTCGGTGATTTTAGAATACACCCTGTATATATATATATATATATATATATATATATACATCCTGCTAACAATGCTGCGTCCTTACAAAAGCCAACCATACGGCGTCTCCCAGAAATACACTAGTTAGTTCAAATGTGATGGAGTATATTGGATCTACTCATCAAATGCAGCCCAGAGCTGGTTTTAGATTACTGATATCTTAATAAATAAAGAAGTTAAGATATACTGACAATACTGCGTCCTTTCACTAATAGTACGATATAGCGTCCGGAGTATAATCATGTGTATATCCCACATGATACCACGTCCTTAATGTATATTTTTTGACAAACTTGGTACAATACGGCGTCCGGCACTGTTGCCACATTTATCGCTCTTAGTTTTTATTTTAAATCTACTCAGAACAGTAGCTGGACGTCAAATAAAAGTTGGTAATAATTTGGTCATGGGTGTTTATTAAAGAATGAGCCAAACAGTAGGAGTAGGTTCCTTAAGTAAAAATAAATCATTTTAGCTGCATAAACCTTAGTACCATTTTGCTACCTTAAAAATTTGTGGACCGTTAAAAGCAATTTTTTTATTTAAATTTTTTGTTATATTTCTATTACTATTAACACGATTACATCTAAATTTGGTACATGGGGGTTTCTTGGGCCGCTGAATGAAGTAGTGTAAACAATTGTTTCAAATAACGTAGAGGGCGCTACGAACGCCTAATTATTTCTTTTGTTTTAGTCGTGAATTTTTTCAACATCGACTTTTAAAAAAGTAATATTGGTTTTGAATGCAGCATTCAATTCTACGTCAAAAAGGTATTTTATGTAGGTAAAATGCACCGTTTTCAAGTAAAATGCATTTAAACTTCCTATGGCACAATGAAGAGAATTATATAAAATTTAAATTGTTCATTAAAGAATGTGCCAAACTGTAACAGTAGGTTCTTTGAGTAAAAATAAATCATTTAACTGAACATACCTCGGTACCATTTCACGTCCTTAAAAAACTAGCTAGTTATTAATTAAAAACTTTTTAAATTGCTTAATTTGTTAAATTAATAAAATTTCTCTTCTTAAAAACTGTGTTTTATCTATTATACTTAATTATTTTACTGTCAGTTTTAGTCATGTACCTGGTAGATTTATAATTTAAATTTTACGTAATTCTCTTCGTTGTGCCACAGGAAGTTTGAATGCATTTTTCTCGAAAACGGTATATTTTACCGACATAAAATAAGTATTCCATTTTTACGTAGAATTGAATGCTGCAATAAAAACGAATATTACTTTTTTAAAAAGTTGAAGCTCAAAAGATTAACGACTAAAACAAAAGAAATAACTAGGCGTTCGCAGCGCCCTCTACGTTATTCGCCACAATTGTTTACACTACTTTTCTCAGCGGCCCAAAAAACCCCCATATACCAAATTTGGATGAAATTGTGTTAATAAATAGTAAGAGAGATATAACAAAAAATTTAAATGAAGAAATTGCTTTTGTCGGCCCATAACCGTTTAAGGAAGCATAATGGTACTGGTATGTGCAGCTAAAATGATTTATTTTTACTCAAGGAACCTACTCCTTTCTTTAATAAACACCCTGTATTATAAGGCTATATTATACGGCTTTAGGACCAAGGTATGTAAAACATCTTTGTCCACAGGTTGTATTTGTTTTTGAAATTTTTAAGTTATTATTTTTATTGCCTCTGGTGTTATGCATCTTACGTATTTCGACTTTAGTTTTCCATTGATTTATAATACCCTGGAAAATGAATAACAACCTGATATCCATTATTTTAGTTTCTTAAAGGGAGTTTGTAGAATAAGTTAGTTCTTTATTGAATATGATTTTAAATAACCTGATTTGCAAAGTATATAACTACAACCTAGAATTCCATATACAACGATACAACTAAAGAAGCAGTAAATAATATTTGCCTTTTTGTCATCGCTTATTACTTTTTCACCTCTGTTATTTCTAATAGTACCTACTTGGATATTTTAGATTTATTTCTTTGTATTCCACAGAATTCATTTGTGACTTCCCACAAATATTTTGGGGAGGATCTATTTCCTCCACTTTATGCGTATAATAATTCATTTTTTTCTTTTTTAATTAAATTATTTAATTCATTACAATATTTTTTTTAAATTGGCATTGAAGAACCTCAAATTCGTCATTAAAGTGATGGTCGAGATGGTAGCGTATCTTTGTCCACAGATTGTATTTGTTTTTGGAATTTTTAAGTTAATATTTTTATTGCCTCTGGTGTTATGCATCTTACGTATTTCGACTTTAGTTTTCCATTGATTTATAATACTCTGGAAAATGAATAACAACCTGATATCCATTATTTTAGTTTCTTGAAAAAGGGAATTTGTAGAATAAGTTAGTTTTTATTGAATATGATTTTAAATAAACTGTTTTGCAAAGTATGTAACTGTTGTAAATGTATGTCCTCTCCAACCTACAATTCCATATAAATAAATTCAATATCTTCATATTTTGACACATATCAAGGAAATGCCGAAACACGTCAATTTTAGATTCTGGAATGACATCCTGCAACGTAAAAACTTCATCCCTAAATTCAACCTCCTTTGAGTGACAGTTCCAACCCCCAAATTTTTAAATTGGATGTAGGGATTGATTTTATTTGCAAGTGATTTGCCGATACAACTAAAGAAGCAGTAAATAATATTTGCCTTTTTGTCATCACTTGTTACTTTTTCACTTTGGGGAGGATCTATTTCCTCCACTTTATGCGTATAATAATTCATTTTTTCTTTTTTAATTAAATTATTTAATTCATTAAAATATTTTTTTTTAAATTGGCATTAAAGTACCTCAAAATCGTCATTAAAGTGATGGTCGAGATGGTAGCGTACCTGCCTCTCACCCAAAAGTCCCGGGTTCGAATCCCGGTCGTGGTAATGGAAAATACTGTGAGAGGGATTTTTTCATTATACACGGATATTGGATGTGTGTCCGTTGTCTTTAAATGTGTAGCCCCCGCCCGCACAAGGCTCTTGTAGAGCTTTCTAGGATAAAGGGGGTCGTAATTACATGTGGTGTATTTATTTATTTATTATTATAAAATAATCCATTATTGTACGATTTTTGTAGGTGGCAGAGGTGACCAGATAAATGTAAACATGCTTGTAACAATAATTGTGTTGTAATAAAAGGTAAATAAATACAGTTTTTTAAGTTCAGAATTATCACTGTTATAATGCTAAAAATAATGGTTTTCTTACAAAAAATTATTCCGGTTTTGACATTTAAAAATAATTATGACATTTCTTAATGTCACTGAAAATTATTTAAAAAATAGAGTTAATTAATCTTAATTTCACAGTTTCTGGATTTAAAAAAAATGTAATATGCACCTCGGCATTAAAGTTGCTTTTTATCACTCATGCGGTTTAAACTCCACATTCATGATAAATAGTTGAACTTTAATGCCTTGATACGTAAATAACTATTTTGTACTCTCTGTTTAATTCATTACTAGGTCGAGCCGGGGGCCCGCCGCGACCTAGGCCTACGCGCCGCGCCACTGGCGCGGAATATCAGTAGTTTTATCTCGGGGTTTTTAGTTGAAAGACGGTTTTTTAAATTTCGGAAAAATTGAAAATTGAAATTGAGGAAAAAAAAGGTCAGAGCCCCGCGGGGGGTTTTTTAGGCCCTAACGGGCCTAGGAAATTTTTTATAGTATGTTTGAAACAGCCCCTGCGGAGCTTGTAGTTTTTAAGGAGTGGTTAAGTGTATTTATTAAGCTGCGGTCAAGTGATTTGGGTAAGTTAGTTGGATTCGGTGGAAGAGTCTCGGAAAAGATGTAGAGTCCTACAGAGATGCCACTTGAAAAGTGATAAGGTCATTAGAAGAGAGGCGTTTCGCGTATTATCGTAGGCATCTTGAATTAGTTAAGGGATTCGGGTAATTTAGTTGGATTCGGTGGAAGGGTCTCGGGAAAAATGTAGTCTGACAGAATGCTACTTGAAAGGTGGGAAAGTAATGAGAAATGAGGTATTTCGCGTATTTTCGTATTAGTCTTCGATTAGTTAAGGAATTCGGGTAATTTAGTTGGATTCGGTGGAAGAGTCTCAGGAAAGATGTAGAGTCCGACAGATATGCTACATGAAAAGTGAGAGGGTCATCAGAAATGAGGCGATTTTTGTTTTTTTCGTAGGCATCTTCGATTAGTCAAGGGATTCGGGCGTTTTAGTTGGATTCGGTCGAAAAGTCTCTGGAAAGATGTAAAGTTCGACAGAGATATTACTGGAAAGGTGAGAAGGTTATCTAAAATGAGGCGTTTCGCATATTTTCGTAGGCGTCCTCGATTAGTTAAGGCATTCGAGCGTCTTAGTCGGATTCGGTCTAAAAGTTTCGGAAAAGATGTAGAATCCGGCATAGATATCATAGATAAGGTGAGGTAATCGGAAATGAGGCGTATCTAGCTTTTTTGTAATCAAATTTTTTCTTTTTTATCATTATGTTTAACTTTAATAATATTTGCACTTGTTTTTGTCTCATTTTTATTATATTAATAAATTTGTTAGTAGTATTTTCCAGATTTTCATTTTTCAACCATTCCCATATTTTAAGTGAATTTTTAAATTTTCTATAATCCATATACATAGTTTTGTGAATTATGTGAACTTACCTTTGTATTAGTTAATATTATTTGTACTACAATTATATAATAAATAATAAATAACATCACATGTAATTACGACCCCCTTTATCCCAGAAGGCTCTAAGAGCGTTGTGCGGGAGGGAGCTGCACATTTAAAGACAAGGGACACATCCTATATCCGTGTAAAATGGAAAAATCCCTCTCACAGTATTTTTTATTGCCACGAACGAGAATCGAACCCGGGGCTTTTGGGTGAGAGGCAGGTACGCTACCATCTCGACCATTAGTCATGTAAATATAATATATAATGGTCTGTTATTTTCGATTTTATTATACACTAACGCGAATCTCATAGTGCATTCTGTGGGTCGGAAAAAACCTCGAAAAACAAGTATTTGGGTAGTCAAACTACTTCCCTCCCACGTTTTCGAGGATGCTGAACACGATGGTGATGTTGGCTCTGCTCCTCGAGTTGTCCCTACCCCCCTAACGGCCAAATAACCACTCTCCAAGGGGGTGAAAAATGTGTTTCGTGCTACAAACTAGAAAACCCTCGTTATCTCTCGTTTTTGAGTGTGCCGGGCAAGAGAAAAATATTACCAAGTCACCTCGATCCCCGCGAGCCCCTCGAACGGACACAAACTACCCCTTTGACGCGCGGTTTTATAAAGTAAGTGAAGTAAGTTAGATCATAAACATTTTTGTTGACGCATAAAATTACTTATTTACTATAGGTAAATATAAATCATTTTCAACATTTGTCGAGATGACTTGATAATATTTTTCTCTTGCCCAGCATACTCAAAAACAAGACATAACGTGGGTTTTCTCGTTTGTAGCACAACACATTTTTCACCCCCTTGGATGGTAGTTTTTGCCCGCTCGGATGGTTGGTTTGCCTCAGGGAGCAGAACTAACATTACCATCGTGTTCAGCATCCTCAATAACGGGGGGATGATATAAGTTTTACCGGTGGAAGACGTAGAATACGCGATTCCCCCTCTTTGGGGATGGTTTTTGGCCGTTAGGGGGGTAGGGTCAATTCGGGGTGCAGAATCAACATCACCATCGTGTTCAGCATGCTCGAAAACGGGGGGAGACGGTATTTTGGTTGACTCCGTCCGACTCACAGCGTCCGACACACAGAATGCACTATTACGCGCGAGTAAACGTCCCACTAAAATGGAATGATTATATATATTTATGCGATACGTTGTTGCCAAATCTCGGATGCAGCATTATACTATAACTGAAAGAGTATATTAGATGTATATTTCTGTACAAAGATCGACGCGACCCCAAACTAAGTTCGTTGGAACTAAAAATATACTCTTGCTTACACTTGACATATAATACCGCGTCCAAAATCGAAAAATTGCCCAGTCAATATCTCAGTTAATTGAAATGATACAGAAATTATTTCTATGTTTATCGGTAGCTCAGGTGACACAGAATAATCTGAGAAGTTGTAAAAGGATAACTCTCGAAATATGGCGAAGATAATATGGAAAAACAATACTGCGTCCGGTATACGGATGCACTATTGTACAGGACGCACATATATATATATATATATATATATATATATATATATATATATATATATATATATATATATATATATATTTGCCTGGCATACCTACACACCTCCGAAATGATATCTAACTGTTGTTTACGCCTCCGAAATCGGAGGCGAGATCGTAAATTCGGAGGCACTTACGTTTCCCTATTAAAAATTTCACAGAATGTATGTGATGTCATCATGAGTGCTCTGCTAAAATTTTTGCTGGAGGTCTATACGACCTATACACATATACAGTTATACAGATTAGTTCAGCAAAATTCCGCTTCCTAGCGCTAGAGTAGAGGCATATAATTTTATGTTTACGGATAAGCCGAATACGCCTCCGCATAGTCAACCGTAGTACACACCTCCGTATAACTGGCAACGTCGCACATCCTTTAGAGGAGGCGCAAACGTTGCTCTCTTATATACTATCTCAAAGATGAGTATTTTTAAATGATTGCGCCGAAAATGTTCTCGTTTGTCTCCACAATCTGAAATACATTGAAGAGTAAACACCGAAAAATACGGATTGTTCAATTTTAATAATGTACAATTTATTATAAGCTCAACATAATAATATCTCCCCCACGCTGACAGAAGTATTTTTTTCAAAGTCTATAAATTCTTAAACGGGATAAGCAATTATACACTATTCAGGTTTCAGGTCCTCCTCAATACTATTTTTCAGATCTTTCAGGTTTCCATGTATAAAAAATTGTGGTAAGATCATAGGATATTATCTTTCTCATGGAATTTGTAGTAAGTATTTCATTTACATAAATGCTAA
Source organism: Rhagium mordax (assembly GCA_963680705.1). Classification (NCBI taxonomy): domain Eukaryota; kingdom Metazoa; phylum Arthropoda; class Insecta; order Coleoptera; family Cerambycidae; genus Rhagium; species Rhagium mordax. The sequence goes on along the minus strand of OY796656.1, from coordinate 67,573,740 downwards.
AAAGTATAAAGCTCAAATCTGTACAGGATGTTTCGTTTGAAACCATACCCTCTTATTTTTTTATTAATTATTATTAAATAAAATTTTTCAAAAACTAGTTCTATGTAGTATATCATTATTTTTTTTTATCTTAAAAGATATACGAGGCGCATAGAAAATTTAAATTTTTTTAAATGGAGCACCTGTACTTTTTTATATATTTATATTTACATCGCGTCTTTCTTATTACGATGGTATATAACACTTGTATATTCGGAATTAATTCTGTATATTTTGAGAGAAATACCGACCTTACCAAGCCCATCAAAAATTTGGGGAGGACGTTCCATTAGCCCTACCAAGCTTAACCACTTAAATATACACGTAAGTTTTTACCAAGCCCGGAGTCGGGCTTCGTAAGTAGGTGTCGGGCTTAGTATACTCTAAAGACATACAATTTTGGGCCTGATAATGCCGGTTTATATGTATATATATATATATATATATATATATATATATATATATATATATATATATATATATATATATATATGTGCGTCCTGTACAATAGTGCATCCGTATACCGGACGCACTATTGTACAGGACATATATATATATATATATATATATATATATATATACGTACCCAACTACCTATACCAAGCCCGGTACATATCACAGGCTCTCAGAAGCCCAGGCTTCCTATTGCAGTTAGAAGTGTGTATTTCACGCGTCTGCGCACAGGACAATTTATATACATTTAGCAACAGGAGAGGGGTAACCTTATTTAATATTTACTTAAATATATATTTCCCAGTTCTTCCCAAGCCCCCTCAAGCCACTTCACATCACCACCTTACTAAGCCCGACTGTATATAGTTAATACAGTTTACGCATTTTGAGAAGCCCAGCAACGTTGCCTTTATTTTCATGTTCTCAAGTATTTTATTACAATAATTAACGTTTTGAAAGATTCGTAGCTGTTCAACAAAATTATTATAATAATAATTTTTATTATTATAATAATAATTTTTCCCCAATATGGAGAAAACTAAAGGGCCCGCACAAAATACATATAGGCAAAAATGGCTCTAGGTGAATTTTTGCTAAAATGTTAGTGTTAGTATGTTGTAGATTTTAATATCCTGATCAGAACTGTCAGGGTCCTAACTCAATCCTGTGACTAGTTTTTAAGGTACAGGGTGTTAAAGATATAAAGTGGTTATTTTTATAAAATATGGTCCAAAATAACCGGAATTTTCATTTTATCGTATAACTTCTTTATTTTTTCACCGATTTTCAACTTTTTGGATTCGTTTGACAGATAAATTTTCCAGCTATTTGATTCTCTATCAAAAACTGATATTATCACCATAAGTGTCAAGGCAGACGTATTTAAACTTGAGCAATTCTTAGTAACTGCTGGAATTTTGTTGAAAAGCCGCATTTACAAACGGTTTGTCATGACTGGTCTTCTGCCAATATTTTGGTGGGTAGTTTTTAAAAATCGGTCAAGGAACTACGGAACTGTACCAAAAAATGTAGATGCGTGTTGTAAACATTTCGGCAGCAATGGTAAAAACCGGAATTTTTTATTATCCTTTATAACTTTTTTGATTCTTTGCCGATTTTAATTTTTTTTGGGTCATTTAAAACCCAAAGCCTTCCAGTATAATATTAAATCTCAGAAATTGACATGAATCATAAATCCAATATGGCGGAAGTAATCAAATTAACCTAATATTTAAAAGCCTCTAAAATTTTTTTAAAATGGCGAATTTAGGCTTTCTTTGATCTTGAGGCCTTGTCTTCTAAGAACATTGGAACGTATTATAGATCACGAAAATCGGTTAAGGACTTACGAAGATATGAATAATAAATGAAATCTAATTAAATAACGGGCTAAACCAGAAACATAATTTAATTACGAATCATTTAACTAAATAACAATAACTTATTGTCAAAATTAATACTTAAATAATGGAACATGACCTCCATTAGCGTTCACAACGAGCTGAACCTGCCTGTGCCAACCGTCTATTGCTTATTTAATAATTTGCTGGTCAGTTTCTTCCCAACAGTTTAAAATTCTTTGTCGCAATTCGCCTAAATTATGGAAATGACGACCATTCTTATACAACCGTTCTTGTAAATGTAAAAGTAATTGTCATGGGGATTAAGATCTGGACTATTAGGAGGCCAGTGTTCTTGTTCAATAAAATTTGCTGCATGTTCTCTTAAAAATCCAAGTGTCCATCCTAAAATTTCATTGTAGTTACCAAGACCGACTAATTTGCATGAGTATGAAATCACTAATTTAAGGTAACATTTGACTCGGAACAACTTCACAATACTGTTGAAAATTAAGCCGTATTCCATGTTCAATAAAAATTATGCTAGTTTTAAAACCTCTACAAATTCCCACAGATACTTAATGAAAATCTTGTCTTCATTTGACAGCACCATTATAACAAAACTAGGGACCACAAGACACTTTTTAAAAACAGCTGACTGAAATAACAGCTATGAATCAATGTTCATTTGTTTTGTAACCATGACGATAACTGCATAGGTAACTCTGTTAAGAATTAATTTGATACTGTTGTTGTGGTGTACAGTGTACATGACTACGTTATACACCTTTATAAGTTCTTAACCGATTTTCGTGTTCTGCGTCACAATGTTCTTAGAATAGGCTTCAAGTTAAAAGAAAGTCATTTAATTTGTCATTTTAAAAAATTCTTACGGCTTTTAAATATTAGGTAAATTTGACAACTTCTGCCATATTGGATTTATAATTCATGTGAATTTCTGACATTTATGATTGTAGTGGAAGGCTTTGGGTTTTAAGTGACCCGAAAAAAATTAAAATCGGTAAAGGAATCAAAAAGTTATAAAGGAAAATGAAAATTTCGATTTTTACTATGGCTGCCGAGACGTTTACAACACGTCTCTACATTTATTGGTGCAGCTCCGTAGTTTCTTGACCGATTTTTAAAAACTGCCCACCGAAATATTGCCAGAAGACCAGCCATGTTCATAAAGCAAACCGTTTGTAAATACGGCATTTCAACAAAATTCCATCAGTTATTAAAAATTGCTCAAGTTTAAATACGTCAGCCTTGACATTTATGATCATTATACCAGTGTCTGATAGAGAATCATTTAGCTGGAGGCTTTAGCTGTCAAACGAGCCCAACAGGTTGAAAATCTATGAAAAAATAAAGAAGTTATGGGATAAAATAAAAATTCCGGTTATTTTTGGACCACCCGATATATTTATAGCAATATAAGGATTCGATTGCAATTGTTTGCATGAATGTTATTTCTTTAACTTCAAATAATATATTGTGACAAATATGTGTTTGTATACAGGGCGAGGCACAAATAAAATAGAGTAATTTTTAAAAATCGATTTTTTTCTGCTCAAACCACAAAATATTACAAAAATCTATTAGGAATAAAATATAATTTTTTGATGTTACCGGAAGCAATAATTTCTATTTCATACAGGACGAGTCAAAAGTATGGCATTGCGAATGACCCATTCTAATGGGACTTCCTGTATATTATCATGTTAAGTTGGGCAAACCAGGTGTGTCTCCGGATGAGGTACCGCACTCTTGTAAACTCTCTTATATTTACTAAAAGTTATTCTTTATAAAAAGTTTTCCTTGCCATAGGAAGTCATAAGCAGTCGTCAAACTTAAGATAAATTATACAGGGTATTCTAAAAATTTGAAAATTTATGGACCTTTTAAGTGAATTGCTTTTTTACATCTTTATTGAACATTTTATTTAGTGTTTCCAATTATTTAAAATACTTAATTTCAAAAAAATTACATTTCATTTAACTAAGTTGAGAACTATTCTACATGTAGACCTCCAAAAAGTACACATTTCTCTAATCTTTTTTTAAATTCTTCGTATGCATTAGAGGTCACATCTTCATTTATGGTTGCAAGAGCTTCTACAATTTTTTGCTTTAATAAATCTACGTCGTCTTCGAAATCGTTGCGGCCGAAATACTCGAACTCGAATTGTAGAATGTGCTGGACATCCGTCTTGTTGAAAAATTATTCTTCTACGTTTTAAATTTTCATTGTCCAATTTCCAAAACAAAATTATTTAAAAGTTCTAAATAAGTATCTTGGTTCAAAATTCTATCAATAAAATAAGGACCGTTTATTCTATGATGCAATATGTCGTTTTTAAACTTTCGACTGTTAGTGATAAATCGGAAAATTGGATTTTCCTGAGCCCAGTACCTACAATTTTGAGAGGAAACTATCCCATGGCCCATTAGTCTTAAAAGTAGATTCGTCATCGAATAAAATGTTTCGATAAATTAATGATCTATCTGCTAAAATTTTCTCACCCCGTTAAGCAAAAGTCCAAACGACGAGCATCATCTCCAACTTGAAGTTTGTGAATTAATTTAGGTTCGAATGCACGAAATAATAATAATAATAATAATAAAATGACTTTATTTCAGGCGGAGTCTAGCCTAAGCTATCCTCTGAATATGAGATTTGCTAATACCTAAATTTAACGACCATCTTGGGTGTTCTACAATCTACAGTCTAAAACTACACCGGTAGCAGCGTCATCTTCATTTAATTGTTTTTGTTTTTTTTCACATTTTTTACTTCCCCGGTGGTATCAAATTTATAAATTAATTTACATACTGTGAATCACTGTAACATCTGGATATTTCTCACTGAAAACTTCAATAGCGTATTTATAAGAAACATTTCCGATTCCACAGCATTTGATCAAGTAAATTCGTTGTTCCAAGGTTAAGGCGCTTTTAGACAGTCATGCAAATTGTGCCAGTTGGCTTGTGTATGCAAATTTGCACAAATGTACTGAGTCGTTGTACATCTGTTTAGATGCTCATGCAATTTGCGCAACTGATTTGTGCATGCAAATTTGCACAAATGAACGTCGCTGTATTCATTTAACGTTCAGTCTACCTTACACAGTTAGTATATCAAGAGTGTTGATTTTTGACAAAAAAAAAACGGGAAATTATGATAAGGAATTACTTTTTGCTACAGCTGTGGTTTGTGTTATATCAGACGTGCGACTGTCAAACATCGTTTACACGCTCATGCAAATACTTCAACCTCATATACGTACCCAACAACCTATACCAAGCCTGGTACATATCACCGGCTCTCAGAAGCCCAGGCTTACTATTGTATTTAGAAGTGCGTATTTCACGTGACTGCGCGTAAAACAATTTATATACATTTTGCTAGAGGAGAGGGGTAACCTTATTTAATATTCACTTAATCATATATTTTCCAGTAATTGTAAAGCCAGTCACCTTACCAAGCCCAACTGAGTTAATATATTACACTTATTTTGGGAAACCCTTATTTTCAACTCATAAGTGTTGAATGAAATTATTATAATAATAATTTGACCCAACATGGACAGAACTAAATTCATAAAATCCAGATAAAAAAGGTAACCCACATAAAGAAAATTTTCTGATATTAAAAAAAGTGCAAGTTAATGGTATATGCTTATTTAATTTTCCTATGAAACGAATATCTTGACAATTATTTAAATTATGAATAATATTTCCTGCACATATAAATAATAAAGCTTTAAATAAAGCATGAGTTAATAAATGAAAAAAAGCTAATTTATACTCTCCTAAAGCTAAAATCCTTATTATTAAACCTAATTGACTTAATGTTGATAAAGCAATAATTTTTTTTAAATCAAATTCAAAATTAGCCCCTAAACCTGATATAAATATAGTTAAACTTGAAATTAATAATAAAATTAATATTAAATTTGAAGAAAAACAAAAATTAAAACGAATTAATAAATAAACCCCAGCTGTAACTAAAGTTGAAGAATGAACTAAAGAAGAAACTGGAGTTGGAGCTGCTATAGCAGCAGGTAATCAAGAAGAAAAAGGAATTTGAGCTCTTTTAGTTATAGCAGCTAAAACTACCATATATGAAATTAATTTTATAGAAAAATTTTCTTTTATTAAATCCAAATAAAAAATAAAATTTCTTCTTCCATAATTTATTATTCAAGCAATAGATATAAGTAAAACATCTCCAATACGATTAGATAATGTTGATAATATCCCAGCATTAAAAGATTTAACATTTTGGTAATAAATTACTAAACAATAAGAAACTAAACCTAATCCATCTCAGCCTAATAAAATTGAAATTAAGTTAGGTCTAATAATTAATAATATTATTGATAAAACAAATATAACCACCAAATAAATAAATCGATTTAAATTTTCATCAACAAACATATATTCTTGACTATAATAAATTACTATAGAAGAAATAAATAAAACAAATCTTATAAATAATAACGACATTCAATCTAATAAGATAGTTATAATTACAGGTAAAGAATTTAATGTTAATAAATTTAATTCAATAATTAAATTAAAATTTTAGATTAAAAAATGTAGCCTAAGAGAAAAAAAGTGATAAAAAAATTAATAAAAATAAATTAAAATAAATTTACAAATAGAATAATTATCTAAAATAGAAAACTATATCTTTGAAATCACAAATCAATATTTTTTATTAACTACTTAGATTAAATTTATAACACCAAATATTCACCCTTTAAAATTAATAAATTTAAAGGTATTCAATGTAAAAATAAATATTCGCGTAACATTCCTTGATAAACAGAAAATGCCCCTGAATAAAAATTACCATGCTGAGAAAAAGAATATAAAAATAACGAATACACAGCTCTAAAAAACGAAATTAAAGATAAAAATAATATTCTTATTCAACAAATGAAATTAAACTATTATTTAACAACATTTCTCCTATTAAATTTAAAGAGGGAGGAGCCGCTATATTAGAAGAACAAAGTAAAAATCGTCACAATGAAAGTCTAGGTATAATTTAATTTAAAAATCCCTTATTTAAATAAAGTCTTCGTCTCCCTATTCGTTCACAAGAAATATTAGCTAAACAAAATAAACCAGAAGAACATAATTCATGAGCATTTATCATTACCAGAGAACCTCAAAACCCTCAAATATTTAATGTTATAATACCTGCTAATACTATCACTATATGTGCAACTGAAGAATAAGCAATTAAAGATTTTATATCTCTTTGACGAATACAAATCAAAGAAACCAAAAATCCACCTACTAATCTAATAATAATAAAATAATAATTAATTTTTATTCCAATTTCAATAAATAATATTATTAAACGTAAAAATCCATAACCTCCCAATTTTAATATAATACCTGCCAAAATTATTGACCCTGAAACCGAAGCCTCTACATGAGCTTTAGGTAATCATAAATGAATAAAAAATATACGTATTTTAACAAAAAATACTAAATTTATACATAAATATATAAAAACTCTATTTACATTATTATTAAAAAAAATAAAAACTTAAAGAATTACATTTTTCATGATAAAAAAAAAATTGAAATTATTATAGGTAAAGAAACTAATAAAGAATAAAATAATAAATAAATACCAGCTTCAATTCACTCAGGTTGATAACCTCAACCAATAATCAAAATTAAAGTAGGAATCAATCTAATTTCAAAAAATAAATAAAAAATAAATAAATTTAAAGAAGAAAATGTTAAATAAAATCTAATAAGAAAAATTATATTCTAATTTTTAGAATTAAGTGACTGGCTGCATGTAGAAATACTAATGCCATAAAACAATTTTAGAATACCCTGTAAAATGATCTCAAGTTTGACGGCTGCTTATGGCTTCCTAAGACAAGCAAAACTTTTTACAAAGAATGACTTTTTCTCGGCAAATCAAAAATAAAATAGTTTACAAGAGTGCGTTACCTGATCCTGGGACCCACTGTATTTTTCTCTTTAGATAATGGTATTCTTAAATTCCAAACACTTTATAATTTTTTAATCAGTAAAACCGTTTAGAAAAAAAACATAATATTCTAATTCTAACTTTAATTTTCTCTTATTTGATTCAGTTGCTTCTTTATGCAAAACTTAAATGGATGAACAGGTTTAACAGTTGAATAAACTGCATTTAACCATAAATTAAAAGAGAATTAAAATTGACATCGAATTACATCGACTAATTTAAAAATAATGACGGTTCGAGTTTCGTGATTATTTATAGAGTAATCCACCTAAAATGAACCAATTAAAAATTTATTGGCTTTTATTTTTATAAACAAAACTGCACTTGACAATAATTATTAGTGAAAATTATCATAGTACTAACTACTTCCAGTTTTTTAATTGGTGTATTTCTTAATAAAATGAATTTATTCACGGTGACTTTCAATTGTTTCATTAGAAGAGACAGCTACTTTACCTGATGCGATGTTGGCAAGTTTTCGGGCTACGCATCATACGAATAAAATACTGGGCTTCGCTAAATCGGTCATATATTATCATTGTATATACTGATCAAGTTGTGCGCCCTCTATATGAAATTTTCGGAATTAATTCTGTATATTTTGAGAGAAATACCGACCTTACCAAGCCCATCAAAAATTTGGGGAGGACGTTCCATTAGCCCTACCAAGCTTAACCACTTAAATATACACGTAAGTTTTTACCAAGCCCGGAGTCGGGCTTCGTAAGTAGGTGTCGGGCTTAGTATACTCTAAAGACATACAATTTTGGGCCTGATAATGCCGGTTTATATGTATATATATATATATATATATATATATATATATATATATATATATATATATATATATATATATATATATATATATATATATATTTATATATATATATATATATATATATATATATATATATATATATATATATATATATATATATATATATACATATATATATATATATATATATATATATATATATATATATATATATATATATATATATATATATATATATGTATATATATATATATATATATATATATATATATATATATATATATATATGTATAAGTTACGGTGCTTGCCGCGACGCATTCAATTAAGATATTTACTGGTGCTTAGCGACCCAAATTACGCAGTAAAATCGGCAACGCTGCATTAATTTTCTCCAAGGGTCGCTAAACCACGGTAAGTAGACAAATTTATTATAACAAACGACAATATCATGTTTAAAATAAAAATAAAACTACTCATATGTGACGTAATTGTGAATAATACACATAAAATACTATTGACAGACTATATAATTTATATAAATAATGTACCTATAGTATAGTATCAGATATCTTGTGATTATTAATTGTTAAACAATTCTACATACTTTTTTTACCATTTCGTAATTATTATACGTTATAGTGAAATCGTATCATGTATATATCATCTTTTATTTTTGTCTTTTAGCTTCTCAGTAATCTGCAGTATTCAACCTATAGAATATACTAGTGAAATAAATAACTTTAATTGTTACACTGTTTTGGATAGAGGCTAGAACATTCTCGAATAATTATTTATATATTACACGTACCTTCAGGATGTAATAATAATTATTGTTAAATTTGTTGTAACGATCAGGTGTTACTGCTCTTAGTTCAATATAATTGGCATTGCAGATTGGCATTATACCATTACAGAAATTAAAGTAGATTTCTTTATCCTTATTAGAATTCGCGATATAGGTGTTTGCTACTATACCGGCGATTATTAATACTAATGAATACAGAAATTAGAGTAGATTTCTTTATCCTTATTAGAGAGTTCGCGCTATAGTTTGCTACTATACCGATAAGCAACTAGGTATTTACAAATTGTGACTGTGCCGCCAATCCCTGTCTCTTTTCTGTCTGAATGCACGTTACAGAATTCAAGTCTGTGACAAGGGCCAATCAAAATTCTAGAAAAAAACAACTACTGGCCGCACGTTAGCTATTTTTGTTTACATTTAAAATTAGCTTGTAATTTAATAATCAACATTAACATAAAAACTGTTTAATTTTTTTCCAGCAATTTTAGGTTATTATAAACCACCACGACTTTTTTAATTGGGAAATTAATAACAGGAAAGTTTGTGCTATCTGAAATTTTGTAGAACTGACGGGTATAACCACTCTCTAACATCGATCGAATTTATTAAATTATTGGCTGTATAAAAATCAACAGTTGATGAACTGTTGCAATTTTTAGATTGCTTCAAGGTTACCTCCTTTATCAGGAGCAGAGAGAAGTAATAAGAGTTGGGATTACTACTGTTGGCACCAACTTCGCAAGTGGAGACCGTTTTAATAACGTATTGTACTAAACGGTTCTGTCGGTCATACAGACTATCTATTCTATAGTAGGCCTTTTCCTTTGCAATGATAGTGTACACTAGTGTAGGTTTTGTCTCTCTTTAACTTGTAATATCTGAATTGATGTCATCTCTGTCAGTGTAGTTCAGTGCTACACTTCGTGTACAAAGGAAAGGACCTAGTGTAACTCCCTTCCGGACACCTTTCAGCTTTCAATTAGGAGATAGTCTCATTTACGTGGTGTGCTTATGTTTTGTTCCATGATCTCATAACCAAGATTGCGAAATTCAAAGCTGTCCGGAAGGGAGTTACACTTCGTTCCTATAATCTTAACTAGCAGACTAATTTCAAGTAGTTGTAACGCTAAAAGTTAACAAAACGCGGAAGCTCTCTTGTCTGGAGGCAAAGGCGTGGGTTGGGTCAGTTCCCTTTTTTTATTTATTATTATTATGTAGGTAAGCTATGTGGGCGCCAGCCGATGAGAATCGACGAGGAGAGGGAAACGTAAACCAAATGAACAAAACAAAGAATGGTATAAATAGAGAAAATATAATAATATAATATAAGGGTATAAGTACGTACACATATATATGAATAGGTATAAACAAGTAGACAACCGGTAATATTGTGCAATGAAACACAAAAACACTCAAAATAACTATTAAAAAGTTCGTGCCTATTTTAACATAAACAATATGATTTAGGTAGAGTGGTAGCAATGACAAATGTAAACTATAACATTTGTCGTTGGTGGTAGCCTACTGCACCACACCTCGTGTATATTTGGTAAAGAACGTATGTACCTTGTGTACAGTGCTTTTGACTAGTTTTACCCTCAGTTTTAATAAGAGTAACTAAATACTTTACAATAAATTTCCTGGGTAAGGTTGATTATAAGTTATGAAACTATGCAAGCAATAAATAATAACATGTAGAGAGTAAACACCAATATTGCAAATAGAAATAACACAACGAGCTTTTGGGGTTATGTCTCGCAACAGCTGTTCTGAGCTCACACAAAAATGCTAATAAAGGTATGTATTATTTAACAATGCACTATATTTAAAGATCAAAAGAGAAAGTTCATATATTTATTACCAATTTTAGTAACTCCTGTATAAAAAGACGTAGATCGTACTCACAAAACTTTGGCCTCTCTAGTCTCGTGTTACTTTTCCGGTGCATCGTACAGGCCAGCACGACTACCAAATCTCGACACCAGGGAACAATAACCAAAACCAAATAAAATGGGCAAACAAAAGGTGCAGGCTGACAAACGAACCATAAATCAAATTGCCAATGGTTGACTGGTTGTGGACGCTCCAAACGAAACTATCCTCAGCAACGAGCTTATACAATTTTAGATGTTCCAACCTTGGCCGGAATTTTTGTAGGGACCAAACTCTGCTGGTACACAATATATGTTCTGGTACTTTCTGTGCAAAATACTGAGATGTATGGGTGATACGAAAAACCTAAAAAGTTTTACCGTAAGATTTTCGGTTTACGTTCTAGTTTGACAAATTTTTATTATTTCTAAAATGTGGATAAAAATAAAATATTAATTTAATTAAATTACTGACCTTAGATGTTATTAGGTTTCTTTAAAAAATCTTGGGCTGGTTGAGTATAGATCTGAACAATTTAATTTCTCAAAGATGTCTGCCCCTTTTTTTTTTGTCTCCCACATTCAAAAAACTAGCTTTTTTGCACCAAATTTATCAAATCTTGAACTTCACAAAAATCTCTAGTTTGACATTTTATCTGTCAATTCTTGGACAGACCAAAACATATAATGTGCAGTTAAAAATTTGGAACGTCTTGTGGCTTTGACTCTTATCGTGCAAGAAGAATCATCCAGGTAATTTTATAGTGATTTAATTTACTGAATAATTCATATTAAAATTACTAACGATTAACTATCTAACCTACAACTTCGTTTTGTTTCAGGAAATATTTACACACGGGACAATTTATACACATCACATAAATTGAAAATAAATGTTGGCTAGAGGCCGGAGGCCAGAGGTAAGTGTAAATAAACCTGCTTCATCACATATGTAATTGTTTAATTTATCTTTTAGGACCCCATCGATCGGCTAATTGTAGCATTGTGACAATCTTGGAACAAACCTTACATCAGTATAGCAATATGGACATATAACAATAATGTGACAACTGCTAACAAAATTAGATATTTTTTAATAAACTCCATATTCACTGTTTTTCACTTATTTAAAATATTTTCCAAGATCGCCGTTAAATTTTTGAGATATGCAACCAGTTTATCATAATGGTGTATCGCCGTTAAATTTTTGTAATATGCAACCAGTTTATCATGGTGGTGTATTGTGTATTGAAGAAAAGGTGGCAGGAGACTGTTACTGGTGGTGTAAGTCATTTGCACCAATGGAAAATTCGATGCCTATTACAATCAAAACATTTGGACCGTTACATAGTTATATGTATACCTCCGATCAACAACTTTCATGATATAACTCAAACATTCTTCTATACCCATTATACAATGAAGAAATAAATACAAAATAAAGTACACCCTGTTTTTATATAACTTTTAAATTTGAGCCCGAAATCGAGTTTTTCTACCTCAAAAACCCCCATTTCCTAAATTTCATTCCAATCGAAAGTCCTTAAGGCATTTCTTCTCGAAAAAATGAAATACAAATATCTACAGATACTAACTTATAGACTTTTTGTTTAGCAGCTACAACATTGTAAGTTATATCTTTTAATATGTAATTTGGCCTAAAAAATCGAATGGTACTAATGGCGACTCGCCATCTATAACGGTCTTCGAGATACGGCCGCTTTTTCGAGAGAAAATTGTAAAATTTGTAATAAGTTTATTATTCGTTTCTCAGAAAATTTTATTCTTCATAAAAGTTTCTAATCAATGCGGTGCACATATTTTCGTCAACAAATCGAAGCTGGAATATACACAGTGGAGAGAAAATATGCAAACTTGCACTATTGGCTGTAAATCACCCCATCACGGCTTCCACGTGCGTCGTAGGTAAAATCTGAGCCCGAAAACGAGTTTCCCAATGAAGAAATAAATACAAAATAAAGTACACCCTGTTTTTATATAACTTTTAAATTACCCGCCCTGGCTTAGTGGTTCTTGACGTGATTTGTATGACCGACAGAACCGTTTAGTACAATACGTTATCAAAACGGTCGCCACTTGGTGCCAACTGTAGTATGCGATTGCCAACTCTTATATTACTTCTATGTCATTACAATGGCAGCTGTAACCTTAGCTAGGGGTATTTTCCTACTTTTTTTTAAAGTCAGTTATGGAAATTAGAGAGAAAATGATGAGACACGTGTCTCTGGAATTTTCATTTTGAGTTTATTTTAATCCAAAAATTAATTATTTAAAGTTTGTCATATGTATGTGACGTCATTAAGCGAAAATTCAAAAAACGCGCCAGTTTCTAGTAATTTCTAGGATCTTTCTACTCGTGTGGCTGCTAAAAATATGTCAACGCTCGTTTCATACTTCACTTTTGTTTGTGTTTGACTTTGGCAAAAGTTCTTTGTTAAATTCTATTTACGTTGTTATTACAAGTGTATATTTAGTAGTAGGAGTAAATATCGTAATTTGCAGAAGTGAGTTCGACTGTTTTGTTGAATTTGCAAAAGTACCTACTGTTAATTTTGCTTCCTAGGATGTCGAAAAAGACAGCTAAGTATTGCTTTGTACCATCATGCAAAAATACGTCTTTTACCTCCAACAAAATATTTCTAACTATACCGTTTAATGAGGAAACTAGGAGAGAATGGTGTGTTGCTGTAGGAAGACACAAAATTCCTAAACATACTTCAGGAAATTACTATTGTTGTGAGGACCACTTCGATGTTAGTTTGTTATTTTAATTTAGAAGTAGAAATGCTAATTAATTTGTTTTAGTTAGAGGAAGACTGTGAAAACTGGATTGGATTTAAGTTAATGCAACAGAAACTTATTTTAAAGAAAACTATTGTACCCCATAAAAATTTAAGTGGCGAAGAAATTCCTTAAGATGTGTCTCAACTAAGTGACTCTTCTAAAAAAAGAAAAATAGAAAAACTTGAACAAGTATCACAATCGTCTTCGTCTGTGAAACGAGTTTTATTTGAGGAACCAGTTACATCAGCCCACACATCATCTGCTGAAAGTTCACCAGAAAAAATCACTTTGTCTGGGAGTTCGCCACAGAAAAGTATCATTCTTCAATCGTCCTCTGCATCCTCTCTAGCTTCAAATTTGTCGTCTTCACAAATTCAAGGCAGTAGTTCATCAGACAATGAAGTGATGGTTGAGTGTAAAGATACCTATTTGCAGAAAATAAGTATAGACAGAACCTTATTAGTGATTGAAAACCATTCATGATTTTATTTAGGATTACCTAAGGATACATATTTTATTGTTAAATTATTACAAGACTAAAGTAAAATTTGTTATCGAAACATTTTAATTGTATTGAAGAAAATACGTTTAAATTACAGTTTCTACCGTATTGCATTAGATTTTGGTATTGGTGTGTCTGCTGTGTCCAAAATATTTACAAAAGATTTACCTGTTTTAGCAGGTTATTTTAAAAGTTTAATTTTTTGGCCACAACCTGATCTAATTAAAGAAAATCTACCAATACCATTCAGAGCAAGGTACTGGAATGTTCAATCAATCATAGACTGTTTTGAAGTACAGATTGAACAGCCTGCTAACAGCCTACATCAATCGTTGACGTGGTCTTAATATAAAAAAGGTAATACTTTAAAATACTTATAAGTGCCACTCCAGATGGTGTAGTCAATTTTGTTTCCACTGGCTTTGGCGGAAGAGTGACAGATTCCGAAATTGTTAAGGAATCTGGATATATAGACATTTTGCCACAACACTGTGATGTCATGGCAGATAGGGGCTTCAAGCACATTGACTCTTTATTAGCAACTAAAAATTGTAAGTTGATTAGGCCTCCGAGTATTGCGTCTGGATCAAAAAGCACTAAAGAAGATGTAAAACTAAGCAAAAGGATAGTAAGCTTAAGGATTCACATCGAAAGAGTGATTCGAAGACTCAGGGAATTTGAAATGTTGAAACCACATGCGTGTATAGACTTAACTATGGCATGGAAATTAGATTGTAGTTTTTATTGCATGTGGCATCATAAATTTTCAGGGCTCTTTAATAAGGTAAAGTGTACTTCATATTTTACAAGGAGTTGTCGAAAGCAGACCGATGTTGGGTTTTATAAATGTATGGCATTATTTTGTAATCCATGCAGAGATTGATCCATCTTATGTGATATGCCTAACTAATGTCATATATAAAATAACAAAATTTTCAAGAAAAACAATTTTATTTTATTTTTTTATTTTATTGAGACTTTGTATACTAAATATATTTGAATAAACACAATATTAACTCTTATAAACTATGTATACATGTATTTTTAGCAGCTAATAAAACAAAATTAAAAGTGATTCTGTTTTAATTTAATAATTATATTTAAATGTCATTTCACTAATCGTGGGTAAATAGCAATTTTCCAAAATTCCATTGATTTCCATTGATATCCTCAATAAATTGTCTGTCAAATTACACCTCTTGAATTTCTACTTCTTTAGTTGCTTCAAAAATAGGAGAGGCTACACAAAACAAACCTAACCGTTTGCCGGAAATTAACTTTTGCAACTGAATTTGGGATAAATATTTTTTATTTATGTTTCCCTTCCCAAAATAATGAGCAACATTTTGTCAGATGTTGGACATTTTACTTCAATGACATAATCATCTGATATTGCATCAGGTGAAGCTCCCAGGAGTGGATATTGCCTGTTTAATAATAAACCTGTTCTCGTCAACTTTATTTTCTTTTTCTCTGCGACTACTTTCAACACGCTTTCTTCCAAGTCTCGTCCTCTCTGAATAGCTTCCGTGTCTGGTAAACTTACCGCTCCAAGAATTTGTTCGACTAACGAACCATCAAGAGTAGAACAAACTGATGCTTCGTAAATCTTGGATGCAGTTATTCTTCCATAGCGCAGTTCAAACCAAACAGGTGTCTTGTATTGGCTAAGGGTTTCTTTCTCCACTTTTTTACAAAGTTCACCTGACATGTGTAATTTGCAGTATTCTATAAAATTATTTACGTCAGAATTACTCACAGTTTTTACTTAATTTAAATGTAATATGTGAACAGAGAGTCTCTTATGTGCTGTCGGAGATTCAAAATATTTTACTACATTTCCTTCACATTTTTCTTCCTTTGCTTTTGCAATTACTTTAGAAAGAAAATCCTGTACTTCAGACAGCTGTGGAGGCTTATCGCCAGACTTTAAATCGACAGTCTTCAAAGTTTTTATTGTAGTTCCCACTTTTGCCAATAAGGGTTTTTCCAATAACATTCAATTGCTGTTGGACTAGGTTCTTCAGACTTTCTTAGTAGCCAGTACAAAAATGCTATAGCATGTTTACAACCTAAAAATATTTATATGAAAATTAATATATATAAAACATTATAACTTTACATCTTACCAGAACTAGCAACACAGTCGTGACACTCTGATGATACTACTTTGTCTTCTGCCTCATCTATTATAATAGTAACATTGTACGTTTGGCTTCGAACCTTATGTTCCGGGCTAATTTTTCCCTTTACAGTACAAATATTGTTATCTCTTTTCAACTGTACATGCCGCGTCTTCATAACTTTCCCTTGTTGCCCTTTAATATGGAATAATTTATATTTATTTATACCTACTTTAATTTTCAGAGCAAAGTATACTAACCTCACATTTTTTATCCCCCTTATTTCCGAACTTCAATAACTCATATTGTCCATGAAAAACAAAGATATCATAAAAGGGTCTATGACTGGCAAATTATCGGATTTAGCTTCTACAAAACCTTGTTCCATGTTTAATAAAGATAATTTAAGCACCACGAAAATTGCAACAAATGAAAACAATCAACAACTACCTCTTATCCAACAAAACAAATATCGGTACCTTGGAGTCAAAAGGTCGGATGTCCCAATTTAGCATTTTAGACTAGCGGCATTTCTCTGAAATATAAGGTGGTATGGTATATTCAAAGTCCTGTATTACTGTAGACTTTTGACTTAAGTTTGGTTTTGATGTGGATTTGAGTTACTAATAGATGATACATTAATCCTCTGCAATGGTTTTTGTGTTAAAACATCAAATTTAATAAAAAAAACGTGGACATCAGGCTTTTCAAGTTTGCTTTTTGTATGTAATTTACTACTGCCTTTTTATTAATGATAAGATGTTAGCAAATTACTTGTAACAAAGTATTTTCTAGGAACAAAAACACAAAATTTGTAAAAAAAAAATTTAAAAAAAATTTAGCTTAATACAAATAGAACGCACAGACCCGGTAAAAATCTAAATAAATCCAAAATGTTATGGGATAAAAGGTATGTTCTTATAAAAATTATGAGGATTTTCATCTATCCATTCCAACGCAGTGTCATAAGATTATCATATTTTTTTTTGTTTATAGGTACTAAGCTGTCAATCCTTATGGGTTCAATTTTAAATTCAGAATCAATAAATTTGGTCTTATAGAACAGGGTTCCGGGGTCATCTTTCTGAATTCGTGAATGTACTATGTTAGAACTTAAGAATGGCTCTGAGTCTGTGTTCTTTTTCCTTGTTGTTGTCAATATACAGACTGATTGCCAGTGTATAATGCGGACCAATTTTTAAATTCTTTTTGAGACAACTCATCTACTAACAAATTTGCCCCGCATGTTCTTATAAATTGAGCCAACTCCCTTGGGGTTTGTATTGACATTGTGGGCAAATTAAAGTTACAAATGGCAGATGTCCAAGTGGGGGTATGAACAATAAGGCAGAAGTCCGAAATAGGGCTTTTTGTCAACATCCTTCTACTGGACATCTGGCATATGTTATAAATTTTTTTATTATTAAGTTAAAAATATGGACATCTGACTATTTGAATCGGTAGTTGGTATAGTCATGGACATGAGGCTATTATTATGTCCATTTTTGCCAAAAGTGGACATCCGCCCTTTTGACTCCAAGGTACCGATATGTCAAACAAACATGAACCCATGGGCACTCGGGCAGATCAGTGTTGTCTTAAGTGTCGCTATCTGCGGTAACATTTGAGACAAATAATTCCCTAATTTTCGCTTAATGACGTCACGAATATACATTAAAATTTCAAAATTAAATAAAAAAATCTACCGATTGGTTTTCAATAATTTTTGGTTTGTAAACTCTAAAATATGTATATTTTAGGAAAATGCAAATTTCCACTTTCATTTCGATTGATGGAAAATACCCAGATTTGGTAGTTAAAAAATAATTTGGAAAGGTTTTTGCTGAAATAAGTTTATTCGATTCTCACACATCTATGGAATATATATATTTTACATACTGTATGTCCTCTTGTGTGCAGTAGGGATACTAACACAACCCAAATTCGTTTCCTTGTTTAGCCTCTGTAGTTTTGACCGTACATAGTGTCACCATCTTCGGTCGAATAGAGAAAGTAATATAAAATTGAATTTATTGAATTTTGTTCAATCGCTACAGGAAATATCGACTTTAGCACAGTCTAAAGATATAGTATCTTTTGCCTGTGACTTTAGTGTTTTACACAAATTAATATCGTTTTGACAACAATTTATTACGTATTTTGGGAAATTAATAACACGATTTGCTATCCGAAATTTTGTAGAACTGACGGGTTTAAACACTCACTAAAAGAGGGCTACGCGTTCGTCGATTGAATTATTGCCACTCAGAGGTTTAGATTTGGTAGTTAAAAAATAAATTGAACAGTTATTTGCTGAAATAAGTTTATTCGATCCTCACACATCTACTCAAATAGGAATATATAATTTTAAATACTGTATGCTGTCTAGGGTGCAGTAGGAATACTAACACAATCCAAATTCATGTTCCATGCTTTGACAGTACATAGTATCACCATCTTCGGTCGAGTAGAGAAAGTAATATAAAATTTAATTTATTGAGTTTTGCTCAATCGCTACTGGAAATATCGACTTTAGTGTTTTACACAAATTAATATCGTTTTGACAACAATTTATTACGTATTTTGGGAAATTAATAACACAATTTGCTATCCGAAATTTTGTAGAACTAACGGGTTTAAACACTCTCTAAAAGAGGGCTACGCGTTCGTCGATCGAATTTATTGAATTATTGCCACTCAGAGGTTTAGATTTGGTAGTTAAAAAATAATTTGAACAGTTATTTTCTGAAATAAGTTTATTCGATCCTCACACATCTACACAAATGGGAATATATCATATTAAATACCGTATGCCCTCTAGGGTGCAGTAGGAATACTAACACAATCCAAATTCATGTTCCATGCTTTGACAGTACATAGTATCACCATCTTCGGTCGAGTAGGGAAAGTAATATAAAATTTAATTTATTGAGTTTTGCTCAATCGCTACTAGAAATATCGACTTTAGTGTTTTACACAAATTAATATCGTTTTGACAACAATTTATTACGTATTTTGGGAAATTAATAACACAATTTGCTATCCGAAATTTTGTAGAACTAACGGGTTTAAACACTCTCTAAAAGATGGCTACGCGTTCGTCGATCGAATTTATTGAATTATTGCCACTCAGAGGTTTAGATTTGGTAGTTAAAAAATACTTTGAACAGTTATTTGCTGAAATAAGTTTATTCGATCCTCACACATCTACTCAAATGGGAATATATCATATTAAACACTGTATGCCCTCTAGGGTGCAGTAGGAATACTAACACAATCCAAATTCATGTTCCATGCTTTGACAGTACATAGTGTCACCATCTTCGGTCGAGTAGAGAAAGTAATATAAAATTGAATTTATTGAGTTTTGCTCAATCGCCACTGGAAATATCGACTATAGTGTTTTACACAAATTAATATCGTTTTGACAACAATTTATTACGTATTTTGGGAAATTAATAACACAGTTTGCTATCCGAAATTTTGTAGAACTAACGGGTTTAAACACTCTCTAAAAGAGGGCTACGCGTTCGTCGATCGAATTTATTGAATTATTGCCACTCAGAGGTTTAGATTTGGTAGTTAAAAAATAATTTGAACAGTTATTTGCTGAAATAAGTTTATTCGATCCTCACACATCTACTCAAATGGGAATATATCATATTAAATACTGTATGCCCTCTAGGGTGCAGTAGGAATACTAACACAATCCAAATTCATGTTCCATGCTTTGACAGTACATAGTGTCACCATCTTCGGTCGAGTAGGGAAAGTAATATAAAATTGAATTTATTGAGTTTTGCTCAATCGCCACTGGAAATATCGACTTTAGTGTTTTACACAAATTAATATCGTTTTGACAACAATTTATTACGTATTTTGGGAAATTAATAACACAATTTGCTATCCGAAATTTTGTAGAACTAACGGGTTTAAACACTCTCTAAAAGAGGGCTACGCGTTCGTCGATCGAATTTATTGAATTATTGCCACTCAGAGGTTTAGATTTGGTAGTTAAAAAATAATTTGAACAGTTATTTGCTGAAATAAGTTTATTCGATCCTCACACATCTACACAAATGGGAATATATCATATTAAATACTGTATGCCCTCTAGGGTGCAGTAGGAATACTAACACAATCCAAATTCAGGTTCCATGCTTTGACAGTACATAGTATCACCATCTTCGATCGAGTAGGGAAAGTAATATAAAATTTAATTTATTGAGTTTTGCTCAATCGCTACTGGAAATATCGACTTTAGTGTTTTACACAAATTAATATCGTTTTGACAACAATTTATTACGTATTTTGGGAAATTAATAACACAATTTGCTATCCGAAATTTTGTAGAACTAACGGGTTTAAAACTCTCTAAAAGAGGGCTACGCGTTCGTCGATCGAATTTATTGAATTATTGCCACTCAGAGGTTTAGATTTGGTAGTTAAAAAATAATTTGAACAGTTATTTGCTGAAATAAGTTTATTCTACACACATCTACTCAAATGGGAATATATCATATTAAATACTGTATGCCCTCTAGGGTGCAGTAGGAATACTAACACAATCCAAATTCACGTTCCATGCTTTGACAGTACATAGTGTCACCATCTTCGGTCGAGTAGGGAAAGTAATTGGAGAAACGCACGGAGTGGGCGACATCTATCGATAAAATCTGAACTATCCAAAACGTGACCAACAAAAGCCGGTTGTGTACATTTTAATGGAGTTTTCTCGTTAGGCATTCGTTTTTTACAGTTTGTTCTTATTTGTATGTTTTTTAAGTGATAAAACTAGTGTTAGTGTTTGGATTAATTGTTCTAGAGGCAAAAACAGGCAACAAATTCATAAAACGGTGGCCACTACGTCCAGAAGTACGTTTATGTTCTGAACCCGCAATGTAGTTCGTATTATAGAAGTTAAAATTCTTTGCACAAATTTCCTGTTCCGGATCAAAAATTTTGCAAGAAATGGGAATGTATTTTATAAATTGGGAAACCAATTACTAACTACATGTTAGTAGAAGCATTTTTTGGATACAGATTAGTAATACCTACCTACAAGGCATATGGTAATAATTTCATGTCACTTGCATTTCAATGCTACTGGAAATTAATATGCACTTCTTTGTGAAATGTAAATAATCTGTTATTAATGGACAAGCATCCGAAGCCAAAAAAAAAAAAAAAAAAAAAAAAAAAAAAAAAAAAAAAAAAAAAATATTATTGTATAATGTAATCAATGTATTTTAAATAAATGTTTTGTTTTTAACCTTTTATTATCTGCTCTGAAGTTCCCCATTTTAAACTACTCCAGCGAAAGCATCGCAGGTTAATTTTAAATTCATTTTTTTTATAAACCCATATGTATACTTACTTAAGCTGTACTATATGCTGATGCTGATATCTACAATTTCAAATACACAGCCTGGCTGAGCCAATTTCATTGATGTTTTTAGCTCAAAGTTGCAGACGTTGCAGTCAAGACGTTATACACTTTACCTTGATAAATAAATTGTGTGTTCTGCCTGAACAAATCTGCTTCTCTTCAACCTAGTGACCAGATATAATACCTAACCAGTGACTAAAATGTTAAATGAATGTTGGGATATAAAAAAATGAAGAAACAGTATACACTACTCCAAACTTTTATTTTTTTCAATCATTTATTTTCACATATACGTGAAATATTTATCAGAAATTTTTACCATAAGGTCGTATCTTATACATATTTCACTAATATATTAAATATAACTGCCCCAGAATTCACAGAAGTAAACAATTTTTAAAAAACCAATCACTTTCCATTGTAAACAATTTGTTGATCACGTTTTCGTCTTATTTTGACATTAGTCACAGCGCCATCTAGCGAGTCGTGCGTTTTCCCAATATAAAATTTAATTTATTGAGTTTTGCTCAATCGCTACTGGAAATATCGACTTTAGTGTTTTACACAAATTAATATCGTTTTGACAACAATTTATTACGTATTTTGGGAAATTAATAACACAATTTGCTATCCGAAATTTTGTAGAACTAACGGGTTTAAACACTCTCTAAAAGAGGGCTACGCGTTCGTCGATCGAATTTATTGAATTATTGCCACTCAGAGGTTTAGATTTGGTAGTTAAAAAATAATTTGAACAGTTCTTTGCTGAAATAAGTTTATTCGATCCTCACACATCTACTCAAATGGGAATATATCATATTAAATACTGTATGCCCTCTAGGGTGCAGTAGGAATACTAACACAATCCAAATTCAGGTTCCATGCTTTGACAGTACATAGTATCACCATCTTCGGTCGAGTAGGGAAAGTAATTGGAGAAACGCACGGAGTGTGCGACATCTATCGATAAAATCTGAACTATCCAAAACGTGACCAACAAAAGCCGGTTGTGTACATTTTAATGGAGAGAAGTACGTTTATGTTCTGAACCCGCAATGTAGTTCGTATTATAGAAGTTAAAATTCTTTGCACAAATTTCCTGTTCCGGATCAAAAATTTTGCAAGAAATGGGAATGTATTTTATAAATTGGGAAACCAATTACTAACTACATGTTAGTAGAAGCATTTTTTGGATACATATTAGTAATACCTACCTACAAGGCATATGGTAATAATTTCGTGTCACTTGCATTTCAATGCTACTGGAAATTAAGATGCACTTCTTTGTGAAATGTAAATAATCTGTTATTAAATATTATTGTATAATGTAATCAATGTATTTTAAATAAATGTTTTGTTTTTAACCTTTTATTATCTGCTCTGAAGTTCCCCATTTTAAACTACTCCAGCGAAAGCATCGCAGGTTAATTTTAAATTCATTTTTTTTATAAACCCATATGTATACTTACTTAAGCTGTACTATATGCTGATGCTGATATCCACAATTTCAAATACACAGCCTGGCTGAGCCAATTTCATTGATGTTTTTAGCTCAAAGTTACAGACGTTGCAGTCAAGACGTTATATACTTTACCTTGATAAATAAATTGTGTGTTCTGCCTGAACAAATCTGCTTCTCTTCAACCTAGTGACCAGATATAATACCTAACCAGTGACTAATATTTTGGGAAATTAATAACACAATTTGCTATCCGAAATTTTGTAGAACTAACGGGTTTAAAACTCTCTAAAAGAGGGCTACGCGTTCGTCGATCGAATTTATTGAATTATTGCCACTCAGAGGTTTAGATTTGGTAGTTAAAAAATAATTTGAACAGTTATTTGCTGAAATAAGTTTATTCTACACACATCTACTCAAATGGGAATATATCATATTAAATACTGTATGCCCTCTAGGGTGCAGTAGGAATACTAACACAATCCAAATTCACGTTCCATGCTTTGACAGTACATAGTGTCACCATCTTCGGTCGAGTAGGGAAAGTAATTGGAGAAACGCACGGAGTGGGCGACATCTATCGATAAAATCTGAACTATCCAAAACGTGACCAACAAAAGCCGGTTGTGTACATTTTAATGGAGTTTTCTCGTTAGGCATTCGTTTTTTACAGTTTGTTCTTATTTGTATGTTTTTTAAGTGATAAAACTAGTGTTAGTGTTTGGATTAATTGTTCTAGAGGCAAAAACAGGCAACAAATTCATAAAACGGTGGCCACTACGTCCAGAAGTACGTTTATGTTCTGAACCCGCAATGTAGTTCGTATTATAGAAGTTAAAATTCTTTGCACAAATTTCCTGTTCCGGATCAAAAATTTTGCAAGAAATGGGAATGTATTTTATAAATTGGGAAACCAATTACTAACTACATGTTAGTAGAAGCATTTTTTGGATACAGATTAGTAATACCTACCTACAAGGCATATGGTAATAATTTCATGTCACTTGCATTTCAATGCTACTGGAAATTAATATGCACTTCTTTGTGAAATGTAAATAATCTGTTATTAATGGACAAGCATCCGAAGCCAAAAAAAAAAAAAAAAAAAAAAAAAAAAAAAAAAAAAAAAAAAAATATTATTGTATAATGTAATCAATGTATTTTAAATAAATGTTTTGTTTTTAACCTTTTATTATCTGCTCTGAAGTTCCCCATTTTAAACTACTCCAGCGAAAGCATCGCAGGTTAATTTTAAATTCATTTTTTTTATAAACCCATATGTATACTTACTTAAGCTGTACTATATGCTGATGCTGATATCTACAATTTCAAATACACAGCCTGGCTGAGCCAATTTCATTGATGTTTTTAGCTCAAAGTTGCAGACGTTGCAGTCAAGACGTTATACACTTTACCTTGATAAATAAATTGTGTGTTCTGCCTGAACAAATCTGCTTCTCTTCAACCTAGTGACCAGATATAATACCTAACCAGTGACTAAAATGTTAAATGAATGTTGGGATATAAAAAAATGAAGAAACAGTATACACTACTCCAAACTTTTATTTTTTTCAATCATTTATTTTCACATATACGTGAAATATTTATCAGAAATTTTTACCATAAGGTCGTATCTTATACATATTTCACTAATATATTAAATATAACTGCCCCAGAATTCACAGAAGTAAACAATTTTTAAAAAACCAATCACTTTCCATTGTAAACAATTTGTTGATCACGTTTTCGTCTTATTTTGACATTAGTCACAGCGCCATCTAGCGAGTCGTGCGTTTTCCCAATATAAAATTTAATTTATTGAGTTTTGCTCAATCGCTACTGGAAATATCGACTTTAGTGTTTTACACAAATTAATATCGTTTTGACAACAATTTATTACGTATTTTGGGAAATTAATAACACAATTTGCTATCCGAAATTTTGTAGAACTAACGGGTTTAAACACTCTCTAAAAGAGGGCTACGCGTTCGTCGATCGAATTTATTGAATTATTGCCACTCAGAGGTTTAGATTTGGTAGTTAAAAAATAATTTGAACAGTTCTTTGCTGAAATAAGTTTATTCGATCCTCACACATCTACTCAAATGGGAATATATCATATTAAATACTGTATGCCCTCTAGGGTGCAGTAGGAATACTAACACAATCCAAATTCAGGTTCCATGCTTTGACAGTACATAGTATCACCATCTTCGGTCGAGTAGGGAAAGTAATTGGAGAAACGCACGGAGTGTGCGACATCTATCGATAAAATCTGAACTATCCAAAACGTGACCAACAAAAGCCGGTTGTGTACATTTTAATGGAGAGAAGTACGTTTATGTTCTGAACCCGCAATGTAGTTCGTATTATAGAAGTTAAAATTCTTTGCACAAATTTCCTGTTCCGGATCAAAAATTTTGCAAGAAATGGGAATGTATTTTATAAATTGGGAAACCAATTACTAACTACATGTTAGTAGAAGCATTTTTTGGATACATATTAGTAATACCTACCTACAAGGCATATGGTAATAATTTCGTGTCACTTGCATTTCAATGCTACTGGAAATTAAGATGCACTTCTTTGTGAAATGTAAATAATCTGTTATTAAATATTATTGTATAATGTAATCAATGTATTTTAAATAAATGTTTTGTTTTTAACCTTTTATTATCTGCTCTGAAGTTCCCCATTTTAAACTACTCCAGCGAAAGCATCGCAGGTTAATTTTAAATTCATTTTTTTTATAAACCCATATGTATACTTACTTAAGCTGTACTATATGCTGATGCTGATATCCACAATTTCAAATACACAGCCTGGCTGAGCCAATTTCATTGATGTTTTTAGCTCAAAGTTACAGACGTTGCAGTCAAGACGTTATATACTTTACCTTGATAAATAAATTGTGTGTTCTGCCTGAACAAATCTGCTTCTCTTCAACCTAGTGACCAGATATAATACCTAACCAGTGACTAAAATGTTAAATGAATGTTGGGATATAAAAAAATGAAGAAACAGTATACACTACTCCAAACTTTTATTTTTTTCAATCATTTATTTTCACATATACGTGAAATATTTATCAGAAATTTTTACCATAAGGTCGTATCTTATACATATTTCACTAATATATTAAATATAACTGCCCCAGAATTCACAGAAGTAAACAATTTTTAAAAAACCAATCACTTTCCATTGTAAACAATTTGTTGATCACGTTTTCGTCTTATTTTGACATTAGTCACAGCGCCATCTAGCGAGTCGTGCGTTTTCCCAATATAAAATTTAATTTATTGAGTTTTGCTCAATCGCTACTGGAAATATCGACTTTAGTGTTTTACACAAATTAATATCGTTTTGACAACAATTTATTACGTATTTTGGGAATTTATTACATCTTCGGTCGAGTAGAGAAAGTAATATAAAATTGAATTTATTGAATATAATACATATACAAGGGTATTACCAGAGACAATAGGTATTACTTAATCGCTACTGGAAATATCGACTTTGAAATGGCCGCCGAGCTTTGGGCTGTAAATTTAAATTTAAAGATGTTTGTTTAGTCTCGGTGTACCAAAACGTAGACATAGTTATGAAGTATAAAAATCGATAGTTACTTGGAAACAGTTTAAAAAATGGATGTATCGAATTTTGCATAGTCACTCTACTTATGTCCCTCACATGCGTAATATATTAAACATATTTTATTAATCAATATCATGCAAAACGTTTACAAAAGATTATTTATATTAACATTTTTAAACTATTTAAAAAACTTTAAAAATAGTGTTTAGAAAATATTTCTAACATTTTTCTTGAATAATGTTAAAATCGTTTTCGATATTTTAAATTTTGATTGCTGTTTGGAAGCTATTGACTAAATAAATAATGTTGTTAGTACAACAATAAACGATTAGAAAACTAGTTAAATTGGGAAAATCTACAAATTAAATTTTAAAAACGCATATTCATTTGGCAACATCGCAATGGTTCTGTAAGCACCAATAGCAAACAGAAAAATAATTATATTTAGCGCGACGTCGCGGTAAACACCAGCTTGGGTCGTTAAGTCCCAGTATATTGCAGAAAATGGTGCGCTATACACCTTTAGAGATACATATATATATATATATATATATATATATATATATATATATATAGATGAAAATTTTAATTAAAATTGGTGTAGCAGTCTAAGGCAAGAAGTAAAGAAAACTCTTTATTTCAGTTCTAGCTTTCGAGGCTTTATTGTCTCTTCATCAGGAACGCTACAATTTTTTTAATAAATTAATAGGCTATATAAAAATCTAAGTTAGTACTTACGAAAAATTGAGGTTAAACTGAAGTAGCACATGTGAAACAGCAAAATACAAAAATATGCACCAAAATCATGGTTAAACACAAGTCTATTATTAAAACTATATTAAAATTGTCATGATTATTTAAAATGATAAAACTAAACACAGATTAAAAACATGTTGAATGTAAAATATAAGGAAGCTAAGTGAAAGACATTTTGTTAAAATTTACAGCAAAAAACTCTACAATTCTATTCACTGATAAGAGGAACTTGACAAGTAACAACCTTGCAAAATGAAAAATGAAAGTAACTGTTGGGACAATTATGATTGAAATATACAGTGTGTTCTTTTCAAATGGGGAACATGACAGAGAACCGAACGGAGTGCCAGCCCTGAAACCTTAGATCACTGTGTTATCAGTGAGGTAAAAGGCTCCATGGCTGACCACCCATGCACCTCTCCTACCTATTCCACCACTGAAAAGACTTCACCAGCATTACTGATATTATGGTTTCTATTATTATCTAAGTGAAGTAAATAAGTATAAATGATACTTAGCCCTTCTATGTCCGTTTTCGCGTTCAGAGTGTTATTTGTTTGGTATATATTAATCATTTCTAAGAAATTTCGTTTATGCCAGTTTTTTTCAGTACCTAAGATTTTTACGTTTTCATAATCAATTCTATGGTTATGTGTCGTAGCATGTCTAGCGAGCATACACGATTGTTTATTATTTCTGATATCACTTTTATGACTTACGATTCTATCTTTTAAGCGTCTGCTTGTTTGACCAATGTATTGTTGGTTGCATTGTGTACACGGGATGTTATACACAACATTAGACATTTCCATCAAAGTAATGTTGTGTATAACATCCCGTGTACACAATGTCTTTAAGTTTTTATTTTTTTTAATAATAATGTAAATAGAGTTTTTATATATTTATGTATAAATTTAGTATTTTTTGTTAAAATACGTATATTTTTTATTCATTTATGATTACCTAAAGCTCATGTAGAGGCTTCTGTTTCAGGGTCAATAATTTTGGCAGGTATTATATTAAAATTGGGAGGTTATGGATTCTTACGTTTAATAATATTATTTATTGAAATTGGAATAAAAATTCATTATTATTTTATTATTATTGATTTGTATTCGTCAAAGAGATATAAAATCTTTAATTGCTTATTCTTCAGTTGCACATACAGGGTGTCCCTAAACTACGTTCGGAAAATTCGGGAGGTGATTGCATGCGCGAAAATATGAAGAAATGTTCCTATGGACATGGGTCCGCAAATGGCTCCTAAGGGAGCTACGGCCCACTGAAGTTGGCGCCCCAAATATATTTTTTTTAAATATCTCAGGAACTCTTTGAGCTACTGACATAAAATTTGGCATGCTATCTACCGTTAGTATGAATCTGCATTATCAACAATAGAAAATATTAACCAGAGGCGTACTAAACTGAAGGGGGCTCCTATATTTTTTTGTTTGTCATTTTCTTGCATTTTTGATATAGGAATGAATTTCCTGAACAATTTTACGTAAGAAAGATCCCCTTGTTGGAGAGCCGTAGGACGCACCGTTTTCAATAAAAATGGGATTATGTAAAACGGTGTTTAACTTACGTGCAGGTAGATTTTGAAGATAGGTAATTAATTAAAATCTAGAGGGCACCCGTCAAAATCTGATAGACTTCTGTCAATTTTATTATTAATAATTCAAAACAGTAGTTAGTTGTTGATGGTGCTTCTTCTGTTGAATTTGAATTAAAACTCAATAATGGAGGCATGCATTGGGGCGCCAACTTCAGGGGGTCGTAGCTCACTTAGAAGCCATTTGCGGACCCATGTCCATAGGAACATTTCTTCATATTTTCGCGCATGCAATCACCTCCCGAATTTTCCGAACGTAGTTTAGGGACACCCTGTATAGCGATAGTATTAGCAGGTATTATAACTTTAAATATTTGAGGGTTTTGAGGTTCTCTGGTAATGATAAATGCTCATGAATTATGTTCTTCTGGTTTATTTTGTTTAGCTAATATTTCTTGTGAACGAATAGGGAGACGAAGACTTTATTTAAATAAGGGATTTTTAAATTAAATTATACCTAGACTTTCATTATGACGATTTTTACTTTGTTCCTCTCATATAGCGGCTCCTCCCTCTTTAAATTTAATAGGAGAAATTTTGTTAATTAATAGTTTAATTTCATTTGTTGAATAAGAATATTATTTTTATCTTTAATTTCGTTTTTTAGAGCTGTGTATTCGTTATTTCTATATTCTTTTTCTCAGCATGGTAATTTTTATTCAGGGACATTTTCTGTTTATCAAGGAATTTTACGCGAATATTTATTATTATTTTTACATTGAATGCCTTTAAATTTATTAATTTTAAAGGGTGAATATTTGGTGTTATGAATTTAATCTAAGTAGTTTATAAAAAATATTGATTTGTGATTTCTAAGATATAGTTTTCTATTTTAGGTAATTATTCTATTTGTAAATTTATTTTAATTTATTTTTATTAATTTTTTTATCACTTTTTTTCTCTTAGGCTACATTTTTTAATCCAAAAGTTTAATTTAATTATTGAATTAAATTTATTAACATTAAATTCTTTATCTGTAATTATAAGTATCTTATTAGATTGAATGTCGTTATTATTTATAAGATTTGTTTTATTTATTTCTTCTATAGTAATTTATTATAGTCAAGAATATATGTTTGTTGATGAAAATTTAAATCGATTTATTTATTTGGTGGTTATATTTGTTTTATCAGTAATATTATTAATTATTAGACCTAACTTAATTTCAATTTTATTAGGCTGTGATGGATTAGGTTTAGTTTCTTATTGTTTAGTAATTGATTACTAAAATGTTAAATTTTTGCTGGGATATTAACAACATTATCTAATCGTATTGGAGATGTTGTTTTACTTATATCTATTGCTTGAATAATAAATTATGGAAGAAGGAATTTTATTTTTTATTTGGATTTAATAAAAGAAGATTTTTCTATAAAATTAATTTCATATAAATATGGTAGTTTTAGCTGCTATAACTAAAAGAGCTCAAATTCAAATTTTCTTCTTGATTACCTGCTGCTATAGCAGCTCCAACTCCAGTTTCTTCTTTAGTTCATTCTTCAACTTTAGTTACAGCTGGGGTTTATTTATTAATTCGTTTTAATTTTTGTTTTTCCTCAAATTTAATATTAATTTTATTATTAATTTCAAGTTTAACTATATTTATATCAGGTTTAGGCGCTAATTTTGAATTTGATTTAAAAAAAATTATTGCTTTATCAACATTAAGTCAATTAGGTTTAATAATAAGGATTTTAGCTTTAGGAGAGTATAAATTAGCTTTTTTTCATTTATTAACTCATGCTTTATTTAAAGCTTTATTATTTATATGTGCAGGAAATATTATTCATAATTTAAATAATTGTCAAGATATTCGTTTCATAGGAAAATTAAATAAGCATATACCATTAACTTGCACTTTTTTTAATATCAGAAAATTTTCTTTGTGGGTTACCTTTTTTATCTGGATTTTATGAATTTAGTTCTGTCCATGTTGGGTCAAATTATTATTATAATAATTTCATTCAACACTTATGAGTTGAAAATAAGGGTTTCCCAAAATAAGTGTAATATATTAACTCAGTTGGGCTTGGTAAGGTGACGCTATGAAGTGGCTTTACAAGTACTGGAAAATATATGATTAAGTGAATATTAAATAAGGTTACCCCTCTCCTCTAGCAAAATGTATATAAATTGTCCTACGCGCAGTCACGTGAAATACGCACTTCTAAATACAATAGGAAGCCTGGGCTTCTGAGAGCCGGTGATATGTACCAGGCTTGGTATAGGTTGTTGGGTACGTATATGAGGTTGAAGTATTTGCATGAGCGTGTAAACGATGTTTGACAGTCGCACGTCTGATATAACACAAACCACAGCTGTAGCAAAAAGTAATTCCTCATCATAATTTCCCGTTTTTTTTTTGTCAAAAATCAACACTCTTGATATACTAACTGTGTAAGGTAGACTGAACGTTAAATGAATACAGCGACGGTCATTTGTGCAAATTTGCATGCACAAATCAGTTGCGCAAATTGCATGAGCATCTAAACAGATGTACAACGACTCAGTACATTTGTGCAAATTTGCATACACAAGCCAACTGGCACAATTTGCATGACTGTCTAAAAGCGCCTTAACCTTGGAACAACGAATTTACTTGATCAAATGCTATGGAATCGGAAATGTTTCTTATAAATACGCTATTGAAGTTTTCAATGAGAAGTATCCAGATGTTACAGTGATTCACAGTATGTAAATTAATTTATAAATTTGATACCACCGGGGAAGTAAAAAATGTGAAAAAAAATAAAAACATTTAAATGAAGATGACGCTGCTACCTGTGTAGTTTTAGACTGTAGATTGTAGAACACCCAAGATGGTCGTTAAATTTAGGTATTAGCAAATCTCATATTCAGAGGATAGCTTAGGCTAGACTCCGCCTGAAATAAAGTCATTTTATTATTATGATTATTATTATTATTTCGTGCATTCGAACCTAAATTAATTCACAAACTTCAAGTTGGAGATGATGCTCGTCGTTTGGACTTTTGCTTAACGGGGTGAGAAAATTTTAACAGATAGATCATTTTATCGAAACATTTTATTCGTGGACGAATCTACTTTTAAGACTAATGGGCCATGGGGTAGTTTCCTCTCAAAATTGTAGGTACTGGGCTCAGGAAAATCCAATTTTCCGATTTATCACTAACAGTCGAAAGTTTAAAAACGACATATTGCATCATAGAATAAACGGTCCTTATTTTATTGATAGAATTTTGAACTAAGATACTTATTTAGAACTTTTAAATAATTTTGTTTTGGAAATTGGACAATGAAAATTTAAAACGTAGAAGAATAATTTTTCAACAAGACGGATGTCCAGCACATTCTACAATTCGAGTTCGAGTATTTCGGCCGCAACGATTTCGAAGACGACGTAGATTTATTAAAGCAAAAAATTGTAGAAGCTCTTGCAACCATAAATGAAGATGTGACCTCTAATGCATACGAAGAATTTAAAAAAAGATTAGAGAAATGTGTACTTTTTGGAGGTCTACATGTAGAATAGTTCTCAACTTAGTTAAATGAAATGTAATTTTTTTGAAATTAAGTATTTTAAATAATTGGAAACACTTTGCTAAATAAAATGTTCAATAAAGATGTAAAAAAGCAATTCACTTAAAAGTCAAATTTTCAAATTTTTAGAATACCCTGTATAATTTATCTTAAGTTTGACGACTGCTTATGACTTCCTATGGCAAGGAAAACATTTTATAAAGAATAACTTTTAGTAAATATAAGAGAGTTTACAAGAGTGCGGTACCTCATCCGGAGACACACCTGGTTTGCCCAACTAAATATGATAATAAGTCCCATTAGAATGGGTCATTCGCGATGCCATACTTTTGACTCGTCCTGTATGAAATACAAATTATTGCTTCCGGTAACATCAAAAAATTATATTTTATTCCTAATAGATTTTTGTAATATTTTGTGGTTTGAGCAGAAAAAAATCGATTTTTAAAAATTACTCTATTTTATTTGTGTCTCGCCCTGTATACAAACACATATTTGTCACAATATATTATTTGAAGTTAAAGAAATAACATTCATGCAAAAAATTGAAATCGAATCCTTAAATTGCTATAGATATATCGGGTGGTCCAAAAATAACCGGAATTTTCATTTTATCCCATAACTTCTTTATTTTTTCATCGATTTTCAACCTGTTGGGCTCGTTTGACAGCTAAAGCATCCAGCTAAATAATTCTCTGTCAGACACTGATATAATGATCATAAATGTCAAGGCTGACGTACTTAAACTTGAGCAATTTTTAATAACTGATGGAATTTTGTTGAAATGCCGTATTTACAAACGGTTTGCTTTATGATCATGGCTCGTCTTCTGGCAATATTTTGGTGGGCAGTTTTTAAAAACTTATAAAGGTGTATAACGTAGTCATGTACACTGTACACCACAACAACAGTATCAAATTAATTCTTAACAGAGTTACCTATGCAGTTATCGTCATGGTTACAAAACAAATGAACATTGATTCATAACTGTTATTTCAGTCAGCTGTTTTTAAAAAGTGTCTTGTGGTACCTAGTTTTGTTATAATGGTGCTGTCAAATGAAGACAAGATTTTCATTAAGTATCTGTGGGAATTTGTAGAGGTTTTAAAACTAGCATAATTTTTATTGAACATGGAATACGGCTTAATTTTCAACAGTATTGCGAAGTTGTTCCGAGTCAAATGTTACCTTAAATTAGTGATTTCATACTCATGCAAATTAGTCGGTCTTGGTAACTACAATGAAATTTTAGGATGGACACTTGGATTTTTAAGGGAACATGCAGCAAATTTTATTGAACAAGAACACTGGCCTCCTAATAGTCCAGATCTTAATCCCCGTGACAATTACTTTTATATTTACAAGAACGGTTGTATAAGAATGGTCGTCATTTCAATAATTTAGGCGAATTGCGACAAAGAATTTTAGACTGTTGGGAAGAAACTGACCAGCAAATTATTCAATAAGCAATAGACGGTTGGCACAGGCAGGTTCAGCTCGTTCTGAACGCTAATGGAGGTCATGTTCCATTATTTAAGTATTAATTTTGACAATAAGTTATTGTTATTTAGTTAAATGATTCGTAATTAAATTATGTTTCTGGTTCAGCCCGTTATTTAATTAGATTTCATTTATTATTCATATCTTCGTAAGTCCTTAACCGATTTTCGTGATCTATAATACGTTCCAATGTTCTTAGAAGACAAGGCCTCAAGATAAAAGAAAGCCTAAATTCGCCATTTTAAAAAAATTCTAGAGGCTTTTAAATATTAGGTTAATTTGATTACTTCCGCCATATTGGATTTATGATTCATGTCAATTTCTGAGATTTAATATTGTACTGGAAGGCATTGGGTTTTAAATGACCCAAAAAAAATTAAAATCGGCAAAGAATCAAAAAAGTTATAAAGGATAATAAAAAATTCCGGTTTTTACCATTGCTGCCGAAATGTTTACAACACGCTTCTACATTTTCTGGTACAGTTCCGTAGTTCCTTGACCGATTTTTAAAAACTACCCACCAAAATATTGACAGAAGACCAGTCATGACAAACCGTTTGTAAATGCGGCTTTTCAACAAAATTCCAGCAGTTACTAAAAATTGCTTAAGTTTAAATACGTCTGCCTTGACACTTATGGTGATAATATCAGTTTTTGATAGAGAATCAAATAGCTGGAAAATTTATCTATTTATCTATATATATATATATATATATATATATATATATATATATATATATATATATATATATATATATATATATATATATATATATATATATATATATATATATATATATATATATATATATATATATATATATATATATATATATATATATATATATATATATATATATATATATATATATATATATATATATATATATATATATATATATATATATATATATATATATATATATATATATATATATATATATATATATATATATATATATATATATATATATATATATATATATATATATGTATATATATATAGTTTAATTATTTTAGAACAAAATGATAAAATGTGCCTAATTTGTATCCGAATAAAACGCTTAAAGTGCGAGTGAAATGGAGCAGCGGGGAATCTAGAGACGCAAGATAGGCGAAGCAGAGTGGGGACGCGGAGCTGTGACTTCCGAAAAAAACATAATTTTAACATGTAATCACATTTAATTGCATATCTCGTTTACAAAACCATTAAAAATTATAATTCTTATGTGTTCGGAATCTACATAGACAAAGCAAACTTTTTGAAAGAATGCAATTTTTCGATATGACGCCGCGTTTCCAAGTAACGGCAGGTTGAGCGGAAAAAAAGATGAAATTGAATTAAATTTTGCAGTGGTACGAATCGAGATATCGAAGATTTAAGTTATTTTTATGCATAAGAGCCCGTGCATTAAGAGCGCGCCGCCGTAGAATAGAGAATGAATTTGGGTTGTGGTATAAAACGTTAGTATCCCTACTGCACACTAGAGGGTCATACATATGAGTATATTTGGTGAAAACTTCAGACTCGAATAAACTTCTCAGCAGCAAATAGTTGAAGGTCATCGTCCATCGAGCACGCAGCAGGTGTCTTTTATTATTGCAACTAGTCAAGAATCTAAAGCTCCGAATTCGATCATGGGGTATGCACTCGCGAGGTATATGATTTTAAAAATATGGATATTATCCAGAATTTTATGCCGAATCCGATTCCAGAGGGCGCGATGTCGGCCAAGATTGCGAAATTGCAAAAAAAGTAATATTTCCAAAAAAAAATTGGAACTTAAATATTGCATTATCTGTCGTTTACATTGCATTTACGAGTTTATTTATAAAGATTTTTTAATAATTTTTATATCAATCGAAAGCCTAATGTTTGTAGTTTCATATAAGTTGAATAGAGAGACATTATTTTTATTATAAACAACACTATAAATTGTTTAAACAATATGTGCTCGGAAAGTGTAGTGTAATTTTCGGCATTGAGGTACTTTTGTTATTATTGCTGATAGATATGTAGTTATGTGAGACGAAATACGTAGAAAAGACCAACGAACGTTTTTTATTAAAATAATTTTTTAATTCGCTGAATAATTTAGGAGATATGATTTTTTTTAAATGAAGCGCATTGTCTGGTCTAACGCGCGCGCGGTTTTGTTTCTGTAGGCAGGCCATTTACACATGATTTCAACTAAAACCGTAAAACGATATTTTGTATTATAATATTTAATGCAAATTAATTTAAAAAAAATATAATAGCAATATGTCTCAGAACTATGGAAACTAATATGTTTGACAACAAACATTTTTCACTGACGTTTTCGATATTGTGAGTGTTGAATATTGTGGGTTTTTTAAAGTAAAATAATACATAAGATAATAATGGAAAGTCTCGAAAGTCATAGACTGTTTTTAAAATAATTTAAAAATTTCTACTTTCAGTTAATTTATTTCATAAAACAATAAATCTTTTTGAACTAGATGTTTGCTTAATTCTTGTGTATACATTAAAAATTATAAAAAACAGGCAATAATTAAATTTATAATCGGCATGTGATGTGCAAAATATTTTGCGCACGGGGTCATGGTAACGCAAAAAAAATAATGTCAATGAAAAAATGTCTCATTTTAGACACTGACGTTAATGCGCAAACAACCTTTTTTTGACAGTTGTAGAAAAAAGTATTTACTCGTATTATTACGTGCATTATTTTACAATTTTTTTTTTTGTAAGGTAAGCAACATTTTTGTAACATCTTGTATGAAAGTTCGTACAGATCATAAATAATGCTCACAAACAGAACAAATTAGTGCTCTATCCTATCGGTATTTAATTTAAAAAAACTACAATGATATTAAAATAATTTTCGTCTTGATAAAATGATGGTTGTATTGTAAATTCTTTGTACATATTATGATATAACTAAAATTGGAGTATTATAGGTAAGTAGCTATAGATATGATAATAATGATAATTAATAGTCATTAAACTTATTTCTGGGAATCCCGCCAAATTCTAAAAAAATAAATAGAAATAAGAAAATGGTCAAAATATGTCAAGATAAAAGTGTAGTATCAAAGGCAAACCTCAACAGTTTGCCCCAGAAAACCACTGTATTTGGAACTATACCGGGTGACCACGGATCATGGTAAACCCCCGCCATTTCCACAATTCTTGAGCTATCCAAATGAAATTTTGCAGCAGTAATTAAATGTACGTCCAAAAAAACTCATTCCCCTGTCAAAGTTACGTCTTTTAATTGTTTCTTTCATGGCTAGTCTGATAAATAGTGTAAAATGACGTGTTGTGGTGATTTTTTCCCTTTTTTATTACTTGCACATTGCAATTATTTTAAAAACAGTCTAAGAATGACTTTCGAGACTTTCCATTATTATCTTAGGTATTATTTTACTTTAAAAAACCCACAATATTCAACACTCACAATATCGAAAACGTCAGTGAAAAATGTTTGTTGTCAAACATATTAGTTTCCATAGTTCGGAGACATATCTGCTATTATATTTTTTTTAAATTAATTTGCATTAAATATTATAATAGAAGATATCGTTTTACGGTTTTAGTTTAATCAAATTAAAGTCGTTGTAGAAAAAATATTGTTTGCAACTCGTGTGCGAAATTCTTTGATCATCTCGAGTGCCTCGAAAATCGAAATCATGTGTAAATGGCCTGCCTACAGAAACAAGACCGCGCGCGCGGTAGACCAGACAATGCGCTTCATTTTAAAAAAATCATATCTCCTAAATTATCCAGCGAATTAAAAAATTATTTTAATAAAAAATGTTCGTTGGTCTATTCTACGTATTTCGTCTCACATAACTACATATCTATCTGCAATAATAACAAAAGTACCTCAATGCCGAAAATTACACTACACTTTCCGAGCACATATTGTTTAAACAATTTATAGTGCTGTTTATAATGAAAATAATGTATCTCTATTCAACTTGTATGAAACTACAAACATTAGGCTTTCGATTGATATAAAAATTATTAAAAAATCTTTATAAATAAGCTCGTAAATGCAATGTAAACGACAGATAATGCAATATTTAAGTTCCAATTTTTTTTTGGAAATATTACTTTTTTTGCAATTTCGCAATCTTGGCCGACATCGCGCCCTCTGGAATCGGACTCGGCATAAAATTCTGGATAATATCCATATTTTTAAAATCATATACCTCGCGAGTGCAGGGTTCGGCATTTTAGAAGCGTCTTTTTGGATGCTAGATTCCTTACTAGACTGTACCTAATTCCGATATTTTGAAAGCTGTTTTGAGGAAAATATTTTATTTTATTTTTGAGTTAGGTACTTGTTTATTTAATAGGTTTTTAAGCAAGTGAGAGATTTTAGTTGAAATTTATCTTAGAGATAGATACATTTTTTATTTTATAAATTATGGCGCGAACTTACTCTAGATCTCGCAAACGCAATAAAATATCAAATTGCACTAAAAAATTGTGGCTGAAACGGCGGTAAGTATTACATAATTGCTTTCATGTTTATGTGTATTATTTTTCTGAATTACCTGAATGGTATACTCTAAAATAGTCTAAAATGTTTATTATGTAGGTACAGGGTGTTTTAAATTTGAAGCTTACTATTAGTAGCATTAAGCTTTATTAGAATTAAAGGCTAGGTGAAAATATTTATCTGCAAAGAAAATTTGAAATCATTTTTGAGAAAATCGTGAAAAAAGGGAAAAAAATTTGCGACTAATTTTATAGTAGGAGAGCCCTCGACCAGGATTTTCGACCTCATCGCGACACGAGAATTATTTTTTTTTTTTAATAGTTCCGTCAATATAAAAAAAAATTCTATTGCGACTGACGTCTATCTCGTTGCTAAAGGGGTGAAAAAAATTATCGACATATATAAGTTAAAATCTGCCAACTATTTGGTCGATTTTCTAATAGTACGCCTTGATTACGAATATCCTATTTATTCTCGTGTGTTCTTTATAATTTTTTTTTTTTTAGGGCAGTAGATATTGATATCCATAATTTAGAAATTCCTGGTACTGATGAGACAGTAAAAGACAGGTGTGTATTTATTACTTTTTTCGTAAATTAAATAGGGTGCCACACTACGCAGCACCATCCTTAAACTTTTTTATTTTTAGTGAGCTAGCTTTTACTCATTGTACAAGTGACAATGAAGCAGGATGGATATCAGAAGACTGCCTAAGTGTCGAGATTTTGACAGATAGGTTTGAATTTTCTAGTATTTTTTGTGGGACCCCTTTACTACTTTTTGTAAATGACCCACCATTTATTTTGGATGCTATAAAAGCGTATATAAAAAAAAGTAAGACCAGAAGCGTATATAGCTAGTGTAACTTAAATAAAGTTTTATGAGATAAAGGCCGTTAATCTTTTGAAAACCTCAAAATTATAAATATATATTATATATATATTCCATCCTCCTTCCTTATACACGGTGTCTCACCGGGGACTGAAACAATAATATGAAAAAGTATGTAACAAAAAATTTTGAAAATTTTAGGAATTACTAGTCAGTGTGGCCAATCCAGCAAAAATAATTACAATCATTTGGTATTATCGGCTATACCGGAAGTCGATACCAACTTGCTCATTTTAAATGGAACACATTGTATATTTTCAAACGTATACCGATTTTGGGTACGCCAGTGGTCACCATGAAATTAAAGTACAAACAATGTACTTATAAGAGCGCCCTTCATAGGTATATAATCACATACAACGAACAACATAATTAGGCTTAACGGCAAAAAAAAGAGAACAATGACGGAGGTTTTTAGATAAAAAACATAATAACATAAGAGAGAAATTAAAAATTTCTGAAATTGATTTTTCCCCATAAATCAGTGACTGAAAATACGCATCAAAAAATATATATTCTCTGTACTTAGTTTATGACTATATTTTATTAAAAAACATACTTTTCTTTCACACTGTTGACATGATTCAAATTAAAAAAATCGGACCAAACCCGCGTTTTCACGAATAAATTATAAAATCGCATACATTCATATCTATTATCCTTCTCAAATTATTTCACTATCACTACAGATACATCCTAAAAGTTCACTTGGATTCAATTGGTCAACAGTTTATTTAGCAATTATTATTATTTAAATACTGTATGTATAGTTTATAATAATAATAATAAGAATAATAATAATAATAAAGGTCTTTATTAGATACAATAATTCGAGATTTTTGGTATTATATTCGAAATTGAAAATACCAATGACCTGAAAATTTCCAGATATAAAATTTGTTCTATTAAACGGAAAATATCAATTTTCGATATTTTTTCCCGTGACCACCGCAAAAAAAAAAAGAAATTACCACGTGATTCGAACTTCCGACCCCTGCGCTGTGAAGCAGACGTCTTATCCATTGCACCATCACATTCTTTGTCTCAAGGATATTACTACCCGGCTTTTACCTAGTGAATGTTAGTAATTGTGGTTAAAAACTTGAAATTATTTTTTTAACTTCCAAAGTTAATGATAATTTATAAATATTAATAACACAATAACAACCTAAACCTCCGAGTGGCAATAATTCAATTAATTCGATCGCTAACGCGTAGCCCTCTCTTAGAGAGTGGCTAAACCCGTCAGTACGGAGTCTAACGGAGTGGAGTGTGTGTTTCCTGTAAAACATTAAATGTATAGTATTGTCATCAACATTTCGGTCACCGCATACTTTCTTGCCAGGAATTTCCCAAAATATGAAAAAAATTGCTGTCAAAACAATATTAATGTGTGTAAAATACTTTAAAGAAGATCGTGATGTGGCGCATAATGACCTAAAATTGCTAGAAAAGAATTAAATGGGTTTTTATGTTTTTAACAAATTATTAAATTACAAGCTAATCTTAAATGTTAAAAAAATTCTTTTCATATTACGATCATCTCAGAACGGTTGTCTATTCATCGATTGCAAGTAAATAAAAAAAAAATTGTATTTTTCATAAAAGCTACCAGAAACTTTAACTACATAACCTCCATCTAGCGGCATTTTTGAAGACGGCGCCCTCTTAAGCAATTTTCGAAAAATTGAGACGTACAGAGGTTCTCAAAAGTTCGATATCGATACTTTTATGTAAGGTAGGTCAGTTTTTCAACTTTCTTTTTTACATTTTTTTATTCGTAATTCGTGTTACAAATATCACCAGAAACCCCCCTTAAAAGAAAATAAATAAGTTGGGGTTCACTGCAGGGTGATATATAGTTATACAGATATACGGTGTGACTCACTTAAGATCGCAACACCCCTGTGTATACCCGTTAATTAATGCTTGATTAACTTCAAACTTTGATTGTAAGAAAACATCGATCGATAAGGTGATTCTTTGAATTTAGTAATTTAGTAGCGAGCGATTTTAAGGGGATTTGAGGAAAAAAAAAAAAGTATTAGCAATTTTTTTATTTAAATTTCAAATTCATCATTTAAAACACCTGGTTATTTATTTCCCTTATGCCTGTTAGTCAGCAAGAAGACCATCCAAATCAGGGCGCAATCACAACTTTTTCCTCCGATTTCGTGTTCAAAATGAATTTGATGGGAATAGAATACATTTACATACATGTTTGTTATGCTGTGATATCATATAGGACACTGCAACAACAAAGACTAAACAACAAATGTTTTTAAACTTTACTAATGGTAATATATCAGGTCCAGCCTTCGACCATAGGTATAGGAATAGACCCCGTTTATTTACGTTTTCGATGAATGGAAGAATAACGGTGGGGAACGGAGGGTAGTAAGCGATGCATTTGTGCCAAATTGTATCATTTAATGGCAATTTTAGGGAAAGTTAGAATAAGAATTTTCTAATTACCTGTTGTCTATTAAAACTTCACGCTATATATAATTAGCATTAAAAAGACAAAAAAAAATTCTTAGTTTATATCGTGAAAAGTCATCATGATTTGCCTGTCTATATACTTTTATGAAGTATTTTCAGTTAATTTCTAAGAACATATTGGCAACCCTGTTGTACAAGCTTCTGACATTTCTGACATTGGGCGAGTGAACAATTTAAAAAAAAATATTTTAATAACATTTACACTTAAAAATAGATGAACTTTGGTGGTAAGAAAGTATCGATAAGGTGATTCTTTGAACTTCGTAATATGTGATATAGGTATGTCAGTAGTGTGCGATTTTAAAAGGATTTGAAAAGTCGAAAACTGGTTGTGCATTTTCTGAAAAGCATTTATTTTTATTAATTCTAACTACATGCAGTTATGTACATAAATTATTTTTTTTGTTATTTTTTAGTTAAAAATATATTTAGATACCTCGTTGTGAATTTATTGAAAGTATAAAAGTCTTGGTCATTTTATCGAGTAGTGTACGGCATACTTTTAAAAACTAACTAACTATATAATGAACAAAAAAAGAAAAGCCGTGAATTCTAAGAAAATGCACAACCAGTTTTGGCAAAAATTTTACTTAAACAGCTTCATCACTTACGAAAAAACTGAACTTAAAATTTATACCTAGGGGTTTCAAATGGCGCTCTATGCGATTGTGAAACCGAAATTTGATTAAAAAAATCGCTAATACTTTTTTTGAAAAATTGAATTTTCAAACCCGCTTAAAATCGCATAATACTACTAGTGCAGTGAAAAATAGGGAAAAAGCCTCTTCCTTCTCAATTTTTTTTTTTTTTTTACTTTAGAACAAATTCAGACATATGCCATTCCATGAACTAGGTCGGTGTTCATTAGAAATCACGAAATACGACATTTTCTAGTGTTCACAGATGTTTTTATTTTAAAAAAATATGAAATTTTACCTTTCTTAAATATCTTGTTTTCTTGTACATCTATTGCCATATCTCAAAAACGAATTGAGTTATCGACGGGAATTTTTTTTTGTTATAAAACATACACTTATGATCTTCTATGAGTGCATAGTATTTTTAATAGAAAAAATTTAAACACGTTATAAATTTAAATGACCTTGGAAGTTCAGAAAATACGCAGTTCAATTTTCACTAATCGAGAAACTTTTTTGTTTTTGGAAATTTTGTGCAACATGCTGTGAACAAACTAAAGCAAAAAGACCAAAAAAGTTTTTGATACCATAATTATTATTGTGTCTTTTATAGTAAAGGTACAGTGATTTTTTTGGGGCGCGCGAAATGCAAGAAATAAGTTACAATACGCCCGCTACGTCCTCTGCTTTGGTGTTGTGTAGTGTGTAGCGATATTTTGTATCTACCACTTGATTATTGTATATGATCGTTGTGTGAATTGTGCGTGATTTAAATGCTTAAAAAAATATTTAAAATAAGTAAGCGATTGTAACTATAATTATATTATAATGGAGTGTATTTTATGTGGAGTAATAGTTGAGGAACATGATAAACTTGTTGTGCACAAGCCTTGGAAACAGGGTTTAGAGATTATAATTAGGGTTGCGGAAATTAGAAAAGACTTTTTTGGACAAAACATTTTTGCAATCAAGCAAGATATTTTGAACGGAACAACTAAAGTAAAATATCACAAAAGCTGCAGGAAGTTCTACACCAGCAAACACAATATTGATATTGAGTAGAAACTTGCTAGCAAATATATCATTTTACTATACAAAAATTAATAATCAAAAAACATTTTTAAAAACAAG
This sequence comes from Rhagium mordax, assembly GCA_963680705.1. Lineage (NCBI taxonomy): Eukaryota > Metazoa > Arthropoda > Insecta > Coleoptera > Cerambycidae > Rhagium > Rhagium mordax. Next base: position 67,529,509 of record OY796656.1, on the reverse strand, counting down.
CTTTTATTTAAATGCTCTAAAAAGAAGAAAATAAACTTTAAATTAAATCAAACCCATCAATTTATTACATTATACAATTTATATGATATAAAAGCTTGTCGCGAGACTTTAATGTTGTATTCTTGTTTATTATATACTTACACAGGCAAATCTCGCGACAAGCTTTTATATCATATAAATTGTATAATGTAATAAATTGATGGGTTTGATTTAATTTAAAGTTTATTTTCTTCTTTTTAGAGCATTTAAATAAAAGCTTGTTTTTAAAATGTTTTTTTATTATTAATTTATTTTTTATTTTTTAGTTTTTTTCGTATTCTTTTCGTATTCTTCTCAGTAAACCCTTTCATTTGATACCCATATTATAATGGTAGATAAGATAATTTTGTCCGCCATTTTGGGGCGTCCGCCATATTGAATTTAGTGTGACGTCATTTTATTTTTTGTATTCTTCTCAGCAAACCCTTTTAATTGATACCCATATTATGGGGGTGCATAAAAAATAACTAGTCCGCCATCTTGGGGCGTCCACCATATTGGATTTAGAATGACGTCACTTAGCTAAACATACATTGTCATCCAAACTAAACGTGTACCAGCTCAATCGGTTGGGGATAACTATTTTAAAATTCAGTTGCAAGATTTGACCCAAACAAACAAACATACATACATACATTGCAAGTTAAATAAAAGCTTGTAAAAATAAGAATGAAAGCATCACAGACTTTTATTTAACCTCAACTACAAACAAGCCTGCTTCAGAACTGCCACCAACAGAAGATGCTTTTAGACAATATCTAAAAAGGTATTTTTCTCATTATAGGACTTACTAAGGCACTTATAAAATGTTTAATTTTTCTAGGTGTATTTATCAGTTAAAAATCTGGTATTCCAGTCACTTACCAGAAATAGTTATTGAAGATCCCGCAAAGTTTGGATGGGTATTAAAAGATAATATTTGGACCCCACTGTTAACAACTAAAGACCCTGTGCCAGCAGACCTGAGAAAACTTTTAGCCATAAAATGTTCAGACAAACATTGCAATAGCAATAAATGTGTGTGCGTAAAACAGGGTTTAAAATGTTCAAAGGAATGTAGATGCAAATTTTGCAGTAATAGTTTAAGTACCAATGATGTATCAGATTCGGAAAATGAGGAAGCGTAATTTAGGATTTTTTTCCATTTGTACCTAATTTAGGTAAAAATAACACGTTTACTAAAATCATTGCGTATACGGTGTATCTCGGATAAAAATGCAATGCGTGGTGGTTTCGGATATGGACTCTGACATAGGCAATGTCTGATAGAAATATTAAGACTCCCAAGTTAAAGTTCATAAAAAAGTGCTTTAAGAAACTATCTTTTTTATGTAGCTCCATTAATAACGCCAGAAAAATTAAAATGGAATACTTAATAGTTTACTCCTTATTAAATCGCTTCAAAATTATTATTTTTCCTAAACTTCTGTTTATGGTAATTCTTTCCCCATTTTACCATAATCGTATTTTTTACTGTTTCCGACATCCCCGTTCAATACGTTTTTATCCTAGATACTCCATATAAGATTTTAAATGCCTTTTAGCCTTCTCCCTTAGTCCCTCCCCAACGCGCCACTGGAAAAAATAAATCATTTTTTCAGAAAACTTGATAAAACAGTAAACACAAAAAAAATTCATACGTTCCTCACTTTTGGTGAGGAGGTAATAATGAAAATTGCCGTTATGCACGATACCCCATGATTGTAAAAGCAGCGCGCGTAACATTTCGATAATTCCTCCACACTAAAAAATTCGTAACATGAAAACTATTGCTAATATTGAAACAATTTTTTTTCTGGAAATGTTTTTGGTCCATTGACTTTATTTTTTTCACAGCATGTTATACAAAATTTTCAAAAACAAAAAAGTTTCTCACTTAGTGAAAATTTGACGGCGTATTTTCTAAACTTTCAAGGTTATCTACGTTTTCAGCATGTTTAATTTTTTTTTTATTAATAATATTATGCACAGAAAGTAGCGCTTAGGTACGTGTTTTAAAACAAAAAAAAGTTCACGTCGATAGCTCAATTCATTTTTGAGATATGGGAAGAGGAGTTAAAAAAAACTTATTATAAAATAAAATTAAATTTTGTACTTTTTTTTAAATAACAATGTCTGTGAACACAAAAAATGTCGTATTTTGTGTCATTATGTGTAAAATGATGTTGTTGATAATATCCGATGTGTCTGATCTTGTTCTAAGCCCATAAAAAAAAACGACACAATTTTACCTCTTTTTCGCTCCACTATACGTTCAAACAATCACCTTATGAATCTTCTCTTACCACCAAAGTTTGAAGTTAATCAAGCATCAATTAACGAGTATACAGGTGTGTTGCGATCTTAAGTGAGTCACACTGTAGAAATTCGGTGTAAAAATTCGGCGTGACTTTTAATTTTCAGTCCGAAATCCGGTGTAAACGAACTAATACAACGAAAAGTGTCATTTTCGCCACGGAAAAGTACGACTTTCATTCAAAAAAGTCCAAAATATTTATAAAGTGAGTTTAATGCCAGTGAGATCCATCGGGACTACAGTGAGTAACATTTATTAGGTTAGGAATTTACGCTACTGTAGCGTTAACCAATAATTACAATTAAAATGCAATAACGAAAATGTATGTGATTTTAAAGGAAAATGCACAAGAAAAAATGACTTGCTTCTCTCGCTTTCTAGCTTGGATCCTCTGTTTATTTTATTCCAATTTGTATGATACTGTCAGAAATCGGTAAAATGTTCGATCCCGGAGATTTCTTTTAGTTGTTGTGACAACATTACAGAGCATAAACTGTCGCTTAGTCGGTTGTATTACTGAAAACGACTTGATAAATAATATCAAAACACAAAAATTTCCCGATCACTACTTCACGAATCACAATTTCGGAGTTTTCTTGCGCTTCTGATAATAACGTAATGAACTACTGGTAGTTTTCGATTTTCTTCGATGCGATTGGGTCATTAGAACACTCCTATTCATTTGGAAATGAGTTTAAATAAAAAACACATTAATTATAAACGAAAATGATCAAGCGCCCATATAAACAATACGTGTTGCAAGAAACCGATAAATCGAAGGAGCGCCACTGCGGGCGTTGGAGTCACCTACCTCGTTTGCCCCGACTGACTATGTACATAGTCTATTCAAAAAAAACCCACCACAGAAATAGACAACCCCCAAATCCAAAGCCAAAGACTGTCCGGAAGGGGGGCTACACATTAGAAAAAGCGCAGACAAACATCCATACTGACATTTCCATCTGCCGGTGCCGGTGTGGCCAGAGCCATGGCTCTCACTTTTGCTCTAGCCCACTACGCCACCAAGTCGGTATTATAGTAATATTTGGAGCAAAGCACGGTTGGAAAAAAGTTGTTTTTTTTAAATAACTGTATTAATTATGAAAGGATCAAGATGAACCAAACCTCAAATATTTCCTTCTGTAATAACATACACAAAGGACTTTTATTAATAATTTTAAAAAACAAAATAGACACGTAAAAGTGAAAAACAATTTTAACCCTTTACGGGGCGATTTGGGGGGGGGGGGGGGGGTTAAACTTGTGTTAGGGTTTTTTAGTGTCTTGTGAAAATTAACGACATTATAGTTTACTTACTTCTATGAGCTTTGTCAGATGGATCTCTCCTGAGAACAACACGTTTCTGAGCTGCAACCGCCGATCCTGAATCTACATCGTGAATTATAATCCGAATGGCTTCTGCATCTACCGAGGCCTGACGTCTTGGAGTGGCTTCCAAATCTTCCAAGGCAGGTGTAGGTCTTGGAGTCGGCATTGTTCTCATCCCTGCTATATCTGGTCTGTAACAAATAATACCATTAAATATTTTATATTTATGATATATTTTTATTTTATTAAGTAATTCTAAAACTGGCTTTAGGTATATTTTATGTCAATCTAATTTACTTCCAGTTGAATTTTTCATTTAAGAAAATTTTTATAATAAATAAATACACAACATGTAATTATGACCCCCTTTATCCCAGAAGGCTCTAGGAGCCTTGTGCTAGAGAGGGCTACACATTTAAAGACAAGGGACATCAATAAGTAGTTGCAACAGTTGTTGTACTGCTTGATTTAACAACACTCTTTTTAATTTATTTGTATCCCGACTTTTACTTGAGAATATATAGCGTGTCCCACTTTTAATGCCCCCCCCCCCTTCACAACTCAGTTATTAGTAATCCAATTTCAACCAAATTTGGGTTACTATTAACGGCCTTTCGTGTGATCTTTTGAATTACACAAAACTTACTTTTGTCAGTGGCGTGCATTTTTATTAACAAATAAGGGGACACTTTTTCGAGAATTCATATTAGGCATTTTTTTACAAAAAAACTAATGTAATTTTATTTAATCACCTTGCTTTGGAACCCCCATGTGCAAAATTTCACTATATGTATTTTGATTAAGGGTTTCCAAATAACGGGCCCAGTGAAAATACATTTTTTCAGTCGTAAATAACTGATAACTTGAAAACGGTTTGTTTCGAAAAAAAGTCATTCGTCGTTTTCAATTTAAACTGATTTACTCTATCACATCATGTACTCAAAAGTTTGAAATGCCGTAAACAATTAACTTGACAACGGTTTATTTTTCGAAAAATAGTTTAATATCAGAGCAACCTATTTTTCTTTTGGTATAAAATTGATTTATTATCACATAAGAACATTTTTTATCACTTAATGCCTAAATAATACAGAACCGGTTAAAAATTTTTTTTCGTCCAATGAAAAATATTTGCTTTCAGCATTTGAAAGTTTTGAAGGCATGGGGAGATAGAGTAAATTAATTTAAATTGAAAATGAGGAATGACTTTTGTCAAAACGCAAACCGTTTTCTAGCTGTCAATTATTTACGACTGAAGAATGTATTTTTACCGAGCCCGTTATTCGGAAACCCTTAATCAAAATATTGTGAAATTTTCGGCATGAGGGTTCTAAAGCATGCTGATCAATAATATTGTATTAGTTTTTCTGTAAAAAAATGCCTAATATGACTTCTCGAAAAAGCGACCTCTTTTTTCTTAATAAAAATGCACGCCACTGGCAAAAATAAATTTTGCTTAATTGAAAAAGATCAAACCAAAGGTCATTGACACCGATCCAAATTCGGTTAAAATTGGATAACTAATAACTGAGTTGTGAAGGGGCGGCCATCAAAAGTGGGACCTGCTGTATACAGGGTGAACCCCAGCTTATTTAATTCCTTTTAAGGAGTGGGTCCCTTAATGGTAAGTCCATATCCAGAAAATTAAAGAAATATGCTGTGTGGTCTTACTGGTTTTCGAGTAAAAATTCATGAAAACGTCAAATATTCTGAGAACTTCAGCAACAACTGACCTACACCTTTGCAATTTCAAACAAAACATATTGTTCACATCATAAGTGTAAGTGACTTGCTAGAGACGTACAGAGGTTCTCAAAAGTTCGATATCGATACTTTTATGTAAGGTAGGTCAGTTTTCAACTTTCTTTTTTACATTTTTTTGTTCGTAATTCGTGTTACAAATATCAACAGAAACCCCCCCTTAAAAGAAATTAAATAAGTTGGGGTTCACTGCAGGATGATATATAGTTATACAGATATACGGTGTGACTCACTTAAGATCGCAACACCCCTGTGTATACCCGTTAATTAATGCTTGATTAACTTCAAACTTTGATTGTAAGAAAACATCGATCGATAAGGTGATTCTTAGTAATTTAGTAGCTAGCGATTTTAAGGGGATTTGAAGAGTCGATTTTTCAAAAAAAGTATTAGCAATTTTTTTATTTAAATTTAAATTTCATCATTATTAAAAGCGTCATTTAAAACACCTGGTTATTTATTTCCCTTATATATGTTAGTCAGCAAGAAGACCATCCAAATCAGGGCGCAATCACAAATTTTTCCTCCGATTTCGTGTTCAAAATGATTTTGATGGGAATAGAATACATTTACATACATGTTTGTTATGCTGTGATATCATATAGGACACTGCAACAACAAAGACTAAACAACAAATGTTTTTAAACTTTACTAATGGTAATATATCAGGTCCAGCCTTCGACCATAGGTATAGGATAGCCTCCGTTTATTTACGTTTTCGATGAATGGGTAGTAAGCGATGCATTTGTGCCAAATTGTATCATTTAATGGCAATTTTAGGGAAAGTTAGAATAAGAATTTTCTAATTACCTGTTGTCTTTTAAAACTTCACGCTATATAATTATTATTATTAAAAATTAAAAAGACAAAAAAAAATTCTTAGTTTATATCGTGAAAAGTCATCATGATTTGCCTGTCTATATACTTTTATGAAGTATTTTCAGTTAATTTCTAAATACATATTGGCAACCCTGTTGTACAAGCTTCTGACATTTCTGACAATGGGCAAGTGAACAATTTTAAAAAAAATATTTAAATAACATTTACACTTAAAAATAGATGACCCGTATTTTTTGTTTTTTTTTTAAATAATATCTAATACCCAAAAAAAAATCGTATTAAACACTATTTAAACGGTCAGATATTGCCGCCAATTTTCAATCTATTCTATTGGACGTGACGTAATAGGTTACAATTTCTAAGCCGGAACAGTTTAACGATTGCTACGTTGCCATATTTCTAGATAATTTAAGAAATTCTATGCTGCCGTAAGCAATTTTCTTTATATTTAAATTTTATATAGTAATTTATCAGTCTTTTAAGTGATAATTAGATATAGAGAATACATGTTATTTGAAAGAGTATTAATAATTAATATCAAAATTTGTATTAAACATTATTTGAGGCAATGTACTTTCTTTTTAGAAATTTGTCAACTTACTATCAATAATTGTTGTGTAAATATAAAACCGTATTGAAGATTTGTTTTGCACTGTTGTTTATTAAATTTTATTTTATATTTCAGTTGAAATATAACTGAAATGCTTCTAAAGAAATGTTTTGTCCCTCTTTGCCGAGAAAATAGTGAAAATAACAAAATAAACACTTCACTTTAGTACACATAACCAAAAAACAAAACATACGTCAAAACGTTTGACAGATGCCATTGACAATGGACATCACTGGGCGGGGCACTGTCCAAGGATTCTATTGGACGCTGTAGACAGTACGCTTTTACGTCATTCTATATCCGGCAATGCTTTATTTGAAATCTGTCTTCATTTTGAGCATTTTCATTCTATAATTAAACAAATAATAGTCGGTAAAATGATGTCGAAGATATATTTATAACAAATTATAGGACCATATTATTACTTTTCGTCATTTTTGTTGGTGTTCACTCGCCCATTATGACATGCTTGTTCGACGTATTGCTATTTGATCACTTTGTTTCTGTACATTGTTTGTATTTGAGGTGTTAAAGTGTATTTATTGTTCAAAATGGTGAATAAAATGTGCTATTTTAGAAATTATTGTGATAAGGGATGTGGTCGACCATTCCACAAGTAGGTAAATATAAATCATGAGCGTAGAAAAGGGATAGTAAAATGTTTCTGTTAAATGTTTGTTGTGTTCCCTAAAGAGTCTCATGCGAGAAAAAATGGTTAGATGCTTTGGGATTGAAAGTAGAGAACGTACAATTGAAAACAGCAACTGCTTATTCTACAATTCATTTACAAAATGCATTTGCCAATATTGGCCCCCTATATAAATGATACACATCTCCATGAAATCGAACTCTACTCGTCTTCCTCGACCCTCTACTGTTCCCTTCTACGATTGTAGACGCAAAACGTAAACAAATGGGGTCTATTCCTATATGGTCGAAGGGTCCAGCATAATATAATATTATAAATATAAAACTGAAGATGCCTGGCTTGCCTTTAAAATAAAATTGCGAAAAAGTACCTGGAGCGTAGAACTATTGCTCAAATCCAAATCGAACTTTTAACATCAAATAACAAAATTTACGAGGATGTTTCATCACTTGCCAATCGCGACGAGAGAATAACAATAGAGTTAAATGATACATGTATTACCCACGAGGGTTAAGATGCACTTAATATTGTGCAAAACTTAAATATCAGCTAATAAATCTTTTCTCGAACGTTTACAAAATCCTAAAAAATTGCTAATAAATACTAATAGAGGAGAAACGCTATGTTAAAACGTACAGGGTGTCCCAAAGTTGACGTCTTGGGACCATATCTTGAGAATGAAAAAAGTTAAGGCAAAATCGTTTACGTAGTTTAATTTGGGGTGCACTAAGGTACATTTTACGCAAGAATTTTTTTTTTTTCGAAATCTGGAAAATGGCGAAACTGACGTCATCAGAAGTTTTTTCCCAGGAACATACACTTTTTTGTGCTACCTGGAAAGCGCTATTTTTTCTGAACATTTTCTATTAAAAAAGTTTTTTCGTATCTTTTATATTTAAAAATATACAGGGTAAAATAGTTTGGAAATACCCTTAATTGCGTTAACTCTTACGTCATGATGTAATCGAGTGGCCTATGGAAAACAATGAACTAGGGCTGTTGACATAAGTTTGTTTTTTTTTTTTTTTTTCCTTATGGGTTGCGGTTCTTTGGCCCGCTGTACTGAAGCTTAAGCTTGTACCCCCATAGTCTCCCTATTCCATGAGACCCGTTTCTCCCATGAAGGCGAGTATACGGTCGATGGGAGCATTGACTATCTCTTCCGGTGTCACTGATGGTTCACCGAAATGTGCAATCCTTCTCGCCGCTAAGGCCGGGCATTCACATATGATGTGGTGAGGTGTTTCTATCAACGTTTAATAACTAAACTAATTTGCTAAGACTGTGTCAACGTTAGTTAACCATTCGTTATAACCAGTGATAGTTGGAGGGAACGACCGATATTCGTATTAAGTCAACCAACCGCTGTCACAACATCTGATTTAACTCTTGGCCGTTGAATTCAACGCAGGTCGTGGCAAACCCTTAATATATCGAAGTCTCGAAATCGATAGATTAACGGTAACTGTCGACAATGAATGCTTCCTCGTATACAGGTTTCGCAACTTCCTGAACTAAAGATACAACACTAGCTAAACACTTTGCACAATACACAATTCACTTTTGACACCTGCCCAGACAGGTCTTGTTCGTTCACTCTTCTTTGGCTCAGCCGAATGGTCAAACCGACGCAATTGCGAGGGTCGTAAGTTATGGGGTCAACACAAATACTAGACTAATACTAGAACGCAATAAGAAGACATAGATAATAAATAAAGATATATATTAAACAATCATCACAGTACATATAGAGCCTCACCTAGCAAGGTCTACCACCATAACCACGATACCCCCACAAGGGGTCAGCGACCGCGACGGCCGCGCTTAAAGACGAGTGATCGATTGCCGAAAGAGAATTATTACATGGACGTGACTGGCAATTTAGTGAGTGGGTTTTATAGATTTACTGTTAGAATTATAGACTAAAAATTTAAGGTAATATTCTCCAAAAGGGGTATATGCCGTTAGACGTCTGTGGATATTTCGGAAAAGGGAAATCTCTTCGAATGCTATCTCACAAGGCGGTCACCTGGTAATAATGGGGAAGTGCCCCGGTACCCGTGCGTACCGCACTGGGGCCTATCCTGGCTTGATTTAACCAAAAATACCGCATATCTATTTTGCGAGATCATTGGGTGGTCGCCCCTTATATATATGGAAAGGACCCGAGACCACTCAATGTCGCCACGTGGCATCGCAAAATTCCGCTATTTCCTATTTTTATTCAGTTCCTAATATTTTCAAAATGGTGCTGGCAGACACGATCCCGGTAGAGACGATGACCAATGGGTAGGCGAGGCCAGCTCAACCATCCTTGGAAGCCATAGGTCACGGACTCACAAGGAATTCCAGAACGCGAGGGTAGAGTGAACCTATTCTTCCGTAGATCAGTGCGACCACGAAGGTGGATCAGTCTGTGATAGATCTGATCAAGAGCTACCGATCTACGGTAGATTCACTCTCGCGCCTTTGTGGAGTATTCCTGTGATCCGTTAGACCGGCTTATGACAATGATCATCTGCGCTATGATCATTGTTGTGGCTCAGTCCGTCCTTCGAGGAATCGGTACTGGCTGAGGACAATGCATGTCCTTGGTCGTCTCTACATGCTGCATCGTGCCTGGATGCGTTCGTTCAAACATGGGATAATGGCCGAAAAAGTTAAATGGAATTTTGGAAACTGTACTGAAAATCGTCTTAAAAATTTTATAAAAAATCCTGATATGCACGGAATCATGCATATCAGGCAAAAAGAAGGAATTTTGGGTGTAGGAACTGAATTGAAATTCGACATATTTTTGATAAAAAAAATGGTGTACATGGAACAGATGTTCCACATACACCATTCAAGCCTTAGCTTGTGTGCTTATAACTAAAAGGATCTTTTGCTTATAACTACTTATACTGCTTCTCCTGGGTACGTTAACATTTCCTCCTCTTCACCACACATCCTACAATCTGGATCATCCTTCACCTTTATGTTGGTGAGATGTCTGTTTAGTGTGCAGTGTCCTGGTTAGGATACCCACTGCACATCTTAGCTGCTTTCTGTTCAGCTTCAGCAATTCGTTAGTCTTTGATTTGGATGGGTCGCCTAAGAATATGCGTGATTGTCTCATTCCTGGTGCCTCTCTCCAATGCAAGTTGTGTTTCTGCCTTAATATTTCCTTTACTGCGCCTTTTGCGGTGCTGTATGCGATCCCGCATGTCGGCTCGGGTCCTATCAAGGCTTTTTTTGCTCCTTCTTTGGCCAGCCTGTCAGCTTTCTCATTACCTGAATTTCCTTGGTGTCCTCGCGTCCATTCCAATTGCACATTGTTATGTTCTGCCAGTTTCGCCAGGGGTTTCAGGCAGTTTTTTACTGTTTTGGACCGTATTTCTACTGTTTAAATGTTATTTGTGGCATTTCATAAATTATTTCTTTCCTTTTCTTTTTTGGGATTTATTACCACATTCCTCGAGATTCCTATCCAAAAAATTCGATTTATCTAAAAAATATTCAAATTAACCAGTTTAAAACTGGGAAATAACCTCTACGCCTTTGACGTAATGTCAGAGGATCAGTTAGAGGGTGTTTTTTGACAACTAATAGGAATTAAATTAATACAAAAATACTGCGCTGACGTTTCGGAAACTATATCCGTTTCCTTTTTCAAAGTTTAAGCTTTAGATTTTTATGTAACGTGTAGAATAACACGGCATAAAATAAAAATTGTTTATATCATTTCCATAGATACTTACCATAGAAATCTTGAAAAATATACTAAATAATATTAATTTTATTGAGTTCTTCTCTCAACATTGGTAACCAAGTTGAACAAAATTCTACCGAACAATCCGGTGCAACCAAAACCAGAATATCATTATTCGACATTAATTCCATATATAAAAGGTTTATCTGAGAAATTACGTCGTGTCGGTAAAAAATTTGGCGTTAGAACAATTTTTCAAACAAATAATACTTTAAGATCCATATTGACAAAAACGAAACCATTAAATCCTGAACAAAATTCAAAAATTGTATATACAGTATCCCGTGCGAGTGTAGTAAACATTATGTGGGTGAATCATCTAGACCACTTAATGTACGATTAGGCGAGCACAAAAGTTATATTAGAAAAGGTGATTTTGAAAAATCTAAAATTTGTGAACATGCTTGGGAAAACGATCACAGGATAAAATGGGATTCAGCAAAAATTTTGACCAAAGAAGCAGACAGCAAAAAAAGAAAAATCAAAGCATCTGCAATAATTTTACTTAATGAAGATAAATGCGTATCAAATTGTTCGATAGAATTTTGTTCAACTTGGTTACCAATGTTGAGAGAAGAACTCAATAAAATTAATATTATTTAGTATATTTTTCAAGATTTCTATGGTAAGTATCTATGGAAATGATATAAACAATTTTTATTTTATGCCGTGTTATTCTACACGTTACATAAAAATCTAAAGCTTAAACTTTGAAAAAGGAAACGGATATAGTTTCCGAAACGTCAGCGCAGTATTTTTGTATTAATTTAATTCCTATTAGTTGTCAAAAAACACCCTCTAACTGATCCTCTGACATTACGTCAAAGGCGTAGAGGTTATTTCCCAGTTTTAAACTGGTTAATTTGAATATTTTTTAGATAAATCGAATTTTTTGGATAGGAATCTCGAGGAATGTGGTAATAAATCCCAAAAAAGAAAAGGAAAGAAAGTATTTCTACTGCTTCCAGAGCTCTAAGAGCTGCCTGGCTGTCAGTGATGATACGGATTCCTCTGTTAGTGTATGACATCCGTCATTTCTTGTGCACAAGCCTCTATGGCTGTTATTTCTGCTTGGAACACGGTTGCATTGCTGCCCAGGTTCAGACTGAAGTCTGTCCCTGGTTGGTCTCCCGCAATCCCTGCTCCGGTACTGCTTGACGTTTTTGATCCGTCCGTATACCATATGATATCATTTGGGTGACCTCGCATCTGCCTTTTACCCTCATCTTCCCTATCAGGTATAATCACCCTGAAGGTTTTTGTGAAGTTATAAGTTGTGCTGATTCTGTCTGACTGCATTTCAAGTAGTCGATTTTTTCCCAGTTGTTGGGCTATTTCTGTATGATATCCTTTTCTTGGAGAAGTCTCATACCCGTTGTTTCTTAGCCTGTAAGTCGCTATCAATGCCTCATTCTCCACTACGAGATATAGTGGAGGTAGGCAGAGCAGCGCTTCCATAGCTGCGGTAGGCGTTGTTGTCATGGCCCCCGTTATCCCTAGGCAAGCAAGTCTTTGTAACTTGTTTAGTTTCCTCAACGACTCTCCTTTTCCAGCTTTGTGCCACCAGATCAGGGAGGCGTAGGTTATTATTGGTATCACAACACTTTGGTAGAGCCACTGTACCATTCGTGGTTGTAGTCCCCAGTACTTGCCCACCATTCGTCTGCAGGCCCATAGTGCCCGCTTGGCTTTGGTGGTCACTTTCTCTATATGAGCTTTGAAGTTCAGTTTGGTGTCTAGAGTTAGTCCCAAATACTTGGCTTCACCGCTTATTTGTAATTCTTTTCCCCGAAGAAATAGTTTCTTCAGGTTCTGGATTTTTCTTTTCCTTGTAAAAGCTACCACTGTGGTCTTTCCTGGATTGACGGATAGACCTTCCTGGGTGCACCATTTATCTACCGTTTTGAGGGCTCTTTGCATCATTTCACATGTGACGCCCTCAAATTTTCCTATTGCCAGGATGGTGATGTCATCTGCATAACCCTGCGCATATATTCCTTGCTGTTCTAATTGTACTAGGAGTTCATCAACAACCAGACACCACAACAGGGGTGATAGGACACCCCCCTGCGGGCAGCCCCTGGTTGCCGACACCTCCTCTGTCGTGGAGCCCAGCATTGTTTGTATTTTCCTGGTTTTGAGTGCTGAGTCAATCCATCTTGTTATCGACTGCTTGACTCCGCGTCTCTTCACTGCTCTGCTTATAGAGTCGTATGAGGTGTTATCGAAAGCCCCCTCAATGTCCAGAAAGTTTCCTATAGCCGTTTCCTCTCTGTCCAGTGCCTTTTCTATTTTGTGAGTAAGCTCATGTATGGCTAGCTCACATGATTTTCCTGTCTGGTAGGCATATTGGTTTCGATGTAACGGTTTTGAGTTCATAACATCGTCCCTGATATGCCTATCCACCAGCTTCTACATAGTTTTCAGGAGAAAGGATGTCAGGCTGATAGGTCGGAATGATTTGGCCTGGGCGTAGGTCTCACGCCCTGGTTTTGGTATGAATACCACCTTTACCATCCGCCAGCTGGTTGGCACATATCCTAGGGCCAGACTGGCCCTGAATAATGTGCACAGGGGTGTTGCAAGTTTGCTTATACCCTGTTTTAGTAGTGCCGGGAATATTCCATCTACCCCAGGTGACTTGAATGGTTCAAACGAATTGATCGCCCACTCAAGTTTTGTTATATTAATTACACTATTGGCATGTTTTCAGTCCTCTTTTGACGCCCTCTTAATAGGTATGTCTTCAATTGGACCGTTATGATTTCGTGGGATAGCTACACTGCCCGGGAAGTGTGTCTCTAGGAGTAAGTCCAAAGTCTCCTTCTCAGTATTTGTGTAGTCACCCTGTTGTCTTTGCAGTGATCCAATACCTTGATTGTCTCTCTAGAATTTTCTGAAGTCTAGCAACTTCCGGAGTGTTTTCTATCTCCTCACAGTGCTTCCTCCATGATTCCTTTTTTCCATCTCTTATAGCATATGTGTAGTCGAGACGGGCAGTTCTTTATTCTTCCCATCTGCCAGACTTTCTCGCCTGATTAAGTTTGTTTAGTGAATATATTGATAAATAGGATTTATAGGAAACAACTACTGGACGGGCAAAGGCCCCTACTCCCATTGAATTATACCTATAAATCCAAATTGGTAGCCAAATTTGTTATTTGTCTTTTCTCCACCAGACACAGACCGGTTTCGAACTCTTTATGTTCTCATCAGTGTGCCACAGGTAGCTGAAAAGACAAATAACAAAGGCAAACCAAACTAGTCTATGGCAGACCCAGCACAAGTAAGTAGTGAGGGATAAGTGCATCCCTCTGGTGGTCAGTTGCTACTACCAGTCGAGACATCGAAGATGTCTCTGTGACCGATAGCGGCTTGCCAAGCAAGCACCAAGAGCGGCGACCTCTAGCCCTGATGGACTAAAACGTGCATGATAAATAGGATTTATAGGAAACAACTACTGGACGGGCAAAGGCCCCTACTCCCATTGAATTATACCTATAAATCCAAATTGGTAGCCAAATTTGTTATTTGTCTTTTCTCCACCAGACACAGACCGGTTTCGAACTCTTTATGTTCTCATCAGTGTGCCACAGGTAGCTGAAAAGACAAATAACAAAGGCAAACCAAACTAGTCTATGGCAGACCCAGCACAAGTAAGTAGTGAGGGATAAGTGCATCCCTCTGGTGGTCAGTTGCTACTACCAGTCGAGACATCGAAGATGTCTCTGTGACCGATAGCGGCTTGCCAAGCAAGCACCAAGAGCGGCGACCTCTAGCCCTGATGGACTAAAACGTGCATGATAAATAGGATTTATAGGAAACAACTACTGGACGGGCAAAGGCCCCTACTCCCATTGAATTATACCTATAAATCCAAATTACTTACTTGTGCTGGGTCTGCCATAGACTAGTTTGGTTTGCCTTTGTTATTTGTCTTTTCAGCTACCTGTGGCACACTGATGAGAACATAAAGAGTTCGAAACCGGTCTGTGTCTGGTGGAGAAAAGACAAATAACAAATTTGGCTACCAATTTGGATTTATAGGTATAATTCAATGGGAGTAGGGGCCTTTGCCCGTCCAGTAGTTGTTTCCTATAAATCCTATTTATCATGCACGTTTTAGTCCATCAGGGCTAGAGGTCGCCGCTCTTGGTGCTTGCTTGGCAAGCCGCTATCGGTCACAGAGACATCTTCGATGTCTCGACTGGTAGTAGCAACTGACCACCAGAGGGATGCACTTATCCCTCACTACTTACTTGTGCTGGGTCTGCCATAGACTAGTTTGGTTTGCCTTTGTTATTTGTCTTTTCAGCTACCTGTGGCACACTGATGAGAACATAAAGAGTTCGAAACCGGTCTGTGTCTGGTGGAGAAAAGACAAATAACAAATTTGGCTACCAATTTGGATTTATAGGTATAATTCAATGGGAGTAGGGGCCTTTGCCCGTCCAGTAGTTGTTTCCTATAAATCCTATTTATCATGCACGTTTTAGTCCATCAGGGCTAGAGGTCGCCGCTCTTGGTGCTTGCTTGGCAAGCCGCTATCGGTCACAGAGACATCTTCGATGTCTCGACTGGTAGTAGCAACTGACCACCAGAGGGATGCACTTATCCCTCACTACTTAGTGAATATATTGTTTGTGTCAAATAGTTTACGGGTGTGAATTAATTTAAATGGCGCCGAAATGTTTACAAACAATGAGAAAGAAAAATGATTTTAATCTAAGGTGAAGCTCAAAAAAAACGATTTAGAATTTTGTTACTGTTTTAAAATATTTTTTTTTATTAAAATATACTGTTACAATTCTTTGATAAAACGTATAAATAGCTTTTTTCGTTGTTTTCCATAGGCTATTCGATTACATCATGGCTAACTCGTATGCAATTGATGGTATTTTACAAATTATTTTACCCTGTATATTTTTAAATATAAAAGATACGAAAAAACTTTTTTAATAGAAAATGTTCAGAAAAAATAGTACTTTCCAGGTAGCACAAAAAAAGTGTATATTCCTGGGAAAAAACTTCTGATGACGTCAGTTTCGCCATTTTCCAGATTTCGAAAAACAAAAATTTCTAGCGTAAAATGTACAGTCGCGATCATATTGTCATTAGCACCTTAAAGTTCAATTTTGTTTAACGCGTACCAACCAATTAGGATGGCTATGTTCCGACCACAGCCGAAAGCGTGCCGATTTCCGCTACAAATTGTAAACCCGTGAGATATCCTAAATATTTTATTTTGGTACATATAGGCCAGTAGAATTAGACGGGAATCTGTAACTAATTCGTTTCAGATAGCCGTAGGTAAAAACAGGTGTATTTAGTTATAAGGAATATACCTCTGCGATTCCTCCCAAATCAAATAGGTACTATACAGAACATTGTTTATAAGTCACTTGTATGTGAAAAAATGAAATTTGGAGTTTTTTTAAAATTGCAGTAAGACTGCAGTAGATTAATTTTTTTGAATGCTTCTGTTTACTAGGTAATTCCAAACCGGTTAATTTAAGCCCCGATTGATTTCATTTAATTGATTATTTATTTAAATAATTGCCGAAAACCATCGAAATTTTCGAAAATTTCAAGCATTTTTTACTCTGAAAGGAAAAATGCTAGACTCTTGAAACTTTGGTGGAATATGTGTCTCATTACCCTCAACTTACAAAAAAAATTTCGTTTTAAAATGTTTATTAGTTTTCGAGAAATTCTATTTGTTTATTAAAAACGTCCCAAATGTTTAATGAAAAATTGACCTATTAACGTTATCAAAAATAATAATAATAATAATAATAATAATAATAATATATTTTATTATCCACAGACCAAATTACAATAAATGGTATCGGACTCGTCAGATGCAAATACAAATACAAAGAGAAAAAGAAAATAGAATTAATAAGACAAAAAAAAAAATTACATATTTACATGTAGAAGAATACGGACAAAAGTGCATGTAATTCAAATAAATTGATCATACACTTATATAAATAAATTTAATGTAGAACGACTTCCGAATCAAAATACTCAGTTATATTATAGTAGGACTTACATATGAGTAATTTTTTAAGTTCTTTTTTGAAGGTATTTATATTGTCAATTTCTTTTATATTTTGTGGTAGTTTATTATATAATTTAATACCCATATATCGTGGACTTCTTTCATAAATGGATAGTGTATGAATTGGTATTGATAAGTTGTCTTTGTTCCTCGTCTCATAGACATGATTAAAATTGTTGCACAAAAATTTTTGTATATTCTGCCTGACAAATACAATCGTTTCATAAATAAATAGGCTTGGTAATGTTAGTATGTTCAGTTCTCTAAAAATATTTCTACATGATACGGTTTGTTTTAACCCCAAGATATTTCTTATTGCCAGTTTTTGAATTTTAAATATTCTGTCTATAAAGTGAGACGAACCCCAAAATACAATACCATATTTCACTCGTGAATAAAATTGGGCATAATAATAAGAAAGCAGAACAGATATACTGGTAAGTTTGTTTAATCTATATAGTGCATAACATGTTGACGAAAGTTTTTTAGTTAATTGGTTGATATGTATTTCCCAACTTAATGCATTATCAATATAAATACCTAAAAATCGAGTTGACTGAACTTGCTCAAGTGATTTACCATTAACCTTTAGTAAGCTGCTTGTTGCGTAGTTTGATAACCTAGGCGTGAAATGTATAAAAACAGTCTTAGATATGTTTAAAACCACAGCTCATTTTTTTCGTCAAGACGTCAATTTTACGAATCTGTTATGGGCGTATCGATTTTCAATAATTTTGACCGTCAAAATGGCGTTAACAACATTGCTACTTTTCGGTGCAGCGTTTTTTGCAAATAACTTTACATCAAATAAACGTATCTGCACAAATCTTTCATATTTGAGTTGCTGGTATTTTTCTACAAATTTATAAAAAAAAATTGTTGCTCTGGGACATGTAGGAGCCGAGATAATTTTTTAAATTGTTTAATGCGCTAAACGTTTATTTATTAATATTTATGGCCAAAATTGAAACTGGTTGTTAATAAGATCTTGAATTTTGTGAATTCATCAAGTCCTATTGAAAGCGAGCCCTTTTTGAGGTCAAAATATAATTTTTAATAATTAGTGATTTTAGAGCGTCTTCAATTTGTTTGGCTCAATTTTTGATCAAACGAGTTTCAAATTGGGGTAGCGAGAAAAATTCGTCATATCTCCGTTATTTTCCGGCCAATTTCGACGTTTTTTTTTTTAATTTGGGGTCGCTGACGAAAATAATAACAATGGGCACATTTGCAATATCCAAATAATAAACAAATAATTGTTATAAACAATTTATTTATTTATTTTTTTAATTTTTTCGTATTTGGGCTTATGCAACTTATAATGTGCTAATGTATTAATGTATTAAATATAAATTTATAAAGATTATATAATGGTAACAATGCTGTAACATCGTATATTGTTTGATGGAGAAATAGTTTGTGCATACATTGTTACCATTATATAATCTTCATAAATTTATATTTAATACATTAGCACATTATAAGTTGCATAAACCCAAAAAAGAAAAAATTAAAAAAAAATAATAATAAATTGTTTATAACAATTATTTGTTTATTATTTGGATATTGCAAATGTGCCCATTGTTATTATTTTCGTGAGCTACCCCAAATTAAAAAAAAAAACGTCGAAATTGGCCGGAAAATAACGGAGATATGACGAATTTTTCTCGCTACCCCAATTTGAAAATCGTTTGATAAAAAATTCACCTGTCCTTTGAGCCAAACAAATTGAAGACGCTCTAAAATCTCTAATTATTAAAAATTATATTTTGACCTCAAAAAGGGCCCGTTTTCAATAGGACTTGATGAATTCACAAAATTCAAGATCTTATTAACAACCAGTTTCAATTTTGGCCATAAATATTAATAAATAAACGTTTGGCGCATTAAACAATTTAAAAAATTATCTCGGCTCCTACATGTCCCAGAGCAACAATTTTTTTTTATAAATTTGTAGAAAAATACCAGCAACTCAAATATGAAAGATTTGTGCAGATACGTTTATTTGTTGTAAAGTTATTTGCAAAAAAACGCTGCTCCGAAAAGTAGCAATGTTGTTAACGCCATTTTGACGGTCAAAATTATTGAAAATCGATACGCCCATAACAGATTCGTAAAATTGACGTCTTGGCGAAAAAAATGAGCTGTGGTTGAATTATTTTTGATAACGTTAATAGGTCAATTTTTCATTAAACGTTTGGGACGTTTTTAATAAACAAATAGAATTTCTCAAAAACTAATAAACATTTTAAATGAATTTTTTTTTGTAAGTTGAGGGTAATGGGACACATATTCCACCAAAGTTTCAAGAGTCTAGCATTTTTCCTTTGAGAGTGAAAAATGCTTGAAATTTTCGAAAATTTCGATGGTTTTCGTCAATTATTTAAATAAATAATCAATTAAATGAAATCAACCGGGGCTTAAATTAACCGGTTTGGAATTACCTAGTAAACAGAGGCATTCAAAAAAATTAATCTACTGCAGTCTTACTGCAATTTTTAAAAAACTCCAAATTTCATGATTTTTTCACATACAAGTGACTTATAAACAATGTTCTGTATATTTGATTTGGGAGGAATCGCAGAGGTATATTCCTTATTACTAAATACACCTGTTTTTACCTACGGCTACCTGAAACGAATTAGTTACAGATTCCCGTTCACATCGTCTAATTCTACTGGCCTAAGACTGCATTTGAAATTTGAAAGTATTGTCTTTGCTAAAATATGGAGTGTGGAGGTGTTTTGAAATCAAGTCCACGTCACTTCCTCTTCGTGAACTACGTAGGTAAATGTGTGAAATTGACCGAAATAATTAAATTAAAATTATTAAAATGGAGTAAATGGACAAACCAAACGAAGGAAATTAAATTGAGTTAAGTTACTTCAAAATTATCAAAAAAAAGACAAATAGTCAGCAAATTAGATTTGTTTATTACTTAACAATAAAAGTAACAAATGAATAAGATCTTAACAAAAAAGTTAAATCAACAATCATTCACACGCAGTGAAGAATATTTACCTATTCTAAAATGAACTTAAACGTGACCAGAGTTTTTTATTATTTAGGCAGGTTTAAACACATTTTAGATTTGTTTGCGAGTAATTGCTCCTTGTTCTATAATATAAAAAATTACACATTTAGGCCAGTGGAGTTAGACGATGTGAACTGGAATCTGTAACTAATTCGTTTCAGATAGCCGTAGGTAAAAACAGGTGTATTTAGTTATAAGGAATATACCTCTGCGATTCCTCCCAAATCAAATATACACAACATTGTTTATAAGTCACTTGTATGTGAAAAAATCATGAAATTTGGAGTTTTTTAGAAATTGCAGTAAGACTGCAGTAGCTTAATTTTTTTGAATGCTTCTGTTTACTAGGTAATTCCAAACCGGTTAATTTAGGCCCCGGTTGATATCATTTCATTGATTATTTATTTAAATAATTGCCGAAAACCATCGAAATTTTCGAAAATTTCAAGTATTTTTTACTCTGAAAGGAAAAATGCTAGACTCTTGAAACTTTGGTGGAATATGTGTCTCATTACCCTCAACTTACAAAAAAAATTTCGTTTCAAAATGTTTATTAGTTTTCGAGAAATTCTATTTGTTTATTAAAAACGTCCCAAATGTTTAATGAAAAATTGACCTATTAACGTTATCAAAAATAATTCAACCACAGCTCATTTTTTTCGTCAAGACGTCAATTTTACGAATCTGTTATGGGCGTATCGATTTTCAATAATTTTGACCGTCAAAATGGCGTTAACAATATTGCTACTTTTCTTAGCAGCGTTTATTGCAAATAACTTTACAACAAATTAACGTATCTGCACAAATCTTTCATATTTGAGTTGTTGGTATTTTTCTACAAATTTATAAAAAAAAATTGTTGCTCTGGGACATGTAGGAGCCGAGATAATTTTTTAAATTTTTTAATGCGCCAAACGTTTATTTATTAATATTTATGGCCAAAATTGAAACTGGTTGTTAATAAGATCTTGAATTTTGTGAATTCATCAAGTCCTATTGAAAACGGGCCCTTTTTGAGGTCAAAATATAATTTTTAATAATTAGTGATTTTAGAGCGTCTTCAATTTGTTTGGCTCAAGGGACAGGGGAATTTTTTATCAAACGATTTTCAGATTGGGGTAGCGAGAAAAATTCGTCATATCTCCGTTATTTTCCGGCCAATTTCGACGTTTTTTTTTTTTATTTGGGGTAGCTCATGAAAATAATAACAATGGGTACATTTGCAATATCCAAATAATAAACAAATAATTGTTATAAACAATTTATTATTTTTTTTTTAAATTTTTTATTTTTTGGGCTTATGCAACTTATAATGTGCTAATGTATTAAACATAAATTTATAAAGATTATATAATGGTAACAATGCTGTAACATCGTATATTGTTTGATGGAGAAATAGTTTGTGCATACATTGTTACCATTATATAATCTTTATAAATTTATATTTAATACATTAGCACATTATAAGTTGCATAAGCCCAAAAAAGAAAAAATAAAAAAAAAATAATAATAAATTGTTTATAACAATTATCTGTTTATTATTTGGATATTGCAAATGTGCCCATTATTATTATTTTCGTGAGCTACCCCAAATTAAAAAAAAAAAACGTCGAAATTGGCCGGAAAATAACGGAGATATGACGAATTTTTCTCGCTACCCCAATTTGAAAATCGTTTGATAAAAAATTCCCCCGTCCCTTGAGCCAAACAAATTGATGACGCTCTAAAATCACTAATTATTAAAAATTATATTTTGACCTCAAAAAGGGCCCGTTTTCAATAGGACTTGATGAATTCACAAAATTCAAGATCTTATTAACAACCAGTTTCAATTTTGGCCATAAATATTAATAAATAAACGTTTGGCGCATTAAACAATTTAAAAAATTATCTCGGCTCCTACATGTCCCAGAGCAACAATTTTTTTTAATAAATTTGTAGAAAAATACCAGCAACTCAAATATGAAAGATTTGTGCAGATACGTTTATTTGTTGTAAAGTTATTTGCAAAAAACGCTGCTTCAAAAAGTAGCAATGTTGTTAACGCCATTTTGACGGTCAAAATTATTGAAAATCGATACGCCCATAACAGATTCGTAAAATTGACGTCTTGGCGAAAAAAATGAGCTGTGGTTGAATTATTTTTGATAACGTTAATAGGTCAATTTTTCATTAAACATTTGGGACGTTTTTAATAAACAAATAGAATTTCTCGAAAACTAATAAACATTTTGAAACGAAATTTTTTTTGTAAGTTGAGGGTAATGAGACACATATTCCACCAAAGTTTCAAGAGTCTAGCATTTTTCCTTTCAGAGTAAAAAATACTTGAAATCTTCGAAATTTTCGATGGTTTTCGGCAATTATTTAAATAAATAATCAATGAAATGAAACCGGGGCTTAAATTAACCGGTTTGGAATTACCTAGTAAACAGAAGCATTCAAAAAAATTAATCTACTGCAGTCTTACTGCAATTTTTAAAAAACTCCAAATTTCATGATTTTTTCACATACAAGTGACTTATAAACAATGTTCTGTATATTTGATTTGGGAGGAATCGCAGAGGTATATTCCTTATAACTAAATACACCTGTTTTTACCTACGGCTATCTGA
Source organism: Rhagium mordax (assembly GCA_963680705.1). Taxonomy (NCBI): domain Eukaryota; kingdom Metazoa; phylum Arthropoda; class Insecta; order Coleoptera; family Cerambycidae; genus Rhagium; species Rhagium mordax. Next base: position 67,506,521 of record OY796656.1, on the reverse strand, counting down.
AACGAATTAGTTACAGATTCCCGTCTAATTCTACTGGCCTAATTAAGCAGCTAGTGGACCACGTTGGGCCTCTGACCGTTATTCATCCCCGCCAGTGGGCGGGGACTTGCCAGTCTGCGAGTCCACCGCATGCGATTTTGTTTGAAAATTGCTACTGACAATATGATCGCGACTGTACCTTAGTGCACCCCAAATTAAACCACGTAAACGATTTTGTGTTAACTTTTTTCATTCTCTAGATATAGTCCCGAGACATCAACTTTGGGACACCCTGTACAAACATTATTCTCGACAATATCGCAATGTTAAAAATAACCATTTCAAAATGTTTTAAATGCGGAAGCCATATCACACAGCAGATGAATATTTTACAATTCGTGAAGATTTCCTGCTTAAGCCCCGCCCAACCGTACCTTCAAGTTTGTTTGATTTGTCTGCAGATACAAAATGCACATACAAAACTATTGTCAAACTAGACATACGTACAAGTATTACAAACATAGTTTGTTGTACTTATCTGTACAAACAAGAATTACCCCTACATTAATACAGTAATGTATATATCTGATATGTTTGCACCATCAAGTTTTATTAAAAACATTTTCACTGCAACAAGCTTGAATTGATTTGTATGCACCAACATGATACAAAACTACACGTAACGATATTTCAACATTCATGTATGAATTAGAAAATTTGTACAAACGACAAATCAAGTGTAGTTCCGATATTTGACATGCGGAAAAATAAGAAAGTTGGTGTCACTTTTTGTTAGACCGGATTTTGTTGTTTTCTTATGTCAGATGATTCCGGCTTGAGTGACATATTATCTACATTCAAGATTTCAAAAGTCTATCTTTTATAAAAACTGAGTTATTCCATAAGCAATACTTTTATGATCACCCGTATACCTATTCATAAATTTAAAGCGAAAACTACACATCGTCTCTAGAAGTTTGTATATACAGGGTGATCGTTTGAAAATTCTACTTTTTAAACCCTTTTATTTTACTTAAAAATATAGCTAAAAAAAAATGAAAAATAGATCTGTAGCATATTTTATCAAATTTTTGTATATGTTATGAGTCTGCATCTATCTTAATGACAATACAGGGTGCGCCACATAGTCACATTTTTTTAAACGGAACACCCTGTATATTTTTCATATTTGGATAGCCCATTTCATCCCCTTTATAAATATATACACGGTGGTGAATTTTTCGATGCCCACCATTGGTATCTCGGAAACTATAAGATATAGAGGATCGGTTAAATTAGACAAAAGTTGCGCTATTTTATGCTCTACAATTTCCTGCCAAGAAATGCTGGATATCTTGATTCGTTCGCGGTTTATCCTGAAAAAATTGAAAATCGTGATTTCAAAACAAAATTAATATCTTCTATACCATTCATGCGAATTTAGTGAAATTTGGCAAGGTTATATTTTTGACCACTACCAGTTGATAGAAATTTTCCAAGCCTTCTAGATTTTGAGCAACGTTAGTCAACTTTTTTTTTTCTTATGGCCGCCATATTGGATTTTTACACCATTAGTTAGAGATAATAATTCTCTTTTCACCTATGTCACCAAAATGGGCTGATTTTTTAAAAACATGTTGATATTCGAATTAATGTAAAAATAATTTATAAAATCCAGTACGCCTTGGAAAAATAATTGCAAGCAACATTGTAATCCAAACGCTATTATTAAATTGTACACTCGTAAAAAAATTACAGAAAAATGCCAGGTTATTTAAACTCCTATTAAATATTAGTCAGTATTTGACTGACTTATGTCACTTTACAATCAATAATACAATTGCAAGTATTGATGGAAGACATTGTCACCAGGAAACGTGATATTTAGACTCTAATTATTCTGTAGAAACTACTAAATTTCAAATTCATTTATCTCAAAAACGGTTCAATTTATGAAGTTTTAGAAAGAGGAACTTTTTAAAGCAAAATTGCTTGAAATTTCGAAAATTTCTATCAGGATAATGAAAAAATTACAAGCAAAGAAAATAAGGGGGCGACATTCCTAGCACACCTCCATGTAGGAACGCCCCTGAAGAATTTTCAAATTTAAGGTTTACTATTTTGTTCAGCACAAAAAAGTATTCTACTATAGAAAATTTTATTAGTTTATATTGATCGGTTCTCGAAATACGTGAGTAAAACATCTTTTTTAGAAGCCGCTTAAAGGGGCTGTAGCCCCCTTAGGAACCGTTTTTGTTTATATGAACTTTTTGGCTTATGTTGATGAGTTCCACATGCCTTTGGATTTCTGAATACCTTTACCCAAACACCCTGTATATTTATAAAGGAGCTGAAAAGGGTTATCCAAATATCTAAAAATATACAGGTTGCTTCGTTTAAAAAAATGGGACTAAGTTGCGCACCCTGTATATTCATCAAGATAGATGCAGACTCATACATACAGGGTGGTCCAGATTTTTGTACATTAATTTTGAGAGGTGATGGAAAATCGAAAAATAAGGGGACTTTTCTTAATAAACATACCTCGAAAAATGCACCATAACTTAGATACAGGGTGTTGAAGTTTCATTAAAAAAAGCTTTATAATTTAATATCTAAGGAGAGACAAAAGTCATCCTTTTCAAATTTTGCACACTGCCTTTCTACGTAAATCTGCATCTACGCTTCAAGTAAATAATAGTAACAGAAAGCCATTGGCGTAGATACGGGGGTTACATATCCCCTTTCTAGAAATATGTAGTACGCCACTGGATATTTTTGAAAAATTATTAAACTGCTTAATTGCCTATGGAATTCTGAAGAAAAATGTGTTCTTGTAAAATTTTGATAGAACAAACCGTTTCCGATTTATTTACGGTTAAACACTTTTGTGCAGGCATAATAAAGGATATAATAGCCCTCCAAACATGATTCAAAAATATGTTTTATTGATATTTATTAAAAAATTGACAAAAAATTGAACAAAGGCAATTCACATATGTTTTTACAAACAGTTTTCAAAGTGCCATCTTTCGGCTTCAATACACTTTTGACATCTTCTGGAAATGGAGTTGATTGCCGCCAATATTTGATGTCGATTTTCGCGTAATTGATGGCAAACTTGACGAATAAATCGGAAACGGCTTGTTCTATCAAAATTTTACAAGAATACATTTTTCTTCAGAATTCCATAGGCAATTAAGCAGTTTAATAATTTTTCAAAAATATCCAGTGGCGTACTACATATTTCTAGAAAGGGGATATGTAACCCCCGTATCTACGCCAATGGCTTTCTGTTGCTATTTTTGACTTGAAGCGTAGATGCAGATTTACGTAGAAAGGCAGTGTGCAAAATTTTAAAAGGATGACTTTTGTCTCTCCTTAGATATTAAATTATAAAACTTTTTTAATGAAACTTCAACCCTGTATCTAAGTTATGGTGCATTTTTCGAGGTATGTTTATTAAGAAAAGTCCACTTATTTTGCGATTTTCTATCACCTCTCAAAATTAATGTACAAAAATCTGGACCACCCTGTATACAAAAACTTGGTAAAATATGCTACAGATCTAGCAAGTTACGTTGAACACCCCGTACATCTTAGAAGCCCGTAATAATATTACATTACTGTAACAAATACCCCCCCCCCTCACAAAAAACAGATGTTTACTTTTTTAACTTAATAAATATTATTAAATATTGTTCAAATATTGTTTTACATCAATGATTGATATTTCTTCCAATACATAATATACCTAAAAATAAAAACAATATAATAACACACTTACAGCTGTGATCCCCTTCTCCTCGTTCTTCTATCTTCTTCGGGAGCTACAAGGGTAGATGGTCCAGTCTCTGGACTAGGCGGACTAGTAGGTTCTGGTGGAGGTACCCGAAACGAGGGTCTTCTTCCAACACCGGTAGGCGCCGTAACTGTGCTAAGGCCAGGTACTGAAAATACATCATAGGCTGACGCCCTCCTAGGCATTGGTGCTGGTAATCCAAGGCCAGTATCTCCTGTATTAGTTGGTGCCAAGGCTATTTTCACTTCGTCGTCATAGCTATGTTGTCGAGCTACCCTAGAGGCTCTCCGAGAACGTGGTGCTTGGATTTCTGTATCCCGTGGAGGACTATTTTGTCTACTATTTGCAGTACTTCGGCCTCCTCTTCCCCTTGTCCAGTCTGGATCTGGAGTTTTATTACCACCACCTTTTAACTAAAAAGATAATTTTGTTATGCAAGTTCGTGAATACTGGAATTGGTTCTAATATGATCATTTTAGCTACTTAACTATTAATTAATATCTGTTTTAGGACATAACTAAATAATTAATATATAGATCCCTCGGTCTCGCTTAGAATTTGTGTGTTTTCTAATTAGGTTCTGTAACCAGCCAGGTTCAGTCAAACCAGCTTTCGTTATTCGTTAATATACATCTGCGATATGTTTGGTTTTGTTAATTGAAAAAATCATTTGACAATCAATTTGTACCGATCGTAAATTATGTACGATTTGTTAAATGTAAAATTAATCTACCTATGTGTTTTGCATTTTTGACTGTTTCCGCTTTATTTAATTGTTCATGATTAGATTTGATATTGCCATAATATCCATTAGACACCACGGCACCGAATATAATTATTATTATGTGTTGTAACGAAGTGATTTTTTCCGCACGGATTGCCTGTGTTTTTTTTTTGTAATATTTCCATGACTTGTAGCCTCTGTTAGTATTTAAGTCCTGGTTTAATTACGTTAACTTAATAACTAACTGAATTGTAAAAGCCGCTGGTAACCAAGCAGTAAATTAATTCATTTAGTTTCGATAATCCTCGGTATAACTAAAATCCGTGAATTATTATAAATAATGACCGAGTCGGAAGTAAAAATCTTTTTCTACGATTGCCATCGAAAATAAAAAAAAACCCACAGCAACCACGACCCGAAACTATCATTTTTCACATGATGTGTGCAAAAATCCGAAAACACAGTACTGTCATGTTTTTCACACAGTTCTGTCAAAAACAGAACGGACATTTATTATTTGTATATTTTTAGGTAGGCTAGGCTTATTCAGTTTCATAGTAACCGACTTGTAATTTTAATTTTTAATGCAATTGGTTTTGTTAAATAAAAATATCAATCAAATTGTTTGTCTTTTTTCCCATCGTAGAAAAAATATTGTAAACAACACGTTTGAAAACATCTTTTCACACTCATTCGACTTGTGGGCCTCGCCTTCGGCTCGTTCCACCAAACCGTCTCACTCGTGTGAAAAGATTCGTTTTCAAAACTTGTTATTTAAAATACTATTAGTTACTGAAATCTGTTATAGCTATTAACATATCCAGGAATGTTATGAGTATCATAACGGCCGTAGATGTAGGTTTGAAATCCAAGCTGGTTGAGCGAGGATTTTAAGACATCTAAGGCTGTTGTGATTCATATAACATCCGTGATTTGTTCAATAGTAAAGTTTATCGGTGTCAGAAAGTAAAGACATTATTAATAGATATTATAAGACGCAGGAGCAGTAGTGATACATTTCAGTATTTAATTATTATTGTTTGGAGTTTTCTGTCTGTTTGTACTAATAAATAGCCCTATAGTTTCATTATTTATTATTTTATCTGTTGACAGTTGTTGACAGATCTGTATTGTAATATTACCGTACAAGCTGTTGGCATGGCAATAAATATTACTGTACAACTTTAGTTATGACTTACTTACCAGCCTACTTTTGTATATGTAAACAAATGATTAATATCCTGAAACCGATAGAAATATTAATCCGTGCCTGTTTTAATCTGGTTCTTTTTCCATTATAGTCTAAAAATTGCAAGCAACCTGTTTCCGTTTACAGATGCTCCCAGTGACTGTTGTAAATTGCATAACACGCTCGAACTTACTAAGTAACGTCTCTAGTACGATCCATACGTTTTAATTCAATCTGCACCTTTAACGCGCATCCGAGATACGTCATCAAAGCAAGGAATAAAACTTACGAGGAGCATCCAAAAAGGACCTGTCTGAATCATCAGTCAAACCTGACACTTCGTCAACACGTCTGTCTCCATAAACCCGCCAGCAACCAACAAATGACCGCAGCTACGATTATCATTTTTCTATTGGGAAATATATCGGTAAGCATACAGCGCGATTAATTACCAGCCGTCTGCAGTAGTATAGATATTCGGAATTCATATCACTGCAGTAAAATACTACTAAACCAAACTAGAGCTAATAATTCATTTCGCCGTTTGTATTTTGTTCTATAAAATATTCACCGGCCGATTAGACATTTCTCGCTTGGGTGGTCTAATCGACTCTAGTGAATAAATCAAAACGCAAACTTATCATACGCCGGCGGAGGGTGCACTTGCCGTTTGTGTTTGCTCGCTTTTGCTCCAGCGCATGCTCTTTACCTTCAGTAGACAAGAAAATATATTCCTTAATAAATAGCTCTACGTTTATGGCAGTAGTCCTCCTTATCGTTAAATCAGAAAACCCTCCGTATAGGGGAAGAATATCTATAGCTGACTGACTGCATTCCGCGCGCCCTGTGTCATGCTGGAAATTCTGTTTGCTTGCCGCCCAAATTACTTCAACCGCGACCCAGGCTCCTGCTATTCAAGCCCAAACGCTGTCTGAAATCGTAAAATAAACATATAGGTACCCTTGTTTGCCAGCTCACGCTATATTTTAATAGTAAAATTGTACAGAATCACCGCTCTTGTTTCATAACTGCCCAGTAAATCGTTAATTTCTTACTATTTATTTAATAATTAATTTATAACCATCAATTATAGTTAATAATAGTACATTATTCAACGACCGTATAATGATTCACGAGGTGAAATTTACGGCCACGAGCCGCAGGCGAGTGGCCTAAATCACCGAGTGGATAATAGCCATTATACGCGAGTAGAATACTATACTTTATCCACGACTACTAAATATTTTTGTTGAAGTTTTTTTTGTTGGAAAATTTTGTTATATTACATACATATTTTAAGAAACACTATTATTTTATTCTAATAAATATATCATACAATACATTATTGTTCATTTATGCACAGTACATAGTTATCAAAAATTATAATAATCGTATAATATCTCATAATAATTAATACAAAAATTTATATATTTCTCTAATTTCTGGTGGTGTTAAAGAAAAGTAATTTTCATTTTCTATATCCATTTTTAGTTCGTTTTTTAACACAATTTCACACAAAATATCAAAACACTGAGAAATCTACGCACACAAACAATAATGTTGATAGGTTTGAATCAAATTTGTTTTGTTTCAGAAGCTACTTAGATTTATAAAATGTTTCGAAAAACATGGTATGTTAAGAAACAGATATACGACACGCACAAACGAAGTCGCTGATGGCTCAGTGTAGATGCTCCTTGCCTTCCAGCCGCGGTCCCGGGTTCGAATCTGGTCTAGGAAAATTCACTTTTTTAATTTTTTTTTTATATGTACAGGGTTATTCATTATAAATTACCCACCCCTTATCAGCGTTATTATTGCCTATAGAAAAAAAAGTTTTAAATAAAAGTTGTGTGGTTATGACTGAATTTTGTTAAAATGCTATCAAAAGTACAGTGGCTTGCAGATTTCAGGGAATACAAAAAAATAATACATTTTTTTAAATGGGATACCCTGTATATTATTACATTTTTGGAATGATCCTTTTTTCCTGATTTCAAAGATATACCATATGTTACCCCTACCATATACCGTTTTTGAGTTATTAAACGTCGAATATCTTAGTTAAACTAGTTAGGTACTGTAAATATGGAAAAGTTATAGCTATTAACATATCAAGGAATGTTATGACTATCATAACTGCCGCAGATGTCGGTTTGAAATCCGAGCTCCTGAGGATTTTAAGACATCCAAGGCTGTTATGATTCATAACATCCGTGATTTGTTCAATAGTTTATCGGTTTCAGAAAATAAAGACATTATTAATAGATATTACCTTTTGATATTCTCTTATTAATAACGTTTTCATTTCATTAGTTGGTCAAGTCTGTATGGGTTGATTTGTCGCCATGGTTACAGTTATATTTTGTTTGTTTTTATTTGTTACCTTTTTGCATATTACATAAATGTTTACATTTTTAATGTCACAACGGCTACATAAAAATGGACCTTGGATTGCCTGAAAATACATTTCAGTTGGATTCCAGTATTTAATTATTATTGTTTGGAGTTTTCTGTCTGTTTGTATTAATAAATAGCCCTATAGTTTCATTATTTATTATTTCATCTGTTGACAGTTATTGACAGATCTGTATTGTAATATTACCGTACAAGCAATAAATATAACTGTACAACTTTAGTTATGACTTATTTACCAGCCTACTTTTGCATATGTAAACAAAGGATTAATATCCTGAAACCGATAAACATTATTAATGTGAGCTACGAAAATGACACTGTAAACCATTTTGATAATTTCATTAAAGAAATGTCATTTATCAAACATAACAGTTGTCATTTTCATAGCTCACTTTAACAATGTTAACTTTTCCATATTTACAGTAACTAGTTTAACTAAGATATTCGACATTTAATAACTCAAAAACGGTGTATGGTAGGGGTAACATATGGTATATTTTTGAAATCAGGAAAAAAGGATCATTCCAAAAATGTAATAATATACAGGGTATCCCATTTAAAAAATGGATTATTTTTTTGTATCCCCTGAAGTCTGCAGCCACTGTACTTTTGATGGCATTTTAACAAAATTCAGTCATAACCACACAACTTTTATTTAAAACTTTTTTTTCTATGGGCAATAATAACGCTGATAAGAGGTGGGTAATTTATAATGAATAACCCTGTACAGAACTAAATTGAAAATATTTAGTGGTTTACACGATAAAATTTTAAAAACCGATTGTGTGTAGCAGAAGAATATAATATTATAGCTAAATCAAGGAAGCATCTGACAGTAGTGATTAATGACTTATTAATCACTGCCGTGATTGATGGGTATTATTAAGGTCGAGCAAACAGACGTATAATGGGTACATTATAGAATAGTCGTGGATAAATACTTTTGTATGGTATATACAAATTTGAGAGTTATCATTTCCGTTGCTTGGTTCTAATTAACCCGTTTGAGAAATTGCCCGGTCTGTTTAATAAGGCAATCATCTCTTGGCCCACTGAGAAAAACCGTATCTTCACTGAAAGCTACTCTGACATCGTTCTCACCTCTGGTGAGCCAGAAAGTGCTGTTTTTTGCACTTAAAAATAAAGAACTGGCGCCCGAGACATTCAGTTACGACATTCAGCAATATATTTTTTTTCAGTGCTTAACGCTAAAGCAGTAGCTACTGAACTCCACTTAAAATTATAATAGATGTAACGTAAAGTAACCTTCTAATAATTAGTGGATTAGGCTTACAAACAGGGGATACCACGTAAAAAAAAGTACTTTACCTCTGGGGTGGGTGGAAATATCAACGTTTAATAACCAAATTATTAAGGCTGTGTCAACGATTCAGTTAACCATTCACTATATCACAGAATTAACAGACCAGAAGCGACGTTTAAAATGTCGACTTTGATGTTGACATGCCAAATCTACGTGACCTTGCGCCATTATTTTGTAGGTACTGTCAGGCGCGAAATTTAAATTTAATTCAAATGGTAGCATAATTTTATAATGAAAATCGTTACACAGTCGATGTTAACTATTGATAATTAGTTTAAATTAGAATTGTATTACATTATTAACTTGTGTTTTATCAATTATTTGGAAATTATCGATATCTTGTCGAGTATTTCAAGTTTTTACAATATGATTTATCCAATTGTTCAGAATTTAAATGTACTTAGATGATTACATAGTGGTTCATGGATATATTTTTAGTATTAAAAAATATAAATGTTGAGGATTTGGAGAACGGTGGAGCATTTCTTTTTAATTTACCGTATAAGCTAAGCAATTGTGTAGTTCTGAAAAGCGCAGGCTCATACGTCAACGAAAGACACCGGCGTAGGCGAGAAGCGAGAACGTGTAAGATAGTGCAACAAGTACGACATGGTAGAAGTGTGTGTAAAAAAGATTGAATAGAAAATACATTGTGCGCTCTCCACTCCAAGTGATTATTAAAGTTAAGTCACAGTTTATTGTTAAACGTTGTTCTCCCTGTTTTTGATACAATTGTCAGGCCCCCTAAAAGGGAGCTGTTGTAACCTACTGTTACTCTATGAAAATAAAGAAGTTTGCTTTATTTGAAGCCAAGATTATTTACCTTGTATAAACCCCAATACAGTCCACTAGTTCGCTCTCCAGGCAGTGCTATCTGAGAGCCCCCGACAAGAAAACAAAAGGAAACCAGCCCCATCCCCTACAATAAACAAATACGTTTACGAAAATGTAAACATCAAATAAGCAAAGAACTGATGTGCGTTTTTACCTTTTAAGTTACGCATAAACCTCAAAATTTGTATTTTTAGAAATTGCTTAGGTAAACGGGATTATACTGGATTTTACCCATTCTTGCGGAAAACTTAATAAACAATGATTTCATCGTAATTGGAGAATTGGACTTCAACTCTAATACAACTAGAGAACTCAGTTTACTAGCCTGATACCATCAACAACTAGGCATTCATGTATGTTTGTTATTGGGTTTGTTCATAACCGATTTGTGATAGTTTTGATCCTTATAGAAATTTGAAATTTAAAATCATTTTGACTTCATATACGCAACAAATGTGTATGCCTCAGATGATAATTAAATCATAAATGACTTTATTTAGGCTTTATACAAGCATGATAATAACAAACATATATCCAATTTGATGTTTCATCTCTAAACATACAGTTATTAAATTTATTAGACCTTCTTTAAAGTCATAAACAATGCATATCAAACAAAGAAAGAGAATCTCAAGGAATGTGGTAATAAATCCCAAAAAAGAAATGGAAGAGAAAGAAAGAGAATTGTAAAAAAATAATTAAATCAATCGCACACAAATAAACACATTAACGACAATGTTTTCCAAATAAAGGACTCAAATTTCAAATAAAATTAGAAATTTGGTTACACTGGTTTTAGGTTAAAGCGGTTGAAGTACCTACATAATAATGGCGGATCCGCGCATGCGCATTCAAATTTAATTTTGACGCGAATGGGGAACGTCGCTTCTGCTCTGTTACTTCTGTGACTATATTCAGTAATAGTTGGAGGGAACGACCGATATTCGATTAAGTCAACCAGCCGCTATCACAACATCTGAATTAGCTCGTGGCCGTTGAATTCAACGCAGGTCGGGACAAGCTTTTAATATATCCATATCTCGATATCGATAGATTAACGGTAGCCGTCGACAATGAATGCTTCCTCGTATACAGGTTTCGCAACGTCCTGAACTAAAGATACAACACTATATAGAAACTATGCACAATACACAATTCACTTAGGACTCCTGCCCAGACAGGATTCGTTCACTCCTCTTTGGCTTCAGCCGAAGGGTCTCCGTCGCACAATGCGAGGGTCGTAAGTTAGGGGGTCAACACAAATGCTTAATTACAACTAGAATGCAATAAAAGACAAAATAGATATACAAAAGATATATTGTATAATAATCAATCTACATAAGAGCTTCACCAAACAAGGTCTACCACCATAGCCACGATACCCCCACAAGGGTCAGCGACCGCGACGGCCGCGCTTAAAGAAGAGTGATCGATTGCCGAAAGAGAATTGTATTACATGGACATGAATTGGCAATTTAGTGAGTGGGTTTTATTTAATGCTTGAAATCGATACTAGAAATTTATTGTAATACTCTCCAAAATAATATACACCGTTAGACGTCCGTGGATCTTTCAGAAAAGGAATTCTCTTCGAATGTGATTTCACGAGGCGGTCACTTGGTATATATACGAAAGTGCCCCGGTACCATTTCACACCGCCACGTGGCATCGCAATTTCCAGATATTTCACTTTTCAAGTCAGTTCCTAAAATTTAAAATTGCGCTAGCAGACACGATCCCGGTAGAGACGATGACCAATGGTAAGGCGAGGCCTGCTCAACCTTCTACTGAAGCCTTTGGTCACGGACTCACGAGGAATTCCAGAACGCGAGGGTATAGTGAACCTATTCTTCCGTAGACCAGCGTGACCACGAAGGTGGATCAGTCTATGGTAGATCTGATCAAGAGACAACTGATCTACGGTAGATTCACTCTCGCGCCTATGTGGATTCTTCTCTCGTGATCCGTTAGACCGGCTTATGAAGATGATTACCTGCGCTGTAATCATCATAATTAAAACCCCAGTCCGTCCATTGAGGATTCGGCACTGGCAGAGGATAATGCATATCCTTGGTCGTCTCTACATGCTGCATCGTGCCTGGATGCGTTCGTTCAAATGGGAAATAATGGCCGAAAAAGATAAATGGAATTTTGGAAACTGTACTGAAAATCGACTTCCTGATATGCACGAAATCATGCATATCAGGTAAAAAAATGGAATTTTGGTGTTTAGGAACTGAAGTGAAAATTGTGATATTTTTGATAAAAAAATGGTGCACATGGAACAGATGTCCCATACGCACCATTCAAGCCGTATGCTTGTATGCTTATGTCTAAAAGGATCTTTTTACTTAAATCTACTTATACGCCTCCTGCTGCGTTCGTTAACAGAAACAAGTACAAAATACAATATTCTCGCTTTTCTATTAAATCACGTTATTTTATAGGGGTAAGAGGGTGGAAGCGGTACATTTATTACAATTTTATGTGGAGTTTAATAGCTACTGTGTTAGAGTTAAGCATGGAACTTTAAAGTAAGTTATAGTAATTTTTTTATTATTATTTTTTTAATATATACTTTATTGTCCAGACAACAAGACAAGTTATCATTGACAAAGTAAAACAAAGCCAAGAATCAAGTATAAATATAAATATACACATCATATACACACATATACCGGGTGTAAATGAAATTAGGCTTACCCCCATAACTTCTTTGTTTTTTCAGATATCATTTTGAAATTTTGGTAGTTGCAATAAGAAGTAAATTTGAATTAATGCTTGTTAATAAAATAATTCTAGCACACTAAATGACCGTAACATCTGTTTTTTAAATGGAACTCCCTGTATATGTTTACATTTTTTGATTCAGGGATTTATTCTGCATACGATGATATCAACTTCGAGGAAGAAACATAACCTCAAACATTTTTTTAGGATAATTTAAGTTGGCATCTAGGGAGCCATGACCGCTGAAAAACTTTTCTTTCCGAGTCATTAAGTATTAGAAAAATAAAATCAGGATATTAAGTGAGCTAACTTTGCTTTTATAGCCATTTAGACATCTCAGAAATAGTTTTTTCGATTTAAGATTTTTTTTTAAATGGAATCACCTCATTATGCTATTTTAATAGAGATTTTCTTTACCTACATTTCGATACCAAACACTTCACCATTAGTTCGTAAATATCTTACAATAGATACTTTACCTTGGTTCAAATTTATTTTAGTCTAACAAATTTGTTTTTTTTTTCAAGGCATTCCCGATTAATTTCATATCAAATGTAATTTGCTTACTAAAATAAATTTGAACTAAGGTCATAAAGTATCTCTTGTAAGTTATTTATGAACTAATGGTGAAGTGTTTGGTATCCAAATGTAGGTAACGAAAATCTCTATTAATATATCGTAATGAGGTATAATGATGCCATTTTAAAAAAATACTTATATTGAAAAAACCATTTCCGAGATGTTTAAATGGCTATAAAAGCAAAGTTAGCTCACTTAATATCCTGATTTTATTTTTCCAATACCAATGACTCAGAAAGTAAAGTTTTTCAGCAGTCATGGCTCCCTAGATGCCAACTTAAATTATCCTAAAAAAATGTCTGAGGTTGTGTTTTTTCCTCGAAGTCGATACCAAAAATTTAAAAATATACAGGGTGTTCCATTTAAAAAATAGATGTTACTGTCATTTCCGGTGAAACCGGAAGTGCTAGAGTCATTTTAACATGCATTAATTCAAATTTACTTGTTATTGCAACTGCCAAAATTTCAAAATGATATCTGAAAAAACAAAAAAGTTATAGGGGTGAGCCTAATTTCATTTACACCCGGTATATATATATACATACTCAGTAATAGTACTAACCTGAGCCAGAAATACAAATTTTTATGCACAATTCTGAACCACCCTGACCGACCTGAACCATATATGTGGTTCAGGTTCGTTTTGCCTAATAAAAAATTTATCGAGTTGTTCTATTTATAGATTGTACATTTCTTTGGAAAGTTAGGACTTACTATTTTATATGCCATTTACTTGATGAAAAAAATGCGCGGGAAAAAAGCGCGGGAAAACAATATTGTTTATTATATAATGGCTCAGGTTTGATAGAAAGATATGTTTTTGGTTTCGAGCTTTGCCCGCATGTCTGTGTGGCGCTGTTTTGAATTCTGTATACAAGTTCAATGATATTTCGTATAAAGCTGAACCATTAAATTTAGCAACACTGTATTCATAATATTAACGTACTTGCACTTATGAGTCATGAAGTTATTAAGGATGGTAATTCTTCATTTAAGAGATTTGAGTAAATCACCACGTTTTTAACCATGTTTGTCACAACTTTTATTGCACTTTCGACCGTTGAGTAATTTTTTGAAACATTGTTTCTAATAAGAATGAATTACAAAACGTTGGTGTTTCTTTTTTCACGACATAAGAGTACAGGGTGATTCTTTTAACAGGGGAAATGCGTTTTTCTCGTAAACGGTTAATGGAAACTATTTTCTGTAAAAAGTATTATATTCTTACCGACTGTTACTAAAAACTAGGATAGAAATACAACACATATGTGCTGGGCGCTAGGCGTCGCGACGCTACAAAATTTTTTTACAGCAACATACCACTTTTATTACACCATTGGAAAGGTCTTTTGATTTCGAGTGTTTTTTCAAAATTCTATTTTTCTCGATATTTATTAGTTAAAAAGTTATGATATAATATTTGCTCCCTGAAACGGGTTTTCCACTCTCTTTAAGGGGCTGTAGCTCCCTTAGGAAGCATATTTGGACATATGTTTGTATGAACTTGTATTCTTACTTTCGCATGTAGAATTAGCTCCAGAATTTCTTGATAGCAATTTAATAACATGGATATATCATCCATAATAATATATCACCCATACAGGGTGTTTCTAAATTATTGTCCCTTAGGAAGCATATTTGGACATATGATTGTATAAACTTTTATTCTTACTTTCGCATGTAGAATTAGCTCCAGAATTTCTTGATACCAATTTAATAACATGGATATATCATCCATAATAATATATCACCCATACAGGGTGTTTCTAAATTATTGTCCAGAAGTTCTGGAGCTAATTCTACATGTAAACATAAGAATAAAAGTTCATACAAATATATGTCCAAATATGCTTCCTAAGGGAGCTACAGCCTCTTAAAGAGAGCGAAAAACCCGTTTCAGGGAGCAAATATTATATCGTAACTTTTTAACGAATAAATATCGAGAAAAATAGGATTTAGAAAATCGAAATCAAAAGACCTTTTCAATGGTGTAATAAAAGTGGTATGTTGCTGGAAAAAAATTGTAGCGTCGCGACGCCTAGCGCCCTGCACATTTATGTTATATTTCCATCCTAGTTGTTAGTAATAGTCGATAAGAATACAGGGTGAATTTAAAATACACTGAATATTTTTAATCTGTAATTTCTTATAGCATAATTAATGAATTCGCAGTGTTTTAATTTCAAAATTTTATAGTTAATGTTTCAACACAAAAACCCTAAACTCGTCCCACTGGGGATACACTGACCGGTGAACTTGACATTGACTTGGTTACGAACAAATACCTCTACGCAGTATTCGCAGTGTTTACCAAGTAAACTGAAATATAAAACACTAGGAAAAACTCACACTTGACATCATGGATGCACAGGCTGAACTACGCCAACACAACAAACAACACGATAGCTAAGAAGAGTGGGGGTACAGGCATTTATGTCGCTACACATATCAGCTGTTCTGCTCAGGCAGGAGCGTCGTGAATATTTAATAAATATTCAAAAATTGTTTTCTTGGCTGTATTTCATTTATTTTACAAATGACTATTTTTAAGAATTTTTACGGACCATAGAGCTTAACGGATTAAAATTATCCAGTGTATTTCAAATTCACCCTTTCCCCTGATAAAAGAATCACCCTGTACGTAGAAAAAGGAAATTATTTTAAAATCCCAGTTTTTTACAATCATATCCTCCCGGTGATTTCTGTGTTATACTACTTGGCCGATACAGTTCTATGACCGGTCGGTACGCACGTGTTTTCGGGTTCGTTTTTGTTTCCCCATATATGTTTTATCTTTTTCGATCCATTTGTGTAAAAACGTGATATTGTCTATTTTAACCCATGGGTTACTAACACAACATGATGTGTTTACATACATTTTTAAATTAATAACTGGAGAACGGATAGTCCAAATATAGACTTGTTATACAGTGTCCGCCAAATAGTCTGCACCATATGGGAAATTATTTTGTTATTGACTTTCAGAAAAATTTTATACTTGATAAAAGTTTGTGCATGGTCTCAAACGAGTAAGTGTCTACACAAGTTTGTGTTAGGCCTGGCGCTTAGATAGGAAAATCAAACTATTCAAATTTGGCTCAAAAACTACCATTATTTTTGAAGATATCGAAAAATGTTATTTGAAGAAATTGTTCATAATGCAAAGATACATCCAAATATCAAATTTAGTTGCTCGAATCGAGAAATAAAATTTTTCACCGTTCTTACGCATAAATTCTAAACTATATTTTTAAATATTTTTCTGTTACCAGAAATACTGCCAAAATAATAATTTTAACTTAAGCAATGTATATACAGTCCACTTTGATGAACTCTTAGCCATACTTTTTTGGCCAAATACATTTTTGTAAAAATGCTGCATTTCTTGGTGCAAAGTTGTTCTAGTTTGTTCCAGTATTGACATTTTGTAAATTTTAGGACAGATCTTTTCGAAAAACTTAATTCAACTGTGACAGTGTTAAAAAATCAAAAATATTTATGACAGTGTAGTAATTAAAAAATATTTATTTGTAGATTTGCCATTTCTTTGGTATATGGAAATTTTTTTGACCTGTATTTATTTTAGGGAAATGTTTTTGATTTTTGAGAGTTGAATGAAGTTTTTTCGAAAAGTTCTGTAAAAAAATTTTCTAAAAATGTCAATATTGGAACAAACTAGAACAACTTTGCACCAAGAAATGCAGCATTTTTTACAAAATATTTATTTGGCCAAAAAAGTATGGCTAAGAGTTCATCAAAGTGGACTGTAATACATGACTTAAGTTAAAATTATTATTTTGACAGTATTTCTGGTAAAAGAAAAATATTTAAAAATATAGTTCAGAATTTATGCGTAAAAACGGTGAAAAATTTCATTTTTCGAATCGAGCAACTAAATTTAACATTTGGATGTAACTTTGCATTATAAACAACTTTTTCAAATAACATTTTTCGATATCTTCAAAAATAAGAGTAGTTTATTCTTGAAAATGTAAAAAATTTGATTTTCCGATCTAAGCGCCCGGACTAACACAAACTTTAGTAGACACTTACTCGTTTGAGACCATGCACAAACTTTTATCAAGTATAAAATTTTTCTGAAAGTCAACAACAAATTAATTTCCCATATGGTGCAGACTTTTTGACGGACACTGTAGTACAATTTTTGTAATCAGAAAATTATAAGGATTTCGAAAATATAATATATAGGGTGTTTATAAATGACTTTATTTAGGTTTTTTACAAGCATAATAACAAAAAACATATCCAATTTGATATACTCACATTGATGTTTCATCTCTAAACATACAATTATTAAGTTTATTGGATCTTCTTTAATGCATGATAAAAATTGGATTAAAATTACAAAATTCAAAATGTCTAGAAATAAATTATTGAAAGAAAAATTTTTTTTTTAACTCGCCACAAAATTCATGTTGGGGACTTGCACTTTCTTTGGGTTGATTTCCAAGAGATGAGTGCGTCCTTGTGCTTTTAATTGATGATAAGAAATGGACTGTATCTTTCTTTGTTGAAATAATTATACTTTTAGTAGAATTTATGTTCTCTATTGATAAAAAAGTCAATTATACAAAAAACTCTTGACAGAACATTGTAACTATGGATTAATGTTTTTTCTTGGTCCTGGCAACCAACTTTTTTTTTATCTAACTACTAAATTATCCAAACATGCCGCCCCTCTTGAAAGGCTTGGCTTTCAAAGTTTAACAATAGGCAATAGGCAATAGAAAACAAATACAAGTAATGAAAAAATATATTATAAGCGATGTATCATTATTAATAAAAAGAAATGTCTAAAAACAATGATTTATGTCTCAATTGGTAAAATGCATATCTTGCGCACTGCACGTTTCACAACACCGCTTCTTGTTTTAATGCTTACGACTCGCACAACACAGTCACTACCAGGATGTACTTCAATGATTCTTCCAAGTTTCCATTGTAGAGGAGGCAAATGATCTTCTTTAAGAAGAACCATGGTACCTGGTTTGACATCATTGATATTGTTGAATTTCCATTTGGTACGCTCCTGCATGCTGCTTAAATATTCCAAAGACCAGCGTTGCCAAAAGTGTTGAACTAATTGCTGCATATAATCATATAATGAAAGTCTATTAGTGGGTACATTAGTAAGGTTTTCTTGTGGAATAGAAGTTAATGGTTGGCCGATTAAGAAATGACCTGGAGTAAGTGGTGATAGGTCATTTGGATCGTTTGATAGCGGACATATAGGTCTTGAATTTAGCACGGCTTCGATTTGTGTTAATACAGTATATAAATTCTCAAAATTTAAATTAGTATTACCAACGATACGCTTTAAATAATATTTAGCAGACTTTACAGCTGCTTCCCACAGCCCCCCGAAGTGGGGTGATCTGGGTGGACTGAATTTCCAACAAATCTGGTTTTGATTAAAAAACGTGATAAATTCCGAATCTTCGGTTGTTGTTCTAATGAACTGATATAATTCTTTCAATTCGTTGTTGGAGCCGACAAAATTAGTGCCATTGTCAGAATGAATTTCTTTGCACAATCCACGCCTTGATATAAATCTCTTTAACGTATTTAAAAAAGATGGTGTATCGAGACTGCTGACTAGCTCGAGATGTATAGATTTTGTCGTAAAACATACGAAAACACACATGTAACATTTAATAAATTTTCTATTACTAATAAAACTATTTTTGACTTGGAATGGGCCAGCATAATCAACGCCAACTATGGAGAATGGCCTCGCTGGCTGACTTCTGGAGTCTGGTAAATTTCCCATTTTATGTAGGGAGCTAATTGGTTTGGCCTTAAAACAAATGATACAACTACGTATAATTTTTTTTACAGCGTTTTTTCCATTTAAGGGCCAGTATTTTTATCTGATAGAAGCAAGAGTAGCTTGTGCGCCTGAATGTAACAGCTTTTGATGTTCATATGAAATAATCAAATTTGTTAGTGTATGACCTTTTGGTAAGATGACAGGGTGTTTGTTATCGTAAGACAGAATTGATTTCTCTAGTCTGCCTCCCACTCTAATTAAGTTATGTTCATCGATAAATGGACTAAGTGATGCTAATTTACTATTGGGGGATACCTTTTTCTCCCTTTTTAGACATGAAATTTCATTGGAAAATTCTTGGATTTGTGTTAGCCTTAATATTAGTATCATGGATTCATTTAGCTCTTGCAGAGTTAGGTTTCCTATGGTTTTATTGCTACGATTAGAAATCGAATTTTTGTAAAAACGGAGACAGTAAGCAACAACACGTTGAAGCCTTGTCAACGAGGAAAATTTTGAAAGAATTGAGAAATCGTCAAATGTTGTCATTAAAGTAACAAGCTTTCGCCTTTCTGGTATTTCATTTGATTTTGAAAAGTCGCTATTAGGCCAAAAATTACGATCTAATGAAAGCCACTTAGGGCCGTGCCACCAAATTTTCGATTCTATTAGTGATTTTAACTCCATACTGCGAGAAATTATATCGGCAGGATTGTCAGTACTAGGTACATGTCTCCATTGTTTTAAATCGGTCAACTGTTGAATTTCTGAGGTTCTATTAGCTGTAAAGGTTTTCCACTGATTCGGAGGTGAAGAAATCCATGTCAATACAATTGTAGAATCACACCAAAAAACGGATTCGTTCACGATAATATTTAATGATTGATTGACCTTGCTCGATAATTTGGCAAGTAATAAAGCACCACATAATTCCAATCTAGGCAACGAAATGGTTTTAAGTGGAGCCACTCGCGATTTTGCTGTTAGTAAATGGACTGAAATATGTCCAGATGAGTTTACACTCCTCAAGTATATACAACTCCCGTAGCATAGTTCCGAGGCGTCAGAGAACCCGTGTAATTGTATTTCCACAGGATCAAAGCAAAGAACGTGTCGAGGAATAACTATTTGATTGATAAAAGGTAATTGTTCATAGAAATAAAGCCAATTTGATCTTAATTGATCAGGTACTTGCTCATCCCATGAAAGTTTCATTTCCCATAATTTTTGCATGATAATTTTTGCTTGAACTATTATTGGTCCTACCAAACCGAGAGGATCAAAAATTTTTGCTATGGTAGATAATATAAACCGTTTAGTAATGTGATCGGGAATTTCTTTATGAAACTCGATTGTGTATTGAAGTGTGTCGTTTCGCGAATTCCATGATAAACCAAGTGTTTTAGAATTTGTGTTGTCAAAGTCTTGAAAATCGGTAATATATGACTCATGCAAAGTGTCACAAATTTGATTGATATTTGTTACCCATTTGCGTAGAATAAACCCGCACGATTCTAAAATTTCACACAAATTTTCTTTAAGTTCTATGGCCTGGCTAATGCTATCTGTTCCTGTAATAAGGTCATCTACATAGAAGTCATTGAGAATGACATTACAAGCTAGAGGATATTGCGATTGATTATCATGGGCCGCCTGTTGTAAAGATCTAATTGCTAAAAATGCTGCCGATGCTGTACCATACGTGACTGTATTTAAATGATAGTGTTTTAACGGTTGATGTGGCTCAGATCGCCATACTATTCATTGATAATCGCGCTGTTTAGGGTTTACATTAACCTGACGGTACATTTTCTCCACGTCAGCAGTTAAAACATAATTGTGCTGTCGGAACCTAAGTACTATGGAAAATAAATCTGGTTGTATCGTTATATTAAGGTGTCGTTAAGCGAAATTCCGGTAGAAGACTTAGTAGACCCATCGAATACTACTTTAAGCTTCGTTTAAAACGCCATGGTGGGGAAGATAAAAAGAAGGTGTGTCTGAAGTATGACTTTCGGGTACTCTGGTCATGTGACCTAACGATTGATATTCGTTCATAAAAGCTACATATAACGATTTGAATTCAGCATTGTTAAGTAATTTCTTTTCTGTAGAGTAGAATCTATTTATGGCAATTTCACGCGTATCACCTAAGTTTGAAATGTTTGCTCTAAAAGGAAGTGTTACTTCAAACCGACCTGTTTTATCACGAATTGTGGTTTCATTGAAATGTTTTTCACATTCAGTCTCTTCCTGTGATAATATTTGCTTGGACGAAAATTCCTCAATTTTCCAAAACCTTTCAATTTGATCATGAATTTGTTGATCAATTATGTTTAAGTTGCAAAGCAATTTTGAATTGCTTGATGGATATTTATAAAATGAAAATGAACCCGAAATGATCCAACCTAATTTTGTGTTTTGTAGGTATGGTTGTCCGGAAGCTAAACTAATTATTTCTGAACCTATCAACTCCCAAAAAATACTTGCTCCTAGAAGCATGTCGATTGGCTGTGAAACATGAAAATACGGATCAGCTAAGTTTATATTTTTGGGAATGCTTAATGTTGAAATATCGAAAGATATAGTAGGAATGCTATCAGTAATTTGGTTTATGATTAAACACGATATGTTAGCAAAAAAAGATGTATGCATTGAAGATATTTTGAGGTCCGTCCTGTGAGAAATTTTGGTTAAATTTTTATTTATACCACTAACTGGTAGATTTATATTGAAACTTGGTAATTTGAGCTTTGACATAAGTTCATATGTTATAAAATTGGACTGTGAACCATTGTCCAATAACACTCGACAACTGTGTCGGTTACCTAAATGATCAAAAACGAAAATATTGGCTGTTGATAATAAAATGTATGAATTTGTTTTGTGCGATGAGTGAGCAGCTATTTGTTTGTTGTCATTTTCTATATGATCTAAAGGTGAAGGTTGTTGATCATGTACGGTAGAGTTGTCAGAACTAAATACAACAGTTTTGCTGTTGTAATGAAGTAGGGTATTATGCTTTTTATCACATAATTTGCAATTTTGCCCTGTACAATCTTTTATTAAATGATTAGATCTTAAGCAGTTCAAGCATAATTTAAGTCTTTTTACTTCGTTTTGTCGCGACGTTGGTGATAATGCTAGAAAATCTTTACATGTATATATGAAATGTTGTTTATTACAAAATTTACAAAAGGGAATATAAGTTTGTTTATCTGTCGTAACATAAGCCTGAGCTCGTTCGTTAGATTTTTGTACGTATTTGGTAGCTGAATTTTGTTTGTAATATTTTTCATTACCTGAACTGAGTGCTTCTAATATTTGGCATCTTTCAGCCAGAAAGGATTTAAATTGTGCCAAAGTAGGTAAGTTACGTCCTTTTATTGAACATTCCCACTCTCGTTTCGTCACCTGATCTAATCTTTTAGAAAAAATATGAATAATGAGTGGATCCCATTCTTTTATAGGTACTCCTATTACTTCTAATGATCGTAACTCTTGTGTTAAAGTATCAAGTAACTTTCTCAAATCCGAATATGATTCTTTAGTAAGTGCTGGTATGTTCAAAAGTTCTGTTAAATGACTGTCTACTATTGCGGGTCCGTTACACTGCCCCCCCCCCCCCGGTGCGATTATGACTCTTAGATTTTAGCACCGCAAAGGTTACGCCTAGCACCACCTAGCACCCAGTCTTTGATGCTAGCACCAAACCAACACCAAAGTTATGACCATTTGTTACCGGGGGGGCTAATGTAACGCTAGCCCCCCCCGGTGCGATTATGGCCCCTAGATTTTAGCACTGCAAAGGTTACATCTAGCACTACCTAGCACCCAGTCTTTGATGCTAGCACCAAACCAACACCAAAATTGTGACCATTTGTTACCGGAGGATGCTAATGTAATGCTACCCCCCCCACCCCGCGAGATTATGGTCTGTAAACTTTTAGCACCACAAAACTTACATCTGACACCACCTAACACCAAACTTCGAAAGATGGCACCACGCCAGCGTCGTAGTTATGGGGGAGAGAATTCTGTCTTTTAGCAATTCCATCTGACGCCCAAACCTATAGTAGGTATACTCTGGCTAACGAATGTTAGTCGTTGCGTCATGACTGATTGAATATATCACAGACATTGCAATCTAAATGCTGTCTTTATTCAACGCGCACTGTTTATCAAACTGAAATAGGCCCGAACGTCGCCGGCATAACGCCACCTACTGAACAGAAATGCGTCTCTCGCACGCTATGCGTTAGACAAAGGTGGATGCAAGTTTGTCTGAGCGTTTACGACGCGGTACTGGTTTCACTCATAGACGTTCCTTTGTGTCAAGAATAAGCAGGCTATATTTTTACAGTATACAAACAAATTTGAGGTCCATATAAAAGAAATTGTTATTTTCAACATCTATAAGATTAATTTTGCAGTTTTGGACAATAATATATTTTTTTACTAATATGAGATTGTAAAGGTATAATGAAATATTTTGTAAGTGGAGGATGACAATCATATCATCAACTTTTCATCGCCGGCACTGGTATAATCGGCCGCCTTGGCCCGTACGATCACCAGTGATGACGCAACGACTAACATTCATTAGCCAGAGTATACCTATCTCATTTGGAAACCATATTGGTAATGTAATAATCGTAATAATTACTTTAGCTACTATTTGCCAGAGTGGTTAACGTAACGATAATCCTCATAGTGAGATCTTTTACTTTTAGTACCACAAAACCTATATGTTGTAGCAGACAGAACTAGCAGTACCTTCCTTATTGCTACCCCACTGTGAATAGTAGCTCTGGTTATAGCCTCGTATTACGGATACTTATTCGCGAAAAAAAAAAAATCGAAGTACCGTGTATTTTACACGATAGCCTAAAATTTATTATTAGATTTAGAGAAACCTTAAAGTTTTTGGTTTGGTTATAAGAATATGCACATTAACAAGAAAAGCTGATATTTGAAAAAAAAATCATAATCACCCATGAAAAACACAAATACCTAGTATTTATTTTGTTTATTGAAACTTGTATTCAAGGGGAAACAATCATAAAATGTTCGCTAGTAAAATATTTAAAATTGAATTAATGAGAAAAATCTTGAACGACTACGATTTTTTTTAATCAGCTGTTCTTTTATAATTAATATTTAAAAAACCTGCAATTTAAACATTAAAATATATATTCTTAAAATCAGAAAAAAGGATATATTTACAAAAATATATGGGGTGTATTTAAAAAAAATGAGGCTATGTTTATATCTTCGTTATATGTGCATTAAATTTTGTTAATGTGTATATTCTAAAGCTAACCCAACAACTTTCCCGGTTTAAAGATAGATAAACATCTGTCTCCAATAATAAACTTTTTAACTATTGTGTAAAATATACAGGACTACATAATATGTCCTTACACTCGCTCATTTAGTGAAAACGTCATGTGACAGATAATTGGATGCAAACAATGTTTGAAGTTAGTAGGTAAAAGCGATAATAAAATAATTTAATTAAATAAAAATATTTAAGCACTAAAAAGGTATGTATATGATTGATTTACCAGTATTTTATAACCTGTTATAATATAACGTAATATAATAAAGATTTAAATTTATAAACAAAAATAAAATACTCTTGTACATACCTTGCAAATGGTTATTTATAAATAAATACAGTTTATTTAATCAATTTTACAAAATTACACGTGTTTATATCAGTAGATGTTATAAATTCATAAATTGTTTGCATCCAATTTTGACATTACATTACTTAGGTATATGACGCTCACTAAATGTGCGTATAGGTAAGCAGGTCTTCATACAAGGGAGTGAAATTATGTATTTGCTATATTTTTTTTTTTATAAAATTTTTCCATTTTTTTTACGACTGTTAAGTACCGACACTATTTGTTTTAACGTTATTTTTATTATTATTATTAATTGTAATATCTTTCTGTTATAATTTTTTCTTTTATGTCTATTAATGTTTTTATTTCCAAAGTGTAATTTTTTGCCCGCGAGAGCTGTCAAGGGATCGGTGCGGCTTAAGGCGGGAGAAGCGGTATGTATCTCGACTCGACGTGAGTGCTCACCTCCTACTCTCAATAGTTCAATACAAGCAAATTGTGCAACCCCCGTATACAGTCCACTACTATAGAAGATAAGGTGCCGTGGGTAAGTCAAACTAATTTCTTGGCAGCCGACAGTATTTTTATCTCGCTATTTGTAAAATTGATTTAATTATTATATTAAAAATTTCCATGGTCCATTAAGGTCCAACGACTGTTTATAAATTAGTTAATGAAATACTAACAACAAACACCTTTTTATTAAAAATATATTTTGATAGATAAGTTTAGTAGTAATAAAGTACCTGCTTGTAATGTAAATAATATCATTCATACTTTTCCCTATCACAGCTATATTATACATTTAAATAATATAAGTACATATAGGGCGATTTCGGCTATTAATTATCACCAGCTATGAAGAAATATGTAGAAAAATATATATTCCTTAATTTAATTAATATATATTTTTTTATTAAAACAATGAAGGAAAATATCCGAATATCTGCTTAATATGGGCTAGCTTAATATTTATCTGTGACACTTGTTGCAGGGCAGCAAAAACAGTGGATATGAACATTGAACACCCAGTGTTACCAGAAAAGTAGTTAATGTAAGATTTTCTTTAAAATTGCACTAGATTTAATTAAAACGTACTAGATTTTCTTTTTAATTCTAATCATTAATATAATATAAATATAATAAATACACCACATGTAATTACGACCCCCTTTATCCCAGAAGGCTGAGCCTTGTGCGGGAGGGGGCTACACATTTAAAGACAAGGGACACACATCCAATATCCGTGTAGAATGGAAAAATCCCACTCACAGTATTTTCCATTGCCACGACCGGGAATTGAACCCGGGACTTTTGGGTGAGAGGCAGGTACTCTACCATCTCGACCATCAGTCATATTGTATTTGCGAATTGCAAAATATAGTTTTTTAAAAAATGATCAAAAAGCTGTGCACCGCTTCTTTCCCTTGTTTTTTTATAATACTATGGCCACAGGGTTTTTTAAATATTGATTATAAAAGAACAGCTGATTAAAAAAAATCGTAGTCGTTCAAGATTTTTCTCATTAATTCAATTTTAAATATTTTACTAGCGAACATTTTATGATTGTTTCCCCTTGAATACAAGTTTCAATAAACAAAATAAATACTAGGTGTTTGTGTTTTTCATGGGTGATTATGATTTTTTTTTCAAATATCAGCTTTTCTTGTTAATGTGCATATTCTTATAACCAAACCAAAAACTTCCCCATTTTAAGGTTTCTCTAAATCTAATAATAAATTTTAAGCTATCGTGTAAAATACACGGTACGTATCCGTAATACGAGGCTATAACCAGAGCACTATTCACAGTGGGGTAGCAATAAGGAAGGTACTGCTAGTTCTGTTTGCTACAACATGTAGGTTTTGTGGTACTAAAAGTAAAAGATCTCACTATGAGGATTATCGTTACGTTAACCACTCTAGCAAATAGTAGCTAAAGTAATTATTACGATTATTACATTACCACTATGGTTTCCAAATGAGATAGGTACTATAGGTTTGGGCGTCAGATGAAATTGCTAAAAGACAGAATTCTCTCCCCCATAACTACGACGCTGGCGAGGTGCCATCTTTCGAAACTTGGTGTTAGGTGGTGTCAGATGTAAGTTTTGTGGTGCTAAAAGTTTACAGACCATAATCTCACGGGGTGGAGGGGCGGGGGGTAGCATTACATTAGCCTCCCCCGGTAACAAATGGTCATAACTTTGGTGTTGGTTGGTTTGGTGCTAGCATCAAAGACTGGGTGCTAGGTAGTGCTAGATGTAACCTTTGCAGTGCTAAAATCTAGGGGCCATAATCGCCATAATCGCTAGCGTTACATTAGCCCCCCCCGGTAACAAATAGTCATAACTTTGGTGTTGGTTTGGTGCTAGCATCAAAGACTGGGTGCTAGGTGGTGCTAGGCGTAACCTTTGCGGTGCTAAAATCTAAGAGTCATAATCGCACCGGGGGGGGGGGGCCAGTGTAACGGACCCTACTATTGCTCTGAAATTTTCAAAGCGTTCTTTGAGCAAATCCCATGCTATTACATAATTAGAATCTGATATTTCAATAGAGCTTACCGTGTACTTGGCTTTACCCTTTAAAGCTGCATCAAGAAAATAAAACTTTTGTATATTTGTTAAACTTTGATTATTGTGAACTAAGGTCTTAAATGTGTCATGAAATTTAGCCCAGTTTTTGTAATTGCCATCAAATTCTGGTATAGGAAGAGTTGGCAAATGTATGTTACTATGTACAGCAGAATATTGTGTGTTTTGTGATGGAATAGCTGAAGCCAATCCTGAATCCTTTTATAATTGCTTTGCATTTTTTTGTTTTATGTCTAATATCAACTGTTTTGCAAATGATGTTACATTAAAGAATGCGTTCTCGAATGCTTCACGCTCAATTGATTGATCCTCATCACCGTCATAAGTTATTTCGATATCTGTTTGAATAGATTCAAAGTTACCCCAAATACACTCTATTTTATCAAGGCGTGATTGTAATTCTATTAATGATTTATGTTCTCTATCAAAACTTTGAATATAGGTAGAAAATTTTGTTACTTGAGTTTTTAAAACACCACGTTTTTTAATCAACCGTTTAAGTACTTCTACTTCTGACATTTTCTGAATATAACTACTAAATGAAAGTGATGAAAAATGTTTTGAAAATCGAATTATCAAATTCGCTAATGAATGCGTTTGTTGTTTGATATAAGTAATAGTTATAACTAACAATTTCAATGTTTTAGAATTGATAATATGTATATATGTATAAAACTGCTAATATTGATTTTGTAGGTTGTACTAACTTAAATTGATTTACTACTTGCAAGTATAGCAAATACTTATGATAATATAGCCTGTTTTGGTTTTAATTTAGCTCGTGATAATATCCAAATACCTCATTCGCATCCAACGATTAAAAACTCCTTGATTCACGTCCACTGCTAAGCTCGAATCACCGTTATGGCTGCTATGCTGAATCCGGCTCGAAGGACCAATGTTGGGGACTTGCACTTTCTTTGGGTTGATTTCCAAGAGATGAGTGCGTCCTTGTGCTTTTAATTGATGATAAGAAATGGACTGTATCTTTCTTTGTTGAAATAATTATACTTTTAGTAGAATTTATGTTCTCTATTGATAAAAAAGTCAGTTATACAAAAAACTCTTGACAGAACATTGTAACTATGGATTAATGTTTTTTCTTGCTCCTGGCAACCAACTTTTTTTTTGTCTAACTACTAAATTATCCAAACAATTCATTCATTATGGTTGGTGACCATAATGAATGAATTTTGTGGTGAGTTAAAAAAAAAAGAATTTTCAATAATTTATTTTTAGACGTTTTGAATTTTGTAATTTTAATCCAATTTTTATCATGCATTAAAGAAGATCCAATAAACTTAATAATTGTATGTTTAGAGATGAAACATCAATGTGAGCATGTATATCAAATTGGATATGTTTTTTGTTATTATGCTTGTATAAAGCCTAAATAAAGTCATTTATAAACAATGCATATCAAGCAAAGAAAGAGAATTGTAAAAATGATATAGGGTGTTCCATAAAAACTTTATACAGTTTTGCCATTTTGCGATTGTTACTTGTTTTATTGACAGATTATTAAAATTAAAAAAAATACACTGCAAGTTTTGTATATAAAATTTTTCTGTATTCCATCAAATAAATTCTGTAGGGTGGTGGCTAATTATAAGGGAAAACCATGAACCTTAATTTACTTAATTCGTTAAATTGTTTAGTTTACTGTTTCGTTTTGTTTGGTTTTTAAAAATGTTTTATGGTACCTACTTAAATAAATGAATTTGTTTTTCTCTCTTATTTAGTGGCTTTTAGAATTAACAATTACTTGAAAATTTTTGGTTGTCATGGTAACCATACGTTATTGGAAGTCATTTTTCGGACTAATTCATTGTACATTTTTAAAATCATTTTCTTATAACTTTTACTTTCTCACCAAAAGTGAGGAAGGTATGTATTCGTGAAAAAATTTTTGAAAATTTTTATTGCATTTCTGGACGATTCTCAACGAATTATGACGAAACACAAAATTTCAGACAAAAAAAATTTTCTGTCTGTGTGGGTGTGTGTGTATCGCGATAGCAGCTACAGTTTTTGAGATAAAGCTTGCAAATTTGGGATACACGTTCTAGAGGTCAAGGAAAAGATTGAGTTCGTCCACTGGAAAGGGGTCTACCTGACTCCAACATTTCCATTTCTAACTTTACAAAAAAATTTATTAGTGATGAAAGATTAGAAATAGGATCTAATTAATACAAATCCATTTTGACATTGTGTCCAAATATGGAAATAAACAAGATACCAAAATACGTCAAAAAACAAAATACGTCACAAATTACTTTTATTATAAACACCACGGTGAGGAAGTTTTGATCCCATAATTGGCAGCGATTTTTTATTATTAAATATATTTCAATGAAATTTTGGTTAACATCATTTCAAGACCTTCCTAATCCAGTGGTATAGTCAGATTTTTTATAAAAAAATCGCTAATACTTTTGCTATTTTCGACATCGAAAAATAACCAGAGAATGCCTTAAAAATGAAAATTAATTTATGGAAATTTGTCCCGAAGTAGAATGCTCTATGTATAAAAAAAATTGCTAATTGGTTGAAAATCATGGATCTTCCAGTGGTGCTCCTATTTCAAATGGGTCACACTGTATATTTAACTTACATTATCCATTAATTTAGAATTCTTAATATTATATTAACTCTTAATATTAAAATTTAAAAACTGTTTTATTAACTGTTTATACTTCACCTTTGGCAATTCTTATTGTACCCACCTTGGAATTTTATTATAAAATTTTAAAACACAATATTTAAAACCACAATCGCTAGTTTCTTGTATTCTCTTGTCTTGCAATGACTTTTTTGTTAAAAATGCTTGCTTTTCTTAAAATATTATATTAAAATTTACTATTAGTAATGTTAAATTTTACTGTGTTTGAAATATTAAAAATTGAAAGTAGGTATACTTAATGAATTTACTCAACGAGGACAATAATCTTATATGAACCACAATAAGGGAGAAATCTATTAAATTACTGAATATAAATGATAAGAAAGAAAAATAATGTGTAGTCATTAAAAATTAAATATTTATTATCTGTCCCCACAGTTAGAATGGATAAAAGGGTAAACTTTTTTATTTCTCATTTTACACGGAAAATTTATTCTTCATAAATAGTTCTGCTTTTGTTAAAATTATGATTGTCATGGCGTAAGTTAATATATCATGTACAGGGTTCAGTAAATAAAAAAATCTGAAAATAATGTAAGAGTAAACCACGTTTAATTTTAACGATATGAAAAACTGTCAGTAAGAAAAGTTGTTTAGATTTAAAATTTACGTCAGAATTCCAATTTGTGGATAAATCTGCCTAATTCGACTTTCAACAATAGTTATTATTACGAGGTGTTTCCAAATTGAGTACCATAAATTTAAGAGCTTGTAGAGAACCTTTATACAGTTTCGCCGGAAAACGCTTCGTTTTCAAAACACAGGGTGCTTCGTTTTCAAAACGCAGGGTGTTATAGTGTCGACTGGCAGATCAGTTATTTAGATATATCTCTAAACAGAGTAGGCAGAGGAATCTAAATAAAATCAAAACTTTATATGAAGAATCAGTTTTCCAAGTAAAATGAGAAATAAAAAAGTTTACCATCTTATCCACTCTAACTGTGGACATACTGCATATGGAATATGTGACAGCGACCTACTTACAAAATAGTTTTTACTAAAATTACAAAAAACAATACTTATTCCACTAAAATAGAAAATAGTAATAACATAAGATAGCAAACACAAAATTTAAGTGATGGATGAGAATATTTAAATACAAAAATATTAAGGCGTACAAGAAATTAACGCACAATTTTTAATTTTCCAGTATAAATGTTGTCTACAACAGCCTTAATTGACGTCCATGGTTTTCTTTCAAAAATATCGGGATAAGTCTCGAGAAGTTTGTCAACTTCATGCTTCTTAGGAGCCCGTTTATTTTTAATGTTCTCTGCAAAATACGATACAATAATCTTTTTCTCGTTGCTACTCCAAGAGATTTTTTGTTTTTGTACAACCCTTTTATTTATTTTATGTTCTTTATATAAACGGTTCTCTTCAATTTGAACATTTGGTCTATTTAAGAATAAGAGGCTGAGATAAAATAAAGGTCAATGGTTATTATATCGAATTCTCTTGCACATGTTCCTCACAGACAAAACATTTTTATTGTTGCCAAGTGTTTGTTACCATTTTACAGAAAGACCGACGCACTTGGGTATTTAAATTTTAAAGCACTAGAATATGTCACTATTAAGATGTATTTCTGTAGTTTAATATTTATGGCATAAACTAACGCATATAATAATAAATATTGCAAATATATGCCAGTATTATAAAACATACCTATTTAAAATCTTTAAAAATTAGTAATACCTATCTTATGTAAAATGATGCACAATTAAGGTTGATATGGGCAATATTTGAACCTCAATATTTTTTGAATTAAATGATTAATGATACGGCTTTTTGAAAATATAAAAACTTTTAATTAATTTTTGTCAATTAATTTCCTAATACGTTATAAAGTTTGTTCAATTTGCATTCGAAGAGGGTGTGCTAGGAGCGCTGAATATCGAAGAAAAAATTGTTATTGGCAATCGTATTAAAATTCTGTAACCTAATATGTAAATAATTCGCCGTTTTTGCTACAATTAATGATATCTCTAAAAATAACAAAAATCTTCAAATTGGTTCTATAGAATTAGTTATAAATCATAAAGTTATAAATCATAATGAACATATTTTAAAAAATCCCTAAATTTATTTAGGGATTTGGAAGAACGATGAACTTTAACATAAATGTAAGGGCCTGGATAATCGCCCTGTAGATAAAAGAAACACCCACAATTTAAAAATCTATTTACGATAAACGAAGGTCAATGAATTTTGCTAAAGATCACAAAAAACCGTACCAAGATTAATTATCTAATTCCAAAAATATTGAAGTTCACATGTTGCCCATATTTTTCCAATATCCACTTCAATTATTGTGCACCAGTTTAGTATAGAAAATCGTAATTAAAATGTTATAGAATTATTATTTATCGGGGGAATCCATGGTGTAAGACAATTAGGTGATGAAACGCCTCAATTAGAGTGTCTCCAAACTGTTAACGCAAGAGACGCGAAATCGTAAGACAAAGAGAGAGAGCGGGTGGCCGCGAGGGCCGCGCGGACTGCGCCCCGCATCGTCCCTAGTTAATTTCCACTTCATTTTACCAGGTCGAAAAATATACCATTCGATGCAGAAAAATATGTAGAACACGACTGTTGAAAAATTATGTGTCTAAATTGTCGGCTACTGTGCAAAAAAAAATAAAAACCATAAATGAAATTGGACGCCGGCACGTTTAACTCGAAACGCTGCTAAAACCGTTCGAGTTATGAAAAAAATTAACATAAACAATTTTATAGAGAACTAAATTTCCTATAAAAAAGTCAGTGACTTTTGTTTGTGTTTGTGACTATTTCCTCTCAATTTTTCAAAAAAAAAATTGATTCCTCAACAATTTAATTTTTTTACTTAAACAATGAAATGGTGCCAAAATATTTTTTAATGGGATCTTGTATCTTTCTAGATGTAAATTAATATTTCAATATCAAGAATTTCATAAACAGTATACAGAGTGTTATTTTCTAGGAATAATTTAAAAATAATTTTATTCTGGGTCCGGCCCTGATATTTTATTAATATCCCACGCATTTGATGGTGAATGACTACTGTAACAAAAATACAAAATTTCATTGAATTCCGTTTACTCATTACAGATATATGGCGAAAAGAAAATTCTTCCAATATAAAACACCCATTAGCCATTACTATATGGGGATTTAAGATCACCTCAATGTTCCCTATCTGTTGGTAAAGTACGACCCTCTCCTTTCGAATCACCCTGTATTTTGACACCAATAATTAAAGATAGAAAGAAACCTTAAATACAAAAATTGTAGGATTTTTCCTTTATTATCTTCTGAGAATTAAAAAATTTTAAAAATAACGTTAAAAATTTGAAAAACAAAATACAATTTACATTTTTTTAAATAATATATTATCGACTGAATTTAAAAATATATCACATGTTGGTATTCAGCCGTTTTTGACAATTAAAAAGATCTAGATTGCAATGACAAACATTTTTGTTAGATTTGAAGGAATAAATGCGTTTAAAATAAAAATTCGTTAAAAAAATTAAAATTATATTATTGTTGAAATTACAAATAACTACTTGATGCGTTTGTTTTGCCACGTTGTTCCATTAAAAAAAATGTAAGTTGTATTTGTTTTCCAAATGTTTAAAGTTATTTCTAAATTTTTAAATTCTCAAAAAGGAAAAGTACTAAAATTTTAGTATTTAAGGTTTTTTTTCTATCTTTAATGATTAAAACTGTAGGTGGGTATCAAAATATAAACGAAAACCCTGTACATAGAAATTACATTAAAAAAACTGCAGCACAATGTGTATGACGACGTACACTTGCCGGTTTTTTTTACCTGTTTCACAATCAGCTGGATGTCGACATTATTAAACTCTACCTAACCCATAACTTCTATAAATTTTATTATACGTTTATAAACATAATCGAACGTCGGGACACATAATTGTTGTATTTAAAATATAAATTCATATTACTTACTTTGTAACGAACCATTTTCTATTTTGAGTAAAGTCAATATGTACGTCAATACTAGATTTTAAAAAGGTATTATATAAGTAGTATTTGTAATTTTTATTAATATTATAGTGTTATATATTTATTATTCTATAGGCCTTTAAAATTTAAATACCCAATACCCAAAGTTCGTCAATCTTTCTGTGAAACGGTTAGTACCAAACACTTGGCAACAATAAAAATGGATTTATTTTATCTAAGCCTCTGAGGCAGAGCAGTTTAATGGGGCGCACCGACGCACCATGATGTTATTAATATGGATTCAAATTTTATATACGACAAACCAAAATTCGACGGAAAATGAGATGTCAAATTGAAGAAAATTGTTCAATAAACAAAATAAAGGTAATAAACGTATTGTACAAAAAAAAAAAATCTCAGACTACTAATGGGAAAAAAACTACTGCCACGCATTTCGAAAAAAAAAACGTAAAAAAAACGGGCTGCTAAGAAGTATGAAGTCGATATTTTGGGGGTAAGCTGTGGACGATAATAAATTAAGGCTGTTGTATACAGTATTTATACTATTTATTCAGGCGAGTTAAATATTGTTTGTAAGTTTTTCTATGACTCAATATGTTTTTATTTCAATAAGTATCGTTTTTTGTAATTTTATTTAAAACTCTATCCTAAGTAGATCGTTGTCATATATTTCATATAGGTAATAAAATTATTCAACTTTTAATTGCTAAATATTATTTTTCTATCTTATCATTGAATTATGTTCAGATTCCTCACTTATTGTAATTTGTACATAAATATTATCTATTGACTATTTGCATCCATACCTACATTTCTAGAACAATAAAGAGACAACTGTATATACATAAATACGAGCATAAATATTTACCTATTCTACGTGAAGAGTGCTTATTAATTTAGTTTCTTTCAATTTTAATTATTTCAAACACCAAGAAATTTAAGATTACAAATAATAGATAATTAAATTTTCTAAAATAAGCAAGTATATTTTTAATGAAAAAAAGATTTTGCAAGACAAGAGATTAAAAAACTTTATACAGGTCAGGTTGATTTCACTTTTTGAACTTCCTGTATACCAAAATAAAGGTAGTTGATAATAACCTCGCTGAACAAGCAAGCATTTTGTTTATTTCTTTATAAATAATAACGAAATTTCTGAATTTAACTTATTTAAGCTTTTGAAAACCCTGTATAACTAAACAAAATACTAGCAGTTGCTTAATGAAAATTCAGGCCCGGCTAAATTGTTTACAAAAACTTTTTCTTAGCTTTTTTAAGTTTGTTTGTATTTTTGTAATAAAAACAGGGGTCATCATTTGAAAGGTCTCCGAATCGTCTATCCAACGGTATAATTATTCGAATATTTATTTCTACAGGGTCAACCAATATTATGCATTTACTCAATCAGAATGAAATTACAATAAATGCTCATTCATTGAATTATATTGTGCTAATAAGGACCGCTATCCACTATGGATAAAACTTCGCAGTGTTTTCTACTATTTATTGGTTCAGAAAAAATAATACATTGATTGATAGAAATGGTACATTCTAATCAAGTGTTTGATATTATTTTCATAAAAATAATTAAATCAGTATAATCTAGTAATGAAGCGTACAGAAACCGAACGAATCGAAGAAGTAATTTATACAATGCGAAGTACGCTAACCGAGAACCCGTTTCTCAAACAACAATTAGTAAAATTGAGAAAGTTTCGACAAAGGGGCCATGTTAAAAATCTTCCCAAAAGTGGTAGAAAATCAATTCCCGAAGCCAAAAATCTTGACGTGGCGGAGCGTTTCAAGAAAATCCCCATACCAGCTCGAGTCAAGTCGAACTGGATAATAATTTACACCAATCGACTGATGTTAGAGTGATAATAAAGGAAAAATGGCATCTGAACAAAGTACATCTGGTCCAAGAGTTGTTAGAAGATGACTTTGATAGAAGAATCGAATTCTGTGAAACCATTATGGAACGATGTAATAGAGATCAGAGTTTCATAAAAAACTTTTTTTAGATGAAACTACTTTTATGCTCCACGGCCACGTAAACCGCCAGACGTATCGATACTGTGCAAGTGAAAATCCACATTGGATGAAGGAGTCTAGCACACAATACACAAT
Source organism: Rhagium mordax (assembly GCA_963680705.1). Lineage (NCBI taxonomy): Eukaryota > Metazoa > Arthropoda > Insecta > Coleoptera > Cerambycidae > Rhagium > Rhagium mordax. The sequence continues at coordinate 67,470,137 of OY796656.1, read as the reverse complement.
ATCCAGAAAAAGTGAATGTTTGGACCGGAGTTATAAATAACCAGATTATAGGGCCATACTTTTTTGAGGAAAACTTAACTGGTCCTCGATATCTAGAATTTCTTTTGGGTTATCTGTTGCCACAACGGAATCAGCTATTTCCAAATAGAAATGATTTGTGGTTCCAGCAGGAAGGGGCGCCCCCACACTACGCCGTTGATGTACGAACCTACTTGAATAACGTTTTCTGATGTAGGTGGATAGGAAGGAGAGGATCGAATGAATGGCCACCTAGGTCTCTAGATTTGACTCCGTTAGACTTCCTTTATGGGGAATTAAGAGCAAAGTTTATCAAAGTCGACCAAATAATTTAGAAGAGTAAAGAGTTGAAGGAGCTCATCAGAATGGAGATTGCAGCCCCGAAATACTCGAAAATGTTAGAGAAGAACTTACTGCCCTGCTTTCTCATTGCATCATTGCTGAAGGTCATCAGTTTGAACATTTCTTATAATTTCATTGTATTTTACTAAATATACAGTTTTGGTTGACCCTGTAGAAATAAATATTCGAATAATTGTACCGTTGGATATACCTACCATTCAAATGAGGTGTCTCATGACCCCTGATTGTATTTATAAAAATACGTGGATTACGCCATTACGCCAACACTGGTGGCGTAATGTCTCTTACATGCATATGCATATCATGACATGGCCTTTCAAAAATTAAAATTGAGGTGTTACAGGAGTTTTTCCAAAAGTCATCTATTTTTGAAATAATAAATTTATTCCATACATTTGCACCATACTTTATAATAAAACAAAATACTGGTTACTGCCAATGACTTTTCAGCAATTATTTTATAGAGAATAACTTTTTCTCGAAAAATTATTAATAATAGGACTTGCCGGATTAGTTTAAGTCTATCCGGGGACACACAATATATTACTAATAAAATTGAATTACAGATTAATAATTATTTAAAATAAATGCAACTGTTTGACAGCTGAGTTTGACTGATTTAGAGCTCAAATAAATTAAATTTTTTGTGTATTTTGTTAACTATTATTTTTAGTAATGCATTATTTTTGTAATGGTAGCTATACAAGTAATCCATGTAGGAGCTACGGCGTTACTAATGCTTTTGTACGGAAACCTAATTTTTTTTAAACATTTTTGAATTCTATGTAAATTCTAGGCATATTTGATGTAACTACCTCACAAATTACTTATTTAATGTTTATCTTAGTTTTTTGTTCTCTAAGAAAGTCGACCTCAGGTATCATTCAAAATGGCCTGGAAGTAAAAATTTTCTCATAAACAGCACATTGATATTTAAATAGAAAAAGGAAAATTAAGACAGAAATGTACGAAAGCGTAGAGGGGCCAACCTAGTTATTTTTTTTATAATTCACAACTCTAAGTCGGAATTCATAACTCTATCTCGGAATTCACAACTCTAAGTCGGAATTCACAACTGTAAGTCAGAATTCACAACTCTAAGTCGGAATTCACAACTCTAAGTCGGAATTCACAACTCTAAGTCGGAATTCACAACTCTATCTCGGAATTCACAACTCTAAGTCGGAATTCACAACTCTATCTCGGAATTCACAACTCTAAGTCGGAATTCGCAACTCTTCACAACAAAATTTCCAGGTTGGGGGTTGCTCGTCTCCTGGCGTCGGTGATTGGCCCTGGTAGCGAAAATAGGCCCACGTTAAATAAGTGATTTAAAAAAAAACTATAACTCGGACATTATGAATGGTGTAAATTATCAGTGTAGATAGATAGATTAGATTAAATTGTTTATTGGCCAACAAAAAAAATACATAAATATGGCATGTCAAAAACGTTAATACAGGGTGTCCCTTAAATACAGGTCAATCTCTTAAGGGTGGTGTATTGTAGAAACAAAATTATGGCATTTGAGCCATACATATCTATATCCCAAAATGCACCGTTTTTGGGCGTTAAATGTCACTGGTGAGAATCATAATTTTTTAAATATCCTCGGAACAGTTTTTAATCTCATCCAATTTTAATACACTATAATATAAACTTAAATTACATCTTCAGTAATGATTTGGTTGATATTGATACATTGGCTGTTTAAATTTTCTTCTTTAAATTCTTCTCTTTTAAATAAATTACTCTGCTATTTTCCCTTTAATATAAATCTCAAATTGAATGAAATGAATTACAAATTTATTAATAATACACAGTGCAGCTACATTTTAACATTTTTAACAAAAATACCAAAAGACACATGTACTTTCTTCATAGAAAACATAGGATGCATTGACGTCTTAAAAAAAATTTGGGGTGGGTTAAAGGATAACTGACCCGAAATAGTATTAATGTCAACCAAATCAGTACTGAAGTAATTTAACTTATAACTTATACCTATATTACCTATAGTGTATTAAAATTGCGAGAGATTACTCAAACTGTTCCACAGATATTTAAAAAATTATAATCGCACCAGTGACATTTAACGCCCTGCCCTGTTTGTCAAAGACGGTGCATTGGGATATAGGTAAGTATGACTCAAGTGCCATAATTTTGCTTCTACAATACACCCTTAAGAGATTGACCTGTATTTATGGAACACCCTGTATTAACGTTTTTGACTTGCCATATGTATGTACAGGGTGTTCATGTATACATATATTGAACCACCCACAAAACCACCCCTTAACTCCTTTGTTTTTAATTCTACAAAAAAAAATTGTTAATAAAACTGTTTGTTCTTCTTTTGAAGAGTTCAAATATGTTTTAAATGGAACATCCTGTATATTTTCGCTTTCTTTGATACACCTCTTCTTTTTGATTCCAAATATATATATACATGTTGATGGGTTTATCTTTGATAGTTTGAGAGTTATTATAACCAACCATCTTCGACATCAAGAATAAACAGTGGCGGATCTAAGATGAAGTCAACAAGGGGGGGGGGGGCTTAATAAGCGATATGTAGAAAACTAAAAAAAAATTTAGGCTCAAATAGCCTAAAGATTTAGTTTAAAAAATGGGGCTGTTTAAAATTTTAAAATAAATTCTTATAAGATAGATAAGATTCGTGGGGTCAAATATAAATAAATAAGAAACTAAATCGTGCGTTTAAAATTTTGTAATAGATGTCAACACTAATTATAAGGGATAAAAGATACATTATTTAGTCCCAGTTTGTCATTTCTAGCCGACGACTCTTCATTTTACAAAAAGTATTAACTACTTCATCGATGTCAACCTCCCGCGACGAATTTATATTAGCGAGTGCTAAGCCATTCAACTTCCTCTAACCCATTGTACTTCGGAGATAAGTTTAAAGAGAATAAGTTGGGACAGCGGATAAATATGTTTCCCGCGCTTTTCTATTAGTGACAGTGAGCACCTAGGTAGGTATAATAGCGGGAAATTTAAAATCGATGTTCTTGCATCAGAGTATTTTGTGGTTGGATTGAATTTAGCACAAAGAAAAATCGTCTTTTCGACCCTAGATATTTAAATGCTTTATTTAAAATTGATTTTTATGCTTTAGCTATAGTGTCAAAATTCTATAAAGATGTGTTTACAATTACAATAAATATCCAAATGGATTGTTCGGTAAAATATTTACACCCTTATCATTATTGTTACTATCAGTCCATGGGGGGGGGGGGCTATAGCCCCTAAAGTCCCCCCATAGATCCGCCACTGAGAATAAATAATTATAGATCCATTCTCGGTAAAACAATTTTATTTTAAATTTTAACGTTTGAAGTATTCTGTTGTATTAATTGTTGAATAAGTAGGAGTCACGTTATAAGGAAATGGGAAAATAATATAGTTTTGCATGGCCTGCTCTATCATTCTCTATCATTATTTATTCATGATGTCGAAGATGGATGGTTATAATAACTAAAAAACTATCAAAGATAAACCCATCAACGTACCGGGTGTGAACGAAATTATTAGTCATATTATTAGTATTAGTCATAGCACCCAGAACTTTCTAGATATAAAATTGAAATTTGGAGGACATAATAAACATAGGTAAATGCAAATTTTTCGATATTTGTCACATCTCTGTCGTATCCGGTTTCGTCGGAAATGTCCTCAATTATGAAAGTTTATGATATTTTAAATGCAACACCCTGTATATTTTTACATTTTTGGATTCTAGATACGTTTTGCGACTGTTTGAGAAATGTTTCAGCCCACTTGATTTTTTTAGACATATTTTTATTTCTGCATCTAGCGGATTGCCGTGAATGTACTAACATCAATGTCCTGGATCTAGATGATCCAAGAAAAATTGAATCTTCAGTTTTATTCTACTATTTTAGGATTTACAACTCTTCAAATGTGCTTAAATCATTAATTTGTATTTATGTCCATTTTATTAAATGGCAACGTTCTTAAGACATCCAGTACTGTTCATGACAAATTCAATGGTACAATCAAATTTAAAATCAGTTTAATACGAACCTAATTATAAATTATTAAAGAAATAGTAGCTTCAAAACATATTTAATAAATTATGTAAATGTGCTGAGAAAACAAAGAAATTGACAAATAAGTATGACAAGCTTGTGTCAGTTGTGGTAGTTACTGAAAAATCTGACGATTCAATTTTTCTTGGATCATTTAGACTCAGGACATTGACGTTAGCACATTCACGGCAAAATAGATGCAGAAATAAAAATAGGTCTAAAAAAATCAAGTGGGCTAAAACATTTCTCTAGAATCCAAAAATGAAAAATATACATTTAAAATTTCATAGTTGAGGTCATTTCCGGCGAAACCGGAAATGACAAAAATATGACAAACACCGAAAAATTTGCATTTTTCCCTGTGTATTATGTCCTCCAAATCTCAATTTTATATCTAGAAAGCTCTGGGTGTCTAATAATTTCGTTGACACTCGGTATACATATTTGGAATCAGAAAGAAGAGATGTATTAAAGAAAGCAAAAATATACAGGGTGTTGACAGAAGCATTTGCGTCATACATACCTACATCTCAACGCACCGTCTTTGACAAACAGGGCAGGGCGTTAAATGTCACTGGTGCGATCATAATTTTTTAAATATCTGTGGAACAGTTTGAGTAATCTCTCCCAATTTTAATACACTATAGGTAATATAGGTATAAGTTATAAATTAAATTACATCTTCAGTACTGATTTGGTTGACATTAATACTTTTTCGGGTCAGCTATCCTTTAACCCACCCCAAATTTTTTTTGAGACGCCAATGCATCCTATGTTTTCTATGAAGAAAGTATTTACATGTGCCTTTTGGTATTTTTGTACTCTTCTAATTTTCCGATATCTTTAGCGGTTTCACGACAATTTGACAAAATGTAGCTGCACTGTATAGGTATTATTAATAAATTTGTAATTCATTTCCATTTCATTCTTTTTGATATACTGTATACGTTATTCTTGATTAATTATTTAAATTTCACAATAATTTGGGGGGTCAAATTAATCAAATTTGAGATTTAAATTAAAGGGAAAATAGCATAGTAATTTATTTAAAAGAGAAGAATTTAAAGAAGAAAATTTAAACAGCCAATGTATCAATATCAACCAAATCAGTACTACTGAAGAAGTGATTTAACTTTATATTATAGTGTATTAAAATTGGATGAGATTAAAAACTGTTCCGAAGATATTTAAAAAATTATGATTATCACCAGTGACATTTAAAGCCCTGTATGTCAGAAACGGTGCATTTTGGGATATAGATATGTATGGCTCAAGTGCCATAATTTTGATTGACCTGTATTTAAGGGACACCCTGTATTAACGTTTTTGACATGCCATATGTATAGGTACGCTCATATTTATGTATTATTTTTTTTGTTGGCCAATAAACAATTTAATCTAATCTATCTATCTACACTAATAATTTACGCCATTCGTAATATCCGAGTTATAGTTTTTTTCAAATCACTTATTTAACGTGGGCCAATATATTTTCTCTACCAAGGCCAATCACCGATGCCAGGAGACAAGCAACCCCCAACCTGGAAATTTTGTTGTGAAGAATTGTGAATTCCGACTTAGAGTTGTGAATTCCGACTTAGAGTTGTGAATTCCGACTTAGAGTTGTGAATTCCGAGATAGAGTTGTGAATTCCGACTTAGAGTTGTGAATTCCGAGATAGAGTTGTGAACTCCGACTTAGAGTTGTGAATCCGAGATAGAGTTGTGAATTCCGACTTAGAGTTGTGAATTATAAAAAAATAATTAGGTTGGCCCCTCTACGCCTTCGTAGAAATGTCTGCCATATGTCAGAAAATAATTTCTAATGCACACCTTTTAAAAATAAACAAGATAGTGCTCTTTCAAATAAATAGCAAGTTATTAACAAAAAAAATGGATATTAATTTCAAACCTCAAATCTAAAAAAATATTATTATTTACTCTAGCCTTTTAGAATTTAACTATCCAAAATGTGTCCGTATCGTTTACGAAAAGGTGCCTACTCGCATTTAAGAATAATACAAATTCTCTGTGCTGAGTTATGACCCCTGAAAATAAAGGCAAGCAGGTAGCTATAATGTAGTGTAAAATTGGCAACCTTGAAATGGTTCAGGCTATGTCATTAAATTATGTATTACTTTATACAGTGGCTCAGGTTAATCTTATTAGTATACTGATTCAGGATTGCACCATAAATATGTATATATACAGCCATGTTTATTTATAAAAATATGAAAGCATACTTTACAAAATAGGTTGTCCGACCCCATACATACGCCAATATATACAAATATTTCTTATCTACCTCTTCTATGAATAGGTGGTTCAGGATAGTATGAATTATCAGGTGATTCAGGATTGATAGAATTGATGAATTGTTTGATGAAAATTTAAATTTATTGAGAGGAAAATATATATATATATATATATATATATATATATATATATATATATATATATATATATATATATATATATAAATATATATACAGGGTGATTCGTGAGGAGAGGGTCGTACTTTACCAACAGATAGGGAACATTGAGGTGATCTTAAATCCCCATATAGTAATGGCTATAGCGGCTTCGTTTCCAAAATACAGGGTGTTTTATATTTTTTGGAAGAATTTTCTTTTCGCCATATATCTGTAATGCGTAAACGGAATTCAATGAAATTTTGTATTTTTGTTACAGTAGTCATTCATCATCAAATGCGTGGGATATTAATAAAATATCAGGGCCGGACCCAGAATAAAACTATTTTTAAATTATTCCTAGAAAATAACACTCTGTATACTGTTTATGAAATTCTTGATATTGAAATATTAATTTACATCTAGAAAGATACAAGATCCCATAAAAAAATATTTTGGCACCATTTTATTGTTTAAGTAAAAAAATTAAATTATTGAGGTATCAATTTTTTTTTGAAAAATTGAGAGAAAATAGTCACTTCAGATATCAGTAACATATATTTTTTTTCTTCTCTGTTTGCACTATCTTTTATTCGTATCACATGGTACCTAGTAAAATAATAAAAATATTTTGTAATGATTGCGTAATTAATAATCTTAAAAAAATAACACATAATAAAAATTCACAATTTAACAGTCAAATTTACTAAATACAATTAAATTTTTTGTATCACAGTCTGTTTTTAAAGTGACCACCGTCAAATTCGATACATTTTCTTGATCGATTTGTCACTTGATTTATGCTTTTCTAACAATTTCTAAATTGTTATTAATTTCATTGCAAAAGTGCTCAATTCTTGCAATCAGCTGTTCTCTGGTGTTTATTTCTTCTTTGTATACCTCAGTTTTAAATAACCCCACAAAAAATAGTCAACGGGTGTGAGATCTGGTGATCTCAGGGGCCATGCAACAGGACTGAAGTGACTATTTTCTCTCAATTTTTCAAAAAAAAAATTGATTCCTCAACAATTTAATTTTTTTACTTAAACAATGAAATGGTGCCAAAATATTTTTTTATGGGATCTTGTATCTTTCTAGATGTAAATTATTATTTCAATATCAAGAATTTCATAAACAGTATACAGAGTGTTATTTTCTAGGAATAATTTAAAAATAATTTTATTCTGGGTCCGGCCCTGATATTTTATTAATATCCCACGCATTTGATGGTGAATGACTACTGTAACAAAAATACAAAATTTCATTGAATTCCGTTTACGCATTACAGATATATGGCGAAATGAAAATTCTTCCAAAAAATATAAAACACCCTGTATTTCGGAAACGAAGCCGCTATAGCTATTACTATATGGGGATTTAAGATCACCTCAATGTTTCCTATCTGTTGGTAAAGTACGACCCTCTCCTCACGAATCACCCTGTATATATATATATATATATATATATATATATATATATATATATATATATATATATTTTTTTTTTTTGTTTGTTTTTTTTTGTGCATATTTCTGTTCTACAACACATGTAGTGAATATTCATTAACAATGTAGCTATTTTAACAATATTTTAATAATCTTTTAATGTTTTTACGACGTAATGTTTTTAATCTTAAATTAAATATGTAAGCTTTGTGGTGACATGTATATTGAGTTGCATAAATTATGGGAAACGTAAGAAAATTTGTGTGTTTTGCAATGAAGCTATTTTTTAAATGTTAACCTCAAGTTAATGTCTTGAGAAAGGAAATAAACATTTCCGAAAGCTTGACAAATAACAAAGAGTATTCTTTTATCCCTGGCCTGAATATCTATTTTGACTGCAACCTCAAAATTTCCTAGTTTCTATATATATATATATATATATATATATATATATATATATATATATATATATATATATATATATATATATATATATATATATATATATATATATATATATATATATATATATATATATATATATATATATATATATTCTCCCAGAGTATAAAGTGAGCCCCATGTAAAGAGAATTCACGGTTGAAGTGAGGTCCGAAACAAAATTAGGACCGTATATGGACCTCACTTTGTTAAGTCATTCAGATTTCATCTGGAAGTTGCCCTACCGGTGTAGATTGCGATTCCAAAAAATAGTGTGGACCTCAGTTGGTAAGTAAAATGCTTAAAATTGTATAATTTAGTTTGCCGTTTCTCCGTTCGAGGGCGCTGCTTCAGGCGTATATTTTCTATCTGTATATTTTCGCAATATTAGTAACCACATTGCGACACACAAAGTGAGGACCGTAAAAGTGGCAACTCTGTATGGTTCTCGCTACACAGTACATTTATTTAGCCGTGGCCTGGGAGGTCTCGGTTTTGCACATCGTGCACATTTTTTCGATATATTTAAATAATATGAATAACAACAACACCAAACCAATGTATTTATTTCACTTACATTATTTGAAATATCAGATCAATTTTGTGGTTCATAATGTCTGGGATTCTTATTTATTATTGATTTTTTGAAAAATTGTATTCTAATGAAATATTCTGTCACACGATAATACATCATAAAATTTAACTTACGCTCTTTTATCAGGGGAAATGCGTTTTTCTCGTAAACGGCTAAAGGAAACTGTTTTTTGTAAAAAGTATTATATTCTTACCGACTGTTACTAAAAACTAGGATAGAAATATAACATAAATATGTAGGGCTCTAGGCGTCTCGACGCTACAAAATTTTATTTTCCAGCAACATACCACTTTTGTTACACCATTGGAAAGGTCTTTTGAGGTGGGGCAATAGTGCGTCGGATCTCGATATCTCAAGTTCTACGATAGCTAGAAATTTTTAAGAAAATTGCAAGTGAAGTAGAAAAAAAAGTCTATAACTGGAAATTATTTTCGAACATACAGGGCGAGCCAAGACGAAATTACAGGACCAAGTGCCTATCTTTTAAATGGAATGCTGTGTATATCAATACATTTTTAGAAACCTCTTTCTAGGCTCTATTCATTCCTATATTAGCATTGAATATCTCCCAACAACTTGGATGTAATGAATTTATTTGTTGAAATAATGCAATCTGCAGATGAATATTAAAAAAAATCACCACAATCACGATTATGGGTTTTAAGAAAAATTTATTTGAATACCAGTTACGGGACATCTAATTAATGTTTCTGAATTATTTTCATTTCCTAAAACTGTACAGGGTGGCCAAAAATTATTTTTCAATTAAGAACTTTTTAAATTGAATTTTCTCAATTTTTTCAAATGGAACTCCCTGTATATTTTTCAACGATGTGATGTAGAAATGAAACACAAAAATTTTTTGTAAGTACTTCCGTATGGCTAATTGCAACCAATTTCGTTTTATAAACAAATAAGTGTCAAATTCAAGAATAAACTTAAAAAGAGGTTCCCTCAAATAATTCATTAGAAAAATTATAATAGGTGTTCGACGTGGTGCCCATTTTGATTGACACACGTCTTTATGCAATTGAAATGAGGCCATTTAGTGGAACCATTTCTTCCAATCCATTGAAACGAATAAATAGTATTTAACAGATCCTTTAATGTAATGTTTTTTTTACATTTTTTTGCTGTTGTCGTTATTCGACAAGCAATAAAACCTCAGTTTGGTAAAAAACCTCTTTTTAAGTTTATTTTTGAATTTAGTAATTATTGCTCAGTAAAACGAAATTGGTTGCAATTAGCCATAGGGAAGTACTTACAAAATATGTACGTTTTTCATTTCTACATCACATCGTTGAAAAATAAACAGGGTGTTCCATTTGAAAAAATTGAGAAAATTCAATTTAAATAGTTCTTAATTGAAAAATAATTTTTGGCCACCCTGTACAGTTTTAGGAAATGAAAATGATTCAAAAACATTAATTAGATGTCTCGTAACTCGTATTCACATAAGTTTTTCTTACCCATAATTGTGACTGTGGTGATTTTGTTAATATCCATCTGCAGATTGCATTATTTCAACAAAAAAATTCATTACATCCAAGTGGTTGGGAGATATTCAATGCTAATATAGGAATGAATAGAGCCTAGAAAGAGACTTCACAAAATGTACTGATATATATAGCATATCATTAAAAAAAAAGGCACTTGGTCCTGTAATTTCGTCTTGGCTCGCCCTGTATGTTTGAAAATAATTTCCAGTTTTAGACTTTTTATCTAGTTTAGTTGCAATTTTAAAAGAAATTTATAGCTATCGCAGAACTCGAGATATCGAGGTCCGACGCACTATTGCCCCACCCTGTATAGTGTATAGTAAGGAAGTTCTGGCCAAAAGAAATGTTATTATAAGTAGTTAGTTTATCACCCTGTATTTTAGTAATTAAGCGCTACAGACACATTTCTACAGCCACTCGTGAATAGACAAGGGGTCCTCTATCATTCTTAGAAGTATGTACAGGGTGATTTTTTTATCAGGGGAAATGCGTTTTTCTCGTAAACGGCTAAAGGAAACTATTTTCTGTAAAAAGCATTATATTCTTATCGATTGTTACTAAAAACTAGGATAGATATATAACATAAATGTGCAGGGCTCTAGGCGTCGCGACGCTACAAAAATTTTTTTCCGGCAACATACCACTTTTATTACACCATTGGAAAGGTCCTTTGATTTCGAGTGTTTTTTCTATATTCTATTTTTCTCGATATTTATTCGTTAACAAGTTATGATGTAATATTTTCTCCCTGAAACGGGTTTTTCGATCTGTATAAGGGGCTGTAGCTCCCTTAGGAAGCATATTTGGACATGTTTGTATGAACTTTTATGCTTATTTTTACATGTAGAATTAGCTCCAGAATTTGTGGATATAACATAAATGTGCAGGGCTCTAGGCGTCGCGACGCTACAAAATTTTTTTTCCGGCAACATACCACTTTTATTACACCATTGGAAAGGTCCTTTGATTTCGAATGTTTTTTCTATATTCTATTTTTCTCGATATTTATTCGTTAACAAGTTATGATGTAATATTTGCTCCGTGAAACGGGTTTTTCGATCTGTATAAGGGGCTGTAGCTCCCTTAGGAAGCATATTTGGACATGTTTGTATGAACTTTTATGCTTATTTTTACATGTAGAATTAGCTCCAGAATTTGTGGACAGTAATTTAGAAACACCCTGTATGGGTGATATAGTATGATGATGGATGATGTATCCATGTTTCTAAATTGCTATCCAGAAATTCTGGAGCTAATTCTACATGTGAAAATAAGAATAAAAGTTCATACAAATATATGTCCAAATGTGCTTCCTAAGGGAGCTACAGCCCCTTAAAGGGAGCGAAAAACCCGTTTCAGGAAGCAAATATTATATCATAACTTTTTAACGAATAAGTATCGAGAAAAATAGTATTTAGAAAAATCACTCGAAATCAACAGACCTTTCCAATGGTGTAACAAAAGTGGTATGTTGCTAGAAAAAAAAATTTGTAGCGTCGCGACGCCTAGAGCCCTGCACATTTATGTTATGTTTCTATCCTAGTTTTTAGTAACAGTCGGTAAGAATATAATACTTTTTACAGAAAATAGTTTCCTTTAGTCGTTTAGGAGAAAAACGCATTTCCCCTGATAAAAGAATCATCCTGTATAGGGTAGTCATTTTATCTTGATAACATTTTGATCTTATATAACTCTTTTATTTTTAAAGTTATTACTGTGAACCAAAAAACCAAATTTCAGGGTGGCTCACCAAGTTTTCTTTTTGTCTCCATAGAAAACAAAATATTGTCAATTATTAAAGATATACACATAACTTGTGTTTTTATTTAATGGAACACCCTATATATTTTAAACCAGTTGAATAGCATATTTTGTTCTGATTTCAAATAGCACATTTCATATTTTGATCCAGCTGTTCCAATTTATTCGCAAAAATGTAAAATATTTTTTGGATGATTGTGTGCTGTGGAAATAAAATAATGCTAATTTTTTACATATTACAAACTATAATTTAGGGCGTCGGTGTGGCATAAACCTTATTGTGCTTTTGGCAGATACATTTGAATTGATTATTATAAGATAGATAGGATTCGTGGGGTCAAATATAAATAAATAAGAAACTAAATCGTGCCATATACCCCAAAAGATGAAACTGGTGCAGCTACGGACACGTGTTTCGGAGTTATTGCTCCTCGTCAGCGTAGCGTAGCTAAATAAAGAATCTAAGATCTGAAGCAATAACTAATAAAGGTTAGAAAGCACAGTACACAGTACCCTTTATTTAGCTACGCTACGCTGACGAGGAGCAATAACTCCGAAACACGTGTCCGTAGCTGCACCAGTTTCATCTATTGGGGTATATGGCACGATTTAGTTTCTTACTGATTATTATTTTCACAATGATATTCCGTCACTTTAATGTTCAAGAAATGAGTGATAAATGCTTTACATTTTTGCGAGTAAATTGGAAACTGCTGGATCAAAATATAAATTGTGCTATACTATTGAAATCAGAACAAAATGTGCTATCTAAGTGGTGAAAAATATGTAGGATGTTCTATTTAAAAAAACACAATTTATGTGTATATCTTTGACAATTGACAGCCTTTTGTTTCTTCTGATGACAAAAAGAAAACTTTTTAAACGACCCTGCAATTTGGTTTTTGGTTCATTGTAATAACTTTAACTTAAGTATTTATATTTTATTTATCGTTTATAAGATGTAAATAATAAAAATCTATTAGTGCGAATATTGAGATCTGGTGATTGTTAACAACCCAAGTTGTTCGTTAGTTACATTACATTTACAGCCTATTATACAAGATGTCTCAACGATAACAAATATTGAAGAATTTGTCTGCGTTAAAGTAATAAATCGCAGATTATGCTGATCTGATATAACGACATATGGCAACATGGCGTGGACCTTACTTTATCTTTATACACATATTTCAGTCCTCACTTTGTTCTGTTGCCAAAAAAATATACACGGCTCTCACTTTAATAGATGAATAATGCAGTCCTCACTTGTACTGATATACGCAGAAAAAAAAAAGTTCGACATTTTTTGTTTTTCTTCTGTATATTTGTGATCCCTCTACTTTTATTTACAAAGTAAGGTTACACTGATGAAGCGATGTTTCTAGCGCCACTCCTTCTACCGGTCCTCATATTATACGGTTTACGACGTGTCCTCAGTTTGATATAGGGCCACAAATATATATATATATATATATATCATAATTCATAAAAATTCTTTTAATGATAACTTTAAATTAGCTTTCAAAAATAAAGTAACAGTTTCTAATCTTTTTTCAAAATTAAAAGACAAAGATGATTTACTGAATTTATCTAATGTTGTTTACAGTATCCCTTGTAATGGCTGCAACCAACAATACATAGGTCAAACGAGCAGACGTCTCAAAGACCGTATTACATCTCACAAAAGTGACTTAAGAAACAATAAAAGAACATGTACTTTGGCCAGACATGCTGTTGATTGTAATCATGACATATCATATGATAGGGTCAGCATATTAGACCGTGAAAATAACTCAAAAAAAAAGGACGTTTCTGGAAATGACTAACATTTTCCAAACACCTAATACTTTAAATTCTAGGACCGACATTGATGGTCTCAGCATCATATATACTTACCTTTTGCATTTAGATAAAAATAATCAATTTCAGAATAATAATATTGAACGTGATCTTTTGGATGGCTCTGACGTCCTGACATAGCAGGTTGGGGGTGAACAGAGGTTCTTACTACAATCGTAGTTAGATACCCCTGTTCACTCTAATCTGACCTGATCTAGTCGGGCTTCAGAGCTATCCAAAAGAACACATTTAATCGGTTCAGTTACTGGTGGAAGTTAGTTACTTTTGTCCTGTAGAGTTTGTTAATCCTGGTGATTTTATTTTGGTAACCATGTGTAGTGTCACATTTTTTGTATTCAATTTTTTAAGTAACTTTTTAACAAAATGTCTTAAATGCTTTTGTTCATATTTTAATTTAAATTCAATTTTATTGTGTAATCCTCGTAACAATATTATGTATTTTTAAAGCAGAATGTCTTTAACTTATAGTCCAGTGATTGTGGTGTCATTATTTCTTTTATAACTTTTATAACCTGTTCCACACATGTGCAACTTTTATTTTAATCTCATTTTATCGTAAGTACTAAACACTTTGTATAATTTTTAACATCACTAATGGATGTAAAAATCATTGTAGCGTTCCTGATGAAGAGACAATAAAGCCTCGAAAGCTCGAACAGAAATAAAGAGTATTCTTTAGTTTTTGGCCTAAGACTGCACACCCAACTAAACATTTAAGTTTTACTATATATATATATATACAGTGCGTTCACAATGAAAGGAATAAATTCAATATAATCTGAACCACGTGGTTGTGCCAAAAACGCTCGGACACGTCGATTTGTAATTTTGAATTGGCACATTTTGAGTTATACGGCAAGTCAATGTCACTTCCGGTTTTTCCGGAAGTGACATCAACTTTGTTATTTTAAATGCAACACCCTATATTTTTGTACTGATTTGTATAGACGATAAAAAGACGTTTCCAAAAATGTAGTTAACATGTTTTTATTATGAAACGTTTTTGTATTATTTACAAATTTACTGTAGCAACTGTCTTAAAAATTCCTAAATTATTAAATGTTCAATGTGTTGCATATTTTGAGTCACACGGCAAGTCAATGTCACTTCCGGTTTTTCTGGAATGTCACTTCCGGTTTTTCCGGAAGTGACATCAACTTTGTTATTTTAAACGTAACACCCAGTATTTTTGTACTGATTTGTATAGACGATAAAAAGACGTTTCCAAAGATGTGGTAAACACGTTTTTATTATGAATAATTACTTTTAGTATTATTTACAAATTTACTGCACTAACTGTCTAAAAAATTCCTAAGTTAATAAATGTTCAATATGTTGCCCGTTTACGTGAATGCATTTTTGAATTCGAATAATTATGTCTCTTTGGATATTGCGAAACATTTCTGGTGATATTAGTCGGATTTCTTGGCGTATTATCTCTTTTAAGTCATTAAGATTGTTAGGTCGGTTCACATAAACTTTGGATTTTAAATAACCCCATAAGAAAAAATCCAAGAGAGTTAGATCAGGTGACCTCGGCGGCCACTCAATCGGTCCCCTTCTACCAATCCATCTATTGGGAAAGGTTGCACCTAGAAATTGACGAACTGCGATCGCATAGTGGGGAGGTGCCCCGTCTTGTTGAAACCAAATTGTCTCACTTGGTACGTCAGGGTCTTGTGGGTTGGGAAAAAGAACAGCTAAAGCAGGAATAAGTTCAAATTGAAGAAACTCTAAATAGCGTTCTCCGTTTAGTGTTCCTTCAAAGAAATAAGGCCCAATAATTCGATTGCCAATAATTCCTGCCCATACATTAATTTTCTGAGGATATTGTGTGTGAACCAGTATCTGCAATTCTGTCTATTTACATGACCACTTAAACAGAAAGTGGCTTCATCAGAAAAAAGAATTTGCTCTATTAAATTCAAATTTTCATTGTGCATTTCTTGTATTTGCTCGCAGAATTGCATTCTTCGATCAAAGTCGTCTTCCGACAATTCATGCACCAGGTACTAAGGATGGTACTTAGCTGCTCGAAGAATTTTTGATACTGATCCCGTTGACAATTCATATTCTCTTGAGAGTTCTCTAACCGTCACATGGGGATTTTCTTGAACGTGTAGAAGGACATTTAACTTAACATCTTCAAGTACCTTTTTTGCTCGGCCTTTAGGTAAATCTCTAACGTGGCCAAACTCTCTAAATTTTTGTTCAATTTTACTCACGACAGATTGGCTAATCGGTGGACGGTCAGGATGATTTTCATTAAATAAGTTACATACCTGCTGTTGAGTACGAACTCTTCTATCACCAAAACCAATCATCATAAGCACCTCAATTCGATCTTTTTCTGTTAAATTCATTTTTTCGGTAAATAAATGTCACTTCACAATTATTTTTTGACAATTTAAAAATTTATTCAACGCTTACTATAAGTTTTTTAGTGCTGTAAGTTCAAGTGACATTTATTTACCTAAAAAATGAATTTAACGGAAAAAGATCGAATTGAAGTGCTTATAATGATTGGTTTTGGTAATTGAGTTCGTATTCATCAGCAGCTATGTAAATTATTTAGTGAAAATCATCCTGACCGTAACAAGACGGGGCATCTCCCCAATATGCGATCGCAGTTCGTCAATTTCTAGGTGCAACCTTTCCCAATAGATGGATTGGTAGAAGGGGACCGATTGAGTGGCCGCCGAGATCACCTGATCTAACTCCCTTGGATTTTTTCTTATGGGGTTATTTAAAATCCAAAGTTTATGTGAACCGACCTAACAATCTTAATGACTTAATAGAGAGAATACGCCAAGAAATCCGACTAATATCACCAGAAATGTTTCGCAATATCCAAAGAGACATAATTATTCGAATTCAAAAATGCATTTACGTAAACGGGCAACATATTGAACATTTATTAACTTAGGAATTTTTTAGACAGTTAGTGCAGTAAATTTGTAAATAATACAAAAAGTAATTATTCATAATAAAAACGTGTTTACCACATCTTTGGAAACGTCTTTTTATCGTCTATACAAATCAGTACAAAAATACTGGGTGTTACGTTTAAAATAACAAAGTTGATGTCACTTCCGGAAAAACCGGAAGTGACATTCCAGAAAAACCGGAAGTGCCATTGACTTGCCGTGTGACTCAAAATATGCAACACATTGAACATTTAATAATTTAGGAATTTTTAAGACAGTTGCTACAGTAAGTTTGTAAATAATACAATAACGTTTCATAATAAAAACATGTTAACTACCTTTTTTGAAACGTCTTTTTATCGTCTATACAAATCAGTACAAAAATACAGGGTGTTGCATTTAAAATAACAAAGTTGATGTCACTTCCGGAAAAACCGGAAGTGACATTGACTTGCCGTATAACTCAAAATGTGCCAATTCAAAATTACAAATCGACGTGTCCGAGCGTTTTTGGCACAACCACGTGGTTCAGATTATATTGAATTTATTCCTTTCATTGTGAACGCACTGTAGTAAAAAGTAGTAAAAAGTAAAAGTAAAAGTAAAATTTATTATCCAAGAGACCATACAAATAGCATAGGACAAGTCAGAATGAAAATCATTTCTTACAAAATAAATTTTTTTTAAATACAAATACATGTCAAATTTAAAAATAGAAATAAAAAAAAAAATTATTATACAAATTAAAATGTATGTGTATACGACTATGTAATAATAACAACCAAACAATAATAAAATTTAACCAAATTTATTGTAAATCTCAAAATTAACTCAGTTGACTTTATTTATTTAGAAAGTCATTTACAGAATAATAAGACTTCACATGCAGCAGCAATTTCAATTTATTTTTAAACTGATTAATATTGTCAATATTTTTTATTTCCTGTGGCAACTTGTTATATAGTTTAATTCCCATGTACAATGGATTTTGTTCATATGTAGTTAAATTATGACCGGGTATAACCAAATTATTACTTCCTCGAGTATTATAATCATGACTGAAATTGTTTGTGAGAAACATATTAATATTACATTTGACGTATATTAAAATTTTCAGAATATAAATACTGGCCAAAGGTAATATATTAAATTTTTTAAACAAATCCCTGCACGAAGTTCGTCGAGAAGCCTTCGCTATGTTTCTTACCGCAATTTTTTGTAATTTAAAAATTCTAGCAGCATTGTGTGAAATTCCCCAAAACATAATGCCATAAGACAATCGAGAATAAAAGTGTGCATAGTAATAAGATATAGCAGTTGCATTGTTAGAGATATGTTGTAACCTATATAATGCATAACAGACTGGAGTTAGTTTTTTCGATAAAAAATCTGTATGAGATTCCCAATTTAAAGCACTGTCTATAAATACACCTAAAAATTTTACAGAATTAACTTGTTTAATTGATTTATTATTTATTTTTATCAGACTACTATAAGAAGTACTAGTTATTCTAGGAGTAAAGTTAATAAATACAGTTTTAGATATATTTAGAAATAATCTATTTTCTTGGAACCATTCTGTGAAATACTTCAATTTATCTTGCATTTCAAATTGTGTCTCACTCATCGAGTCTTTACAACTTAAGTAGGAAGTATCATCAGCAAACATTATTAAGTTATCATCAGATATATATTG
Organism: Rhagium mordax; assembly: GCA_963680705.1. NCBI lineage: Eukaryota > Metazoa > Arthropoda > Insecta > Coleoptera > Cerambycidae > Rhagium > Rhagium mordax. The sequence continues at coordinate 67,451,046 of OY796656.1, read as the reverse complement.
GGGTAAATCATTAATATAATATAGAAATAACAGAGGTCCCAATACTGATCCTTGTGGGACACCAATAGTTACTTCCTCTCTTTCCGATCTCACTCCATTGACCTCTACAACTTGTGTTCTGTTAAAAAGATATGATTTTAACCAATCACTGTATATATATATATATATATATATATATATAAAGTCTAATAACTACCGACTTTTGCTTTTATATATATATATATATATATATATATATATATATATATATATATATATATATATATATATATATATATATATATATATATCTATACGCGGTATGTTGTCACCTCCACTACATGGAAGAGGCGACCTCGCCTCCGGGTCTCCCCGTTCAACTAGAGAAAAAAAAAATTCATATATGGGGTGAGGAGAGGGTCACGAATCTGTATTTCAAAAGAGGGGAAGAGAAATTTGACTTTTAAGGAGGTCATATATGGAAACCACATAAAGTACTATGTGACCTCCGAAATCTATATATAAGCGCTCACGTTAATAACGTTGTCGGCTCCGACAGTGTTGTCACATTATCGGAGGTCACAAAGACACCTCTGTATCCGTGCATTATAAGGGCGTGTTTTTAATATGAATATAAATTCAGTTTCAGAATGTTTTACTCATGAAATATTACTTATCGAAATATTAAATAAAATGGGATAAATGAGGAACATGACTTTTGTAAGGTAGGGAAGGACAAGGAAATTGTGGTCAGTTAAGGAGAACTGTAAAAATCTGAGTCAACAAAATATATTTGTTTATAAGTACGTTTGTTTAGTTATAAAATTTATTAAAAACATGACAAAGAAATATAATTTTCTTAATTTAAAAGTAAGTTGTTTTGACTCGCATTACCCAAGAAGAGATAATCAGAACGGTACAAAACTAGTCAAAAAAATATATTTTTTTAACCTTAGTTATTACATTTTCGAAAGCAAATACGTTTCTTAAGCTATAAAACTAACTTATTAGCAATTTAATAAAAAATAAAATGTAATATATTACATTTTAATATATCACTTTAATAAATTACTTTAATATATTACTTTAATATATTACTAATAAAATATAATATATTACATTTTATTTTTTATTAAATTGCTAATAAGTTTTACAGCTTAAGAAACGTATTTGCTTTCGAAAATGTAATAACTAAGGTTAAAAAATATATTTTTTTGACTAGTTTTATACCGTTCTGATTAATTCTGGTTAATTTTCTTAAAAAGAAGTTGTTTTGACTCCCATTGCCCAAGATACGTGGTACCTAATCATGATTGGGGGTGATAAGAACCAGAGGAATTAAGATATAAAACATAAGGAAAATAACAAACTACTCCTTTAGGGACTTAAAATACACAATAAAACATTTCAACTATTGTGGTTTATACATGGTGTCCAGGAATGGAATTCCCTTTTTAAAGGCTAATAATAAATTTGCTTGAAGTTTTAAAATAAATTTATTACTGCAAAAATACACACAATATAGGCGGATTTTATGTTTTAAAAATTATATTGTCGAAGCGCCTTCCATTTCGGTCAAAACACTCCTGCAATACCTTCTCCATGTGATTAAAAACTGCTAAACACATCTCAGGTGGAATTCTATTAATTTCTTCTCATATTTTTTGTTTTAATTCTAGCAAAGTCATAGGCCTATTAACATAAACTTTACATTTAATTAGTAATTACTAATAAAATTGTCCTATTATTATTTTTTGCAGTAGCGCCCTGGAAGCGATCATTTCAGCATAATTCTATTATTAATTAGATACTAAGTACCTAGAGAACTGTGCATCCTACTCGTTCCGTTGTGATTTTTTTGTGATTATTGTTTTCCAGAAACTCAAATAACTCGAAAACGGTGCGCCATATCAAAGTACAACTAGAATACCTTTATTGCAGAAAAAACTCTGGTATTCCATAATTTGCTACCAAAATTTGGAAAAACTTACATGCGAAAAAGTTGTGGGGCATTTTACTCCACCCCCTCCCTGTTTGACCCACCCCTGAATGAAATTTTTGATTCATTTTTACACTACCTTATTGGTCATAAAATGATTAGTAATTGACCAAAATTTCATGTTTTTAATTTCACCGGTTTCGGAAATATTAACTAAAAACCATCATCAAGGAAGCACTTTTAAAGGGTTGTAGCTCCCTTAGGAAGCCTTTCTGTGGCTATATTTGTAGGAACTTCTTGCCTTATTTTTGAACAAGCTGGTAAAATGATGACCACTAATTTCGGGACACCCTGTATATGCATAATAATTTAACTCCTGTTAACTTTTACCTATTAAGAAGACCTTCCATAAGTACAAAGTCGTGCCCAAATTTCATTCCGCCAGCTATAGTCACTTTCGAAAAAAAAAAAATCAAATCACTTTTTGGTGCCCCCTTTTGAGGAGATCTAGCGGCTCAAGGAGGCCGTTCTCGACTTTACTGTACATAAGAGATTATATTTATTTCTTGATGAGGAAATACCCTTAAGAGGTTTTCACGTTATTTCGGGACACCCTCAGTTTTAATTTTGTAGATTATTAAAAATAGGCAGCTAATTATAGATTGGATTTCCAACCAACAAAAACAATCTTATTTTATTAGATTAAGGCAATTAAAACTTCATTAATAATGCACTGAACAAGATTTTAGTTCATAGTACAGGAGCAGAAATTTTGATAAAAGCAGCATATTTGAAAATCGTAAAAATTACATATTTTTGAGGTTAGTATTGTGACGTCACGTGCACGAACGAATTTATTTGGACTTTAACCAATAACGAGACCGTCCGTTTTTGACGTCATTAATGGAAAACTGGCAAGACTTTTGAAATTGATACAACTTATTAATATTTAAAGCAACTGTAAGAATGCTATATTATTGGAATTTATTGCATTATTATATTTAATATGTATTCAACTTTGACGTAAATCTATTAAAAACCTTTAATTCAATTAAGGTGTAAGAGTTTATTGTTAAAAGATTAAACTAAACAGACATTTATGTTTATAATTAAAATAAGTCGTCAATTTAATTCAATTTTCCATTAAACAACATCTTGCCAGGTTTCAAGTTTTTATACATTTCTAATAACAAATAGGGAAATAACTCAAAATCAAATACATTATGGTTAACACTTGTAGAGACCTAATTTACTTAGAATTGACAAACGATTATAAAAATTATTATAAATCTTTAAAAAAACCCAGACGCGTCCACTTTTTTAAAAAAGGGGATCAGATGGCCCCGATTTGTATGCCACTGGATCTTGTGTTAATGTTAAGGAGCACAAAAATGAATGTGGTTTTGTCCAAAACTATCATATACCAAATTTGACTGAAATATCTTTTCCCGTTTCAAAGATAAAAAATAAAAACACTTGGTATCTCACAAACTAAGCAATTTTGAGGATACGTTTATATAACAAAATTTTATTATTATTATTCGTTTGCGTTTATCCCATTAAAACTGATTCACCCTGTATATGTATTGTATATTTGATCCAACCTTTTTAGTCCATACGGCGGCAGGTCGAAAAAACCCACAAAAAAATACAAATTGATAATACATTTTTTTTTCTTAATGATCTTGTTTCAGAGACATAAAAAACATATCAAAAGTGTGATTACCCCCGATGTCGGCGACTACCCTTAATTGTGCGATTTATGTATTAAAATCTGGTTTTTTAACGATAAGGTGCTTTCTATTCACCCTACGAGAGAAATAGTGGTATACAAAATTGAAGACATTAAGATTCTCTATAAACTTTACATATTTTTGCTCAGACCAAAGGTTTTCGCTCGCTGTGACCGTCACGAATTTTTCAATTTTGTGCGGTTAGTATTAAAAAACCGTTGGTCTGAGCAAAAATATGCGTAGGGCATCTTTTATAGAGAATTTTAATATCTTCAATTTTGTATACCACCATTTCTCACGTAGGATGAATAGGATACCAGTTATTGCTAGAAAACCGGATTATTGTACCTAAATTGCAAAATTAAGGGTAGTCTCCGACCTCGGAGGTAATCACACTTTTGACATATTTTTTATGTCTGTGAAACAAGATGCTAATATCAATTTGTGGCGAAAAAATACTTGCCGCTTGGCCTAATTGCCCAATAGACATCAAATATCAATGTCTGCAAAATAAAAAGAATCAATTTTGCCACGAAAATTTTATATTTTTCTACTTTATTTTATTAATTAAATAGGAATTTTTGAAACATGTTACGTTGCACAGATGATCAGTTCAACATCAAAAACATGCGGTTTTCTCCGCGATCCAATTAATTATGTGAAAATATAGGAGGCGTCAAATCAGTTTGGTCAGAAACAAAAGCATTACTATTTTAGTTTGATATTTCTCTTACTAGCCCTAGTTTTGGTGGCTACATTTTTAAGTCAAAATGGTTCTTGTTCAATCGAATAAAAAAATGGCATTATTGATTGTTATGTGGCATGTGGAACACCTTTTCATAAAATATGTTTTTTTTGTAAAAACATGATTTACCTAGTATAAAATAACAAAATAAAATGCAGAATGGTATTTCTAACCAATATAATTTTCAAGGCAACCCTGTTTTTCTATATATTTTGCAAAAATTTATATTAGAAGAAGTTGAGCAAAAAGTTGAGCAAACATACAATACATGTACCGGGTGACCACGAAATGACGCTCGTCCCTATATCTTCTTGTTTTGACAAGATATGAATTTCAAATTAGGGCACGTCAAATAACGGTTAAATATGCATTATGTCGACTGATTTTTCATTTTCTGTCACTTCCGGTTTTACCGGAAATGTGACTAACTTTGGTTTTTTAAATGGAACACCCTATATATTTTTACATTTTTATATTCAGGAGGTCATTTTGGATACAGTTATGGCATATTGAGATAAAAATATTACTGGCAGACATTTTTATGAGCAAACTTAATTTTTCATCCAGGCGGCCGTGATCTCAAAAATATGTTTTATTTTGCTTCAATAATTAATCAAAAAATGCAATTATGGTATTATATCATATGAAATTTGTGTTATAAGATCTGAAATATTTTGAAAATAATTTTTTCAGGATAACTATTTTTTTTTAATGGCACCATGATGGATTTGTTCATATTATAATACATAAAAATACATAAGAATAATATAACATTCAAAAAGATATAAATGAAAAAAAAAACTCATATTTGTGGATCTCTAGCATCTGACCTGCTGAATAAAAAATGTGAAAATATACAGGGCGTTCCATTTAAAAATCCAATGTTAGCATAATTTCCGGTGAAACAGGAAGCAACGGAAAATGATAAATTGATCGAATTAATAAATATTATTCAGCCGTTATTTGACGTGTCCAAATTTGAAATTCATATCTTTTAAAACCAAGAATATGACCACAAGATGTCACTTGCCTCTATCTCTTCTTGGTTTTACAAGATATAAATTTCTAATGTGGGCACAACAGATTTAACATTTTTTGTCGCTTCTGGTTTCACCGGAAATAATGCTAACTTTGGAATTTTAAATGGAACACCCTGCATATATTTTTACATCTTTAGATTCAAGAGATCAAAGGCATCTACTTGATAAAGATCCACTGTTAAATATTGACTTTTTTTCATTTCTAGTTGAATGTTATTCTTATGTATATTAATGTATTACAATATAAAGATATAGTGAAGTCCTTGGTACCAAGTAATCGGTAATAAAATGCTTTATTGAAATAACGTAGTGTACCACCATGGTGCCATTAAAAAAGGATAGTTAATTTGGAGAAATGATTTCCGAAATGTTTAAGATTTTTTAACACAAATGCCATATGGCATAACGTCATAATTGTATTTTTTATTAATTACTGAAGCATAACAATAGTAATTTTCGTCACAAGTCCGGAAGGTGACTTGTTACAGTCGAGTAGATATTATGGACGAGGCGACGGCAGGAGCCGAGTCTAGAATATCTAAACGAGGCTGGAATAACACCTTACGGACGTGTGTCGAATGATATTTTATTTCATCCCGTCATTTCTTGTATATTAGCATTTTTGTATAATTTGACACTTGGTTATTTTCTTATGTCATTTGACATTTGACACTATTTTTTAATTTACGGTTGATTTTTATATGTCAAACAACTGTCAAAAGGTATAATAACAGTTTGTGATTGGTTCGTAATAAGTTTCCGGTGGTTTCCGGTACTTTGCCGGCTCTGATACCGTAATGTCTCATTTTCCGGCCTCATATGAATACTGTACTGTTGTACTTTCCGGACGGGATGAAATAAAATATTTTTTTGGGATTACGGCCGCCTAGTAAAAAATTTAATTTGCTCATAAAAATGTCAGTATTAATATTTTTATCTCAATATGCCATAACTACATATATCCAAAATGACCTCCTGAATCCAAAAATGTAAAAATCTATAGGGTGTTCCATTTAAAAAATCAAAGGTAGTGTCATTTCCGGTGAAACTCAAAGCGACTGAAAGTAAAAAAGCGGTCAAAATAATGCATATTTAACTGTTATTTGACGTGCCCAACTTTGAAATTCATATCTTGTAAAACCAAGAAGATATAGAGACGAGCGTCATCTCGTGGTCACCTGGTATATCGTCGGAATCGGGATAATGCGTAGATTTCAAAAATATAAAAACATACAGGGTATTCCATTTAGAAAAACAAGTTAGGTTTGTATCTCCAGAACGCCCTGTATAATTGTAATTTCGATAAGTACGGTGAGATCGCGGGAAAATTTCGCACAACTTTTGTATTTACCATTATTTTCTTAGAAGAATAAAAATGTCATAAGGGGTTAATCTTTCGATAATATCCCTGTACTGGCCTGTACAGTCTGACTCGTTCTCACCCACTTTTTAGTCTTACATTACATTTTACAAAGAATCTCCAGATGTGCATGAAATTATACGTCTTAAGCTAAAAGTAAGTTATATTGTTTTATTTCTCCAAAAATATATAATATATTATACTTAATATCTATTCCAATCATATCTTGAAATATAGCTTCTTGAATTATGAAAAATTTCAAAGCTGATATATTGTATCATTCCGGTTTTCTGCAAAAATTTTCAGTATGCCACGTAAATAAAACAATAACTATAATTTAGGATGTTCAAATGACATAATTGATGACATATTTAAATTATCACTATCCAATCTCATACGGCGAGTTGCTTTATTCACCGGTGGATCCATCAGATGTGTTTTATCTCGTTCTATGTCCGAGGTTAGAACGAGATAAAACACATCTGGTGGATCAACCCGTGAATAAAGCAACTCGCCCATAATATGCTGAAATGTCCTGCGACGTTGCCTTTTTAAGGAGGCGGGAACGCTACGCTTGTGACAAAAAATTCAGCTTTATATATCAGGAGGTGACAACGTGCTCTCATTGAATACTGAATGCGACATCAGCGCCAGCGTTATATATAGGAACTAAAATATTTATTTGTGAGTATGGAAGGTACTTTGTCGCCTCCGAACAAATTTTCGTTTTTGAACTCTAGATGTCACCTTCTTTCCAAAACCGATGAAAAATAGGAGAAACGTTGTCGCCTCCGAAATCGGAGGCCATAACGTTATATATGAGGTGACAACGTATCTTTGGTATCTACTTTGGAGGCCACAACATACCCTTTATCAATATATATATATATATATATATATATATATATATATATATATATATATATATATATATATATATGTCTAGCCTACAGTTTGAGTACAAAACTTATACGTATAACTTATACACTTATACGTATAAGTGGCAATTTTTTATACATATATGTTACAGTTTGGGTACATTCATTTATTTTTATTAAAATAGTCCATAATAATAAACGTGTCAACTTCTAGTAGATTACCAGAATCAATTTTACTAAATCCAACTTTAATTGAATACATTTTATAAAAACACGACGTTACAAAGTTAATAATATGAAATAAACAATAAAAATATCGAGTAGGTTCAAATTGCAATTTTAATTAAAAATTGATTTTTTAACCTCTATATTTATTAGTTTACTTACAAACTCCAAAGTGATCGGTAAAGGGCACTTTTCAAAATTCACCGGTGGATCAACCGGTTTCTCGCCACAGTTTCAGTACACAACTTATATAGAATATTCCACGTAAGCTGGACGATTTCGCCAGAAGACATCGTGACCTGCTGAAGTAGGTACTTTTAAAAAAATTGTCCCTATAAATAGTAAAGGGCACTTTTCAAAATTCACCGGTGGACCAACCGGTCTCAACCGGAATTAGATATTTTAAACAACGACTCACCTTATTTACACGTTGAAATGACGATTGCGCATAAAAAGTTGTATTTTTTAATAATAAACTTTGAAAACCAGTAAACTGCGGTACACGGCGAGGGTTCCGACTAAATCCGCCAGGCGGTAGCTGCGCGGTGACCGAGGCGAAATGGTGTCATAAATTTCCTCTGGTTTTGAGGTTATTGTTTTGTCAGTGTCAGTTTTGTGGTGTCTTGAATATTTTGCAGTAATTGTTGTATTTATCTTTATGTTTGGGTGTGCGCGTGTGTGTGAACGTGAACATTAATAATGGAATAAAATAATTAATAAAATCAATTGAATGTACAAAAACACTGTATTCTTAAATTGAGTTTTCTTACACATCGTGAAATCGTGAAATCGAAGTACCGCAACTGCCTGCTGTCATTCATTTAATTTGTAGAAACTATTTTATCCACGACTATTGTATAATGTACCCATTATACGTCTGTTTGCTCGACCTTAATAATACCCATTAATCACGGCAGTGATTAATGAGTCATTAATCACTACTGTCAGATGCTTCCTTGATTTAGCTATAATATTTACCCATTAATCGCGGCAGTGATTAATGAGTCATTAATCACTACTGTCAGATGCTTCCTTGATTTAGCTATAATATTATATTGTTCTGCTACAAACAATCGGTTTTTAACAAAAATATTTAGTAGTCGTGGATAAAGTATAGTATTCTACTCGCGTATAATGGCTATTATCCACTCGGTGATTTAGGCCACTAAACTTCACCTCGTGATTAATACCCATCATTATACGGTCGTTGAATAATATACTATTATTAGGCTACGCGGATGTGATCCGAGGTGGGTCGAGGCTAGTTGTGACCAATAACATTGAATAAACAGTTACTATATCACGAGATGGCGCTAAAAATTGAACTTAGTGGTGAACAACAAACCTTTGACACTTCTATCAGTGTTTTGACATTTACGATAAATTTGGAGGTTAATTCTAGTAACACTTTTTTTTATAGTATCGTGTCAACCATTTTATTAATTGATTGCATTGCTATTTGCGAAAATCACGTACCGCGAGATGGCGCTGAAAATTTAGTGTGTGTATGAACCAAGTGATGAACAACAAACCTTTGACAGTATTTTGACATTTGCTATATTGTTTATGAACTAGTTAAATATAATAACAACATTTTAAACGCACTTTTAATTTTAAAAATCACAAGGTAAATTTAAGAAACCCGCAAACTGACAGTGAGAGTAGTGACAGCGGTTTGTTGTTCACTATGAATGACTCATCATATTGATATTACGCCAAAAAATATAGGTGTCGCCCACTCCGTGATTTTCGCGAATCAACTATACGTATAACTTATACACTTATACATATAAAGTAGCAATTTTTTATACATGTATGTTACAGTTCGGGTACCTTCATTTATTTTTATTAAAATAATCCATAATCATAAACATGTCAACTTCTGGTAGATTACCAGAATCAGTTTTACTAAATCCAACTTCAATTAGTTCAATTGAATATATGTTACCAAAATGTTAATAAAACACAACACTGAAACAACAAAGCAAGATTCATCTGAACGGTTGTTAATGATCAGTGTCTCGGTAGATCTCCAAGACTAGAGTTGCGTATAATGACGTCACGAGCGAGTGCACTGTTTTTGCGACTATTACAAATTTCAAGCTCTTATATCTCGAAAACGGAAAAGTTAATAATATGAAATTTTAAGGGCATAATAAAAAATATCGAGTAGGTTCAAATTGCAATTTTAATTAAAAATTGATTTTTTAACCTCTATATTTATTTTATTAGTACTTACAGCATCCAAAGTGATCGGTAAGTAATTACTTACCGATCGCTAATTTGTTAACGTGGCTTAAATTATGGAATAGGTAAAAAAAATTAGTGACCTTGAAGGCACGAATTTCGCCTGCTTACGACGACCCGACCAGTTTTATTTATTTTATTATCCACAGATGTGATTTGAGGCATATTTTTGCGCTGCGAATGGAACATATTTATTGAACACTGATTGGTTGATTCAAATTGCCTGTTCCGTGATTGGTTATACAAGTAATAAACTATTTTCTCACGGTGAAACGTAAAAATTTTGCCTAAAAATCGATTGGAACTACCGCCGACTCGCCATCTATTACGGTTTTCGAGATACGGACGTTTATTCGAGGGAAAATTGTAAAATAAGTGTTAATAAGTTTATTATTCGTTTCTCAGAAAATTTTATTCTTTATAAAAGTTCCTAATCACCGGTCTGCACATATATTCGCCAAAAAATCTAGGCTGGAATATATACAGTGCGGAGAAAATGGACAAACTTGTATTATTTGCTATAAATCACCCCCTTACGGCTTCCACGTGCGTCATCGGTAAAAACTAAGCACGAAATCGCGTCCCTCAACCCCAAATACCTTTATTTCCAAAATTCCATTTCAATCAAAAGTCATCAAAGTTCTTTATCTCGAAAAAACTAGATACATATTTGTACAGATCACTAACATATCGACTCTTTGTTTTGAATCTACAACATTGTGGGTTATGTCCTTTTCCACGTAATTTGGCCCAAGAAATCGAATGGAACTACCGCCGACTCGCCATCTATTACGGTTTTCGAGAAACGGCCGTTTTTTCGAGGGAAAATTGTAAAATATGTGTTAATAAGTTTAGTATTCGTTTCTCAGAAAATTTTATTCTTTATAAAAGTTCCTAATCACTGGTCTGCACATAATTTCGCCAAAAAATCTAGGCTGGAATATATACAGGACGGAGAAAATGGACAAACTTGTATTATTTGCTATAAATCACCCCCTTACGGCTTCCACGTGCGTCATCGGTAAAAACTAAGCACGAAATCGTGTCTCTCTACCCCAAATACCCCTATTTCCAAAATTTTATTTCAATCAAAAGCCATTAAAGTTCTTTATCTCGAAAAAACTAGATATAAATTTGTACAGATCACTAACATATCGACTCTTTGTTTTGAATCTATAACATTGTGGGTTATGTCCTTTTCCACGTAATTTGGCCCAAGAAATCGAATGGAACTACCGCCGACTCGCCATCTATTACGGTTTTCGAGAAACGGCCGTTTTTTCGAGGGAAAATTGTAAAATATGTGTTAATAAGTTTAGTATTCGTTTCTCAGAAAATTTTATTCTTTATAAAAGTTCCTAATCACCGGTCTGCACATAAGTTCGCCAAAAAATCTAGGCTGGAATATATACAGGACGGAGAAAATGGACAAACTTGTATTATTTGCTATAAATCACCCCCTTACGGCGTCCACGTGCGTCATCGGTAAAAACTAAGCACGAAATCATGTCTCTCAACCCCAAATACCCCTATTTCCAAAATTTTATTTCAATCAAAAGTCATTAAAGTTCTTTATCTCGAAAAAGCTAGATATAAATTTGTACAGATCACTAACATATCGACTCTTTGTTTTGAATCTACAACATTGTGGGTTATGTCCTTTTCCACGTAATTTGGCCCAAGAAATCGAATGGAACTACCGCCGACTCGCCATCTATTACGGTTTTCGAGAAACGGCCGTTTTTTCGAGGGAAAATTGTAAAATATGTGTTAATAAGTTTAGTATTCGTTTCTCAGAAAATTTTATTCTTTATAAAAGTTCCTAATCACTGGTCTGCACATAATTTCGCCAAAAAATCTAGGCTGGAATATATACAGGACGGAGAAAATGGACAAACTTGTATTATTTGCTATAAATCACCCCCTTACGGCTTCCACGTGCGTCATCGGTAAAAACTAAGCACGAAATCGTGTCTCTCTACCCCAAATACCCCTATTTCCAAAATTTTATTTCAATCAAAAGCCATTAAAGTTCTTTATCTCGAAAAAACTAGATATAAATTTGTACAGATCACTAACATATCGACTCTTTGTTTTGAATCTATAACATTGTGGGTTATGTCCTTTTCCACGTAATTTGGCCCAAGAAATCGAATGGAACTACCGCCGACTCGCCATCTATTACGGTTTTCGAGAAACGGCCGTTTTTTCGAGGGAAAATTGTAAAATATGTGTTAATAAGTTTAGTATTCGTTTCTCAGAAAATTTTATTCTTTATAAAAGTTCCTAATCACCGGTCTGCACATAATTTCGCCAAAAAATCTAGGCTGGAATATATACAGGACGGAGAAAATGGACAAACTTGTATTATTTGCTATAAATCACCCCCTTACGGCTTCCACGTGCGTCATCGGTAAAAACTAAGCACGAAATCGCGTCCCTCAACCCCAAATACCTTTATTTCCAAAATTCCATTTCAATCAAAAGTCATCAAAGTTCTTTATCTCGAAAAAACTAGATACATATTTTTACAGATCACTAACATATCGACTCTTTGTTTTGAATCTACAACATTGTGGGTTATGTCCTTTTCCACGTAATTTGGCCCAAGAAATCGAATGGAACTACCGCCGACTCGCCATCTATTACGGTTTTCGAGAAACGGCCGTTTTTTCGAGGGAAAATTGTAAAATATGTGTTAATAAGTTTAGTATTCGTTTCTCAGAAAATTTTATTCTTTATAAAAGTTCCTAATCACCGGTCTGCACATAATTTCGCCAAAAAATCTAGGCTGGAATATATACAGGACGGAGAAAATGGACAAACTTGTATTATTTGCTATAAATCACCCCCTTACGGCGTCCACGTGCGTCATCGGTAAAAACTAAGCACGAAATCGTGTCTCTCAACCCCAAATACCCCTATTTCCAAAATTTTATTTCAATCAAAAGTCATTAAAGTTCTTTATCTCGAAAAAGCTAGATATAAATTTGTACAGATCACTAACATATCGACTCTTTGTTTTGAATCTACAACATTGTGGGTTATGTCCTTTTCCACGTAATTTGGCCCAAGAAATCGAATGGAACTACCGCCGACTCGCCATCTATTACGGTTTTCGAGAAACGGCCGTTTTTTCGAGGGAAAATTGTAAAATATGTGTTAATAAGTTTAGTATTCGTTTCTCAGAAAATTTTATTCTTTATAAAAGTTCCTAATCACCGGTCTGCACATAATTTCGCCAAAAAATCTAGGCTGGAATATATACAGGACGGAGAAAATGGACAAACTTGTATTATTTGCTATAAATCGCCCCCTTACGGCTTCCACGTGCGTCATCGGTAAAAACTAAGCACGAAATCGTGTCCCTCAACCCCAAATACCCCTATTTCCAAAATTTCATTTCAATCAAAAGTCATTAAAGTTCTTTATCTCAAAAAAACTAGATACAAATTTGTACAGATCACTAACATATCGACTCCTTGTTTTGAACTTACAACATTGTGGGTTATGTCCTCTTCTACGTAATTTGGCCTAAGAAATCGAGTGGAACTACCGCCGACTCGCCATCTATTACGGTTTTCGAGAAACGGCCGTTTTTTCGAGGGAATACTGTAAAATATGTGTTAATAAGTTTAGTATTCGTTTCTCAGAAAATTCTGTTCTTTATAAAAGTTCCTAATCACCGGTCTGCACATATGTTCGCCAAAAAATCTAGGCTGGAATATATACAGGGCGGAGAAAATGGACAAACTTGTATTATTTGCTATAAATCGCCCCCTTACGGCTTCCACGTGCGTCATCGGTAAAAACTAAGCACGAAATCGTGTCCCTCAACCCCAAATACCCCTATATCCAAAATTTCATTTCAATCAAGAGTCATTAAAGTTCTTTATCTCGAAAAAACTAGATACAAATTTGTACAGATCACTAACATATCGACTCATTGTTTTGAATCTACAACATTGTGGGTTATGTCCTTTTCTACGTAATTTGAAATAAGAAATCGAATGGAACTACCGCCGACTGTCCATCTATTACGGTTTTCGAGACACGGCCGTTTTTTCTAGGGAAAATTGTAAAATATGTGTTAATAAGTTTAGTATTCGTTTCTCAGAAAATCTTATTCTTTATAAAAGTTCTTAATCACCGGTCTGCACATATGTTTGGCCAAAAAATCTAGGCTGGAATATATGCAGTGCGGAGAAAATGGACAAAGTTGTATTATTTGCTATAAATCACCCCCTTACGGCTTCCACGTGCGTCATCGGTAAAAACTAAGCACGAAATCGTGTCCCTCAACCCCAAATACCCCTATTTCCAAAATTTCATTTCAATCAAAAGTCATTAAAGTTCTTTATCTCAAAAAAACTAGATACAAATTTGTACAGATCACTAACATATCGACTCCTTGTTTTGAACTTACAACATTGTGGGTTATGTCCTCTTCTACGTAATTTGGCCTAAGAAATCGAGTGGAACTACCGCCGACTCGCCATCTATTACGGTTTTCGAGAAACGGCCGTTTTTTCGAGGGAATACTGTAAAATATGTGTTAATAAGTTTAGTATTCGTTTCTCAGAAAATTCTGTTCTTTATAAAAGTTCCTAATCACCGGTCTGCACATATGTTCGCCAAAAAATCTAGGCTGGAATATATACAGGGCGGAGAAAATGGACAAACTTGTATTATTTGCTATAAATCGCCCCCTTACGGCTTCCACGTGCGTCATCGGTAAAAACTAAGCACGAAATCGTGTCCCTCAACCCCAAATACCCCTATTTCCAAAATTTCATTTCAATCAAAAGTCATTAAAGTTCTTTATCTCGAAAAAACTAGATACATATTTTTACAGATCACTAACATATCGACTCTTTGTTTTGAATCTACAACATTGTGGGTTATGTCCTTTTCCACGTAATTTGGCCCAAGAAATCGAATGGAACTACCGCCGACTCGCCATCTATTACGGTTTTCGAGAAACGGCCGTTTTTTCGAGGGAAAATTGTAAAATATGTGTTAATAAGTTTAGTATTCGTTTCTCAGAAAATTTTATTCTTTATAAAAGTTCCTAATCACCGGTCTGCACATAATTTCGCCAAAAAATCTAGGCTGGAATATATACAGGACGGAGAAAATGGACAAACTTGTATTATTTGCTATAAATCACCCCCTTACGGCGTCCACGTGCGTCATCGGTAAAAACTAAGCACGAAATCGTGTCTCTCAACCCCAAATACCCCTATTTCCAAAATTTTATTTCAATCAAAAGTCATTAAAGTTCTTTATCTCGAAAAAGCTAGATATAAATTTGTACAGATCACTAACATATCGACTCTTTGTTTTGAATCTACAACATTGTGGGTTATGTCCTTTTCCACGTAATTTGGCCTAAGAAATCGAATGGAACTACCGCCGACTCGCCATCTATTACGGTTCTCGAGAAACGGCCGTTTTTTCTAGGGAATATTGTAAAATATGTGTTAATAAGTTTAGTATTCGTTTCTCAGAAAATCTTATTCTTTATAAAAGTTCCTAATCACCGTTCTGCACATATGATCGCCAAAAAATCTAGGCTGGAATATATACAGGGCGGAGAAAATGGACAAACTTGTATTATTTGCTATAAATCGCCCCCTTACGGCTTCCACGTGCGTCATCGGTAAAAACTAAGCACGAAATCGTGTCCCTCAACCCCAAATACCCCTATTTCCAAAATTTCATTTCAATCAAAAGTCATTAAAGTTCTTTATCTCAAAAAAACTAGATACAAATTTGTACAGATCACTAACATATCGACTCCTTGTTTTGAACTTACAACATTGTGGGTTATGTCCTCTTCTACGTAATTTGGCCTAAGAAATCGAGTGGAACTACCGCCGACTCGCCATCTATTACGGTTTTCGAGAAACGGCCGTTTTTTCGAGGGAATACTGTAAAATATGTGTTAATAAGTTTAGTATTCGTTTCTCAGAAAATTCTGTTCTTTATAAAAGTTCCTAATCACCGGTCTTCACATATGTTCGCCAAAAAATCTAGGCTGGAATATATACAGGGCGGAGAAAATGGACAAACTTGTATTATTTGCTATAAATCGCCCCCTTACGGCTTCCACGTGCGTCATCGGTAAAAACTAAGCACGAAATCGTGTCCCTCAACCCCAAATACCCCTATATCCAAAATTTCATTTCAATCAAGAGTCATTAAAGTTCTTTATCTCGAAAAAACTAGATACAAATTTGTACAGATCACTAACATATCGACTCATTGTTTTGAATCTACAACATTGTGGGTTATGTCCTTTTCTACGTAATTTGAAATAAGAAATCGAATGGAACTACCGCCGACTGTCCATCTATTACGGTTTTCGAGACACGGCCGTTTTTTCTAGGGAAAATTGTAAAATATGTGTTAATAAGTTTAGTATTCGTTTCTCAGAAAATCTTATTCTTTATAAAAGTTCTTAATCACCGGTCTGCACATATGTTTGGCCAAAAAATCTAGGCTGGAATATATACAGTGCGGAGAAAATGGACAAAGTTGTATTATTTGCTATAAATCACCCCCTTACGGCTTCCACGTGCGTCATCGGTAAAAACTAAGCACGAAATCGTGTCCCTCAACCCCAAATACCCCTTTTTCCAAAATTTCATTTCAATCAAAAGTCATTAAAGTTCTTTATCTCGAAAAAACTAGATACAAATTTGTACAGATCACTAACATATCGACTCTTTGTTTTGAATCTACAACATTGTGGGTTATGTCCTTTTCTACGTAATTTGGCCTAAGAAATCGAATGGAACTACCGCCGACTCGCCATCTATTACGGTTTTCGTGAAACGGCCGTTTTTTCGAGGGAATATTGTAAAATATGTGTTAATAAGTTTAGTATTAGTTTCTCAGAAAATCTTATTCTTTATAAAAGTTCCTAATCACCGGTCTGCACATATATTCGCCAAAAAATCTAGGCTGGAATATATACAGGACGGAGAAAATGGACAAACTTGTATTATTTGCTATAAATCACCATCTTACGGCTTCCACGTGCGTCATCGGTAAAAACTGAGCACGAAATCGTGTCCCCAAATACCCCTATTTCCAAAATTTCATTTCAATCAAAAGTCATTAAAGTTCTTTATCTCGAAAAAACTAGATACAAATTTGTACAGATCACTAACATATCGACTCTTTGTTTTGAATCTACAACATTGAGGGTTATGTCCTTTTCCACGTAATTTGGCCCAAGAAATCGAATGGAACCACCGCCGACTCGCCATCTATTACGGTTTTCGAGAAACGGCCGTTTTTTCGAGGGAATATTGTAAAATATGTGTTAATAAGTTTAGTATTCGTTAATCAGAAAATCTTATTCTTTATAAAAGTTCCTAATCACCGTTCTGCACATATGTTCGCCAAAAAATCTAGGCTGGAATATATACAGGGCGGAGAAAATGGACAAACTTGTATTATTTGCTATAAATCGCCCCCTTACGGCTTCCACGTGCGTCATCGGTAAAAACCAAGCACGAAATCGTGTCCCTCAACCCCAAATACCCCTATTTCCAAAATTTTATTTCAATCAAAAGTCATTAAAGTTCTTTATCTCGAAAAAACTAGATACAAATTTGTACAGATCACTAACATATCGACTCTTTGTTTTGAATCTACAACATTGGGGGTTATGTCCTTTTCCACGTAATTTGGTCCAAGAAATCGAATGGAACTACCGCCGACTCGCCATCTATTACGGTTTTCGAGAAACGGCCGTTTTTTTCGAGGGAATATTGTAAAATATGTGTTAATAAGTTTAGTGTTCGTTTTTCAGAAAATCTTATTCTTTATAAAAGTTCCTAATCATCGGTCTGCACATATGTTTGGCCAAAAAATCTAGGCTGGATTATATACAAGGCGGAGAAAATGGACAAACTTGTATTATTAGCTATAAATCACCCCCTTACGGCTTCCACGTGCGTCATCGGTAAAAACTGAGCACGAAATCGTGTCCCTCAACCCCAAATACCCTTATTTCCAAAATTTCATTTCAATCAAAAGTCATTAAAGTTCTTTATCTCGAAAAAACTAGATACAAATTTGTACAGATCACTAACATATCGACTCCTTGTTTTGAATGTACAACATTGTGGGTTATGTCCTTTTCTACGTAATTTGCCCTAAGAAATCGAATGGAACTACCGCCGACTCGCCATCTATTACGGTTTTCGAGAAACGGCCGTTTTTTCGAGGGAAAATTGTAAAATATGTATTAATAAGTTTATTATTCGTTTCTCAGAAAATTTTATTCTTTATAAAAGTTCCTATTCACCGGTCTGCACATACGTTCGCCAAAAAATCTAGGCTGGAATATATACAGGACGGAGAAAATGGACAAACTTGTATTATTTGCTATAAATCACCCCCTTACGGCTTCCGCGTGCGTCATCGGTAAAAACTGAGCACGAAATCGTGTCCCTCAACCCCAAATACCCCTATTTTCAAAATTTCATTTCAAACAAAAGTCATTAAAGTTCTTTATCTCGAAAAAAACTAGATACAAATTTGTACAGATCACTAACATATCGACTCCTTGTTTTGAACTTACAACATTGTGGGTTATGTCCTTTTCTACGTAATTTGGCCTAAAAAATCGAATGGAACTACCGCCGTCTCGCCATCTAGTAAGTTTATTATTCGATTCTCTGAAAATTGTATTCTTTATAAATGTTCCTAATTACCGCTCTGCACATATTTCGTCAAAAATTCTAGGCTGGAAAATATACAGTGACTTACGGAATCGCTGCTAAATCGAACCTGCAGAACATGCAGCGAAAGGGATAGAAGACAACGGGTAACTTTCGCGATGAGTTAGCCATTTTATGGCTTTCTTATTCGGATTTCTTGGAATCTAAGTATAGATTCGAGTTTCTCACATCGAAGAATGCCCCTAGCCAAAATGTCATTCCGGCAGAAATTTTTTTGCCCTTGACATCATGAATATTCTGTAGTTAGAAATTGAAAGTCCACTTCCATTTCGACTTTTGAGATTATACCTACTAATTTGCGGCGGATAACATTTAATACGAAATTCAATGTAAAAAACGAATAACTATTCTCGACCCCCTTAGCAGATCTAAGGTATTCGAAATAATTCGATGTTTCCGTTAAAAATTAGAAAAATCGTTAATATCGACTCTCCAGATCATATTGTAAAGAGATAGTCAATCAATAAGGTAAGTACAATCAATCAAACGGCATCAAAATAATTCCTTACAACAGCAAAGCCGCTAGACTGGAATCAAGAATTTGTAGTGCCCAAACTGTATGAAAGAACCGTAATGGTATCTATATAACACTTTGAGGACCTTAGTACCCAAAGTGTATCGTAAACTGAAGGTGCATTTCGAGGACCGTCCCCAAACTGACCAATTGTCCTCAAAGTGCAGCATAGCTCCCGAATTTGGTACCAAAAGTGTAGCCTGTACATATATATATATATATATATATATATATATATATATATATATATATATACATATATATATATATATATTAAGTTTTTTAATTTTGTTCAGGCTTTTGCAGTCTCGGTTTGAAAAAATGAGTACACTCTTTTTTCTAATTCAAGCTTTCGAATCCATTTATTGATTCTTCATCAGGAAAAACTACAATTTAAATTATTTGTATTTACAACGTTAAAATAGTGAAAAGGTACTTACGATAGTTGAGGTTAGGTCAGAAGCCTTGTAATTTAAGTAACAAACATTCATCACTATCATGATTAAAATTATAAAACAATGTGGATTAACCACTATATTAAAGATTAAACTGTAAAATGTACATAATTAAAAGGATAAAACTAGATATAATGTAACATGTTAAAAACTTTTTTAAAAAACATGAATGCAGCAGAAATAGCAACCAGCCTTTTCTTTAGAAGAGGAAGAAACTGATATTATAAATGTAAAACAATTTTATGTTGTTGCCAACTGTTAAATTGAACTGATCTGAGCATCACTGATCAGTTCAGATCATTTAAATGTAAGATAAGGAGAAAATAACTCACAAAAATATAAACAAATCAGTTAAGTTGTTGTTAATAATTATTATTACAAGGTGTCACCGAGATCACCATCGTTGAGTCTATTTTTTTCTAAACTGAGTAAATAAGTATAAATAATGCTAAGACTTTCAATGTCTGTTCTAGCATTAACAGTGTTGGGTTCTTTTAAAATATGTGCCATTTCTAAAAATTGTCTTTTATATCTATTCGGTTCTGTATCTAATATTTTAACATTTTCATAGTCGAAGGAATGAATATTCTCTATTGCATGTCTTGCAAGGGTACATGATTGTTTATTGTGTCTTACGTCACTTTTGTGTGATGTAATGCGGTCTTTCAATTTTCGACCAGTCTGACCAATATATTTTTTATCACACTCCAAGCAAGGAATGCTATAGATCACATTTGAATTATTTAAAATTTCATCTTTATCTTTTAATTTAGAAAAAAGGGTTTTTACAGTTAATGTATTACGAAAAGCTAGTTTAACATTTGGAAATTTTGAAAAAATTTTTCTTAAGTTATAACTTAAATGTTCGAAATAAGGTATGGAAAAAAATTTAAATGGAATATTATTATTCTGTGGGTTTCTATTAACATTATCATTAATGGTGGTTCTATTGAAAAGTAGGCTATTAAGTAATCTTGGTGGATAACCACTATTCTTCAAAAGTTCATAAAGTAAATTTAAATTATGTACTCGCAAAAAGGGGTGTGAAGTGAGTACTACCCTATTTTTCATACCTAGCACTAGGTTGATCTTGTGTTGATGTAAGTGGTAAGATTCGTAGTGTAAGAATCTACCTGATGCCCCTGGTTTCATATACCAAGAGGTAATGATTGTATTATCCTCCTTTCTGATAACCTTTGTGTCAAGAAAGGGGACACTTCTTTGATGATCTTCATGTTCGATGGTAAATTTTAGATAGGGATCATAGCTGTTGAACACTTCAAGTAGATGTTCAGCCCCATTTTGCGGAATACATAAAATCATATCATCTACATATTTTTTTAGAAAGGGAATTTGAAAATTTAATTTTGTTAAACACTCTTCAATTAAATCATCCATTACATACTGTGAAAGAATAGGTGATACTGGACTGCCCATTGGCATTCCTAATGTTTGTTTATATATGACATCATTGTGTGAAAAGACAGTGGTGTCAAATAGAAATTCAATTAATTGAACAAGTTTAGTTTTTGAAATTTTACACTGTGTTTGTATTTCCTGCCAATGTTTATTAATGCTTTTTTTAACTAATTCTAGTGATATGTTATTAAACAACGCTTTTACATCCAAACTAATTAAGACATAATTGTCTGGTAATTGTAATTCATTAACGTTTTCACAAAATTGAAATGAATCCTTAATAAAAAAATTATTTTCATCGTTATATGAAACTGTCAAAATATCTGTCACAAGTTGTGCAACGCCTCTGTTAGGACTGTTGACACCTGATATAATTGGTCTTAGTTGTAGTACGGGTTTATGAATTTTAGGGAGACCATAAAATTTGTTAATCGTGCCATTGTACACTCTGAATTTACTGGCCTCTTCTTTTGTTAACAAGAGGCCAGTAAATTCAGAGTGTACAATGGCACGATTAACAAATTTTATGGTCTCCCTAAAATTCATAAACCCGTACTACAACTAAGACCAATTATATCAGGTGTCAACAGTCCTAACAGAGGCGTTGCACAACTTGTGACAGATATTTTGACAGTTTCATATAACGATGAAAATAATTTTTTTATTAAGGATTCATTTCAATTTTGTGAAAACGTTAATGAATTACAATTACCAGACAATTATGTCTTAATTAGTTTGGATGTAAAAGCGTTGTTTAATAACATATCACTAGAATTAGTTAAAAAAAGCATTAATAAACATTGGCAGGAAATACAAACACAGTGTAAAATTTCAAAAACTAAACTTGTTCAATTAATTGAATTTCTATTTGACACCACTGTCTTTTCACACAATGATGTCATATATAAACAAACATTAGGAATGCCAATGGGCAGTCCAGTATCACCTATTCTTTCACAGTATGTAATGGATGATTTAATTGAAGAGTGTTTAACAAAATTAAATTTTCAAATTCCCTTTCTAAAAAAATATGTAGATGATATGATTTTATGTATTCCGCAAAATGGGGCTGAACATCTACTTGAAGTGTTCAACAGCTATGATCCCTATCTAAAATTTACCATCGAACATGAAGATCATCAAAGAAGTGTCCCCTTTCTTGACACAAAGGTTATCAGAAAGGAGGATAATACAATCATTACCTCTTGGTATATGAAACCAGGGGCATCAGGTAGATTCTTACACTACGAATCTTACCACTTACATCAACACAAGATCAACCTAGTGCTAGGTATGAAAAATAGGGTAGTACTCACTTCACACCCCTCTTTGCGAGTACATAATTTAAATTTACTTTATGAACTTTTGAAGAATAGTGGTTATCCACCAAGATTACTTAATAGCCTACTTTTCAATAGAACCACCATTAATGATAATGTTAATAGAAACCCACAGAATAATAATATTCCATTTAAATTTTTTTCCATACCTTATTTCGAACATTTAAGTTATAACTTAAGAAAAATTTTTTCAAAATTTCCAAATGTTAAACTAGCTTTTCGTAATACATTAACTGTAAAAACCCTTTTTTCTAAATTAAAAGATAAAGATGAAATTTTAAATAATTCAAATGTGATCTATAGCATTCCTTGCTTGGAGTGTGATAAAAAATATATTGGTCAGACTGGTCGAAAATTGAAAGACCGCATTACATCACACAAAAGTGACGTAAGACACAATAAACAATCATGTACCCTTGCAAGACATGCAATAGAGAATATTCATTCCTTCGACTATGAAAATGTTAAAATATTAGATACAGAACCGAATAGATATAAAAGACAATTTTTAGAAATGGCACATATTTTAAAAGAACCCAACACTGTTAATGCTAGAACAGACATTGAAAGTCTTAGCATTATTTATACTTATTTACTCAGTTTAGAAAAAAAATAGACTCAACGATGGTGATCTCGGTGACACCTTGTAATAATAATTATTAACAACAACTTAACTGATTTGTTTATATTTTTGTGAGTTATTTTCTCCTTATCTTACATTTAAATGATCTGAACTGATCAGTGATGCTCAGATCAGTTCAATTTAACAGTTGGCAACAACATAAAATTGTTTTACATTTATAATATCAGTTTCTTCCTCTTCTAAAGAAAAGGCTGGTTGCTATTTCTGCTGCATTCATGTTTTTTAAAAAAGTTTTTAACATGTTACATTATATCTAGTTTTATCCTTTTAATTATGTACATTTTACAGTTTAATCTTTAATATAGTGGTTAATCCACATTGTTTTATAATTTTAATCATGATAGTGATGAATGTTTGTTACTTAAATTACAAGGCTTCTGACCTAACCTCAACTATCGTAAGTACCTTTTCACTATTTTAACGTTGTAAATACAAATAATTTAAATTGTAGTTTTTCCTGATGAAGAATCAATAAATGGATTCGAAAGCTTGAATTAGAAAAAAGAGTGTACTCATTTTTTCAAACCGAGACTGCAAAAGCCTGAACAAAATTAAAAAACTTAATCCTTAACTGACAGTCGTGTCACCCTTCTTACTCAATTTACAGATATGGGTTTTTATCAAAATATCAGATCAACGTACGGATACTCCACGATGAAAAAACTAAAGGACGTGGCAAATATAAACTTCAAGCTGGCTAATTTAAGAAACAGACGGAACTTTTTAATCCAATGCAGGAGGAACAACATTTTCCCATCACACATTACCAACGGAGTCCGAAACGTAGAGTGTCTAACAGGGGCAGCTGTCGGAAGAACCCTACGTCAAACTTCAGAATTCAACCACAGGTTAAGGATTAAGATTTTGAATTTAGAGATTAAGATTACGCATGACAGTATTAGTAAATTTGAAAAAACTCTGAACATAACTAAAAACCAAGTCGTAAATTCCCTACCGTATAATATAACTACAGATTTTTTTAAAAAACAATCGATTAAATATAATAAAGTTTTTTATAAAGTAAAAGCGACGAATATGAGAAAATTCACAAATCTTGTTAACAGTAATAATAATAAAATAAGGACTCCTACACAATGGATCAAAAATTTAACTCTTACTGACATTCCACAGGAAGTCACAAATATTTTAGCTCTTGGACCAAAATTTAGTATTAAACCAGACATAAATAGTGTCAATATACCAAAATTTTTAGCAGATATCGACCTTGTTATTAGTAATGTACCAGAGGAATTTAGAAATATAACTCAAAATTTAACTACTAATCTAATTACCAATTTTGTTCATAAATCACAGGACTCTCACGATAATCAATTCAAGTCAGAATATAAAAAATGTAAACAATTTTTGAAAAATAACCCAAATTTATTGGTAATACAGTCAGATAAGATGAATGTGACTACAATTATAACCAAACAACAATATAACACACTTTCTTTAGAAATATTACAAGATAATAATTATTATAGGGTGTTACCGAGAGATCCATCGTCAACAATTCAACAAAAATCAAATACATTAATTTCAAGACTAGAAAAAAGTAAAATGTTAACAAAAGAAGAGGCCAGTAAATTCAGAGTGTACAATGGCACGATTAACAAATTTTATGGTCTCCCTAAAATTCATAAACCCGTACTACAACTAAGACCAATTATATCAGGTGTCAACAGTCCTAACAGAGGCGTTGCACAACTTGTGACAGATATTTTGACAGTTTCATATAACGATGAAAATAATTTTTTTATTAAGGATTCATTTCAATTTTGTGAAAACGTTAATGAATTACAATTACCAGACAATTATGTCTTAATTAGTTTGGATGTAAAAGCGTTGTTTAATAACATATCACTAGAATTAGTTAAAAAAAGCATTAATAAACATTGGCAGGAAATACAAACACAGTGTAAAATTTCAAAAACTAAACTTGTTCAATTAATTGAATTTCTATTTGACACCACTGTCTTTTCACACAATGATGTCATATATAAACAAACATTAGGAATGCCAATGGGCAGTCCAGTATCACCTATTCTTTCACAGTATGTAATGGATGATTTAATTGAAGAGTGTTTAACAAAATTAAATTTTCAAATTCCCTTTCTAAAAAAATATGTAGATGATATGATTTTATGTATTCCGCAAAATGGGGCTGAACATCTACTTGAAGTGTTCAACAGCTATGATCCCTATCTAAAATTTACCATCGAACATGAAGATCATCAAAGAAGTGTCCCCTTTCTTGACACAAAGGTTATCAGAAAGGAGGATAATACAATCATTACCTCTTGGTATATGAAACCAGGGGCATCAGGTAGATTCTTACACTACGAATCTTACCACTTACATCAACACAAGATCAACCTAGTGCTAGGTATGAAAAATAGGGTAGTACTCACTTCACACCCCTCTTTGCGAGTACATAATTTAAATTTACTTTATGAACTTTTGAAGAATAGTGGTTATCCACCAAGATTACTTAATAGCCTACTTTTCAATAGAACCACCATTAATGATAATGTTAATAGAAACCCACAGAATAATAATATTCCATTTAAATTTTTTTCCATACCTTATTTCGAACATTTAAGTTATAACTTAAGAAAAATTTTTTCAAAATTTCCAAATGTTAAACTAGCTTTTCGTAATACATTAACTGTAAAAACCCTTTTTTCTAAATTAAAAGATAAAGATGAAATTTTAAATAATTCAAATGTGATCTATAGCATTCCTTGCTTGGAGTGTGATAAAAAATATATTGGTCAGACTGGTCGAAAATTGAAAGACCGCATTACATCACACAAAAGTGACGTAAGACACAATAAACAATCATGTACCCTTGCAAGACATGCAATAGAGAATATTCATTCCTTCGACTATGAAAATGTTAAAATATTAGATACAGAACCGAATAGATATAAAAGACAATTTTTAGAAATGGCACATATTTTAAAAGAACCCAACACTGTTAATGCTAGAACAGACATTGAAAGTCTTAGCATTATTTATACTTATTTACTCAGTTTAGAAAAAAAATAGACTCAACGATGGTGATCTCGGTGACACCTTGTAATAATAATTATTAACAACAACTTAACTGATTTGTTTATATTTTTGTGAGTTATTTTCTCCTTATCTTACATTTAAATGATCTGAACTGATCAGTGATGCTCAGATCAGTTCAATTTAACAGTTGGCAACAACATAAAATTGTTTTACATTTATAATATCAGTTTCTTCCTCTTCTAAAGAAAAGGCTGGTTGCTATTTCTGCTGCATTCATGTTTTTTAAAAAAGTTTTTAACATGTTACATTATATCTAGTTTTATCCTTTTAATTATGTACATTTTACAGTTTAATCTTTAATATAGTGGTTAATCCACATTGTTTTATAATTTTAATCATGATAGTGATGAATGTTTGTTACTTAAATTACAAGGCTTCTGACCTAACCTCAACTATCGTAAGTACCTTTTCACTATTTTAACGTTGTAAATACAAATAATTTAAATTGTAGTTTTTCCTGATGAAGAATCAATAAATGGATTCGAAAGCTTGAATTAGAAAAAAGAGTGTACTCATTTTTTCAAACCGAGACTGCAAAAGCCTGAACAAAATTAAAAAACTTAATCCTTAACTGACAGTCGTGTCACCCTTCTTACTCAATTTACAGATATGGGTTTTTATCAAAATATCAGATCAACGTACGGATACTCCACGATGAAAAAACTAAAGGACGTGGCAAATATAAACTTCAAGCTGGCTAATTTAAGAAACAGACGGAACTTTTTAATCCAATGCAGGAGGAACAACATTTTCCCATCACACATTACCAACGGAGTCCGAAACGTAGAGTGTCTAACAGGGGCAGCTGTCGGAAGAACCCTACGTCAAACTTCAGAATTCAACCACAGGTTAAGGATTAAGATTTTGAATTTAGAGATTAAGATTACGCATGACAGTATTAGTAAATTTGAAAAAACTCTGAACATAACTAAAAACCAAGTCGTAAATTCCCTACCGTATAATATAACTACAGATTTTTTTAAAAAACAATCGATTAAATATAATAAAGTTTTTTATAAAGTAAAAGCCACGAATATGAGAAAATTCACAAATCTTGTTAACAGTAATAATAATAAAATAAGGACTCCTACACAATGGATCAAAAATTTAACTCTTACTGACATTCCACAGGAAGTCACAAATATTTTAGCTCTTGGACCAAAATTTAGTATTAAACCAGACATAAATAGTGTCAATATACCAAAATTTTTAGCAGATATCGACCTTGTTATTAGTAATGTACCAGAGGAATTTAGAAATATAACTCAAAATTTAACTACTAATCTAATTACCAATTTTGTTCATAAATCACAGGACTCTCACGATAATCAATTCAAGTCAGAATATAAAAAATGTAAACAATTTTTGAAAAATAACCCAAATTTATTGGTAATACAGTCAGATAAGATGAATGTGACTACAATTATAACCAAACAACAATATAACACACTTTCTTTAGAAATATTACAAGATAATAATTATTATAGGGTGTTACCGAGAGATCCATCGTCAACAATTCAACAAAAATCAAATACATTAATTTCAAGACTAGAAAAAAGTAAAATGTTAACAAAAGAAGAGGCCAGTAAATTCAGAGTGTACAATGGCACGATTAACAAATTTTATGGTCTCCCTAAAATTCATAAACCCGTACTACAACTAAGACCAATTATATCAGGTGTCAACAGTCCTAACAGAGGCGTTGCACAACTTGTGACAGATATTTTGACAGTTTCATATAACGATGAAAATAATTTTTTTATTAAGGATTCATTTCAATTTTGTGAAAACGTTAATGAATTACAATTACCAGACAATTATGTCTTAATTAGTTTGGATGTAAAAGCGTTGTTTAATAACATATCACTAGAATTAGTTAAAAAAAGCATTAATAAACATTGGCAGGAAATACAAACACAGTGTAAAATTTCAAAAACTAAACTTGTTCAATTAATTGAATTTCTATTTGACACCACTGTCTTTTCACACAATGATGTCATATATAAACAAACATTAGGAATGCCAATGGGCAGTCCAGTATCACCTATTCTTTCACAGTATGTAATGGATGATTTAATTGAAGAGTGTTTAACAAAATTAAATTTTCAAATTCCCTTTCTAAAAAAATATGTAGATGATATGATTTTATGTATTCCGCAAAATGGGGCTGAACATCTACTTGAAGTGTTCAACAGCTATGATCCCTATCTAAAATTTACCATCGAACATGAAGATCATCAAAGAAGTGTCCCCTTTCTTGACACAAAGGTTATCAGAAAGGAGGATAATACAATCATTACCTCTTGGTATATGAAACCAGGGGCATCAGGTAGATTCTTACACTACGAATCTTACCACTTACATCAACACAAGATCAACCTAGTGCTAGGTATGAAAAATAGGGTAGTACTCACTTCACACCCCTCTTTGCGAGTACATAATTTAAATTTACTTTATGAACTTTTGAAGAATAGTGGTTATCCACCAAGATTACTTAATAGCCTACTTTTCAATAGAACCACCATTAATGATAATGTTAATAGAAACCCACAGAATAATAATATTCCATTTAAATTTTTTTCCATACCTTATTTCGAACATTTAAGTTATAACTTAAGAAAAATTTTTTCAAAATTTCCAAATGTTAAACTAGCTTTTCGTAATACATTAACTGTAAAAACCCTTTTTTCTAAATTAAAAGATAAAGATGAAATTTTAAATAATTCAAATGTGATCTATAGCATTCCTTGCTTGGAGTGTGATAAAAAATATATTGGTCAGACTGGTCGAAAATTGAAAGACCGCATTACATCACACAAAAGTGACGTAAGACACAATAAACAATCATGTACCCTTGCAAGACATGCAATAGAGAATATTCATTCCTTCGACTATGAAAATGTTAAAATATTAGATACAGAACCGAATAGATATAAAAGACAATTTTTAGAAATGGCACATATTTTAAAAGAACCCAACACTGTTAATGCTAGAACAGACATTGAAAGTCTTAGCATTATTTATACTTATTTACTCAGTTTAGAAAAAAAATAGACTCAACGATGGTGATCTCGGTGACACCTTGTAATAATAATTATTAACAACAACTTAACTGATTTGTTTATATTTTTGTGAGTTATTTTCTCCTTATCTTACATTTAAATGATCTGAACTGATCAGTGATGCTCAGATCAGTTCAATTTAACAGTTGGCAACAACATAAAATTGTTTTACATTTATAATATCAGTTTCTTCCTCTTCTAAAGAAAAGGCTGGTTGCTATTTCTGCTGCATTCATGTTTTTTAAAAAAGTTTTTAACATGTTACATTATATCTAGTTTTATCCTTTTAATTATGTACATTTTACAGTTTAATCTTTAATATAGTGGTTAATCCACATTGTTTTATAATTTTAATCATGATAGTGATGAATGTTTGTTACTTAAATTACAAGGCTTCTGACCTAACCTCAACTATCGTAAGTACCTTTTCACTATTTTAACGTTGTAAATACAAATAATTTAAATTGTAGTTTTTCCTGATGAAGAATCAATAAATGGATTCGAAAGCTTGAATTAGAAAAAAGAGTGTACTCATTTTTTCAAACCGAGACTGCAAAAGCCTGAACAAAATTAAAAAACTTAATCCTTAACTGACAGTCGTGTCACCCTTCTTACTCAATTTACAGATATGGGTTTTTATCAAAATATCAGATCAACGTACGGATACTCCACGATGAAAAAACTAAAGGACGTGGCAAATATAAACTTCAAGCTGGCTAATTTAAGAAACAGACGGAACTTTTTAATCCAATGCAGGAGGAACAACATTTTCCCATCACACATTACCAACGGAGTCCGAAACGTAGAGTGTCTAACAGGGGCAGCTGTCGGAAGAACCCTACGTCAAACTTCAGAATTCAACCACAGGTTAAGGATTAAGATTTTGAATTTAGAGATTAAGATTACGCATGACAGTATTAGTAAATTTGAAAAAACTCTGAACATAACTAAAAACCAAGTCGTAAATTCCCTACCGTATAATATAACTACAGATTTTTTTAAAAAACAATCGATTAAATATAATAAAGTTTTTTATAAAGTAAAAGCCACGAATATGAGAAAATTCACAAATCTTGTTAACAGTAATAATAATAAAATAAGGACTCCTACACAATGGATCAAAAATTTAACTCTTACTGACATTCCACAGGAAGTCACAAATATTTTAGCTCTTGGACCAAAATTTAGTATTAAACCAGACATAAATAGTGTCAATATACCAAAATTTTTAGCAGATATCGACCTTGTTATTAGTAATGTACCAGAGGAATTTAGAAATATAACTCAAAATTTAACTACTAATCTAATTACCAATTTTGTTCATAAATCACAGGACTCTCACGATAATCAATTCAAGTCAGAATATAAAAAATGTAAACAATTTTTGAAAAATAACCCAAATTTATTGGTAATACAGTCAGATAAGATGAATGTGACTACAATTATAACCAAACAACAATATAACACACTTTCTTTAGAAATATTACAAGATAATAATTATTATAGGGTGTTACCGAGAGATCCATCGTCAACAATTCAACAAAAATCAAATACATTAATTTCAAGACTAGAAAAAAGTAAAATGTTAACAAAAGAAGAGGCCAGTAAATTCAGAGTGTACAATGGCACGATTAACAAATTTTATGGTCTCCCTAAAATTCATAAACCCGTACTACAACTAAGACCAATTATATCAGGTGTCAACAGTCCTAACAGAGGCGTTGCACAACTTGTGACAGATATTTTGACAGTTTCATATAACGATGAAAATAATTTTTTTATTAAGGATTCATTTCAATTTTGTGAAAACGTTAATGAATTACAATTACCAGACAATTATGTCTTAATTAGTTTGGATGTAAAAGCGTTGTTTAATAACATATCACTAGAATTAGTTAAAAAAAGCATTAATAAACATTGGCAGGAAATACAAACACAGTGTAAAATTTCAAAAACTAAACTTGTTCAATTAATTGAATTTCTATTTGACACCACTGTCTTTTCACACAATGATGTCATATATAAACAAACATTAGGAATGCCAATGGGCAGTCCAGTATCACCTATTCTTTCACAGTATGTAATGGATGATTTAATTGAAGAGTGTTTAACAAAATTAAATTTTCAAATTCCCTTTCTAAAAAAATATGTAGATGATATGATTTTATGTATTCCGCAAAATGGGGCTGAACATCTACTTGAAGTGTTCAACAGCTATGATCCCTATCTAAAATTTACCATCGAACATGAAGATCATCAAAGAAGTGTCCCCTTTCTTGACACAAAGGTTATCAGAAAGGAGGATAATACAATCATTACCTCTTGGTATATGAAACCAGGGGCATCAGGTAGATTCTTACACTACGAATCTTACCACTTACATCAACACAAGATCAACCTAGTGCTAGGTATGAAAAATAGGGTAGTACTCACTTCACACCCCTCTTTGCGAGTACATAATTTAAATTTACTTTATGAACTTTTGAAGAATAGTGGTTATCCACCAAGATTACTTAATAGCCTACTTTTCAATAGAACCACCATTAATGATAATGTTAATAGAAACCCACAGAATAATAATATTCCATTTAAATTTTTTTCCATACCTTATTTCGAACATTTAAGTTATAACTTAAGAAAAATTTTTTCAAAATTTCCAAATGTTAAACTAGCTTTTCGTAATACATTAACTGTAAAAACCCTTTTTTCTAAATTAAAAGATAAAGATGAAATTTTAAATAATTCAAATGTGATCTATAGCATTCCTTGCTTGGAGTGTGATAAAAAATATATTGGTCAGACTGGTCGAAAATTGAAAGACCGCATTACATCACACAAAAGTGACGTAAGACACAATAAACAATCATGTACCCTTGCAAGACATGCAATAGAGAATATTCATTCCTTCGACTATGAAAATGTTAAAATATTAGATACAGAACCGAATAGATATAAAAGACAATTTTTAGAAATGGCACATATTTTAAAAGAACCCAACACTGTTAATGCTAGAACAGACATTGAAAGTCTTGTTACGGTATATTTTGTATTTATGATCCTTCCCAGTAAGCGTAGCGAACACATAGTTATCAAACCGCAAGCAAAAGGATATATTTTGTTTATCATTCTATTTTCCAGCTCGTAAAGCATAGCGCATTCGTTTAACCTTCGACAGCACTCGAATTAAACTTCACTTCTTGTTATTCGCAGGGTTTGATGGACACAAATATCCTGTTACATCTACAAAGGGACAAATAGAATTATTTCATTCTGACGATTGAACCAATCTCACCTGTTGAAAACGATGCATTGTCCATATAACGAGGGTTGTGTGGCTCTTCGCACCGTGTATTATACATTGTGGGTATAACCTTCACTTGGCACACTGGAATAGGTCAGAGCATCAGTGTTTTATGCTTGAATAATTATCGAGGCCAGACATACACCTTTGGAAGCTGTTGAACTGATTTTTAGCTAAAACAATACGGTTTTATGAACTTAACCTCCCTTAGATTCGACATAGTTTGCATGCTTGTCGTGTCTAAATCATGTAATTAGGGGTATTGTGATTAGTGCTTATCTACCTTGTCGTTTTATAGTCCAAATTGCCAGGATTTATCCTATTTAGCAGTCTTCTGGTTGTTATGTTTTGGTTATCGCCATTCGTAGCTGTCAGTTGTTCTGTGCTGCCGGATGACAGATAGATGCGCGAGGTTGCGTTCGGTTGTCCACTGTGACGGAGTGGTCGAGTGTTTGCCGAGTAGGATCCTCTCAGAAATGTGCATAAAATACTTGCTGTGTTGGTTTGTAACTAATGCTTTGTAGGAGGAACGACTGAGATTGTGGGTTCAGGGTGACTCGTCTTATTACTTATCCTCTCCAGACATGCGAGGGATTTTTATGAGAGTTTTGTTCAGTGTGGGAGTAGGTCGGCGTACGAACGCACCTGATTGCTTTTTCCGACTGTCCAGAGGGACGAGCCATTTTGTTTTCGTTGACCGGCGTGTGGATTAAGGTGGGTTTTGTGCTGTTTGCAATTGTTAGTTGCTCCATTTGGGGATTCAGGCACATTATCCACCAGGAATTAGCTGCTCTTATGTTGGGTTTGTTGTGGAGTATTTTCTGGAAAGTGTAGCTGCGGGTCTTCCCGGATTTGAACAATCCACAGGGACGGTGAGTCTATTTTTTTTTTATGGTGGCTTGGAATCGTTGTACTATAAGTTTTATTATATTCAGGTTGGCGTCTTCCTACCCAAAGTCCTCTTAGGGACAAACTCGTCTAGCAAGGACCACATAAAGCCCATCCTACACCTCAGGTATGGCTAGTTCGTTCTTTTTTTTTGTTGAGAGAGTCTACAGTGTTACTGGGGCACATGGAGGTAAGGTTTACTTTCTTCTGTTTCAGGGCTACTTGGTACTGGCTACTTGATACTTGGTACTGGCTACTTGATACTTGGTACTGGCTACTTGATACTTGGTACTGGCTACTTGATACTTGGTACTGGCTACTTGATACTTGGTACTGGCTACTTGATACTTGCTTGATGCTACTTGATGCTGGTTGGAAGCTTACTTGTTTTGTTTGCCCGTTACTTGTATTGATCTACTTACTGTCTGGAGTCGGTGTGGCTACTGGTTGTTTCGGGGTGTACCGCTTAGTCGCTGTATGTTGGTGGTTGCTACTTGGTTGCAGCTGTCAATTCATTGGTGTTTGTTGCTGTCTGTCCGTCTGGAGGACGATATACTGGTGAGAAGGTTACGGATTCCTATGGACTGCCACTTGTTCGAGATCTGGTTGACTGCTGGAGTCTCGCTCATGCTAGCTTGTGTTCCTGTGTTTTGGTTTATGGTGGGGGTTACCGGTAAGGTGGCGGAAGATAGCTGAACTCAGGTAACTGAAGAAATTCTGTTTAATAACTCCCGATGTGTTTCCAGAGGAAACGTTAAAGTATTCGGATTTAGTCCATTATTTTCCATAATTCCGTTTAAGTAGTCACTAGTGTACCGTGTACCTTGATACTTTGTTCTTAATTTTTTTTGGTCTACGTAACCTTTTATAAATTTAGACAGCAATCATAGATAATTTTTTTTGTGTATATATGAACACCTTGTATGGTGCTGTTAATAGTATATAATTAGTATTAGTATCGTGTGGCCACATCGATAGGGTACTTTTAAGGTATCTATCGTCAAATTTACGTATTTAGAATTTAATGGGAAGGGGATCTTTTTTTTTTTAAGCGGGGTTTTAATTAGTCATAAGGTATTTTCAATAAGCGGGGTCTA